>OY856411.1:562847180-563459680 GCA_963693085.1 Alisma plantago-aquatica
AAATTAAAACGAGATAGAGAAATATGGTGAAGCAAAGTAGCGTGTAGCAATGGGTGAAGCACAAGTAAAAAGGAGAAAAGAAACATGATATTACCGTCATAGGCAGTACAAGAGGATTTTCTCACGCATTCCCACACAAGAAGATTGAAAGTAGCGTACTGCCTCATCTCAAGAATCTGTAGCACTGGTGCGTGAAGATTCCATGTAGCTAAGGTAAGCAACGTCACCATAACAACATCTATTGTAAATTGAGGTTTGTTATGTAGACCCGTTTTGGAACTTAAAACGGAACCCCAAACAATCTTCAACACATGTTACTAGATATAACAAATAAAATATATTATTTTATTTGTTATACTTTGTAACATGTATTTTATTTATTATACCTTGTAACATGTGGTGGAGATTGCTTAGAGTTATATTTTAGATTTCACAACAGTGTCCACCTATCATTTGTCTTGTAAATTTGTAACCTCCAACCAGATGCCGGCCAACGGTAATGAATCCAACACAGGCTTGTCATCACCAAAACTTCCATGGGCAATTATCCTCGTACCCTACTTTGCATCGGCTTTCTCTACATTCTTTCGCACTCGCCTCCACTCGTGTTAGATCTACCAGAAGCAATACATAAACATGATTTCCATGCACCCCCATGGTTTTTTAAGCTTATGTCGTTGGACAGATGTCTGCTTCATGCTCCGCATCAATTGGGCGGCTAGAAAAGCATACAATGTTGTCCTCCATATACCATACGTCCTTCGTGGTTTGGTTTTCACGTACGAAATCGGGACAATTGAATAAGCCATTATGGGCACGCTTGTTTTGATGAATCTGTCCGTATTGTATTGTATTAGTCGACCCGGCTGCTAAAAGAATAGGTTTGATTAGCTGAAACTGTATAAGTGGCGAGATCCTGCATTTAAAGACATTAGATAAGCGCTGCATTCTGTTCTCCGGTTCAAAAGAGTTGAGCGCCGAAATCCCTCGCGCGGCCCGCGTTTTCCCTGGTCGTCTCTGTGTATCAGAACTCTCGGTCCCCGTTTCTCATCCAATAGAACCAAGCCTATTTTTTATTTTACGACTAATATGAATAGTATAGGCTATACCATTCATATTAGTCGTATGAATATGAAGGGAAAATCCATATTGTTCTCAGAGCTAATGGGTTAGATTGTTTGCAAACAAAGTCACCTGCAAATCTGTAGTACAAGGAGAAACACTTGGACAGTACTAGAGGTATGTCCAAAAGTTTGAAGAGGAAAAAAATTAAAACGAGATAGAGAAATACGGTGAAGCAAAGTAGCGTGTAGCAATGGGTGAAGCACAAGTAAAAAGGAGAAAAGAAACATGATATCACCGTCATAGGCAGTACAAGAGGATTTTCTCACGCATTCCCACACAAGAAGATTGAAAGTAGCGTACTGCCTCATCTCAAGAATCCGTAGCACTGGTGCGTGAAGATTCCATGTAGCTAAGGTAAGCAACATCACCATAACAACATCTATTGTAAATTGAGGTTTGCTATGCAGTCCCGTTTTGGAACCTAAAACAGAACCCCAAGCAATCTCCAACACATGTTACTAGATATAACAAATAAAATATATTATTTTATTTGTTATACTTTGTAACATGTATTTTATTTATTATACCTTATAATATTTGGTGGAGATTGCTTAGAATTATATTTTAGATTTCACAATAGTGTCCACCTAGCATTTGTCTTGTAAATTTGTGTGGATGCCGGCCAACGGTACTTAATCCAACACAGGCTTGTCATCACCAAAACTTCCATGGGCAATTATCCTCGAACCCTACTTTCCATCGGCTTTCTCTACATTCTTTCGCACTCGCCTCCACTCGTGTTAGATCTACCAGAGGCAATACATAAACATGATTTCCATACACCCCCATGGGAACCAAACTCGTGGTGGTTTTTTAAGCCTATGTCGTTGGACAGATGTCTGCTTCATGCTCCGCATCAATTGGGCGGCTAGAAAAGCATACAATGTTGTCCTCCATATACCATACGTCCTTCGTGGTTTGGTTTTAACGTACGAAATCGAGACAATTGAATAAGCCATTATGGGCACGTTTTTTTTTATGAATCTGTCCGTATTGTATTGTATTAGTCGACCCGGCTGCTAAAAGAATAGGTTTGATTAGCTGAAACTGTAAAAGTGGCCAGATCCTGCATTTAAAGACATTAGTAGCGCTGCATTCTGTTCTCCAGTTCAAAAGAGTTGAGCGCCGAAATCCCTCGCGCGGCCCGCGTTTTCCCTGGTGGTCTCTGTGTATCAGAACTCTCGGTCCCCGTTTCTCATCCAATAGAACTAAACCTATTTTTTTATTTTACGGAACTTCAGAACCATACAGTTTCTTAGATTTAGATAAACTGAATGCAGTATTATAAGGTAATCCAGCAATGTCCAGCAATTCAAACGTGTCCTATGTGCAGCCAGTTGTCGCTAATGCGTCTGATAACAATTGCAGCCGATTTCGCAGTACTGAAGTTATCGGATTAGATCCCGTCCTTTAGGTCCCTGCTTTTACAAATTCCAGTAGTCCTGAATGAGGATGCTACTTAACTTCAGAAGCAGCGGACCATCACCGAAACGAATCGAGCCGTTTTGACACGGAAAGCAGGCAGCAAACTATTAAACAGCTGGCTGGAAACGGCGCACTTACCACCACCGCCATAACAGGTATGATTCTATGACAGCAATTTTGTTTAGAATAACTACCACATTAAATACCGAACAATCAATGTGAGCTACTGTTTGCCCATAACTATAACTATCTGTATTTGAAACTAACGGAGCCAAACATTACCATTAGGGGCCGTTCGGCCGCCGACATCGTAAGTACCGGGAGTGATACATAGAAACCCGTTACTGATTTTTAGTGGTGGTCGTCTGGACGATTAAATGTCCACTCTGCCGCGCTACAGATCATCAGGCCGGATACCACGCGACGTCCTTTCCCTCTGTCGTCGTATGCGGCGTGATTCAGAAGGCCACATTCTTCTGAATAAAATCACGGTCTAAATACCGGACCAAATACCGAATAACATTCTCCGCAGGAAATTTGTATATAAATGCTGCAGTGGTAATGAGGGCGGCCAAACGGCTCCTTATGGAATTGGGACAATCCTGGTGATTGACTGCTGCACACGAATTTCACTGCGATCTTGATTAGGATATAAAGTTTAGATTGTTGGGAATATTGCGAGGACGGAGTCGATTGTGTGGGTGTTAGACTCTTAATATGACACTAGTCGATGAAATCCAGATTTTCTACTCTATATTTGATTAGGAGTAGGTTATTTCTTCTCTCATCTGTCTACACGTGTGACGACCCACTAAATAATAAAGTGGGGATTTCAATCATATAAAAAGTGACATGATCTGAATCAAAATACAGCCTACTCCTTGATTAATTAGGAATAGCAAATACTGGGGGACTAGATGTTACCGCTCATACCACAAGTATCCCGCCACGTACGTGCCGAAAGTTGCACCCATATATAATCATTCATAATTGCTTGGCACAAAATCGTGGGCTGCGCGGGTAATCAAGTTGGAGAACAACGGGCTCTACGGCTTTAACAACACGCGCCGAGACGTGATACATATAGAGTGACGCTACCACTCGATTCTCATTACTCTACAAAAAGCTGGTCTCAGCCATTATCTTTCATGTATATTAACTCCACACCAATTACTCCATACAGAAATTAAAGAGTCTCAAAGTTCTTGAAAGCCTACACAAGTATAGTTTTCTCTTATGTGTATTAACTGCACACCAATTAACTCCACGTAAAAGTTGAAAAATCTCAAAGTTCTCTCTCCAGCCTTAATTTTTAAAAATTTGTTTTTTTTCTCTTGCAACTCCGCTCCCCAGCTGCATTCCACCCATCAACGTTCCTGCACTAGTACAATATGTATATTTACAATATATGGTTAAAAATATTGTACTTTTTGTGTACACTTTTGTCAAATTCTAGCCAAAAGTACGTACGTTTACAGTACGTCAAATGTTGCATTTTGAATGTATACAAAATGTAGAGGTTAATATTGTATTTTTGTGTAATGTGGTTGTTAGTATTGTGCTTCTTGTGTGTAATTTTGACAAACGCTACATTCTAATGTATGCAAAATGTAGTATTGTAATATTACAGGCTCGTACTTTATATCTTGTATTGTACGTCTATATGTATTGTCAAATGATATTAATATTGTACTTTCGTACTGTACGACTTATACCGTACCTATTAAAGATACAAATATGTGATTAGATGGTGGTAACAAGATTTGAGAGCTACACATAATATATTGTTGTTAGTATTTTACGTCTTGTATTGTACGTATTTTACTGTAAATTGGTGTATTGTACGTAAAAATTGAGGTCAAATGATAATCATTATGCATGAATAAAAATTGTAAAATGTAACGTTGTGTAAAGTATTCTATTTAAGATTAAAATCTAAAAATTATATTGATGTATATATATAACGTTATTAGACGCAACATATGAAATAAGTTACAACAAGAGTATAAATAAATATTTGTACAATACGTGTATTTATAGTACATGATTACAGTACGTGAGTTGGAAGAAATTACAAACGAACAGAAAATTACTCTAAATACTTTTCGTAATTTATGGTGGAGTTAAGATATTACAGGTGCAATTATTTGAGACTTTTGATGCACTTTGCATGATTGTTGTATGGACAATAACGGCTGCATGTGTAATAACTCTGATGCATTAAACTATTGCATGGACAATAACGGCTGCAGATGGAATAACTCTGTGATGCATTAAATTTCATCTTTCCCCATATGGCTAGAAGTTTCCTACATATAACGGGCTCTGCACCCCAAACCACACCCCACAACGGTCAGTCATACAATACAACAGACCCGGATCCGGAACCAGCAACGGTTGTTCCAACGGCCCCAGTAAGGGCTGCTCCAACAACCCCAGCAACTTCCAATGGCTTGACGAAGCTTTTGGATTTCATCCGGCCCCACACTTCTCTTTTTCGCGACTGCAACAGTGGACACCGATCTTTTACACCATTTTTTTGCCGCATAGCGCTGGAGCGAGTGGAACCGGTGGATGTGGAGCCACGTGGAGCGGGTGGTGGAACTGGCATCCGACCAACAACCGCCGATGGCTTTGATTTGGGACCTGCCAAACTCTAAGGAGCGAAGAAGAAGAGTAAGAAGAAACCGCAACAACAGCAAGAGAAGGACGACAGCGGTGTGTTGGTACTAAGGTCCCGTTTGGATGAGGAATTCAAGAGTACAGTTGTATTCGTAAATATTAGGAGTCTGAGTGCAATGATACGGAATACTGCTGTTAGGAAATCTCCTGTTTGCACTGGGTCTACTTGTCTCTAACGTAAGGCTGCTCTCGGACCCAGCGTTGATGAGTGGGTGTTCTTCCAGGACGGCGACCATGAAGAAGCTCGGCCATGGTTGGCATGTCTACAGGGAGGACGGGAGAGGTTAGGAGGAGGTGCGACCAACAATGGAGAAGGAGAGAGGACAGAAGTAGGCAATGATCAGAAAGAAAGATAGGGATAGAGGGAGTTGGTGTAAAAGAGGAGGTAGGGACGGAGGTAGAAGATGATGGGAGGCGGCACAGTAGGAAGAAACAGTGGGCTAGGAGGAGTTGGTGCGAGGAGAGAGGAGGGAGGAACAAAGGATGATGATGGTGGGAGATGGCACAGCAGGAAGCGGCTAGGGTATGAGGAGTTTTTATGAGGAGAGATGGTGGCGGATGTAGGGTTCCACGACGTGTTTCCGCGGTGATTATGAATGATGCCGATCCTAACGGGATTATGAAGGCATCATTTGATCACGTGAAAATATCGATCTAGAAATATCTGTAATTGCGGATTACATCACTGATTATCCAAACTGAGTCATTGTGATTGTTGGTATTTAAAATACTGTGCTTAACTACAATACCCCGTGAAACGCAGAATCCAATCGGCCAAAGTCGAAATCTACACTAGTAGGAGGGGCACAATCTGCGGGCTCAACTCTGGGAGGCTGTTGGGCAAAGTGACGGTACTGGTGGATCTCGACATGGCAACGGAGGGAGGGAGACGGTGCGTCTACCACAACGGGTGGGTCTCCATCGGAGGAGGGGGACAGAAACGAAGCAAAGGCAACAGCAGTACTGCTGCTGCTATAGTGGGGTCGGCATCGTCACCTAATTCGAGTAAATCATCTACTTCATCCTCCCAGTCGTCTTCATCCTCATCTGCTTCTGCTGAAGTCCACCTGGTCGGCATCGTCACCTAATTCGAGTAAATCATCTACTTCATCGTCCCAGTCGTCTTCATCCTCATCTGCTTCTGCTGAACCTGACCGTCCGGTCCGAGCTCGACCCGAGGTTCGTGATCGAATTCGACGGCGAGCCAGAATGCAGCCCGCAGGTGATCCAGGTCCAAGGCGCGAGGCGCCAGCCCGTGTTCACATGCAAGTTCAGCTGCCGCAACCCGAGCAGCATCAACCACTGGTCGTCATCCATGCAGACCGACTACAGTGCAGGCTCACGAGGCGGTGCCAACGGCTGGCTTAGGGGATCGTTTGGAGCGCTCTACGACAGGGACCACCAGCGTGCTGGGAACGGAAAGGTGTGAAAAGGGTGGTTGGTCACCCTTCGTGGCGTCGTCGGGGTCCGATCGTGTCAGCCGCTCCAACCCCGACGCGTGGTCCAGGGGATGGTACTTGGAAGCTATGTGGGAGACTGGAGGCGAGGAGGGAGCGAGGCGGGAGCAGTGACGGGCTAGGTTGTCGGTTCGAACTACTCCCTGTCGTGTCTGGTGCTGCCATGGACGGTACTGAAGTGCTGCTCTCCGAGGCCACACAGCGCGCGGAATGGGTGAAACTTCTCCATCAGACGGCATTCGCGGTCATCTTGGATGGAGATTGCACATTGCAAGCCAGACGTACGTGCACTTCATACCTAGTTAATCTCCCATCTTTAGTCGTCAGTTTAATGTGCACGGGTTTCCACCATGACAACCTGTTGCATTGCTAAGGCGGTCCAATACTCTAAGCCTCTAAAGAGAGAGCGAGTGCAAGAACAAGCAAAGATAAAGAAACCACCGCATTTAACTTGGTGACGGCAACATCACCTGGTCGAGTGGTCGGTTATGATTGTGGGCACCAATAACCAAGATCAACTTAAGAATACACAAAGTGTTATATAAATATGTACGGTCTTATAGGACCATGTGTTCAGTCTTGTATGTAGGACCAAGTGTTAAGTCTTGTAGGACCATGTGTACAGTCTTGTAGGTCTATGTGTACAGTCTTGCAGGACTATACGTATCGGCATGTAGGACCATGTGTACAGTCTTGTAGGACCATGTGTACAGTGTTATAGGACCATGTGTACAGTCTTATATACATGTGTACGGTCTTGAAGGACCATGTGTATAGTCTTATATACATGTGTACGGTCTTGAAGGACCATGTGTACAGCATTGTAGGACCATGTGTCCAGTCTTGTAGGATCACGTGTACAGTCTTATACACATGTGTACAGTCTTGTAGGACCATGTGTACAATCTTGTACGCATGTGTACAATCTTGTACGCATGTGTACAGTCTTGTAGGACCATGTGTACAGTCTTGTATGCATATGTACAATCTTGTATGCATATGTACAATCTTGTATGCATATGTACAGTCATGTAGGATCATGTGTAGGACAATGTATACAGTCTTGTACACACGTGTACATTTTTGTAGGATCATGTGTACATTCTTATAGGACCATGTGTATAGTTTTGTACACGTGTACAGTCATGTAGGACCATGTGTACAGTTGTGTAGGATCATGTGTACAATCTTGTAGGATCATGTGTACAGTCTTGTAAGACTATGTGTACACTCTTATAGGACCATATATACAGTCTTATAGGACAATCACTACTACAGAAAATGCTTTTTACAACAGTTCCTTTTCTCAATTTACAACATGTGTTAACTGTTGCATTAGATCGCTTGGTCTTATGGGGGTGTTTTACACAACATGTGATCGCATGTTGTAATATATGTATTTTATACAACAGTTGAAACATGTTGTCTTTTAAGGAATGTTCTGTTGTAATATGGGTATTTTACACAACATGTGGTGCACCTATTGTAATATATATTATACAACAGTTGAACGACGTTGTCTTTCTCTAAACACACATGTTGTAATAGGGGTATCTTTTACAACATGTTGTTCACCCATTGTAATATATATTATACAACAGTCGAAACATGTTGTCTTTCACTAAACACACCCGTTGTAATAGGTAGGTCTATTACAACATGCAGTGCACCTGTTGTAATATACATGTTTATACAACAGTTGGAGTATGTTGTCTTTCCATATATTTAGCCGTTGTAATAAGATTGTTTAGACAACATGGTGTGTGTCTGTTGTAATATACACAATTTATACAATAGGTTATGCATGTTGTAGTTCACTAGAAACACCTATTGTAATAGGTGTATTTTTTCCTGACAACCCTGTTGTAATAGGTGTGGATAACACAACATGTGTTGTTTGTTGTTGTTACGACCTCACCTTTCAGTAACCCCCAATTAAGGGAGACCAAGAGGTTGAAGCCGCATCCATTAATCTCGGATCAAAGGTTCGGCATATAACCATAAACAATTATCAAATTCTAACAGACTATACTGAAAATGGTAATAAAATTTTTCTTTACATACCTTTTGAAAACTTGGTTGATTAACCTTCTATCCACACCGATACTAATCTATCTAATCCTCCTTTATACTTTAACTCTCTTTTAGTATCACATGTGCCACTTTACTGTTTGTTCTTTTCATTGTACCTAAAACGCCGACAAACAAAACGTCGGTCAGCCGAAGCTGGTATGTGGGGGAGAAGCAGATAATTGTTCAACTAAGTTAACAACATAATCATTCAATTAATGATTTAACAAACAAGATTACGTTTTAAACCATATAACTCAATCCATACATATTCACAACTCTGGGCTGTCCCTGCAGTGGACATGGATATCACCTCTCTTTTAGGTATAGAGTCGCATGGCACTATCCGAGGATAGCCCAATCTCTAACTCTTTATGACTTGATGGTCCTACCTCCATGGTAGCCATATACTAAGTCAACCATTGACCTGATGGACCTACCCAATGGGTAGCCATGTACTAGGTCATCCATAGACCTGATGGACCTACCCAATAGGTAGCCATGTACTAGGTCTTTCTCTAACCTGATGACCTACCCATAAGTAGCCATGTACTAGGTTAGCTATTTTGCCACAGAGAGAACCAGGATCTGAGTTTATAGGTGTACACATTAAGTGATAGTCATAGCCACATTATATTTGCAATATGAACATCCAAGCAGTTTAGTTGCATTCAAAGCGATAAAACGTTCAGAAAACGCCGGGAAACCTAAACGGTTAACCATAAGTAACCACATACCTGATTTGAAGAGTCATGCAGATTATTGAACATTTACTTCATGTATATATAATCAAGCCAATCAACATATCCAAGCAAGTAATTCAATCATCACATATTTCCTGAAAAGAATATGTACTCTATTGTTACACTCTTCATCAAAAACTACTCTATTTACTTGGATTCACTTTCTAGGGTTTTGTGTCTATCTTAGGGTTTCATTATACAATTAGGGTTTCCCTTTATCTTTCACCGCATTAAACCCTAATTTTATGCGATTATTCAAAAACCCTAGTTATTTTATCTATTCTTCAATACTAAGGTTATTTCCACAACATATAACCCTATTTCCACATTTAAAGGCATATTACTCATCAATTAATTTCATTAAACTTCTTTTACATTAAAGATACTATTTTTATCCCTTTTAATTCATGACAAGATCATTATGTGCATCTATCATTAATTCAAATCTCATTAGGGTCTAATTAACATAGGAACTCATTTTGCCATCATATCTACCTTTTATTCATAAAAAGACCATAATTACTACTTTTAGGTATTTATCCAGAATTAAGGACTTTCGTATACCAAAAACTTATAACAATCATTTAACAACATATTCTCATGATATCTTCCCCTTTTCTCTAAGTTAGGGTTTCTAAATGCATTATCATGTAATCTTGGTTTAAAACCTTAAAACATGCAATTTCTCATCTAGATTAGATTCACATCTGATATTATCCTTCAACAAGGTAACATTATTCAAACTAACATATTAGGCATCATATATTCAACCTTTAATTCACAAATAGGGTTTTTATCTTTACTTTAATGCACTTTTCATTAACTTATAGTAATTTTGCAATCAGGAACGAAATCTATATTTATTAATATTTTTATTGGATTCCTCTCATTCTCCTGATCAAAATTCGTATATAACTTGTTTCAATCCGAGTTACGGTTTACTAGTTATGATTTTTGCAAAATCTTACTTACTTGGCCAATGGAGGAGTGCCACGTGTCTTTGTCCATGCGATGTTGTATTGGAAACATAATTAAATGACGTCTTTGCCCCCGCGTAAGTGATAGACACTTCAGCCCATAGAGGGGCAAAACCGACCAACGTGCATCCACCCTTCTCCTACCTTGGGCAGCCCGACGGCTGCTGCCCTAGCCGCCGAGCGCAGCCCTAGGGGCGGCTCCTGCACCCAGCTCCGGACCCACAAGACGCTCTCGAGCCTTCCCTTGCCTCCGTCCAGCCCCTGGGCTCCTCCCCGTACCCTCAGACCACAGCCATAGCGGCTGGTTTGGGTTGGGTAGGCCTGCTTCGTGCGGCCGTCCAGAGCAGCCATGCTGCAGCCAAACGCAGGGTAGTTTCCGTCGCTCCAAGGCACGAAACTCACCGGAACTTGTCACCCTGGATCCGTCGTGCCTCTACGTACGTGAAGATGTTGCTGGGTCATGGCCAAGTTGACCCATTCAAGCTCCATGTCTCTTGCGGCCACCGTGCAAGAGCTCGGAAAGATAGCCGCGTTCCCTGAGTCTCCGTGGGAGTATTGTGCTTCCCTAGTACTTGTCTACTCATTCCTTGTTGCTCATAGAAGCACTACTCCTCCACCTTAGGGTTTGCTTACAAGAAGAAGAAGAGGAAGAGAGGGATACGTGGAACTCCCTTGAACTTCGACCCTGGCCTCTACCCCTTATATAGGGGAGGGTTATCCACACCCCAGACTACTTGCCCACGAAGCAACCAAGTCCTTTCCCAACTTGGTTTCCTATTCTTTCAATGAGAAGAAACCTTCTCTCTCCTCATTACTTCCTTGATATCCCTTATGGTATGGTTATTAATAAATTCGAGAATTATCACTTTTAATGTCCTTTCCCTTGGATTTTATCCCTTGGCCTCGAATTTTAAGTTTCCTTAACGGAAAATACTTTCTTTTCATTAATATCACAACAACCATTAATAATGTATCACATTATCATTTTATTTTGCAAATTTGGTATTTTCTCTTTCTTTCTTCTTCATTGGGACTCCTTGAATCCCAATATACTCCATTATTTCGAAATCCTTTTCCAAGGATATTTATTATCCTTCTAGATGCATCTTTATGCCTTATTTCACATTATCTTGTTTATTTCTCATTTAAATATTCCTTTTTGAGGATTTCTTTTTATTTCTCTTTTATTTTCCTCATTGGCATCCCTTTTATCATAAGAAATCCTTGGGATACGAAATTCCATAAAGGGTACTCAATTATTCACCTTTTCACTTAATTTCCACATTTAATCAATGTTTTCAATTTCTTTCTTAATAAAGAAATACATAATTAATCTTTTCTTTTTCTTATTGCTTTTCTTTGCAACTTTAGACTCCTTGGAACCCAAGGAATCCAAGAGGCACGAAATCCTCTTTGGATTTGCCTTCTAGAGGTTTCCATTATTTCTTTTCTCGAATATTCAATTATCCATTTACTAATTGAATTTCCTTTGTTATTTTCCTTTTTATTGGGCCCAATAGCCAATAAAGCCCACAAATCAAATAACAAGGCTATTTTAAACGAAATCCATTTATTCTCAACCAAATATATGATTATTTGTTCAAACATCTTTAATATGAGAAATTATATTTCTCACCACTTGAACCCAAAATTTGGGGTTATAACATCCTTCCCCTCTTATAGGAATTTTGTCCTCAAAATTCAAACAAGCAAGCAAACAATTCAGGATAAGACTTTTCCATGTCCATCATTGGCCCCTATGTGGCTTTGCCGTACCCATGGCATTTTCAAAGAACCTTTATTATCACATATTCTTTTTTTCTGAGTTCTTTCATCCTGGCGTCTATAAACTACACAGGTGACTCAGGCCATTTCAACCTCCCTTGGGGCTCACTAGGTTCATTGCTCAGCACATGGTCGGGTACCTCACATAGTGCTCTAAATTGGACACATGGAAAACATTTCTCATTACTCTATCCCGAGGGGTAGGGTCAACCTAACCTTCTTCACCCATCCATCTCTAATGGACCCATGTATCGGGGACTCAGCTCTCTTAGCTATAACTTAGAGGGGTCGGATTTTCACGTTACATTTTCTCCCACAGTGAACTGCATGTCAGTCTACTTTGCATCTGCTTACGACTCTTATCGTCTCTAGGCTCCTTTCAGCCATTTCACGATCAAAGTGACTTTATCTACACGCACTGTGGTCCTTTTTCTAACCATCATATGGTCCTTTCACCAACATCACCTTACTGAAGTGGTGACCGACACAACCTCCCTTACAGAGCTTCATATAAAACCTGATACATGGTTATGGTGGTTATTGTCACATATTTCATAGGACAAGAACTGTCTCTAGTTATCACCCTGAACGAGCACACATGCCCTCATCAGACCCTTTAGTCTGGACCATCCTAACCATAGTTAGGGGTGATAAACTATACTAACATAGAGTTCTTCATGTACCTACTTCCACTTTATAGAAGTGAACCTTTAGGTCAAACTTAAGTACCTTTGAACTCACTTAATGGGGTAGTTGAACCATCTCTCTCATGGATAGTTCAACTAGATCTGTCCCTTAACAAAACTCTTCCTTTCTCATATTATCTAGGTAAGGCGTCCTACCATAACCCATATTGTATCTCGACCTTCCTCGGTCCAGTGAAAATCTATCACAAAATCCATAGTGTTGATCTCTCATTCCCTCTCAGGGATTCCTTTGACCTCCATATTGATACACTGGGTTACTGGGGTTCGTCCTTTACCTCCTGGCTTGCATGGCCATAAACCACATGCAACCACATCTTAAGCATCTAACGTGCTATTGCCATTTTCCACGGTGTATGATGATCTCCAACCATGACTCCCTGTATGTCATGACTCTTTCAAGATCAACTTCCTTGAAACTCTAAACCACTCTAGTCGGGGTTTCATTACCTTCTCTTCCAAAGAGGTTCACTTGAGGTTCTACCATTATCCTTCCATCATACCAAGAATTAGACTGGCTAACCAAACAACCCTTAACCTTTCAACATATCTTGTTACCTCTGGGTGTTATCGAACCACCTCTCCTTTTCAATCTTAGGGTTAGTCAAACAACCTCTTCTAGCTCCTAGTTAAACAAGGCAGATGTATCTCAACCAGAGCATCCAGTACCACTTCACATCCTTAGGTATTAGGTAACGTTACCCTTTCATGCATTTCACTTATCATGTCACCTCAAACTATATGTTTATCTTCCTAAGAACACTCTCTGATTCCATCTCCATGGTGATCAAACTCAACCTGGTATAACTTGTAAGTTCCACGTAGCTCATGATAAAAACATCTTCATAAGGGAACTACCTCATTCCTCTTAGTGTTTAAAAACCATCTATGTATCATTCATTCACTTTACCATGGTAAGATAATTTCTCTATCCCCATTTCTCGTGGCAACGCTCCAACCTACATCATCTCTTATCCTTGGTGTATGGCATGCATAATGCCCTATCTCTCACCCCCATAACAAGAGGAAATAAGCATTTGGCTGCAGTCCAAATACAGAGTTCCTCCTATTCCAAGAGTAGAGATGGTACATCCCACCTTGCCAATACACCTTTAAATTTGAGTTGCAACGTGCCACATACGTCTCTTCATCACAACCATCATGATATCAAACAAGTCTTGAACCTACTGAGGTTTATATCCTTAGTCAACTCCTCTAGGTCCATAGGGTACCGACTCTTTTGGGGTCATCCCTCTTCCCTCATGCATCAAGAGAGTGCCCTACTCATCTGCCCTTTGGGTCCCATGAGTTCATGAAGGTGATCAATCTCCTAACCCATGGCCCTAAGACAATGATAGTTGTTACCTCCCGACCCTATGGTCATGTGCAACTGGGGAATTAGGCAACTCCTACCTTCATCGGACTTATCCCTACCTGACCCTAGGATAGACTTAGGATTCTCCATCATAGAACATGTTCACTTAGAACCTTACCCAAGTCTTCATCATCTCTCTTTATGCATTCATGGGCTGGCCTTCATCCTTTCATCAGGATCATGGCAACCTATCTACCTTGGTCACACCCTTTACTGGTTACCCCCATGGTAACACATTCACATGCAAAAGAGATGGATATCTACGTGTCTATGGGTTCATTCTCATACTATGTACTTTTCTCTTAGCTTCTCAAGATCTTAAGAGACCTCTTTAGGTCACCTTAAGCTAACCAAAACTGATATACACCCTTCCAAAGGGGTCCCTCTCCCATGATGGGAGGAAAACTATCTCTAAGGTCACAAAAGCTCTTAGGTCTAGTGTTTACATCCACACGAGCCTATTTAACCCTAGCAAGCCATCAAGGCACAAGCAGGTCACTTATTGTACTATGCTAGGTCATACTTGTCCTCTTTCCTCAATGTCGGATTAAGATCATACCTTTCTTTATCATCAACTTAGCTGTGAGGGGTTCATCAAACACACCTTTAACTTCAGGGGCTCCTCTTTTCCTCCATTCATGAGGATTACTATTCTTACTTGTATAGGAATTCAACTTCTCATCATGAGCCATAGGTACACCACTTCCCCTCTTAGGCCTAGGACCCTAGGTTCACTGCGTGCTCTGTCTCTTAACTACGAACCAAGCATGAAAAGGCATGACATGCACTCCTTGTCATCCTTCAACTCAAACAACACTTAGGATTGGGTCCTCCTCAAGGTCACCCAACAAGGTACAGGGCCTCATAACCTGCTACTAAACCTTTCTAGGTCTAGGAACTCTTCTTCAGATGCTTCATCTTCTATCTCTAGGGCTTGGTTCCTCTAAAGGAAACCAAGATATCATCAACCTTCAGGGATCGATCATGAAGCAACCACTATCATCCATAGTTCAGGGTTTTAGGCTTCCAACCTTCTTACCGGGTTTCCTTCTCTCTCTAGGGATAACCCTACATCCAACCTCACCAGTAGAGGTCCTCTCTTCATGAAGGTTCAACCTCAAAGGCATGCTCTACATGGGTGAAGCCTAGGTTCGAACTTATGGTTGCTCAAAATCATCCATACCCCTTATGATTCCTTATCCAGGGTTTCATCCTACCGTCACCCCCATGACGTGCCCTAGGTTTCAGCTATGCCCTACTGGTACAAGTCCATGGGGTTTCTAAGGTCCTTCACTAACCTCATCATCTAAGGAGTTATCCTTTACCCTGACATGCACGATCCTTCCCCGGTTTGGGTTGCCAAAGGTGTTAGGTCATCTGTGGATCATATGGCTTCCCAAAGGCATGTCCCTTCAAACACCTGGTCCAACTCATCTCTCTCTAACCATCACTTAGGGTTAGGGTTAGCATCATCCTCATAGGATGTGCCAGGTCTCTACTAGCAATGGAGATCTCTATCTCCAAGACTGACTTATCCTCCAGACAAGAAGGTCTAGCCTCAGGTCTCTCCTGAGGACATGACATCTTATGTCATACGACCTAAGCATGTATCTATTATTTATTTTGCGCTTAATCTATTAAGCTTATGTCCATGACATCTTATTTACATGCCTTTCATTAATTTAGTGGAGGATCCCTTAAACCTTATTAACCTTACCCATACCTCAAGAGGGTGAGGAGAAGGAAGAAAACCCTAATCCTTTATGTCCTTATCAGAATTTTGTGATGAGAAGGGATGAATAAGATGAGAAGTCCTAAAGGTATCTTATTTCGATTCATACCCTAAGACTTTGGCCAGGCGGTCACACGGGTCCGGGAGTCCTCGTATTCCGACTAGCGGTGCGGAGGAAAATCTTGCCAGCCCCCGGTCGTGATCCCTTTCTAGACACCTCCGTCATTCGGATACTCCTCTAATAACTCCCTTGGGTTCTATGGAGTTTGTAAAATTTAATAATCATTAATGGTTAAATGAGGAACCTACGCTCTGATACCAAATGTTACGACCTCACCTTTTAGTAACCCCCAATTAAGGGAGACCAAGAGGTTGAAGCCGCATCCATTAATCCCGGATCAAAGGTTCGGCATATAACCATAAACAATTATCAAATTCTAACAGACTATACTGAAAATGGTAATAAAATTTTTCTTTACATACCTTTTGAAAACTTGGTTGATTAACCTTCTATCCACACCGATACTAATCTATCTAATCCTCCTTTATACTTTAACTCTCTTTTAGTATCACATGTGCCACTTTACTGTTTGTTCTTTTCATTGTACCTAAAACGCCGACAAACAAAACGTCGGTCAGCCGAAGCTGGTATGTGGGGGAGAAGCAGATAATTGTTCAACTAAGTTAACAACATAATCATTCAATTAATGATTTAACAAACAAGATTACGTTTTAAACCATATAACTCAATCCATACATATTCACAACTCTGGGCTGTCCCTGCAGTGGACATGGATATCACCTCTCTTTTAGGTATAGAGTCGCATGGCACTATCCGAGGATAGCCCAATCTCTAACTCTTTATGACTTGATGGTCCTACCTCCATGGTAGCCATATACTAAGTCAACCATTGACCTGATGGACCTACCCAATGGGTAGCCATGTACTAGGTCATCCATAGACCTGATGGACCTACCCAATAGGTAGCCATGTACTAGGTCTTTCTCTAACCTGATGACCTACCCATAAGTAGCCATGTACTAGGTTAGCTATTTTGCCACAGAGAGAACCAGGATCTGAGTTTATAGGTGTACACATTAAGTGATAGTCATAGCCACATTATATTTGCAATATGAACATCCAAGCAGTTTAGTTGCATTCAAAGCGATAAAACGTTCGGAAAACGCCGGGAAACCTAAACGGTTAACCATAAGTAACCACATACCTGATTTGAAGAGTCATGCAGATTATTGAACATTTACTTCATGTATATATAATCAAGCCAATCAACATATCCAAGCAAGTAATTCAATCATCACATATTTCCTGAAAAGAATATGTACTCTATTGTTACACTCTTCATCAAAAACTACTCTATTTACTTGGATTCACTTTCTAGGGTTTTGTGTCTATCTTAGGGTTTCATTATACAATTAGGGTTTCCCTTTATCTTTCACCGCATTAAACCCTAATTTTATGCGATTATTCAAAAACCCTAGTTATTTTATCTATTCTTCAATACTAAGGTTATTTCCACAACATATAACCCTATTTCCACATTTAAAGGCATATTACTCATCAATTAATTTCATTAAACTTCTTTTACATTAAAGATACTATTTTTATCCCTTTTAATTCATGACAAGATCATTATGTGCATCTATCATTAATTCAAATCTCATTAGGGTCTAATTAACATAGGAACTCATTTTGCCATCATATCTACCTTTTATTCATAAAAAGACCATAATTACTACTTTTAGGTATTTATCCAGAATTAAGGACTTTCGTATACCAAAAACTTATAACAATCATTTAACAACATATTCTCATGATATCTTCCCCTTTTCTCTAAGTTAGGGTTTCTAAATGCATTATCATGTAATCTTGGTTTAAAACCTTAAAACATGCAATTTCTCATCTAGATTAGATTCACATCTGATATTATCCTTCAACAAGGTAACATTATTCAAACTAACATATTAGGCATCATATATTCAACCTTTAATTCACAAATAGGGTTTTTATCTTTACTTTAATGCACTTTTCATTAACTTATAGTAATTTTGCAATCAGGAACGAAATCTATATTTATTAACATTTTTATTGGATTCCTCTCATTCTCCTGATCAAAATTCGTATATAACTTGTTTCAATCCGAGTTACGGTTTACTAGTTATGATTTTTGCAAAATCTTACTTACTTGGCCAATGGAGGAGTGCCACGTGTCTTTGTCCATGCGATGTTGTATTGGAAACATAATTAAATGACGTCTTTGCCCCCGCGTAAGTGATAGACACTTCAGCCCATAGAGGGGCAAAACCGACCAACGTGCATCCACCCTTCTCCTACCTTGGGCAGCCCGACGGCTGCTGCCCTAGCCGCCGAGCGCAGCCCTAGGGGCGGCTCCTGCACCCAGCTCCGGACCCACAAGACGCTCTCGAGCCTTCCCTTGCCTCCGTCCAGCCCCTGGGCTCCTCCCCGTACCCTCAGACCACAGCCATAGCGGCTGGTTTGGGTTGGGTAGGCCTGCTTCGTGCGGCCGTCCAGAGCAGCCATGCTGCAGCCAAACGCAGGGTAGTTTCCGTCGCTCCAAGGCACGAAACTCACCGGAACTTGTCACCCTGGATCCGTCGTGCCTCTACGTACGTGAAGATGTTGCTGGGTCATGGCCAAGTTGACCCATTCAAGCTCCATGTCTCTTGCGGCCACCGTGCAAGAGCTCGGAAAGATAGCCGCGTTCCCTGAGTCTCCGTGGGAGTATTGTGCTTCCCTAGTACTTGTCTACTCATTCCTTGTTGCTCATAGAAGCACTACTCCTCCACCTTAGGGTTTGCTTACAAGAAGAAGAAGAGGAAGAGAGGGATACGTGGAACTCCCTTGAACTTCGACCCTGGCCTCTACCCCTTATATAGGGGAGGGTTATCCACACCCCAGACTACTTGCCCACGAAGCAACCAAGTCCTTTCCCAACTTGGTTTCCTATTCTTTCAATGAGAAGAAACCTTCTCTCTCCTCATTACTTCCTTGATATCCCTTATGGTATGGTTATTAATAAATTCGAGAATTATCACTTTTAATGTCCTTTCCCTTGGATTTTATCCCTTGGCCTCGAATTTTAAGTTTCCTTAACGGAAAATACTTTCTTTTCATTAATATCACAACAACCATTAATAATGTATCACATTATCATTTTATTTTGCAAATTTGGTATTTTCTCTTTCTTTCTTCTTCATTGGGACTCCTTGAATCCCAATATATTCCATTATTTCGAAATCCTTTTCCAAGGATATTTATTATCCTTCTAGATGCATCTTTATGCCTTATTTCACATTATCTTGTTTATTTCTCATTTAAATATTCCTTTTTGAGGATTTCTTTTTATTTCTCTTTTATTTTCCTCATTGGCATCCCTTTTATCATAAGAAATCCTTGGGATACGAAATTCCATAAAGGGTACTCAATTATTCACCTTTTCACTTAATTTCCACATTTAATCAATGTTTTCAATTTCTTTCTTAATAAAGAAATACATAATTAATCTTTTCTTTTTCTTATTGCTTTTCTTTGCAACTTTAGACTCCTTGGAACCCAAGGAATCCAAGAGGCACGAAATCCTCTTTGGATTTGCCTTCTAGAGGTTTCCATTATTTCTTTTCTCGAATATTCAATTATCCATTTACTAATTGAATTTCCTTTGTTATTTTCCTTTTTATTGGGCCCAATAGCCAATAAAGCCCACAAATCAAATAACAAGGCTATTTTAAACGAAATCCATTTATTCTCAACCAAATATATGATTATTTGTTCAAATATCTTTAATATGAGAAATTATATTTCTCACCACTTGAACCCAAAATTTGGGGTTATAACAGTTGTAGAATCATACATTTTACAACATATTTATTAACTGTCGTCTTTGATTAGAGTTTGACAGGTCATATATCGAACCAATTGTATTGATCAAATTAATCATATTATTAATAAATTATAATAAATATGCAATTATACTTTTTCATTTCACAAACAAACACATAGTTGAATAAAATTTCCATCAAACCTTGAAAGAAACTCGTACTAAATTTAATTAATATTAAATCATCCATACAATGATTCAATAATACAAAGTATTGAGTATCCACTCTAGAATCAAACTGAAAACTAACTAAAAAAGTTTCACACATTGATCTATGGTAAAGAACAAATGTCTCCCCCACATGTCACATAATCTATAGATGTTAAGAGTATGCATATTTTTTATATGTCTCTAGTCGAATGTTACTGTAGAAGGCTAATAGATAGAGATAACACATAAGACTAGAGTGTGTGTTGGTTGATGACATAATCTTATCAATCATGATATGTGATATTAAACCCAACACATTGATACTTGTTGGAGAAAAATGTATCAGACATACCCACCTTGAGAGTGACACATGAAAACTATAATTGGAGGGCATAGTCATCTCTCATAGTGAAGGTAGTGATTGTGGTTCTTAGACGTGAAGTCACTACACTCATCACATGTGGTTCAGTATACTTTGACATCATCCAACATAACCTTAAATAAAGATTGCCATAACAGTGATGATTGGGTAGCTGTGACACATGAGATTGATTGTGAGTGATGTATATGAAATTTGCCCCTCCTACTGGAGTTTAATATCCTGGCCACTTGATAAGAGAGACTAAGAAAATCATATGCATGCACATGTGAATCAATATATGATATTGATGTCGCATATATCTTAGACAACCTGTTCTAAATTCAAGGAACATAGATTTAATGTTGAGAAGATGAAGATTCCATGCGTCGAGTTTATTCAGGATATCAAAGATAAAGGAATTATACAATCACTGTAACACCTTATACATATTTTAGGTTGAGGTTATCCTGTAACTTTCCATTCACTTGGGTAGCGTTGATGTGTGACTAGGCAGTACTCTTTTCTTGTGATGTCATAACTAGTTATGGACATTCACTGCCAATGTGATGTGAGACCTATAGGTTTACACACAGGAATTCACCTGGAAGAGGAGTTTAATCATGAATGATAATTGAATTGATTACCAAAGTGTTTGGGTACTCAAGTTGACCAACAAATTAGTTGACTTAACTCCCAACTGATTGGCCATGCGATAAAATGACTGGTTGGAGTGTTAGGTTGATTAGAATTTGAATTGGTTGAATTTTGCTGAACCAGGGACGCGAGCTGATAGGTTCACCTAGTGAACTTATCGGTTGGGGTCGTGAGATGACCACTCACAATGCGAGATGCCCAGTTTGAGGTTCAATTCCATTGAATCAAGGATTAGTGATGATGTCATGTTGTGCATTAATTGGATTAGAATTGTCAATTCATATGTAATTGGAAAACATGGCAAAACAAGCGGTTCACTCAGTGAACTGATCAACTCACATGCCAACCGACCGGTTCACCGTTCACAAGTTGAAAAAATTCAAGATTGTGGTCCCTTCCATCCTACAAAGACTGAGAACCCTAACCCTAACCCCTCCTATAAATAGAGGGGTAATGGGGGCTTCTCAGACACAATTCAATTGCCAACTGACAATTATTGTTATCTCTAGTTGTGGTAACCTATATATAGATTGAGCAAGTCCTACCCGATAAAGAGAGGGATAGAAAGGAAGAACAATTGTGTGAGAGAAAGCTAGTGATTAGTACACCAATAGGAGGGACAACTCCTTCATGTATGTTCTAGTAGGATGATAGGAGTTCTAGGCGGTCTATGTAGACTTCTTTAGAGGTGAGGAGACTAACATTTGCTACTAGAAGGGCAACGCCAGCCTACAGTCCATGGTGGAGCTACTATAGATGTCGTCTGATTTTGCTTTCCGTGGTGGAGACCAGGAGTCGCTACAAACAAGTCTCAGTGCAACTAGGACTGTTGTACTACTACAACGGGTTATAGTCATTGGACTTTCTCCAGGACCAAGTATGAAATTATTAAACCATTATTTCCATTACATAGTTGTTGACGCGATCTTGCTGTTATGGAGAATATGGATAGATAAAAATTTATTTCTACTACCCACTATGTGCCCATATATCTCTATGGTGGTATCAGAGCCACACCAAGTTACTATATTTTAAGATAATCAAAATGATTGGATTTTTGGTTTTCATCATTCATTTATTGCATACATACAAATACTCAACCTACGTAATAAGAAAATTGGATCAAAGACTAATCCCAAACTATATATATATATAGAGAGAGAGAGAGTTAGGGTAGAATACACTCGAGTGTATTCAGAGAAGAATACACTCAAGTAGTTTTACATGATGCAATATTTATTTTGAAAAATCTAACTCGTTGATCTTATTAATCAACTAATAAATCATTTCTGACTCCTACTCACGGTTGGAGTCCTTTTGTTCTTTAGAGTCCTCACACCTATAAATAACGGTTGGAGTCCTCTTGCTCATTGGAGGGCGTCTGTGTATATCATCTCGCGCTCGTATTTCTACATCATCTTGGTATTCTCACGTGAATAGCAGTTGAAGTTCACGTTGCTGCTATAGAATTGTATATATATGGAGATCCAGAGGAGTTGGTTAGATCTTGACATGGATCTTCTATCACTCATCTTCCAGTGTCTGCCAACCGTTGATCGCATCTGCTTTTGATCTGTATGTAAGATTTGGCACTATGTGCCCTCGTTGCTATTCCACCCAGGAGTGCAAGAGCCTGCATGGCTCCTCTTGCCCATGATGAAATCCACACGCCCTCTCAAAGTATACAACTTTGCAGATGAGCAGAAGTATCGTGTAAATCACCCACCGAGCATGTGCATGTTGGTTAAATTGGAAAATATTAATCCCTTTGTTTTAATGATGACAAACATTTCATTCTTGTGGATCTAACTTGTTATTTGAGTGTTTCAGGGATAAAACAAATAAGGAAGTGGATAGTTGAAGATCAATACAAATTGGAAGATCAACATGCTTAGATTACTTTTATTTTCATGGTTGTACTCAATGTAAAAAGCTTGTACAAGTATATAATGCACAAGTACATAGATATCATGTAAATAAATAATTATATCTTCCCTATCCACTCACAACACTTAGATAGATCCTCTCCTAAGATAGAATCACAATTAAACATTGATACACACACTTAGTAAATGACTCAACACATTGAAATAGGGACATTCTCAGTCGACAAAGTTCTCTACCGAGACACCCTTGGTCGAACAAATTCTCGACTGAGAATCACCTTAGTCTAACACACAAGCACTAATTAATGACATGTACATGTAACCCTAAATCAACCCTAGGTTGAAAACTTTCTCGACCGAGAATAGACCTTACAGCAGGTTCTATAGACGTTAGACTGAGTTGGAAAAGTAGTTCGAAGTTGGAAATGAACGTTGCAACACATTCACTCCAAACCCTCCCTCGGTTGAAGAAATTCTCGACCGAGACACATTCGGTCGAAGAAATGCTCGACCGAGACACACTCAGTCGACAAGCTTCTCGACTGAGACATGTTTTGGACTACACTTTTTAGCACTAAACAACTAGCCATTGCAATGTAATTTATGGACACATAACAGCTAGTTGAGCACTAAGAACACCCTAGAAAGTGTGTAGAATGTCTCTAGGCCCTTGTAAGACATTCCTATAAATAGGACATGCATTAGGACACCCAAATCACTTGTGCACACAATTACAACTTGAGAATCAATCTTAGTGAGAAACAAGCAAAGCAACACTTGCAATCTTGTTCCCTTGAGCTCCAATTGAGTGTCCTATAGCTAGTACCTCCTATCCACCACATAACCACGTTCATCTATAGTGGATAGGAGATCTTTACACTTGATACAGGATCTAAGCGTTGTACTCATTGGTTAAGTATTTTCTTTCTTCCAATCTTGTTCTCTTTTATTATATATTGTTCTCCTTGACTACTCCTAGGTTGGAGGCTGTTGAAAGGAGGTTTTCTTGAGATTACTTCAAGGAAGGCTGCTTCAAGGGAGGTTGGATCTACTTCTAAAGGAAGGCTATCTCAAGGTGGTGGAGCTACTTCAGGTGGTGAAGGCTGCTCTGTGAACATGGAGTTACTTCAAGAAGGCTGCTTCAAGGAGGTTGAGGCTACTTCTAGGTGAGGACTACTTCAAGGGTGTAGAAGGAAGGTGATTGTATTTTATGTAACATCCTTGTGAGGTAATAAAATTGATCACTTTCAAGATCCCGGTTGGAAAAAATCGGGTAGTGGACTGACTACCTTAGATTTCTAAGGTAGGAATCACTCTACATCCTTGTATCCTTCTTGTACTTCTTGTACAAGTGTTTAATTGTGTTTAATTAACTTTAAAAACTCCAAAAAGCTCAATTCACCCCACCTCTAAATATTTCAATTGGTATCAGAGCAGGTATTCAAGGAGCTTTAACAAATCTTAAAGGATGGGGATGGTGTGCTCAACAACTTGAACCTAGAGAGAACCTACGTATATCGTCCACCACCATTCGATGGAAGCAACTACAACTATTGGAAGAGAAGGATGCAGTTTTATTTTCAAGGCATCACTTGGGAGCTTTAGAGGATGGTGTCTACTCCATATGAGTTTCTGGAAACTGAATATGCTACATGGGATATCAATACGGTAAAGCAAGCTCAACTAAATGCCAAGGCTTTAAGTATTTTATTTTGTTCTATTTCAGTAAGTGAATTCAATATAATTTCTTCATGTGAAACTGCATATAATATATGGCATAGACTTCCTATTACACATGAAGGAACTATACAAGTTAAAAATTCTAAGATTAATATGCTTAAACAAAAGTTTGAACAATTTCGTATGGAATCAAATGAGTCCTTTAGTGAAATGTATGCAAGATTCTCTACTATCATTAACGGTTTAAGTGCATTAGGAAAATTCATAAGTGAAGAAGGTCAAGTATCCAAAATTCTTAGATATTTGCCTCCAAAGTACAAACCAAAGGTGACGACCATTGAAGAAGCCAATCATCTCACTAGATTGGGGATGGAGCAGCTCATTGGCAACTTAGAGACTCATGAGGTCACCCTTGAAGAAGAAGAAAGATTGCCAGTCAAACACAAAAAGGAGAAAAGGAAGGACATTGCATTCAAGGCAACAACTAAAGCTAGTCATGATACAAGTGAAGAAGATAGTGAAGAGGAGACTCTTATTGAAATGATAAGTAGTATAGAAGATTTAAAACTAATAAAATTTCTAGTGTTTCCTCTTCCCCTAGGTTCTTTGAATGTGGCACTATCTTCAACACACACAATAACACACATGTGTCATAGTGCACGCAAGTACTACATGTATGGAAACCCTTACTCAAGGTCTTGTCGGTAGTGCTAAGGTAAACTGAAAAACACGTGATCATTGTATAACTTTAGGATTAAGGACCATAATATAACCACCACTATAACAACAGATATGATTCTAACTGGTATTTACATTTTTCATATATCATACTCTAGTTGGGTCTATCCAGTCACTTGTTCATAACAAGTATCTAGGTCTTTGACTTGATACCCAATATCATGACTCATGGGACATAGTCATTAATAGATACACATACTGGTGAATGTATTAGGTTTGTCCTAATTTCCACAATGATACGTGACTAGGGACCAAGAAAAGAATTTATTTTCTCTTAGCATACACATGATCTCATGTTTAGTTTGTCAACCTAAAATCACATGTCATTGTATTATCCATTCTTAGGACATTTTTATATATGTTCATTACCTCATATTGAAGAAAACATAATGATTGGAATTTCCTTTATTAATAATTAAATCAATCACAAAGTGTGACAATAAAATCACCATATGACTCGATTTCATGGCTTAATACCAACAACATTCACATAAACCTAGGATAAATGAAGGATAAAATGGGCATGTAATATTCACAAAATTGGATTTTATGAAAATCCAAAACATCGATCTAGCTTGTTCTCAAGATAATAACTAAAATAGTAGTATGTGGTGATGAAAAAGGTATATTCTCGAATTGAAGAACCTCATTACTATGATCACGTCTTTACATCATCTCAGTGGTAAACTTACATCCTATTTGTCTTTATTTCTAGTAGTGTCACTGAAATCAATCTCAAAAACATAGAGTTAGTCATCCTTCATATGTTACTCCCTTCACCAAAGTTAGTTTCTCCCTCTGAGATATCCACTCCATGTCCTACCTCTTTATTGTATCGTGCATAAATCTCATACAAAGTATCTTTCACTCCCACCTTTGATTTTTTTTTGGATATTAAAGAGAGAGTTTAGTGTGGGCTAAGGCTGAGTTTCAACTTCTTCTTTTCTAGTTCACTCAACCAGAAGTCTGGCTATAGTGGAAGGTGGTCCATGTGATCACATTAGGATAACAAGGGGTTATTTTATAGAGATTCTATAAAATCCCATGAAAATCCAACACAATTTTAGGATCACATTAGGATATAATTTTTCTTAGTGTTAGTTTTATGTAGTTTCAACCTACACTTTAGGTTCAGATCATCACATAGTAGTGTATTAGACTAAGATCCTCTCTATTTTTTAGAAGAGAGCAAGTAATTTATAGCCAATCTATAGCATTTTAAAGTAGAGATGATGTGAAAGAATGATCACTGAGTGAGTTATATATATTCACTACCCTGATTTATCACTTCAAATATAGATCTAGGTTTCACTTAGTTCAAATATAGATCCAAACTTCCAAACATGCATGTCATTATTCAACTTAGTCAAATGGTCAACATTAAGTCCTATATCTAAGTGAACCGTCCAAATTATCTTAGATATGAACATGGCATCATTTCTAATTTGAAGTTAGGGAAACATGATATTTAAATTTCCACCAAGGCTTAATCATATAGGATCATGACTAGTCACACTAGATTAATTCCATGCAATAGAATCCAATTTCCAAGTCATAAGGTCATAAAAGAGAATAGGATAGATCAAGTTGGTGTTTAGTGTTACAAGTGTGATGAGTTTACTGATTTGAACAAGATAGAGCATGGGATTAGCATAAAGGTCACATTTTAGAATGTGGTCACAACTAGGTAGACTTAGTCATTTTAGTTCACAAACTATGCACTAGAGGTTTTAAGATTCAAACATTGCAACATTCATGAATTCTCAATCAAACATTTCTCAAATCATCATAATATTTACAGATTTCAAGATTGAAAGAATAGGTGATGAAAACTTAAGCCAAACTTCCAAACTTGATCAAGTCATTTCATGTATGCACATAAAAGGGTCATTTTAGGGAAAAGATAGCCATAGAGGGCTAATATTATCATTAGGGTTCATATAGCTTGTCCAACATGCCAATCATAGGATAGATAAGATTACTAATTTAGGGGTTTTAGGATGTCTAAGGGCCATTAGTGATACATGAAGCAAGTGATTAATCTAGGTCATTAATACAAGTTCATAAATGGGTCATTTTTGGTAAAACAACTAAGAATAGAGAAAAACTAGTAGAACCAAGTAGGATCATCGCCAAGAGGGCATTTTATGAATAAAATAGTATATAACATCACTAGGTTTGAGTAGGATACATAGAAGATATAGGGGTTTATAGTTTTCCCAATGAATTGAGATTACAGGGGAGATTTACCTTAGTTTGGGTTGAAATTGGGCATGCAAGTTTGAGCTAGTGGTGGGCGGCGTGTATAGGCAGTGAGGAGTGGAAGGGGAAAAGCTTGCACAGTCAGTGATGTTTCCTGCGGTTGGGCACATGGTGCAGCCCGCAGTGGTGGGGGTGAACATGCATGGGCAACCATAGGCGATGCTAGAGCTAGGGTTGGGGTTGCAGTCTCCTGGGGCGTGCATTGCACACTGTGAGTGGCTACCAATGTCCGTGTGGCGATGAGTAAGGGAAAGAGGTGAAGAGAGATAGAGGAAGGGAGAGAGGCATGAGATCAGAGAGAGAGAGAGAGAGAGAGAGAGAGAAGGTGAGTGTGGGAGCAGACTAAGCCCTTGATGCTTGATCCAATGCTCCTAGTGTTTTCCCTTACCTTGCGCTACGGCCCCTTAGCCTTAGTGGAAGAAGTGAGGCTAGGTAGATCTACAACATGCAAAAGGACAAAGGCCAGAAAACAAAAAGAAAGAGGGAGGATTGGCGAGCTAGGTGGTGGATTTTATAAGTGGTAGGGGTGTGCAGGGGTGCGTATTAGGACTAGAAAACGAAGAGCATCCATTGGAGGTGGGAAAGCCCCAAATCCACCTCTCCTAGAGGTCCCACGGGTCCTATTGTCTTACAGCATGGGTAAAAGGTAGAAAAGAGGGCCAAGTACCAACTGTGAGACACCAATCGCACTGCAAAGCAACTTCCAACCTTCTACAGTGGTAGATAGTAGGTTGGGGACATCCTCGCCACCGTTGGATTGCCTACGGATCGGAGGCAAAGCATTATCCGATGGCTTGTAGGGGTCTAGGTCAAGGACGTGGAAAGGGGAAACGAGCACGAGAGGGAAAGAAGGGGGAGAATCAGAGTGGGTCACACACCCTGAATGGGACCAAAAAGACTGACCCACAATCAAAACAAAGAATAAATCATAAAATATGGTTTTGAAGACATATACTTGAAAAGGGCGTCAAAAATAGGACCACAGATATGAAATATACCCTCGAAAAATAAATTAGATCAAAAGGCATGGAAATATGGAGTCATGGTCGTGGGTAAAGCAAAGTTAGTCTTTCTTGGGTTAAAGTGATGGTACTACCTTTCGGGATATCTCAATAATGGGACCCACTTCCCTCATTCTAGCTTGGATTTAGGCAAAATTAGATGTGTCAAAAAATTGAGGATATCCTCTACAACATGGACACAAGTAAGTATTATAGATTTACACAAGAACATTTTCAAATTTCAAGAGAAAGATGATGATGTGTTACATGAAGATATGTTGATTTTCATTCAAATTGAACATTTTTTTGGTGATACATGTAAACTAGATGGACCTATTGTGCATAAAACTCCTTCGAACATGAAATTGGAGGTGATGACAAGAGTGAGGTCCAATTTGAGAGTTACATAAAAGAGGTGAAGTTTCAGGTTATCACATCCTCCCCACCTTAAAAGAAAATTTATCCCCAAACTCAATTCAAGTCACCAATCAAGATTGGGTTTTCATAGTCAATATCATACTCTACAACGTATTCCCTCAATGATTAATTTCAAAATTGAGCAATCAAACATCATGATCAAGGTAAAGTCACATTGATCTTCAAACTAGGGAGATCATCACATAAATCACTAATTTAGACAGATTATCATATTGATCACAATTTTTGGAGAGATCACATTATAGGTCAACAAATAGAACTCTTGAATTAAGAGTAAAACAAGACTTTCAATCCCAACATTTAGGGTTCTAGATTCTACGCCAGCCTAAGTGGGGTTATACATCCATGATCATGATTCATATTTAAACAATTTGAGACATACATCATATTTAAATATCGAGATTTGTGTTCAATATCGTTATTTTGTGTTCAAGATCAATGCAAGGTCCCACCAAGTCCACTTAGAGCTCACCCCTAAGTCATATATCGAGAGAGTTAACATAATCATCATTTTAAAATTTCAAGATTAGGGAACATGAATGTCATTAACCATACATAAAGGGTGATCTCAAGATCCAAATAGGGTGATAATCGTTGAGTCAAATCAAGATCAATATCAATAATCATGGGTCAATATTTATTTATTTAATATTGAGAGTCAACCTTGAACATTAACGTCATAGATCCAAACATTTTTAAGTTAGGGTTTAGATTCATATTTAGACCTTAGGGTGATCATTCATCCATATAAAATGATCGAGCAACAATCGAACGACATTTCAAGCATTATTCAATATTTTTTGGCATCAATATCAAGTTCATTTGCATGATGTTCAATGTTGATGAATGATCCAGGCTTAGGTCTTTCTCAGAACTTAACCAATAATTATAGTCAACATCATCATATTTCAAGATCATCATTGAATCTAGGTTCAACACTGAGTATCAATATTTTCTTATATTTGGCCTATTAGAAACTTAGGTAAGTAAATCAAAATTATTTGGAAGGAGTTACCTTTATATACTATAAACAATCAACAAGATGAAAATTTTGAGGAGTCATAATAGGGATGTTACATAGGTTAGGGAAGTCATATGTCAACCATCACCCTAATACAACATGTTAATCTACATTGGTTATGAGTAGTCAATCATATCCAAATAGGGTGAGTAACAATTGTCAAATTGTACTTCATAGGTGCGGTCAAAGATAAAGGTCATAGTAGAGCAACAACATTCAAGATTTTGCAAGATCAAGGTCAAAACTATGTCCCCTTCCTTTCAAGATCGAGGTAAGGGTATATCTTGGAAATTGAGAGGTAAAATGGAGGACCTAAGAGTTTGAGTATATTAGTGCAAGATTGAGATCTAGGTCTATCATATTTATTCAAAATTTAGCTTACACTGAGACATAAAAGTAAATTGGGTAATGCCTCTTGTATCCAGTCTCCACATCATGATCTAGGGTTCCTGGACTTAGTCATTTCATGGCATGATCATTGCACATATCAAATAGGGGGAACAATTTGCTAAACTATGTTTGAGGTTCAATCAATAATAGGGAAATATGGTCTTAATCAATAGGGACGTCATCAAACATGAAGTGTAAAACAAGAGTTCAAACTTATTTCACCATTTCAAAAGATTTACCTCAAACATAGAAAGCTCTTATATCTGATTGGGTACCATTGAGTTTCATAAACTTTTGACATGAGTACATCACTTTCAAGAGTAATTTCTTACATCAAATAGGGTTTCCAATTTAAGATCAGATCATGGCATTATCCTCTTGGTCAAATTTCATGATTTCAAGTGAATTTTAGTTTTACCATGCATAAGCTACCCAAAATTGAGAATTCATGTGATTAATAGTCATCAAAGAAGAATCTCATGAGAAGGCAAAAAATCTAACTAATATTCATCTACTTGGGTGACTTAGTGTTGGCTAAATTGGACATTAATATGCCCTTTGTTTTGATGATGACAAACATTTCAAACTTGTGGATCTAACATGTTATTTGTGTATTTCAAGGTGCAAAGGAATAAGGAAATCCTATTAAGTGGGAAGATGAAGATCAATGCAAATTGAAGATCAAATGTGCTTAATTGTATAAATTCTCATGATTGTACTCAAGTGTACACACTTGTACAAAAATGTAATTACTTAGACATCCTGTAAGTCAAGTGTTAGATCTTCTCTACCCACTTATAAACCTTAGATAGGTTTTGCCCCAAAGATAGAGTCACTAACACACATTGAAACACACACTTAGTATGTAATTCAAAAGTCTAGAACAGGGACACCCTCGATCAAAGAACTTGTCGACCGAGACACTCTCGGTCGAAGTTCTTGTCGACCGAGAACCACCTCAGTTGAAATTGTGAGTACTTTTCAACAACTTACACAATTGTGCTCTATAATAGCCTTCGATCAAAAATAACCTCGACTGAGTAAGCAACAGTCTAAAGCTTGCGACCCTTAGACTGAGTGGTTGGTAGTTGGGAGTTGAAAATGGATGTTCCAATGATTTTTCCTTAAAACCCATGCTCGGCCAAAAAGAACCTCGACCAGTACATAGTTGGGTTGACCAAATTGTTGACCGAGAAGGGTTTTGGATTGTTCTATTTAAGCATGAACAAATTAGAAATTTCTAGCCAACTAATGTACACCTAATGACTAGTTAAGCACTAAGAACACTCTAGACTCCCTACAACGTCCCCAGTAACTTTTAAACCATTGATATAAATAGGAGAGGACTTAGGACACCCAAATCACCACTTACATGCACAATACCTAAGCTACACTTGAGCATCCAATATTGAGAGAAACAAAGCTAGAATTCACTTACCATCTTCATTCTTGTGCTCTAGAGTTGTGTCCTATAGTTACAATCTCCTAGTCACCACATATAGACACAACCATCCTAAGTGGATAGGAGATCTAAACACTTGATATTGGATCAAAGCAATGTACTTCATTGGATAAGTATATTCCTTCTTCCAATCTATTTCCTCTATATTGTATTTTTTTTCTCCTTGACTACTCCTAGGGTTGTAGGCTATTGAAAGGAGGTTGCTTGGTGCTACTTCAACAAAGTGAAGGCTTCTCCAAGGTATTCTTGAGGTTACTTCAAGAAGGCTTCTTCAAAGGAGGTTGGAGATAATTATAAGTGAAGGCTATCGAAAGGTGGTGGAGCTACTTCAAGGTGGTGAAGGCTTCTCCAAGGATTGCTTGTGGTTATTTCAAGAAGGCTGGTTCAAGGGGTTGAGGCTACTTCAAGTGGAAGGTGATTGTATTTTATGAAATGTCCTTGTGAGGTAATAAAATAAATCACTTTCAAAATCCCAATTGAAAATAGTTGGGTAGTGGACTGACATCCTTTGATTCAAAGGTTGGAACCACTCTAAACCGAAGTGTCTTCCTTGTTTCCTCCTCCTTCTTTGGTTGAGTGATTTAATTGTTTTAAGTATTTTAATTAATTTTTAATTATCCAAAAATCTCTATTCACCCCCCTCTAGATCTTTCAATTGGTATCAGATCAAGTCTTCAATGATCCCTAACAGGTCTTGACGAATGGAGGACGGTGTACTTCACAACCTCAACCTTGAAGGAACCTACGTGAGCCAACCACCACCCTTTGATGGAAGAAACTATACTTATTGGAAGAGAAGGATACAATGTTACTTCTAAGGGATTAGCTTGGACCTTTGGAGGATAGTATCTACACCCTTTGTACTTCCAACGACACAATATGCAACATGGGATCCAAATAAGATAAAACAAGTTCAATTAAATGCAAAGGAAGTAAGCATTTTATATTATTCTATTTATATAAATGAATTTAATTAGAATATCTTCATGTGAGACTGATTATTGGCATAAACTTTAAATTACACATGAAGGTACAACTCAATTAAAGAATACTAAGATTAATATGCTTAAACAAATGTTTGAACAATTTCATATGTTACCTAATGAATCTATTAGTGAAATGTATGCAAGATTTTCTTACATTGTTTACAGTTTAAGTGCATTAGGAAAGTATATAAGTGAAGAAGATTAAGTGTCCAAAATTATTAGATCGTTACCTCCAAGATACAAGCCAAAGGTGACAAAGCTAATGATCTCATCAAAATGAGGATTGAGAAGCTCATTGGCAATCTAGAGACTCATGACGTAGCTCTTGAAGAAGAAGAAAGATTGGAAGATGAACACAAGAAGGAGAAAAGGAAGGACATTTAATTCCAATTCCTATTGATGATTTTTTGGGCATTACTGTGGTTCGTCGATCATCTATCTAGGTGAACCGACCAAGTCATTAACTCTGAGCCTAGTAGCTACTGACAATTTTGGTTTCTCTCGGTTTCTCAATCTGTTAAAGTGATTAGGTTATCCATAGTGTGTTAAAAGTACTTTCTACAAGCATATCTAGTAGCCAAAGGAGCAGGTAGGGTGATCATCCTATAACATAGTGCATGATAAAATTTGGACACCATGGTCATCGAATTGCCTAGTATGTCCAGTGGATCACAGGGATAGTATGGTGTCATTAAGTAGAGAAGACTTGTAATCAAATTTCTAATGAAAATTGGTTCAATGGGAATGCAAAGTAAGTTAATAAATTTAACGTAATCAATTCGAAGGGAGTTTAAGTAAATCAATGAATTTAAATTCCATCTGGATAACCATCGAGATGCCTCTTGACAAGCACATTATTTAATTTTGTGTCTTCACACCTAGTTCATAAGATTTTCATTAGTGTACCAAGAGGAAGTGGGACGGTTCCATTGTTATGAGATCATTGGCATAATGTATCTCTTCAATCAGTGGCCTTTCATAAGAAATTCACCCTTGATTTTTTCTCACAATATTAAAACATTGTTTGGACAAATATTCTTTATGAGATATAACCCATGCCATTGGGATCTCATCTTCCCGAGGAACAATATCAAGCAATAATTGTAGAGGAGCACTTGTTCTCCTACCAGAATGTAATACACACCCCAAACATCAAAGACTTAAACCTCTTGCCAAGATGGCAAAGGCAACACTCATCACATTTAGAAATGTTTCATGTTCCTCTTAGGTGTTTATGGTCTCTTCCTCTTAGGTGTCATGAGAATGAATGTATTTGTATGTGTTTTTGAAAATGGTGGACCAGTAGAACACACATTGTAAAAACCTTTAGAGTGGCCTTCTTGGAACTCATGTGGCCACCATTCGGACCTAAGTGGCACTGTGTAAGGATAGAGTGCTCTTCCTCTTAGGTGTTTATGGTCTATTCCTCTTAGGTGTCATGAGAATGAATGTATTTGTATGTGTTTTTGAAAAAGGTGGACCAGTAGAGCACACATTGTAAAAACCTTTAGAGTGGCCTTCTTGGAACTCATGTGGCCACCATTCGGACCTAAGTGGCACTGTGTAAGGATCGAGTTCTCTTCTTTTAGTCTTGCATTGGAGGTAGAGACCATAAACACCTAAGAGGAAGAGGTATGGCTCATCCCAATAGTAATGGTTCACTTCATGAATGAACATATTTTTGGAGTGACTAGTGTACTCAGCGTATAGGACTCTTGTAGAGAGGTAGTTCACAAAGTCTGCAAACCATGGTTCGTTAAAGGACACCTTCACCAGATAATCATTAGGGAGGGAGTCATCAATGGGGTTTTTTTTTGTTTTTGAGGATATGAAAGAAGATGAAGTTTTCAATCACCACATTCTCTCTCCCCATATTGTCCCAGATCTTTAGGTCAATATCATATAGCAATACGACCCAATGTATTAATATAGTATTGGTGTACTTCTTAGTCATCAAGTAAAGAATGGTCATGTGTTCAGTATAAACAATCACCTTGGAGACAAAGATATAAGATATGAATTTTTTGAAGGCATAGATGATATCTAGCACCTCCTTCTCTATAGTTTCATATGTGACTATGCCTCATCTAGTGTCTTGTAAACGTAATAGATGACATGGTATTTCTTGTCAATAAACTGGCTCATGATTTCTCCCACTGCATAATCACTAGCATCGCACATGGTCTTAAAAGGTCAAGACCATTATGATGCTCTAACAATGGGCGTGGTTGTCATAGCATCATTCTAAATGTTAAATCTTTCCATGCAAGTGTTTGCAAAAGAGAAGACAATTCTTCAACATGAGATTGGTCATAGCCTTTGCTATTTTGTAGAAATCTTTAATGAAATGGATGTAAAATCCAGCATGTCCTAAGAAATATTCAATTTCTTTAACTTTTGAGGGTGGTGGAAGCTTTGCAAGAACCTCAAATTTTTCTTTATTGGCTTCTATTCCTGTATTGCATACCTTATGGCCAAGGACAATGCCTTTGTAATGACCCCGCCTCTCGGTAACCCCCAATTAAGGGAGACCAGAAGGTCAGAGCCGTTATCCCAATTTCCTGGATCAATGGTTCGACAAATAATCAGTAATAATTATTTAATTATACCATGACTATACTGAAATCTGGAATAAAAATAAAACTTTGCATACCTTTTCCAAAAACTTGGATATCTAACTTCTATCCACCTCTGGACTCTATTCTAACTAATCCTCCTTGCACTTTATTTCTTAATTTCACAATATGCCACTTTAATATTTGTCCTTTTCAATTTGTACCTAAAACACTGACAAACAAAACATCAGTCAGCATAAATTAATATGCCAGTATGTGGGGGAAACAATAATTGTGCAATTAACTGTAATAATGTAAGCAACCAAATATCATTTAACAATCAAGGTTACATTTTAAGCAATACTACTCAATCCATACCTATCCCTTATCTTTGTATTGTCCCTGCAGTGGACTTGGATACTACCTCTCTCATATGGTAGATCCTTACCCCCATGGTCCTACCTCATAGGTAGCCATGACTTAGGGTTGTGGATTCGCATGGCCCTACCCAAAGGTAGCCCAATCTCTGACTCATGCTGACTTGATGAACCTACCCCATAGGTATCCATGTACTAAGTCATCCAATGACCTGATGGACCTACCCCATAGGTATCCATGTACTAGGTCAACCTATCAAGATATAGAGGGGACTAGGATCTGAGCTAGTAGGCATATATCTTAGGTGATAGTCATATCCACATTATAGTATGCATGAATTAAATTCATCCAACAGTTTAATTCCAGCCACTGATGAAAACTTCGAAACTCCTCAGAAAATTAGTTCGAGATATTCATAAGCGTAACCACATACCTCACCTTGAGAAAAAGAATCCAAACTTAGGAGAATATCCAAACAAGCACTTTAAAGCAAACAACCCTTAATTCGTGAAACATATAAATTATCTAGTGTCAAAACACCTTCCTAATGACATGAGGATATTTTCTAAGGCTTTCAAGCCCTAAGGGTACATTAGGGTTCCTTAGGTTTCCTTACCCAATTTTTATTGCCTTTTTTGTTTAATAACCCTAAAAAGGTTTCTTATTCTCAAAACCCTAATCCACTCAATTATCTTCATTAAGGATTCTTTAATCCAAACTATGTTCAAGAATCATCATATTATAGTTGTAAACTTGCAATTTCAAATTATAATCACCAAAACTCATATCTTCCCAAATTAGGGTTTTAGTTTATTAACCCATGTATATGATCATAAAAACCCTAAAACCAACATATTAATCATCCTTTTATGATTTTATTCTTTCTTTTACTCTTAATAGGATAACATTGATGAAAAACATTTAAACGATTCATTATAATTGTTTTCATCTCTTTTTAGAGTTTTTCTATCATTTAATGCATTAAAAGATGTAAAACCCTTTACTTTTTTAATATAATCTACAATCATGCTCTAATATCATTTTATCATGTTATACACATTTTTTGATCAAAAAGCACTACTTATTTGTATTTTTCTACCAAAGGAGTTTTTTTAACGAATTAAATAAGATTCCATCATTTTCTGAAATATCGGGCAGAGAGGCAACTTACTTTTTTATTTTTGGAAAAATGCCGGTCGTCAAATCTTTGGTCGTCGCTGACTGAGATCGATCCTATGGTCCTCCTTGTGCGCACCCACTCACAGGTTAGCAAGAACCCAATGAACCACAGTCGTTGATCCGCGCCCTTGGTCAACTGCTGACCCCGATCCAACACAGGCTCTAGCTTGTGTTCTCCCAATTGGGTCACATGCTTCCACGGCGGTGTCGTGATGGAAGCTCACCAGAGCAGATTGGTTTTTTCGACTCAGGGCATGAGGAAGAAAGAGGAAATGTCGTTCGGGTTCGTGAGGGTGAGAGGAGTTGAGAGGGGGTAGTATATATAGGATCGGGGGCCAATTTCTATGGTTCCCAACCCCAGTCGTCGCTTCCCTTTTAGGTGATTTTGGTTTTTGTTCTAGATGCCTCCAAAGTGTGAAGAATTAGGGTGTAAAGGGTTTAAAATCCTCTCACAAACCCAACCCTACCCTTTCCTTGTTTGCACATGCACGAATTCGCGAGGAAAAATTGAGGGAAAGATCCCCACTATTTTGCGGCCCCTTTCCTTTTCTAACTTGAGGAAGGAGACACACAACTGGCATTGGATCCCGATTTGATGGATGGCATCATCTCCTACTATTTTTCACTCAATCGAAAAAATATGTGACATTTAATTATAACCACAACACTTTAGGGAAACTTGTAAAATCCATAACTCTCAATCTGAGTGTTCAATTAATCCCAAATTTTGAGGGAAACTTAGTAACGACTTAATCTACTTCTCTGCCAAATTTGGGCTCATTATCTAAAATAAAACGTGCCTTTTCTTTAGGTGCAAGATATTACTCAATTAGGCTTATTTCTCTCATCTTTTCTCTTTCTTATTTTCGTATTTCCCATTATTTATATTCCTTGTAATCCAAGAAAGAAAGTGGGGTTAGAAATATCACTCATTATGACCAAACCCTCACTTCTCTCTTTATTTCTTGCATTATCTCCTTTATTTCAAATATTCTTGATTAATTGTTTATTTCTGGTTTTTCTTTTGCTTTATATCTCTCCTTGTTTATTATTTTTCACTCAAATTTTAGAGGAAACTCTGTCTTGGCATTATCTCCTTGTGTATTAAATTTGCAACCCAAATTCCAAAGGAAAAAGGGTGTTTCCTTCATATGCAAGTTATTCATTAATAAAACCAAACTAATTGATATTTCCTCTTTCTTTTGCCATTATCTTATCATTTTGGATTCCTTGGACCTTAAGGAACCCTAAAGGCACGAAATCCCATATTGGGAATATTCCTTAGCCTTTTCCTTATCTTTTATCCATTTTCTTATTTATTCCTTTATTCAAATAAATTCCTTTTTTCCTTTCTTTTTCTTTTTATTTCAATTGGGCATAATAGCCAATAAAGCCCACAAAGCAACCAACAAGGCTATTGTAAACGAAATTCACTCATTCAAATTAAATCACACCATTATTTTTTCATATATCTTTATTAAGAGAAATTGCATTTCTCACCAAAAGAACCGAAGATTGGGGTTGTAACATCCCACAAGGTCAGAGCCGTTATCCCAATTATCATCTTTATCCTTTTAGGATATGCCGGTAGAATTTTATAATTATTATTTATTATTTGTCGAACCATTGATCATGTTAATTGGGATAATGGCTCTGACCTCTTGGTCTCCTTTAATTGGGGGTTATCGGGAGGCGGGGTCGTTACATTTGGTAACAGAGCCACCATTAATTAGATACAATTTTTACAAAAATCACTTACTTGGACCAATGAGAGGCTGACACATCAGCCATCCCATGCCGCGTAACTCGGACGATTTGGAAACATACCAAATTACACTTATACCCCCGTACGGCTCCTCAGTTCTGCTCTACTCGGAGGGGGAAAACCATCCAATGCCATCCGCCCGTCTTCCACCTCATGAAGACCTAGCGCTGCCGATGGCAACAGCTCATGCGGGTCTCCTCCTCCCCTTACTTGGACCCAAAGGGCACTGGAGAGGGTCCCTTAACTTCTACCGCCCTCCACCACACCTACGGAAGCCCCCAGCTGCGGTCGAGGTGGCTGGTTTCAAGCACGACGGACAGTGATGTTCGGTTGGTCATGCAAGTCTACTCCAGGTGGTTGCACGAGGTCGAGAGCGCGGGGATGATAGCTGATCATCCCAGGTTGTCTTGGGAGCTTCGTGCCTCCATTGAGATCCCATCATAGTTACTTTTTGCCCCCGATATTTCCCTATACCCTCTTGGTTAGGGTTTTGAAAGAAAATAAGAAGGAGAGAGAAGGATGCATGGGATCCTCTTAGACTCAGGCCAAGGGTTCCACCCCTTATATAGGGGAGGGTAGCAATGCCCTAAAATGCTTGCCCATGAAGAAAATAAAGTCTTTTCCCAATAGGAAACCAACCTTTCTTAATTAAGAAGTATTATCTCTCTCTTAATTATCTCCTTGATAATCTTTATTCTTTAGATATTAGGAATTCAAAAATCATCTCTCTTATCATCCTTGTACTTGGCTTTTAATCCATTGGCCACGAAAATATATTTCCTTATAGTAGAAAGTTCCTCTTTTGATAATACCAAAAATTCATTAATTATGTATCACATTATCCTCTTATTTTGTATTATTTGTATTTTCTCTTTCTTCTTATCCATTGGGACTCCTTGGACCCCAAGAAATCCTTAGATTTTGAAATCCTTTTTGAAGGATGCTCTGATACCAAATGTAACGACCCTGCCTCCCTGTAACCCCCAATTAAGGGACACCAAAAGGTCAGAGTCGTTATCCCAATTAACCGGATCAATGGTTCGATAAATAAATAATAATAATTATAAAATTTTACCAAAACTATGTTGAAAGCTATAATAAAATAAAACTTTGCATACCTTTTTAAAACTTGGATATCTAACTTCTATCCACATATGGAATCTATTCTAACTAATCCTCCTTGCACTTTATTTCTTATTTTCACAATATGCCACTTTACTATTTGTCCTTTGCAATGTTGTACCTAAAACGCCGACAAAAAAATGTCAGTCAAAATAAATGAATATGCCAGTATGTGGGGGAAATAGTAATCATGCAATTAATTGTAACAACATATTGCAAGTAATTATGGTTTAACAAACAACTTTGTGCTTTAAGCATAACTTCTCAATCCATACATACCCTAGCCTCTGTGTTGTCCCTACAGTGGACCTGGATATTACCTCTCATATGGTAGATCCCAAATTAACCCCGCATGATCCTACCTAATAGGTAGATCAATATCTAGAGTTGATGAGTCACATGGCACTACCCATAGCTAGGTAGCCCAATCCCTAACTCATGATATGCTAAAGAGTCGCATGGAACTACCCCTAGGTAGCCCAATCCCTAACTCATGATAGCCTAGACCATGCTCTACGTTACCCTTTTCTTCATTAGAAAAGCCACCGAGGAGGACCAGGATCTGAGCTAGTCATGTATACATATTTATGGTGATAATCATAGTCACTTTATAATTGCATGAAATAAAAGTCATCTAAGAAGTTATTTTCAGGCAACCGATAAAACATCCGGGAATCGCCATGAAACTAAAGTGATTAACCATAAATGTAACCACATACCTGATCCAGAATAACTTGATGTCCAAGCAAGAATAATCAAGAACAATCAATCAAGCAATCAACAATATCCTGAGATTAATGTAGAACACCCATGTGTCACTGTTGTATCCAAAACATTCTCAAGATTGACTTGGATTCCACCTTAGGATTTCTAGGCCAACTTTAGGGTTTTATTAGGGTTTTAGCCTTTAGAACACATTTATAATGTTTAATGCTCTTTTAGTTTACCAACCCTAATTTTAACATCATAGGCATATTTGAAAGTCAATTACATCTAATATGCCCCTTTTATACTAAAACTACTGCCTTTATCCTTTTAACTCATGTCAAGATTATCAAGCCCAATTATCATCTTGGATTTCTTTTAAATTAACAACTTATCTTTCATACAGTCTAATTCGCATATGAACTCTATTTATAACTAATTCCACATTCATCCACTAGAAAACCCCAATTACCAAATCAAGGGTATTTATACACAATTAGAATCTTTTATACTCAAATTATCTTAGAATCATCATATCTCAATTTTATTCATGGATTTGCACAATTAAAACCATTAAAATCCATATCAACATAATTTAGGGTTTCTAAGCCCATTAATGCATAATCCTTCACTCTAACTTGCACGACCCTTCCCCTAGGCTCTAATACCATTTGTAACGCATGGGCTCACTGCCCTAGGCTCTAGTAGAGTTTCAGGAATGACGAATGGCCCCACAGACCACCACTAGCCTTAACTGTGTGCTTTGTCCTCACTCACACGCAAGCCAAGATCAACTTCCCCACTGGTCACCCATCCTAGTACTACTCCAAGCCGAGCACGCTTAACTGTGGAGTTCTTTAGTGATGGACTCCTGGAAAAGGAGGTGTGCCTTGGTGATATGGGTAGTACAATCATTCCTTTTAAGATCATCTTATCCAAGGCCTCAAATCCCGGGACGTTACAATCTCCCCCACTTAGACTCTTGATGTCCTCGTCAAGGCTCAACTATACAGCCTCATAATCTTTCCCCATTTCAGTGTAGACCCAAATGGCCCATGTACCCAACTCCTGATCATGGCTACCAACGCAAGGGAAGCTCCATCAACTCGGATAGCCCTTTCTAACATGCCTAGATACTACTAGCGCATGGGCGGCTCCATCAATTCGGATAGCCCTTTCCAACATGCGTGGACCACACGACTCAAAGACTGGCATGCCATAGGCCCATGTGGGCTCCACCTACTAGAGGGGTTATGGCTCTGATACCAAATGTAATGACCCCACCTCCTGGTAACCCCCCATTAAGGGAGACCAAGAGGTCAGAGTCGTTATCCCAATTTTCTGAATCAATGGTTTGACAAATAATCAATAATAATTACTAAATTCTACCAGGACTATACTGAAAATTGGAATAAAAATAAAAATTTGCATACCTTTTTCAAAAACTTAGATATCTAACTTCTATCCACATCTGGACTCTATTCTACTAATCCTCCTTGGACTTTATTTCTTAATTTCATAATATGCCACTTTACTGTTTGCCCTTTTCAATTTGTACCTAAAACGCCGACAAATAAAACGTCTGTCAGCATAAATGAATATGTACTACTACAGAAACATCATTCAGTGTCGCTTTTCTGGGCGTCGGTTATTTACCAAAACTAACGCCTAGAATATTCAACGTCGGATATTTAGGAACCCCGACGTCTATATTCGAAGACCATCCAGATACGGGTACCACTTTGTATTCAGCGTCGGCTGGGAAAACCAAACCGACGCCTAAAATTGCCCGTGAAATCCAATTTTCGAGCAAAAAATTTTTTGCCCCAAAGTAGCACATACAGCGTCAGTGTTTTAACTAAAAACCGAAGACGATATAAGATGGAAATTTGCGTGAAAAGTTCCAATATAGGTGTCGGTTATCCTCTTGAAAACCGACGCTGATAATGGTTCCCGCCAAATAATTTAGGGCAAAGATTGTCTAATTGGACGTTGGTCTTGTAAGAAAACCGACACTTAAAGGTAAAAGGTGTTCGTTATACAGATAACCGACGTTGTTGACAAACTTAATAGACCCGTATCACCCGCCTCTTCCTCTTCCTTCCTGTTTCATTGTGATTGTTTGTTGTGATCGCCGCTCGACTAAAATCGCCCGACGATTCGCTGCCGCCGCCGCTCTGCTCTGTTCTGCAGCCGCCGCTGGTCTGCTACTGCTCACCGCCGCCAGTCTGCTCTACTGCCACCGCCAGTCTGTTGCTTCTCGCCTGCTCACCGCCACTGCTGCCGCCGGTCTCCGCCTCTCTTCTCCACGCTAGCTCCAGGTAGCCCTAGCCTCTTTGCTTCCTATCCGTAGCTTTCCTTCTCCGTAGCTCCTTACCAACAGCAAGCACGGCTGTGTTGTGGGTTAGGGGCACCACGGCCGTGTTGGGTAACATGACCGTTTTGGAGGAGGAGGAGGTAACCCTATTGCAAGTTGAAATAATTCCCACGGCCGTGGCAGGGTGCCACGACCATTTTCTCATCTACTGACCATGACCATGATGATGCCCACGGCCGTGGTGTCTTCAATGGCCACGGTCGTGGCAGGTGGTCATGGCCATGGGATTTTGTAGGATTTCCCTATTGAGCTTGGTGTCATATTGCTAAAAAAAAGCACGACCATGGCATAGTGCCCACAGTTGTGGTGAGGTTGGCCTCACTTAATTACACTTCAATCTTCATCATTTTTGGATGTTTTTGTTTGGGGACGTTATGTTTATGTTTCTAATCCTAGTGTTTGACCTAATTCAGTAAATTTTGATGCATGTTGAAATAAGATTTAAACTTGTCCATTCTAGCATCCTAATTTGATTTGATTAAACCCTAACATTGATTAAACCCTAACATCAATTTTGATGAAACCCTAACATTAATTGTGATGAAACCCTAACATGTACCTATCTATTATTGTGTTTATGCCCTGATGTTTCATTATCTTCTAGTTAATACAAATGCTAAATGTTTGCCTTTTTAATGACATTTTCATATGGTTGACCATGATGAGCATGATGTCCATGATGAGGATGAAGTCCATGATGAGCATGATGTCCATGATGAGCATGGTGAGGATACCAATGTAAGTTCTAAAAACATATCTTGTATTTCTATAAAATTCATTATCTTCTAGTTATGTCATATATCCCATATTTCTATATTGGGCTAATTCAGTGTGTTTATTTTTGTCAAATCATAGGTTGATGATGCACATGTACCCACTAAAGCACTGGAGGAACTTGATGCGCATCACCAAACACTTAACAAGAAAAGGGGCATCACTCTGTTGAAGAAGTTAATAGTGCTAAGTGGCAGTGGATCCAGATTGGTTGTGGAGTTTGATAATGGAGGAAATGCAATTGGAGTGAACCGCAATAATTTTGTAAACTATCTTGGGGTTGTCACTCGAAGCCATTGTGGTATTATGATAATTGACATAAAGTTCCTCAGGCGAAGAAAGACTTGATATGGAAGGATTTATGCGTGAGTTATTATTATTTGGAATTCTATTTTTTAGATTACAAATTCTATTATTTGCAATTCTATTTTTGGATACTAGTTAATAAGAATTCTATTTTACAGAATCTGTTTGCATTGGATGAGAAGCTGCATCGTAAAAGAGTGATGCAACGCGCTGGAAAGATGTTAAGGAACTATAGGACAAATCTCAACAGAGAATACATAAAAGATGGTGATAAGAAGAAGAAGTCAGCCCTTGAACAGTGGAACTTCTCAGACAAAGAAGATTGGGACACATTTGTTACTTTAAGAAAATCTGAAGAATTCAAGGTATTCAGCGTCATTCCCAATTTGATTAATATATGTTGTATTCACCTATTCAAGATTAACATTTAGTGCTACTAACCAAATCGTTAATGTGCATACTAACTAGGCCCTTAGTGAGGCACAAAAAGCAAGGCGTGCACTGAATGTGCATGACCACACTATGGGTCCAAAGGGCTATGCAAGCGTTCGCCAAAGACTACAGGCGGAGTCGGTTGCTACTTAGGATTCCTCTACTATAGGTAGCACACCTCTGCCTCACCATGATGTTTGGATAGCTAGGTGACAAAATAAGAAGGGAGAAATAAGGAATCCCGCAACTGTTGAGGCGGCTGCAAAAATGATAAAATACAACTCTTAGAGAAATCGTTTGAATATTGATTATATGTGGTGTTAACTTATCAATTTCTATTGATGGTGATTAGCGAGAGCTGCACGAGCAGAGGAAACAAGGCACCTTCATCCCTCAGGGCACAAGGTATGAATTGATAGTTGCTCCGGGTAACCTAGAGCATCTTGGACGTATTAGGGGTGCAGGCGCTGGTGTGGGTATCAAAGCATTCTTTGGGCCATCCCAGCACAAACCCAGAGCGAGACTTTCACAAGAAGAGGTAACCTGTTCTTTTTTAGAATGTTACTGCAAAAGGAAATTCAATAATAAGAATCTAATGTTTCTTTTATCCATGTATAGGAGAATAAGAGTGTCAAGGATATAGTTGCTAAGAAGGTCAATTATATAGTTGCTAAGAAGGTCAAGGAAGAAATAGTGTGGTGGCAGGCATCTCAGGCTTCCAATCAGCCTATGGCGACCCACTCTTCTCATGATGCACAGACTGGGAGTAATCATGTAGACCCACTGCCTAACACATCTACTGTATGTATTTTTTATGACATTGTATCTAGTCTTTTCAAGATGATATGTTTTCAAGATGATATGTATATATGTATAATATTCTTTACGTAAATTTGTAGGCATTGAAGCCATGCCGCATAAAAATACAAGACTATGTTATTGCAGAGGAACAGACATACCCGTCCCTTCCTGGGGCAACATTTCACGGGACTCCAATGCCACATGGTTACGTTCGTGTGAGCCTGATATGTGTATTACCTGATTGGAGGGAAGCTACATTGCCATATCCCCACCCGGATATTGATACACTTGCTGAGGCAGAAGGCAGGGTGATATTGTGGCCCAAAGCAGATGTCGTCTACACTACTGAAATTGTAAGATAAATTTACGTTACTTTAGATTGTTAATATGTATATATGAGGTCAATTGATCTGAAATTATATATACATGTTAAAAAGAAGACACCCAGAGCACCTAGGCCTCCACCTCCACTTCCTGCATTACCAAGTTGGGTTCCAACTGACCTAAAATACCCGTTAGGTCCTGCTTGTAGGGGAATGGCATGTTGGCTACGGGCACATAATATACATTGCCCTATAATTGTTTCTTTAGAAGCAAATTATGCAGGTCAATCATACGAAAGCTCTTTATTTATACAAGATATTATTGATATGTTTATGTATTTGGCTGAATACATCAATGATAGAGACATGGATAAGGTGAGATCTTGTTTATACATTCATATACCTTGTGTAAGATCCGGTGATCTGGTTTCTTATATATTAATGCATACGTAATACATGCTTTGCAGCTACTTATTCGAAGATCAATGCAAACAAGTTGCATTTGATCATGTGGGATTTTTTATTCCATCATTGATTAGTATGGTAGCTAAAGACCCTGATAGTGTTCAACAATACTGTATAGATGCTTTTACAATTTTCGGTCAGCAAAAGAAGATGATAATAATAGCTCCATTCAATGTCAAGTAAGTTTACTTTATTTATAATTTGGACTTAAGAAATTACATTTTTATTGTGGATTTTGAGTTATTAATTTTTAACTTTTTACCTCTAGTCGTAGGCATTGGGAGACTTACTAGTTATTCTCCCCGGGACATTCACTATTTATTATCTAGATCCTACGGGGAGTACATAAAATACTAAAATTGGACACGTAATGAAAATGCCATTATTCTGGTGAGAAATATTCATTTTTATATCTGTTAACATATGTTATTACATTACCATTTAATTATGCAATTTACTGTGTTACATTAACATGTAGGGGTTTGGATGCATTCAAAAAGGCTAGAGGAAAGGTCCCCAGGAAAAAGAACCAGCCAATAATTTGGGAGAACGTGAAAGTAAGTTCCCGACTCCAATGTATATTATTTATGTGAACTGTGCTTAGTTGTATTTTTTAATATTTTGTATGTTTCAATTTATAGTGCGCTACATAAGACAACGGATGGGCATGCACATACTATGTGATGTGATTTATGCAGATGATTATCCGATATGCCACATTGGACATCAATACCATACATGAGGTATTATATATTGTCTCATTAGTTAGTATGAAATATATCAATCTTAATTTTATATTATTACTTATATATATACATCATTCTCTTTGCAGGTGTTTAAAACTGACCACAATATAGGTAAACACTTAAAATATGTACATGCTCCATATACGATGGAAGCATTAAATGAAGTAAGAGAAGAATGGGCAAAAGCCATATAAACAGTGGCCATTGTAAAATATAATTGGGATGCAGATAGCGATGTTGAATGATATTTTGTAAATGAATATTTTTGAATGTTTATACATGTCTGAATGTTTCTACATGTATTTGAATATTTCTACATGTGTGAATGTGAGAATTGAATTGATGTCTGAATGTATCTACTTGTGTGAAAAGTATATATATTGATTTTGCAGGTTTGTGGCCTGTTTGTAGACTGATATCAATGGATGTCATAAACCTGTAGTTCAGAAAACTAAACTGCAGGTTCTCATCCTGCTGACCAGCCACAGCAGGCCTGCAAACTGATTAGAAAAAAAAAATAAAACATAGGCATCGGTTATTTATATAACACTGTCATCAAAGGCTTATAGCATCGGTTAGTGGATAAAAACCTCAGCCTAATATGACAAACAACCCGACCGTGCAGGAAAGCACGGCCATGGCGGAAAAAGCATCGGTGATTAGTATAAAACTGACGCCTATAGTATTAAACACGGTCGTGCAGGGAAGCACGGCCGTGGCGTCTGGAACTATGGCGTCGGTTATTTAGTTGAAAACCGATGCCGAAAGTGTCCTAGATGGCACCCTTTTTGTGGCGCGAACCCTTTTGGCGTCGGTTATAAAACTGACGCTGAAGAGTTCGACCTTTAGCGGTGCCCACATAGGCGTCGCTTGAGAACCGTCGCTAAAAGGGGTTAAACAACTGACGCCAAAGACATGTTCTGTAGTAGTGATGTTGGTATGTGGGGAAAACAATAATCGTGCAAGTAACTGTAACAATGTAAGCAACCAAATATCATTTAACAATCAAGGTTACATTTTAAGCAATACTACTCAATCCATACCTATCCCCTATCTCTGTGTTGTTCCTGTAGTGGACTTGGATACTACCTCGCTCATGTGGTAGATCCTTACCCCCATGGTCCTACCTCACAGGTAGCCATTACTTAGGGTTGTGGAATCGCATGGCCCTACCCCAAAGGTAGCCCAATCTCTGACTCACGGTCATTACAGACCTTCATCAAGAAGTGGCATTTCTCCCAATTCAACACCAAGTGTTCTTCTTCACATTTTTCTTGAACAAGGGATAGGTGATGCAAGCATGAGTCAATGAAATCTCCATATAAGGAGAAATTATCGATGAAAACTTCTATTGCGGTTTCTTTCAAGCCTACAAAAATGGTAGCCATACATCATTGAAAATTGGTGAGGGTGTGGCATAGACCAGTTGGCATCCTTTTAAAGGCATAAGTGCAAAAGGGCAAATAAATTTGGTGTTCTGTTGATTGTCTGGGTGGATAGAAATCTGATAGAAACCCAAAAATTTGTCAAGATAGAAGAAAAGCTCTTGATGTGCAAGGTGCTCTAGAACTTGATCAAGGAATGGAAGAGGGAAGTGATTCTTCCTTGTGGCCTAGTTCAACTTTCTATAGTCAATACACATCTTCCACTCCATGACAGTGCTAGTAGGAATAAGCTCATTGTTGTCATTATTCACCATCATAGTACCACCTTTATTGGGAACAACTTGCACTGGGTTGACCAAAGGAGAGTCTAATATTGGGTAGTTTCTCCCTATAGTGAGCAAATTTAATAACTTCTAGACAAAATACATCATGCATGTTTGGGAGTAATTTGTATTGAGGATCTCTAGATAGCTTGTAATATTTAACCATATATGGATCTTGTGCATGCAAATAGTCTAGATGACCCCTGTAGAGTCATTCATTTTGTATTTCAAGGTGTCCTTTCTTTTTATCAACTCAGTCATCAGCCTATCTTCTTAATCATGTGTAAGGTCTAAATATATAACCATCGGGAAAGTCTCCTTCTCATCAAGAAAATCATATTTGAGCACTTCATGTAAGGCCTTCATCTAAGGAGCCTTTGGTGGTTTAAACTTCTCTTCCACAACATATATCATTTTTAGTTCTTTATTTTTACTTCATGTTTCTCTTCAAAGGATTCTAGATGGAATTTATATTGGTTAACTGCTCATTATCAAAGACCAAACTATCAAGAATGGTTAGAGATTTTTGCTATAGATCTTTGAAAGTGTCATATTCCCACCTAAGATGAGGTTTCTTGTCAATGAAAATTAGTAGGAATACTTCCTCATGTATACCAGGGGCCTTCATGTTGTTCAACACTTTGAGCTTGAATGTTTCTCTTCCTAACCTCAAAAGAATGGTGCCCACATCAGCATTAATAAAGGCTTAGGTTGTAGCAAGGAATGGCCAGCCAAAAATTAGAGGATATCAAAGATCCTCCTTGATGCCCATAATCACGTAGTCACAAGGGATATAAGCATCCTTCCCAACCTTCATAGGAATGTCCTTAATGATACCCATGGAGTTTTTTCATGGAGGAGTCAGCCAACTGAATGGTCATGGTGGTTGGGAGAAGCATAGTGAATCCCAATCTTTGGTACAAGCTCTATGGCATGATGGAGATTCTTGCACCCAAGTCTGCAAGCCCTTTCTTGCAAGTGTTATCACTTAGTTAGTAGCCAATCTCGAAAGAACCAAAATATTTATATTTATTTTCCATCTTATTTATAACAATTTCAGAAATATATCGTGTAAGTTTAATGGTCTCCTACTCCTAAATTGGTGTATTTCCTGGTTAGAAAGTCCTTTAGATATTTAGTCCAATCTGGAATCACAAAAAGGACATCCAATAAGGGGAGCCCACATGAAGCTTCTTCGTAGCTTTCTTGAACATCAGAAATTTGGCATCCAATCTTGTTTGTTTGAGACATGCCTGATAAGGGGGTCTTATCTTGTAGGCACACAAGGCTCCATGGTCTTTACATGTGGTCTTTCACCACTGGGGGCTCTACCTTCACTAAGATCTAACATTTTTGTTTGGAACCTTCTCTTTCTCAACCATAATTGTATCATCAAAATCAAAATCAATAGGCATGGCGGCTAGTTTCACTAGAAGGGGGAGGTGTACACCCGTGAATGTGTAAAGATGACCTTCACCTACTCAGGGTGCTTTGGGTTATTCTCAGGTTGTCCATCAAAACAACTATAGTAAGACATAGTGATACAGTCAGCTCCGCTAATTGAGAGTCGATAGATTTCTAGTAAGCATGTTGATTAAGAGCACAATTCATTAGCTAGAAATCATGAACTATTGCGACTAGAGAATTTTCTCAATGGCTGAAAAATTGTCATATGTGGAATAATATGGAGTGGTTACCAGTATCCAAGACACTTGGATTGGATTTTGAAATTTTTTCCCATGATCATAGACACAATTATGAAAATGCTTTGATAGTTTCCTTGGTTCCTAAAATTTGTTGGTTATTGTATTGGAATTGCGGGGGCCACAACCTTGGTTGTTCAACTTAAGTAGGGTGTCATTGTGATGCATTCTCTATACCGACTGGATTGCAATACTAGAAAGTAGGGTGCTTTCTAGTCTGAGTCAGACTTGTAGTAGGCTTGGTTGGGTATGCTATGGAAGGAGCTGAGGTCCTCTATCTATTATCCATCTTCAATTTTCATTGGAGCATTATTCACCATGACATTATAGAGGAGTTGGCAACAAAGAGTATAATGTTTGTAGGCCTTGACAAGCCTCATAAAATAGATATGCAAATTTTACTTGATGTTGCAGTTGTTGTGGTTGTCCCTTCTTTCATAGGCATTGAAAGAGGAGTCAAGGTGGTATTTTTAAGGAATTTTCTAGAGGGATTCAATAATGGATTTAACCTCATGGTCTTCTTTGGCTTTTTCCACCTTAAGGACGTCCTTGTCCTTGGTTGGATTGGACTTGAGTTTAATAACCTCTCTTGAAAACTACCCAAGCGTTGTCAAAATTTTGAAACATGAAGTTCCCTCCTGACGAGGTGTCAAGGAATGTCTTGGTGTTGTCAACAACACCCAGGTTGAACCTCTCAATCAGTTGTACTTGCGAGATTCCATGGTATGAGAAATAGAGGAGTAGTTCCTTGAATTTCTTCAAAGCTTCAACTAATGATTCTCCTGAGACCATGTAAAATTGTGTGATATCTCCTCTAATTTTTAAGTGACAGATGGGGATAGTTGTGATAAAGTAGATTTTTCATCATTTGACTTCAAAATCTAGTTCTATATTTCTTGTACTCAATATCCCCACTTTATCATGAAATAGGTTTCAATTCATTTTGAAGAAATTTTTGATAATAGTGAGATTTGAGGACTTTGTGAAACTTAATTGAGGAATTTGATAGAATTGTATAAATTTATTACATGGATTTCTACTTATTTTAGACTTTGTAATCTTTTATATCATTTAGGTATTTATCTCTATCCTTTGAATCCCAAAAAAATTGGGAATATTCTAGACCATTTTATAAGCATTATGTCCAAACTTCATTGCAATCGGAGTTTCTTAGCTCCTGTTACAAATTCTTACAGATACTCATTGCTTGTGATGTCATAGGTTGTTATGGACATTCACTACCAATGTAGTATGGGACCTATAGGGTCACACACATAGGAACTCATATAGAAGATGATTTTGATTTTGAATGATGATTGAATTGATTGCTAAAGTATTTAGGTATTCATTCACGCAATAAATCAACTGACTGGACTGCCAGACAAACAATTAAGTGTTGAGACTATCATTGAGAGTGCTAGGTTGTTTGTATTGTACATTGGTTGGAATTTTACCTGACCCTGGGATGTGAGATGCTCGTTTCACATGTGTGATATGATCATCTAGTGTGGTTTGAGACGCCCATCTCGTTTACACCAAACGCCCATTTTGGGGGTGCAATTCGATTGCATCAAGGTTTAGTGCTGACGTCATGGCGTGTAATAATTGGAATTGAATCGTCGACATATGTTCAAACTAGAAAGAACGAAATGACCGTCCCCTGGAGTGATATGACCATCTAATGTCCCATATGATTTTCTCTCTAGGAAAGATGACTATCTCGCCTATCATAGGTTGTGAAACTTCTAGAATTGTTGCAAAAATTTGGGATCTTTCGGTCCCTTCCACTCCTGTAGAGATTGGGAATCCTGACCCTGGCCTCTACTATAAATAGAAGGGTATTGGGGGCTTCCCATAGAAAAACACAGACAATTGAGAATTAGTTGCTCTGACAATTTTTGTCCTCTCTGGTTGTGGTAACCATTGGAGCCCAGGTAAGTCCTACCAGACTAGTGTGGGATAGCCAAGGGAGAGAAACAACTGAGGATCATTGTTGTGGGAGAGAAGTTTGACAACTAGTACACAAACGTGAGGGACAACTCCTTCCTATCCATTATAGAAGGATGATAGGAGTTCTATTGGTCTATGTATACTACTCTAGAGGCAGGAGTCCTTTGATTGCTTCTAGGAGGAAAACACCAACTCATAGTTTGTGGAGAGATTAGAGAAGCCTTTGCAGCAATTGTTTGAGTTCGATGTTTGTGGAGGAGCAGTCAGATGAGTCCCAGTGCAACCAAGAGCTACACAGACTCCGTCAATGATAGAGTGCACATCTATATCGATGAGTATTGTCACTAGACTTGCTCCAGGACCAAGTATATCTTTGTTTAACCATCCTCGCCATTGCATAGTTATTGACACAATCTGCTGGTTAATGGGAAATATGTCAATAATTTTTTTTGTTTCTGTTCCCTTTGTAATGTAGTATTTCCCAACAGTGGTGTCAGAGCCAGGTCAATTAATTACATTTTTTTATAATCGATATGATCATATTTTGTTTTTATCGTGTTTATTTATTGAATGCAATGTGAATATTTAAACAAGCTGATGTAGACATCTGTCTTTATATATATATATATATATATATATATATATATGCAATTTACACACATCTCCATAAAATCGGATTTCATGGTGGATGTGAAGCATGGTTATAACCAAAACCCCAGTTTTGTGTGTGCATAGTTGTGGTTATTTATTCCTATTGTTAATCGGTTTGTGTACTGAGCCTCTCTCTCCTTTCAAAATGTAAATTAATTATCTTCTTACTATTTCCCCTCAAATGTAACTTGAGGTTTTCCCATATACAATGTAATAAGAAATAGGATTGTTTTACTTTATGTTTCAATGTGAGATGACAATCTACACAAGATGAAATGACCGGCTCGTGAGATGACCCGATCGACTGGAGGAATGACGAGGCCAAACCACAAGAGAATGAACCGATCGATTGATGGCCCAACTGACCAATTGGAGGGCTTGAGATGCTACTTCGACCTGAGAACCAAACAACCATTTCAGAAGAGCCCAACTGAGCGACTAGGAGGTGAGCCGACCAGTTCAAGAGTTGAACCGATAAACCTAGATTGGTTCACGCATAGATCTTCACCAACAATAGGTGGCATATGATGTGGACCACAGGTGGTAGTAATTCCTTGTGGCTCCAAGGAATTACATTAGCTTGGCCATTACCATCGCTTGTGTGTTTTATTTATTGAATGTTCTCATTTGTGGTTATAGAGTGTATATGATACGTACTATATATGTGGTGATTGGAAAAAGTATATGTATTTATATATATACACAAACTCCCTCAATTAAAATATTAAGTCTTAGATGCTTTCTGTAAGCAGAAAACATGAAAATATTGATGGACTAAGTGTGGGAACGCCCTAGCATGGTGCGTCGTCTATCTCGTGGAAGTGTGATGGTAGATATGTGGGTTTGCCCCAATAGGGTGCATAGTCTATCATGTTGTCTTATGGATCAGGCTTAACTATGTGATCTTAATTAGATTAAGCACCTAGAAGTATACAATTTATCAATGGCAAGGAGTTGCACATATCATTTATCTAAGAGTTGCATATGATGTAATTGGCAAAAATTGCCTACCTAATAGAATCAATTTGTGGGTGACAGCCCTAACTGGTCATGATTTGATGAAATTAGGATCTTGGTCGGATAGAATATTGTACACTGCAATATTTTGAATTGATATAGAGGGCTATCAATTTGAATGAAATAGTCGGAGTGATTGTTAATTAAAGACATAATTAATATTGTCAAATTGTTCAAATCAAACCAAATAAAAAATGTTTTGAAAAGTTGCAAAATTTATTTGTAGAATCAAATGTCAAACACCAACACACTCAAATTGTGATCAGTCCTTTAGAGGGACAAAATCGAATAAAGTTTCAAAATTGGTTAAGGACTTTGAGAAATATTTTCATCAATGAGTGAAGGTTGTATGTCCATGATAGACCAATGATAGAGGAACCCTCTCCAAATGCACCTAAGGCTACATGGATGCTTACTGGAAGTATGAAAATGATGCCATGGACATTTGAATACCTAATGCTCAATTGTATGAACTATGTGTTGCATGAACAACATGAAAACATGAACATTATTGAGATGGTAACACATCTTAAGAATCATGTAAAGAAAAGAAGGTATAATGTCTCCAAAGTGCTAATTGAGTTCAAGATGAAAAAGGGAGGTCCAGTAGAACCCCATGTGCTCAATATGATTGGACATGTGGAATGATAGGGATTTCTCTTAGGTCAAGAGTTGACCATGAATATGATTATGCAAGCGTTGCATGAATTGTATAGTTAGTTTATCAAATGCTTGGCATGATGATGCCAAAGCAAGGAAGAAGAAGGAAAATACATGATGATGATTAGAAAAAGTGAGTCCTAGGGAAAAAGAATGGACCATAAGTGTTCTGAGGCTAAGCTAAAGTCCAAGTCTTCTACACTCAATATATGGAGGAGGGTAAATGTAAAAGGAAGTTGTCTGTTTCACTTAAAGGATAAAAGAAAGTGCCACCATTGTCACCTGCCTGGACATTGGAAAGAACTATCCTCTTTATGAAGGATCTCAAGAAGATGGAGATAGAGATCTTCAGGACCTGAGAAGAAGTAATCTAGAACTATGTAGAGAAAGGGTTTCTGCCTTTACAATTGGAAATTGTCATTGATGGGAACATAATAGAATTAGTGAATTGCTATTATGTACTTGCCATTAATGAAAACATTATGTGTTTTGTATGAAGAGAACATTATGTTTCATTTTAAAACATATGATCTTTTATGGAAGTGCCTTATGTCTCACAAACTATATTTTATAGTTGTAAAGAAAAATGTGTATGACACATATATTGAATGACTTGATAACTCAAACAAACTGAATACCTATAGCACCATCATATAGAGCGCATAAATGAGAAATGCATTTCTGGAATGCATATGATGGTTATCAAGACTCTTTTGGTTATTTAAACAATAGAGACATGCATGTCTTATTTGTCAAGTAATATGACGAAAGCATCTTCACTAGACGTACAGGGAGATCGACTATTCCATTAGGACTAGTACATATTGATGTACATAGAGCTTTTAGAATAAATGCTAAAGGTAGCTACAAGTACCTCATTATATTTATTGATGTGATCAATAGATATTGAAATTTGTATTTAGTGAAATACAAGTATGAATCTCTTGAAGTATTCCAGAAGATTATGAATAAAGTACATAACTTACTTGGTAAAGTATTGATATACATTGATATGATCAATGTTGAAATATTTTAATTAAGAGTTTGAGGATATACTAGAGAGATTGTGACAGTGTATCACAATGAACTCCACTTGAAACATTTTGATGTGTCGGAAAGAAGGTATCACACCTTGTTAAGTCATAATGAGATTATCAATAAAATCTAGATGATCTTATAATTTCTTTTGGGTACATGTTTTACATTAAAGAAATGTACCATCTCAAATGGCTCAAAAGACACCATTTGAGATATGGCATGGGAGGAGTCATGATGTGTCTTTTACAGTGATTAGGATTGAAGGCTTATATAAGAAAATTGTTTCTCAAAATATTTTTCCACAAAATCACATAAATGTTATTTTGTTAAATATTACTCATATCCCAATCCGAAAACAAAGAATCTATTGGTTTGGATGGTTGAATTCCTAAAAGAGAACTTAGTTCCAAAGGAATCAACGGGAGTAAAAGTGGAACTCAAAATTTCAAGATAAGTAAGAAAATATTGAACCTAAATAGGAACAAGGAGAATCACAAGTTGTCGTGAAATCTCAAGTTCCTTAAGTAAACATAGAACTCATAGTTTTCGTAGAACGCGCCTTGATTTTGATACATTATGATATCTTATAACTCAAAAGGTGGCGAGTTGATCATAGAGACGAGTCAACAACCTACCTAGAAACTATTGAGGGACCAAAATATGAAAACTGGCTTGAGGCCATTATATCAATGATGGTCTCCATGTAAACCAACAAGGTATGACCTTGGTGGGTCCACCTAAAGGGGTAAAATCCGTTGTGTACATTTGGGTCTCAATAAAAATACCAACATAGAAGGGTAGATTGGTTGCAAAGTGTTTTTTATTCAACTTATATGGCCTTTACACCTTTTCTCTCTCCTAAACTCCCCCTAAATATTCAAGTTTGTCCAAATTAGATGAAAATTCACATATAGGCTACTTTTAGGATGTAGATTATGAATTTGAAGTTTATTTTCACTTTTGTGATTTCCTTTTATGAGATATGCCATAATTGATATTTATGGCCCTTTATTACATTAGTTATCCCATATATCCTTATTAGTACTATTATTCCTTCAATTATGTCCCAAAACTTCATATTACTATCCTAAGAGTTATGTATGGTTATTTTGGATGAATTATTATGAAATCTCTATTTATCACATGTGACATATTTTATGTGTCTATTATTGGGCCTAAGACTAATGTGAAAACATGTATTAACTCAAGAGGATTTTAATTAACATCTTATAGGTCTTAACTTTGCTTGGCTAATACAAAAAGGTCAAAGTTCTAGGGTAGGGTTCAAGATCTAGTACCTCATAGGAATACTCTCTCAATATTATCATAACCCTAATATGTTTCCATATGAACATCATAAGCCCTTAAATGCAATGTTATATTGGACTTATATGTCACATGTATGGTGATGGTTTGTTGAGCCTCTAGTAAGGCATGGAAAGGTAATGATGTTCTTATAGGGAATGATGTGATGGTTTTAGTAACCTTTGGGCATAACTAGTTTAAGGCTTTGAACATGATGAAGTCTTTCTCAAATTACCATGGTTAAATCCATCAGGATCATGTTTTTTGTTGCAATTTATTATGACTACTGAGATTTGACATTCAGATATAAAAATTGCATTCCTTAAGTGGAATAATTATAAGGATATGTGCATGACACATCTTAATGGTTTTATAAATCCATTAATGAAAAATAAATTCCTTAAGCTACAAAGGTCAATCTTTGGAATGAAGCAAGTATCTTGAAGCTAAAATATTCTATTTAACAAGACATTCAATGAGTTTGACATGAGTCAAAATGAAGATGAAATTTGTGATTACAAAAGATTCAGTGGGAGCATATTAATATTCCACATAACGATGGGGACTAATGTCCTTATCCTACAAATGTGTTATAACCTGGCAAAGAAATCACCTTATATAAGAAGGGCTTAGGTGAAGCATCCTATGTGATAGGAATCAAGGTCTATAGAGATATCTAGAAAGCTTCTTGGCCTAAGTAAGAGCACATACATTGGCAAGATGTTGAAGGGTTCAACATGCAAGACTCAGTGAGAGAAAACTTGTCCATGTTCCATGGATTTAGTATTTCAAGAGCCTAGTAACCTAGTTCTTATGAAGAATAGGAACATATGGATGGATGCCATATGCATTTCCAATTAGATCTATCTTTAAATGCAATGTAATGTACTTATCACATTATCTCACATGCATAGGATATTATGATATGATGTCCCATTATCTCGTGTGTATTGGACATGATGAGAGGATATAACTTTTTCTCGTATGTATTGGACATAATGAGAGGATATCCAGTCATCTTATATGTATTTGACATGATGAGAAGACATATATATACATGCCTAACAATCTTGTATGTATTGGACATGACAAGAAGGTATGTGTCAGATACCAGTTGGAGTTAGTGGACTACCATAAAGAACATCCTTAGATGCTTGAGAATCACTTAAAGGATTGGTTCCTTAGTTATGGTAATAAGGAAGAGTTGAACATAAGGAGTTACACTCATGCAAGCTTCCAAACTAAAAAAGTAATCGCAATCTATGTTTGATACTAAATGAGAACTGTAATCTAGAAAGGGTTCTAAGTTAATAAAAATTGTTCAAATCTACAAGAGAAGTTGAGTATCTTTGTGCTACGAGAACAGTAGAGGATATTGTATGGATCAAGAAGTTTATATGGGTGAACTTGTGTGAGATCCCAACAGTTGATGACATAGTAGAAATACTGATGACAACAATGGAGATGATAGTCAGGGTGGGAATCTCGAATAACATATTATGGCACTTCCATCTCATACGAGTAGTAATATAGAAAAGAGATGAGAAAATTGCAAAATACTGACTTAAATCAAATATTGCAAAACCCTCTATAAATGCACTTACACAATAGAAGCATGATGGTCATATTAGGTCGGGATAAGATCTGTGGGAGATTGGCTCTAAGTGCAAGTGGGAGGCTTTTGGTATGTAAGCCTAGAGATCCAATCATATGATGATTGTAATGACATGACATGTAAATGATTTGATTAAAAACAAAGGAAAGCTTCCAATTTATTTTGTATATTAAGTTATGAGATAATGAATAACACTGTAAATGTCTTGAGGATGATATCACTCAATGATGTATGACTTTAGGTTGAGGACCTAAAGAATGAGATCATACATATGATAAGAGTATATACATTCTCATCATGTCCCTAATCAGTTGTTGTTGTGGAAGGTTGATAGACAACAATAACAAATAAGATCAGAGTGTGAGTTGGTTGATGACAAAGTCCCATTAGTCATGATATGGTAATATCAAACCAAGCACACAGATACATGTTAGAGAACAATGTATCAGACAGAATGACTGTGAGACTGATACATGGAAGCCATCATCATTGAAGTTATTGTTGGTATGTATTCCCAGAGAGCCAATCATATGATGATTGGATTGGCATGTGTTCTGATTGATTTGATAAAATATCAAAGGCAAGCTTCCAATTTATTCTAACTCAATCGATTATGAGATAAATGATGGAGCAGAATGAATGTCTAAAGAATGACAATGCTCAATGACGTATGTCTTCAGGTTAAGGGCATGAACAATGAGATCATATGGATGCTAAGAGTATGTACATTCTTGTTATGTCCCTAGTCAGATGTCATTGTGGAAGGTTGATAGACAACAATGACACATCAAGACTAGAGTGTTTGTTGGTTGATGACAGTGTCTCATTAATCATGATATATGATATAAAACTAAGCACATAGATACATGTTAGAGAACAATATATCAGATAGACCCACCATGAGAGTGACACATGGAACCATGACATGGTAGTCAGAATCATCTCTCATAGTGATGGTAGTGATTATGATTCTTAGACCTAAAATCATTGCACTAGTCGAATGTGATTGGGTACACTTTGACATCATCAAACGTAGTCCTGAAACATGGGTTGTTATAAGGGTGATGATTGGGTGGCTTTGACGCATGAGATAGACTATGAATGATAGATATGGGATTGGTCCCTCCTAAGAGAGTATGATGTCCAGGCCACTTGATAAACGAGACTGAGAAAGGCATGTGCATGAACATGTGAATCAATATATGATATTCATGTCACACATATCTCAGACAGTCTGCTCTAGTTCAAGAAACACGAATGAACATTGAAAGAATGACAATTCCATGCCTTGAGTTCATTCAAGATATTAGAGACAAAGGAATTATACATTCACTGGAACATCAATCATAGACTGTAGGATTGAAAGTTGTTCTCCAACTTTCCTTTTCACTTGGGTGGCACTGATGTGCGACTAGGTACCGCTCTTTGCTTGTGATGTCATAATCTAGTTATGGACATTCACTGCTAACATGAAATGGGACTTGTAGGGTCACACACAAAGGATTAACCTGGAAGAGGAGTTTATCCATGAATGATGTTTGGATTGACGACTAAAGTGTTTAGGTACTCAATCAAACATTCAATCAATAGACTTGACTCAGAATCATCAAGTTCAAGTGTTGAACTAACTCATTTGAGTGTCAAGATTGATTGAGAACTGAATTAAGTGTGTTCTACAAAACTTGGACCACCAACTGATCAGTTCACTGGGTACGATCAGCTCATGGTGAGTGAGATGACCGATTCACTCTAGTGAACCGGTCAATCCAAGTAGACCAAACGAGCAAGTGTTGGGTTGTCCCAGTTTGTGAGAAAGGTTTTTCATTTCACTTGTGTAATTTGATTGGGATAAGAACTAATATTTGAGTTAATTAGAAATGAATAAGGAAAGTCAATTGTAGGAAAGTCTGGGAAGTGAAATGACCAGTTCACTGGGTGAATCGACCGATTCACACTCCCAACCGATCGGTTCACTAGTGAACCGATTGGATCACCTTGCCAAACGATCGGTTCAATTATGAAATGATTGTTTCGCCTACCGCAGTGCAAATTGTTCGTGGAAATTTCAGACCCTTCTACTCCTACACAGAGTGGGAACCCTGACCCTTCCCTCTACTATAAATATAGGGGTACATGGGGCTTCTCCAGGGACACAACTTAGAACATCAGTTGCTCTGCAAATTTGTTGTCCTCTCTGGTTGTGTTAACCGAGAGAGCCCAAGAAAGTTCTAGCTGTCCATGGAGGAACTGTGAGGGAAATACAAATGTAGAACAACAATTGGTTGTGGGAGAGTGTGTTGGTGACTAGTTCACTGACAGAAGGGGACTACTCCTTCGTATCCATTCTTCTAGATGACTAGAGTTCCCGGTAGTCCTTGTGTACTATCTATAGAGACGGGGGACTTCTGCCGCTCAGGAGGATGACTCTCAACCGTAGTCTGGGTCAAGACCAGGAGCTGCACAGACACTGTCAAAGACAGGTGGTTGAAGTCCACACCTTCTATGAGGTATAGTCTTTGAGCAAGTCTCAGGACTAGGTATATCTTGCTAAAACCATCCTTCCCATTACATAGATATTGATGTGATCTGCTGGTTATGGATTTATGGTCAAGTAAAAAAAAAATTGCTACCTACTCTGACCATGTAAAACCCAACAGTCGAATCAGAGCTACATCAATAATATATGTTTTGCAATAATCAATATGCTCTAATTTTGATTTTACCATCTTTTATTTATTGCATGCGATGCAAATATTTAAATGAATAATGTGAATATTCCGATTAATACCACATGATCCCAAACTAATATATACATATATGATATGGTATATATATGCAATCGATGTGTGTCACCCTAAATTGTTTTTGATGGTGGATGTGTAACATGGTTATGACCTATAAATCCTATGTGCTTGTGTGTGGTTGGTTATGGTTGTTTGGATCTCGGTCTGTGCATCGAGCCCTCTTCTTCTATTTTGAATGTAACTCGAGATTCACTTCTACATTTGCTCCACTCGAATGTAACTCGAGGTTGCAAAAATTTTATGTAAAATAGGATTAGCTTTATTTCTTATTATGAGGAAGATTGAAGATGATCGCTTGATCGACTGAGACGATCGACAAAGGAGCAGTTGGTCGACCGATAAGAAACCCAAACGACTGACTAAGGAGAAGTTGGTGGACCGATGAGAAGCACAGACAATCAGATGAGCCAACCATATGGAGGAGCTAGATGATCGTATGGAGAAGACCAACCGACTGGCTAAGAGGCGAGTCAACCGGTTCAAAGATTGAACCAGTCAATCCTGATTGGCAAAGAACAAATCATCATCTATAATAGGTTGCATGTGATGTATACCTTAGATGACCATAGATCCTTGTGGCTACAAGGAACTAAAATAGGATGGCAATAATCATTGCTTTATCTTTATTGCATGTTTTCATTTGTGGGATATAGCATGTATATGATACTATATATGTGGTGATTGGATACATATATGCATATATAAGCATATTAAAACCCCTCAACAAACATATTAAGTTGAAGATGCCTTACAAAAGTAGCATCTGTGAAAAGGTCGATCGACTAAGTGTGGGCACGCCCTAGTGTGGTACACCATCTATCTCATGGAAGTGTGATGGTTAATATGTGGGTCTGCCCTAGCAGGGTGCATATTCATTGTGTTGGCGTTTGGGTCAGACTTAACAAGAGGTGATCTTGATCGAATCAAGCACCTTGAGGCATAAATATGAACATAGCAAGGAGTTGTGCATGACATCTATCAAGAGTTGCATATGATGCAATTGGCAAAGGTTGCCTACCTGAAAGATTCTAGTTGTGGGTGACATCCCTAGCTGGTCCATGGCTTAGATGAACTTAGGATCTTGCTCACTAGAAGGTTTTACACTACAATCTACCGAATTGATGGTGAAGGCTATCTTTTTGATCAAATTAGTGGGAGTGATAATTAATTAAAGACCTAATTAATATCATTAATTTTCAAATCAAATAAAAAGAGTTTTGGACTAAAATTGCAAAATTCCTTTTTCTAGAATAAATGGCTACCAACAACAATCACTTTTCATTACGATCAGTCCTTGAGAAGGACAAGCTAAATGGGAACAACTTCCATGATTGGTTTAGGACATTGAGAATTGTTCTCACTCAAGAACGAAAGCTCTATGTCCTAGATACACTAGAGCTAGATGAACCTGCTCCCACTGCACCAAAGGCTGAAAGGGATGATTATAAGAAGCATACTGAGGATTCCATTGATGTGAAGTGCTTGATGTTGTGCTCAATGAGCTATGAGTTGTAGAGACAATATGAGAACATGGACATCATTGAGATGGTTCAACATCTCAGGAACATGTATCAAGACCAAGCACGACAAGAGAGATATGATGTCTCCAAGGCATTGTTCAAGTGTGTCATGATAGAAGGAGATCCAGTAGGCCCTCACACACTCAAGATGATTGGGTATGTGGAGAACCTAACTCGACTAGGATTCCCTCTGAGCCAAGAGTTGGCTACTGATGTGATACTGCAATTGTTTCCAGAATCCTATAGTTAGTTTGTGATGAACTACAACATGAACAACTTTGACATGTCACTGATATGGTTGTTGGTCATGTTGAGGACAGCCCAGGCACAAATGAAGAAAGACAAACCCAAATTTGTGATGATGGTTAGCAGAAAGAAGGGAAAGTCTAAAGGCAAGGGAAAGGGTAAAGCAATGAAAGGTTTTGATGCTAGTTAGTTGCCCAAGTCATCTTCAACTCTCAAATCCATGGGAGGGGTGAACAAGGGAGGCAAATGTCACCATTCTCAAGATCCAGGACATTGGAAGAGAAATTTCCTTCTCTACATAGATGAACTGAAGAAGAAGAAGGAAGGGATGGAAGTCTCCATCTAAAGTATTATGAAATAAACTTAAAATGCGTCTTTATCTTAGGTGTATGATACCAAGATATAGACCTGACATATGTCATGTGCAGGATCTGAAAAGAAGTGATGGCCTTTTTGAAAGGACTAAGAAGGAACACCTATCAACATTGGAGCAAGTGTTGTTGCCATAGATAGTAGTACATTTTAGTTTATTTCAGCCCAAAGGACATGTAATAGAGTTATGAACTGTTGTTTCATTTTTCCAATAAATAGAAACACTTTATTTTTGCATCTTGTAATGACAAGGATGCCTATCAATAAAGTTCACATTTCAATTTCAAGGATATTATCTTTTATGTCAATGCCTTATTTATGTTGTGGTACTTGATATGCATGAGACAAAAAATAAATGATACATAAAATTTATTAATGAATCAAATAATAAATTAGCATTATCATCTAAACAAATGAATGATAAATTCATCTCTAGGTTCCATGTTTATGGATAAACTAGACTCTCTTGGTTAATGAACCATTAAGAGATATGAATGTCTTGTTTATTGGGCATGATGACAAGTCAATCATCACTAGATGTAGTGGGAAAATGACTATTCTATTAGGTATGATACATATTGAGGTATATATATACCTATTAGAATAAATGATAATACTTAAGATATGGTATTTATTGAAATACCAATATGAATATCTTGAAATGTTCAAGAATATATTAAATGAAGAACAAACTTGGTAAAATAATTAATTCTTTGATATGATCAATGAATGGGATTCTTAAACCAAATGTTTGAGGACCTTGTGAGTAACTATGATAGTGTATCATAAAGAATTTATGATTAAGGCATAATGATGTCTAAATCAAAGAAGGAATCATACTCTAAATAGTAAGAGCATGATCATCAAAGAAATAACTAATCTTCTAGAATTCTTCAAAATAACATGCTTTATACTAAATAAATGTATGAAAGGAGATTAAGAATCACAAGTGTTGTGGAATCTCAAATTGCTAATGTAATAGATACACCTCATATATCTAGTAGAAAACATATTGAGCTTGATGGATAATAATATCCTACAAACTCAAAGGTGATTAATTGGTCATATGACAATGAGTGAATAATCTATCTAGATGATGTTGAGGAACCATATTTTGAGTTATGGCTTGAAAACATAAGATCCAAAATGATTTCCATGTGAACCAAATAAGGTATGACCTTAATGGTAGCACTTCTAGGGATAAAACCCATAAGTGCAATTGGTTCTTATGAGTTAAGACTGACATGGATGACATTTGAAGAGTTGATTGGTTGAGATAAATTCAAGTGAATTCAAGGTGTTAAACTTGATGATTTTATTTAACCAATTGTGGTGTCTATAGGGCATACACGATCATGCTTGCTATTGGAACTTAAAGACAATGAAATTTGGCATATGGATATTAAAACCACATTCCTAGTAGGAATAACATGAGGCTATGTACGTGATACAACCTGAAGGGTTTTATAATTCCGTTAATGCAAATGCAGTCTATAAGTTATAAGAGTTTAATCAATATGATTTATTAGATACGCTGGAATAGACGTACTTTGTTGGTTTTAAGGTTTTGTCTATGGAGGGGAGAGTGTGGATGAATAGGTTTTCTGGCGGTGGTGCGGTAGTGGTTATGGAAGGGAAGACAGGAGTATTGGTGGTAGCAGGAATAGTAGTGGGGGGGTGGTGGTGGTTGATGGGATGTATCCTGCCAGGGTGTGTTCCCTAGAAGTGGCGGGGTGGACCTGCTTCCTTGCTCGTTTCTTATTAGGTTTTTCTTTTGCAGTTTCCTGGGCTTTTCGCTTCCCCTTGGTCTTTTTGGATGAGGATTCGTCCTCGGAATGTGGCTCATATTCTGAGCCTTCATCACAGGAAGATATTTCTTCCACTTCTTGCTCAAGCTCCTCGGATAAACACCTATTGAGGCGGTCAATTTTGTGCATGACCGTGAGCAGATTGACTTTTGGTGGGATCTGTCCAGTCTTGTTGTACATGTCGATGACCTTCTGGAGCTTGGCTTGGTCTGCTATCAGTTGCTCCCTTATCCAGAAGGGAGTGTCTTCAGTTCTGGTGGCTTGCTTTGCTGGTGAGGCCATTTCTTACTTTGCAGGTGATGATGACGACGACGAGGCAACGAACGTCAGAACCGATGGTGCGGAGGTCGTGAAGACACGCGGAAGCACCGGTGATGGTGGCGGAGAGAATCAGCGTCGCGAGCTGCGTGGGAGCGAGAATGGAGGAAATGAAACAGTGCTCACGAGGGTTTAGAGAGTTTGAGAATTGAAAGAAAGAAAAAGGGGAGGGGGTTATATTTATAGGATTTGGGGGGTGATGCTACAAATTCCCAAAGTCAAATAGTTTCGAGACCGTTTGGGGTTCAAACGGTTTCAAGGCCATTTGGGCTCAAAACGGTTTCAGGACCGTTTGGCTCCAAACGGTTTCAGGACCGTTTGGCTCCAAACGGTTTTGAGACCGTTTAAGATGCTTTAGGTTTTTTTATATATTTTCATGTTTGTTTTGGTTGTTTATATCTTCAGATTAAAGGATGATAAACCTAAATCAAACAATGAAAAATAAAAATGGTGATACTCAGATCTTGGGTTGCCTCCCAAGTAGCACCTGGGTTTTACGTCGCTGGCTCGACGAAGTTTTGATTTTGTTATGGTGATGCTGTGGGGTCTCTGATCTCGATGGTTTGTCTCAGAATTTTGTCAGCTAGAGTATAGTATTTTTTCAATCTATGGCCATTAAATGTCCTCTCTCCTCCATTGTCATCAACAATTATGATGGCTCCGTTCAGTTATATGTGTTTGATGGTAAAAGGCCCGGACCACTTTGTACGAAGTTTCCCGGGGAACATTATGAGTCTGGAGTTGAAAAGAAGGACTTTGTCTGCAATAGCGATGTCTTTTCTTTTTAGATGACCATCGTGCCACATCTTGGTTTGTTCTTTGTAGATCTTGGCACTTTGATATGCAGTCATTTTGAGCTCCTCTAGTTCTTGCAACTAGAGTTGTATATTTTCTCCAGCGCTTTTGAAATCAAAATTCAGTTGCTTAATGGCCCACCAAGCCTTATGTTCCAGTTCAACTGGAAGATGACATGATTTCTCATATACCAGACGGAACGGGGTTGTTCCAATCGGTGTTTTATAAGTTGTGCGGTAAGCCCAAAGGGCATTGGGAAGCTTGATGGACCAGTCAGTACGGTGTCTATTGACGGTTTTCTCTAAGATTTCCTTCAGTTGTCTATTCAAAACTTTGACATGACCACTAGTTTGTGGGTGGTAAGGTGTGGCAACTTTATGGTTGACTCTGTATTTCTTTAGGAGGGCTTCGAAGCGTCGTTCTAGAAAACGGGTCCCTCCGTCAGATATGACAGTTTGGGGGACTCCGAATCTGGGAAAAATGATATCTTTAAACATCTTAATGACTGGTTTGGAATCGATGTAAACTATGGGTATAGCTTCTACCCATTTTGAGACATAATCCACAGCAACCAGTATATAAGAAAATCCATATGAAGAGGGGAAGTGACTCATGTAGTCTATCCCCCAAACATCGAAAAGTTCGATCTCTTACCACATGGTGAGAGGCATTTCATTCCTTTTAGTTATACCTCCCGAAAGTTGAAATTTATTGAATGATTTTACAAAATCATGGGAATCTCTTGTTATTGTTGGCCAAAAGAAACCCGATTGTAGAACTTTCATAGTGGTCTTTTTCGAACTGATGTGTCCCCCAGTGGGGCCGGAATGACAATGTTCGAAGACAAGAGCAATCTCTTCTTCAGGTAGGCAGTGATGGAAAAGTCCTTCTTCACATAGGCGAAAGAGATAAGGTTCGTCCCAGTAGTATTTCTTAACATCGTGGAGGAATTTCTTTTTGTCGTGGTAAGAGGCGGAAGGGTGGATGATTCTTGTAGCCAGATAGTTCACTATGTCGGCATACCAGGGGAATCCGGTTGTAATTTTCATTAGATGGTCGTCAGGGAGGGAGTCTCGGATAGGTACTTTATCATCATCCTCAGCTTCAATGTGGATGAGATGATCAGCGATGACATTTTCTACTCCGCTTTTATCTTTGATTTCCAAATCAAATTCCTGAAGCATCAACACCCAACGGATAAGTCTGGGTTTTGTGTCTTGCTTCTGAATTAGATATCGTATGGCGGAGTGGTCAGTGTAGATTGTGACTTTTGATCCGATCAGGTAGGAGTGGAATTTCGAAAATGCATAGATGACAACTAAGAACTCCTTTTCTATAGTGGTGTAGTTCTTTTGCGCTTCATCAAGTGTCTTGGACGCATAGTATATTACATAAGGCCTTTTGTCAATTCTGTGCCCTAACACTGCCCCTATAGCATAGTCGCTAGCATCACACATTATTTCGAATGGTTGCGACCAGTCTGGTGCTCTCAGAATAGGCGCAGAGACTAGAGTGTTCTTTAAGGTTGTGAAGCTTTGTAGACATTCTTGGTCAAAATTGAACTCGGTGTTCTTGGCCAATAATTGGGTCATGGGTTTTGCTACTTTCGAGAAATCTTTAATGAATCTTCGATAAAACCCAGCATGGCCCAAGAATGCTCGTACTCCTTTTACGTCTTTTAGCGGTGGTAGTTTCAAGATGACATAAATGTTTTCCATGTCTACCTCAATCCCTCTTTCGCTCACTCTATGGCCAAGGACGACACCTTCAGTTACCAAAAAATGGCATTTTTTCCAATTTAAGATAAGGTTCGTTTCCTTGCATCTTTGCAAGACTTGTCCAAGGTTGAGTAGAAATTTGTCAAAGGAATCTCCATAAACTGAAAAGTCATGCATAAATACTTCCATTATGGACTCGTTTAACCCTGTAAAAATAGCAGTCATGCATCCTTGGAAGGTAGCGAGTGCATTGCACAACCCAAATGGCATTCTTCTGAAAGCGTAGGTCCCAAAGGGACAAGTAAAAGTTGTTTTTTCTTGGTCTTTTAGGTGTATAGGGATTTGATAGAACCCAGAATAACCATTGAGATAACAGAAAAACTTTTGATGGGCTAGGTGTTCAAGGACTTCATCAAGAAAAGGTAGAGGGTAGTGGTCTTTTCGTGTTGCTTTGTTTACTTTCCTGTAGTCGATACACATTCTCCACCCCGTGACAGTCCTTGTGGGCACTAGCTCATTTTTATCATTTAGCACGACAGTGGTTCCTCCCTTTTTGGGGACCACTTGGACAGGGCTGACCCATTGGGAATCTAAAATTGGGTAGATAATACCGGCTTTCAGTAATTTGAGGACTTCAAGGCGAACCACCTCTTTAAGATTGGGGTTCATCTTTCTCTGGTGTTCTCTTGAAGGTTTGAATTCTTATACCATGGGCATCATATGCATGCATAGGGCTGGGTTTATACCAATCAGGTCAGTTATTTTGTACCCAATGGCTTTTTATGTTTCTTTAACTCAACTAGAAGCCTTTCTTCCTGGTCTTTCATTAGAGTGGAATTGATGATTACTGGACACAATTTTTCTTCGTCTAGGAATACGTGCTTAAGTCCCGTTGGTAGGGTTTTCATCTCGGGATCTTTAGGTGCTTCTGTTGTTTCTTAAATAGTGACAGATTTGAGCTCCTCAAAAGTGGCTATTGGTGTTTCTTCAGCTTTCTCTAAGTGTTGCAAGCATTGTTGAACTAATTCATTGGATGAGAATTCAACTTCTGGATTTACTAGGAAATTTTCTAACTCATCAGATGGTTCAGATATTTCCAATTGGGACATTTGATGTATTGCATATAAGAGAAAAACTTCCTCTTGAATGTTGGGACCTTTCATGTTGTTGAGGACTCAGAACTAAATTGCTTCTTTTCCCAGTCTCAGAATGATCATGCCAACTTCAACATCAATGAGCACCCTGACTGTGGCGAGGAAAGGTCTTCCGAATATTATAGGGTATCTTAAATCCTCCTTGATATCCATAATGACAAAATCACATGGGACATAAGAATCCTTGCCTATCCTGACTAGAATGTCTTCAATAATTCCTAGGGGTGCTGTGATAGTAGAATCAGCTAACTCAATTGTCATCGTTGTGGGTAGCAAGTCAGTGAAACCCAATATTTTACACATGGAGTAGGGCATTATAGATATGCTAGCCCCTAGGTCAGATAATCCCTTTTTGCTCGAAGCATTTCCAATACAACATTGAATACTGAAGGAACCAGGGTCCTTCTTTTTCTTTGGCATTTTATTGAGAATCATGTCAGAGGTGGTCTGAGCCAGTTTGACCATCTCTTGCTCTTCAGTAATATACTTCCTTGATAACAAGGTTTTCAGATATTTAGCCCACGCTGGTACTTCAGAGAGGGCATCGAGAAGCGGAATATCAATATAAAGTTTCTTCATCGCCTCCTTGAACTTTTGGAATCTAGTGTCCATTTTAGTCTCTCTCAATCTTCCTATATATTGTATCCTAGGTTTATATTGTGGAACTTCTGGCTCTTTGGGAGCTTGTTCCTTTTCTTTGCCTTTTGCAGTCTTTGCAGATTTCTCAATTCCTAGATTCGGGCTTGCATTCAGAGTAAAGACAAGTGTATTATCATCATCATGAGTGATTCTCGTAGCTTCATGAAAGAAACGACCAGATCTTGTAGTGACGACATTCAATTGCTTTGGTCTATTTTGGTCATGTCTTGGGTTTGACTCTGGTTGACCAGCAAAAGTGCCTGCTGGTGGTTTCAATTGGGCGGCAATTTGTGCTAGTTGAGCCTCCACAGTCTTCTTCTGAGCTTATTGATTGGAAAGCATGGTTTGTTGTGACTGTAACATCTGCTTGATCATAGTCATCTTGTCTGTTGGTTGGGAAGGGACATTTTTCTGAGTGAGTTGTTGATGTCCTTGATGTGGTTGTTGTGGAGGTGGTGTTAACTGAGGTTGTTGCGATTGCAGTAGCTGAGGATGTAATTGTGGGTGCAGAGGAGGATGGGTATATTGATAGTAGGTGGAGGGATTTCTAGGGTAGTTGGATCTTGGGAAATTATTTCTAAGATTCCCTTGATTTTGGTTAAAGTTACTTTGAAATCCCGATGACAATCTATTGGAAGACCCGCCTTGTGTTTGATGTTGCGAGTCAGCAGTCCCCACATGATTCCCATATTGAAAACCGGGGTGGTTTCTTGGTTGATTTGGATTATAGTAAGCTTGTCCTGGTATAGAATGAATGGAATTAACTTATTCGGGCATCTGATCTTTAGGGTGTTCGATGATTGGTTCGTACTGCTGTTGTGGTGGTTGCATATCCATGATGATTGGTTCGTACTGCTGTTGTGGTGGTTGCATATCCATCATCACATTACAAAGTAAGCCACATGACAGTGTAGGGTGATCAGATGCGTGACAGGCTTCATAAGTCCCTGTAGCATCTTTAACTTGTTGGATTTGGGGGTTTTTCTTCTTATCATATTCTCCAAATGAAGTTTCAAGTGCCTTCTGTTTGTGAGCTATAGTCTTCAAGGCTTCATCAATATCTTTCATTTCCATGGAATTCCTCAGCCTTATAAACTTTGAGGACTCCCTTAGTGGATGATCGTCCCCAATTGGATTGGTTCTCAGCTCCAAGTGTAATGATTTTCCAAGCATCCTCGTAGTTCTTCCTCATAAAATTTCCTCTAGATGAGGAATCCAGAAATTTCTTGATATCATCACTCACCCCCCTATAGAACGTCTCTATTAATTGATTCTGGGAGATACCGTGATGAGGGCACTTCCTTAAAAGCTCTTTGAATCTTTCCCATGCTTCTACGAGTGTTTCTCTAGGAAGTTGGGCGAAGTGGTTGATCTGCCCCCTTATTTCGTAGGTTAATGAAGGAGGAAAAAACTTTTCCAGGAACTTTTCTTCCAAGGGAGCCCAGGTGGTAATGATTGGATCCCTATCAAGTGAGTTGTACCAACTCAAAGCCCTTCCAGATAGGGTGAAGTGAAAAAGATGCAGCATTATTGCGTCAAAGGAAACTCTGGCTTGTGGGACAAGTCGGAAAAGTGACTTGAATCTCTTCAAATGATCCATACAGTCATCTCCAGAACCACCAGAGAATGAGATGCCCTGCATGATTTGAATCCATTATGTCCGGATTTTGAAATTGGGTATGTTGATGATTGGTGGTCGGACTGGACGATTGTCTTCATAGTTATTGGGAACAACATAGTCCCTTAATTGCTTATTTCTTAGCTCTAACTGGGAAACTTCGTTAGCTGCTTCGTTTTCAGCTCGGATGTGGGCCTGTTCTTCATCTCGGATTTCCACTTGGATCTGAACACGAGTGTCAGCAATGAGTTGTGCTCTTTGAGCGGCTATGGCGGCGTTGACCCTATCCATCACTAGTGCAGCTTGGCGTTGATCTTCAACCATTTGTCTGGCTCTTTGGCGGTTAAGGATGATACGCTGGTGGAAGCTTCTCTCTACCTCAGAGTCATATTCTGGATCAGGGGAGAATTCGAGATTATGCGATGGTCGCATACACGTCTTCTACCTGAGTAGAGGAAGAAACACACCTTTTAGATGATGCGGAAGGTGTGATGAAATCAAGAATATATGGAGTAATGTTTTAAAGAAAAAGTGTAAAACCCTAACCAACTAGCAAGAAGATAAATGAAATTAAAACATTCTGTTTTCCCCGGCAACGGCGCCAATTTTTGATGGAGCTTCCACTCGCGTGGAATTTTGTGCACCACTAAAAATCCTAAAGATAGTAAGTCTTTAGGTTTAGCCTTGCTTATACTATATTAAAACTCCACCCACGTATGCTAGGATACGTGGAAGCCTTATCATAGTATAGTTAATGGTCAAATCCACAGGACAACAGTCTTGTTGAGATCAACAAGATGGAAAATGTCAGAATTTCACTTAACTCCTTAACAGTTGGTATCTAGATGAAAGAGTTGATTTGGTTGTTAAACTAAGTGCAAGTAAAACAAAAGTAGGAAAGTAAATTTAAGGTTGTAAACAAGGTTAAGAAACCACTAGGATGTGATCGGCTTTCACCACCACTACGCATGGATCAAAACACGCAACATAAAAACATAACCTGCAATAAGAGTCTAAACCAGTAAGTATCTTTGTATATTTAGTTTACTTTCGGAGGACTAACTACGAGAAGTGCGGGAATGTTGCAACACCAGCCATCCCCGAATGAATGGTCACATACTTAACATCATTCCCTTCACAAAGTGTGTTCCTCGACTCATCAAGGTTGTACTTCCATACGTCAAATGATTCCATTTCATAGTATGAAAGTACAACGATGGAAGTGAGTTTACTCCACTTCTTGAAAAACACTCCTAGATACCGAAATAGATGCATGGTGGATACATGCATCAAGAACTAACATTCAATCGAGATTCGAATCTAATAGTACAAACATAGACAATTCATACTAAAAGATAAAAGGTAACACAAGTTGGTGATCAAGCAATAAGCATTCATTAAACGATTGATGTTGAACTGAGAAGAAAGCATATCTCAATTGCAGACTATGGATTACATTGCATGAAATGAAAACATGGGTAGCGGGGCTACTCCCCGCACCCTAGTGTATAAGACTACTCGCTCATGGCAAGGACAAAGAAGGAGGTGAGAAGAGAGAGGTGAGAAGAGAGAGAGAGAACGTCATCTCCACAAAGGAGGGAGGAAGGTCAACCCCTTGGAGAGAGAGAGAGTGATGATCTTCACACTTCATAGGTTGCTCGATGATGAATCCTCCTCTTCCCACCTTCTTTGGCGATGAGAGAGAAGAAGCTTCTGGATGGAGTGTGGATCTCAGACCGGTAGCCTCGGGGTGGTGGATGAAGGATGGAACATCTCTGGAGTAGCAGAGGCAGCCTTTGGACGTCTGAAACTTGATACCTTGTGAGGACCGTTTGGGTCTTATTTATAGGCTTTGAGTGAAGTCCAAACGGTTTGGGCAGTTTTGGGCCCAAACGGTCTTGAAGACTGTTTGGGTTCTGAGACCGTTTGGACTCTTTCAGTTTCGAAATCGTTTGAGTCCTCATGGTCTTGAAACTGTTTTCCTTTATTTAGTCTCGGGACCGGTTGGCTTTATGTGGTCTCGGGACCGGTTGGCTCTATGCGGTCTCAGGACCGTGTGATTTCATGCGGTCTTGGGACTGTGTGATTCCATGCGGTCTTGGTACCATGTGATTCCATGCGGTCTTGGGACCGTGTGATCCCATGCGGTATTGGGACCGTGTGATTCCATGAAGTCTTGGGACCGTGTGGCTTCATGCGGTCTTGGGACCATGTGATTCCATGCGGTCTTGGGACCGTGTGGCTTTACACGGTCTCTGAGATCATTTGGTTTCCAAACGGTCTTGGGACCGTTTGGTCTCTAAACAGTCTTGGGACCGTTTGGGACTTTTGTGATTGTTTTGTGTGTTTTCTGTAAGAATAAAAAGGAGAAACGTTAGTCTAATGGTATATCTTCAATACAGGAAGAAAGTTAAGGATTTTATCTAATTTATCTGAGAAAGAGTATGGAAAACTGAGGAAAATTATTAAGATAACATCACAAAATGGGAGGTTATCAATTATATATTCAAAAATGTTTGACTAATATATCAAAATAAATAAGGTATATATGATTACAAATATTTAGTGGGACCATATTCATATTCCACACGATGATGAGGAATGAAACGTTCTAAAAATAAAACAAAACTAGTGTGGAAATACCTTCTTTAAAGGAATAAAGAGAAATGTCTTATGTGATAGGAATAGAGATCTATAGAGATAGTTTTTGAAAGTCTCTTAACTTGATAAAGAGAGAGCATACATTGGCAGTCTATGTTGAAGGCTTCAATATGCAAAGATTCAATGGGAGAAAACTTGTCCATATTACATGGAATAAGTCTCTCAGATGCCTAGTATCCCAAATTCTTATGAAGAATAGGAACACAAAGATAGATTCATTATGCATTCACAATTGGATCTATCATGTATGTAATCATCCCATTATCTTGTATGCATTGGACATGATAAGAAAATATATATGCATTCATCATCTTGTATGTATGGGACATGAAAATATGATATGCTCATCCAGTTATCTCATATGCAATGGACATGACAACTGAATGTCTATCTACTTCCAGTGAGAGTCACTGGAATATCATAAAGAACTTATTTAAGTAATTATGAAGTATTAAAGGATTAGTTCTATGGTATTAAAAGGAAGAGTTGAGTGTAAATGAGTTACACTAATGCAAGCTTCCAAAATGACAGAAAAATGATTGCAAAATGCAAAATATAATAGTTATATTCAATTGTAAAGTGAACAAGAGTTGTTAAGTGGAAACGTTCCGAGTAAAATTAAAAGGCCATTTAATTCTAAAAGGAATGCTGAGTATCCTTGTGTTATGAACACCAGAGGATACTATATGGATCTATAAGTTCATACATATGAACTTATAGATACTCCAACCATTAATGACAAAGTAGAAATATTAAGTCAAACTATTCAGCTAATTGTTAGGCAAAGAATATTAGATAGTGTATTATAGAAACTCCATCGCATACGATATGTTGCACAGTGAGGAGATGTGAAACATGCAATATGTAGACTAAAGCAAAATGTTGCTAACTCACTGGATTAGCATTAGCGCACCAGAAACATGTGGGACATGTTTAGAGATCCCTAATAATATGATTCAAAGGTGATTGGCTCTAAGTGCAAGTGAGAGTTTGTTGGTATGTATGCCCAGAGAGCCAATCATATGATGATTGCATTGGAATATGTTATGATCGATTTGATAAATATCAAAGGTAAGCTTCCAATTTATTCTAGCTCAATCAATTATGAGATAAATGATGGAGTAGAATGAATGTCTAAAGAATGACAATGCTCAATGATGTATGTCTTCAGGTTAAGGACTTGAACAATGAGATCATACAGATGCTAAGAGTATGTACATTATTGTTATGTCCCCTAGTCAGATGTCTTTATGGAAGGTTGATAGACAACAATGACACATCAAGAGTAGAGTGTGTGTTGGTTGATGACAGTGTCTCATTAGTCATGATATATGATATCAAACAAGCACATAGATACATGTTAGACAATAGTGTATCAGACAGACCCACCATGAGAGTGACACATGGGACCATGACATGGTAGTTAGAATCATCTCTCATAGTGATGGTGGTAATTGTGATTCTTAACTTGAAACCACTGCACTCGATGAATGTGATTGGGTACACTTTGACATCATCAAATGCAGTCCTAAAACATTGGTTGTTATAACGGTGATGATTGGGTGGCTTTGACGCATGAGATAGACTTTGAGTGATAGATATGGGATTTGTCCCTCCTAAGGGAGTATGATGTCTAGGCCACTTGATAAACGAGACTGAGAAAGGTATGCACATGCACATGTGAATCAATATATGATATTCATGTCACATATATCTCAGACAGACTGATATAGTTCAAGAAACATGAATGAACATTGAAAGGATGACAACTCCATGGCTTTATTTCATTCATGATATCAGAGATAGAGGAATTATACACTCACTGGAACACCAATCACATACTGTAGGATTGAAAGTTGTTCTCCAACTTTCCTTTTCACTAGGGTAGCACTGATGTGTGACTAGGTATCGCTCTTTGCTTGTGATGTCATAAGCTAGTTATGACATTCATTCCCAATGTGAAATGGGACCTATAGGGTCACACACAAAGGATTAACTTGGAAGAGGAGTTTATCCATGAATGATGTTTGGATTGATTACTAAAGTGTTTAGGTACTCAATCAAACATTCAATCAATAGGTTGACTCAGAATCATCAAGTTCAAGTGTTGAACTAACCGATTAGAGTGTTAGATTGATTGAGAACTGAATTGACTGTGTTCTACACAATCTGGACCACCAACCAACCGGTTCACTGTGTGAACCGATCGGCTCATGGTTAGTGAGATGATCGGTTCACTCTAGTGAACTGATTGGTTTAGCTGGACCAAATGAGCAAGTGTTGGGTTGTCCCAGTTTGTGAGAAAGGTTTTTCATTTCACTTGTTCAATTTGAATGGGACAAGAATTAATATTTGAGTTAATTAGAAACGAATAAGGAAAGTCAATTGCAAGAAAGTCTGGGAAGTGAAACGAGTGGTTCACTGGATGAACCAACCAGTTCACACTCCCAACCGACTGGTTCACTAGTGAATTGATCGGCTCACCTTGCCAAATGATTGGTTCCGTTATTAAACTACTGTTTCACATACTGTAGTGCAAATTGCATGGAAATTCTAGACCCTTCTACTCCTGTACAGACTGGGAACCATGACCATGCCCTCTACTATAAATAGAGGGGCATAGGGAGATTCTCTAGATACACAACTCAGAACATCAGTTGCTCCACAAAGTTTTTGTCCTCTCTAGTTGTGGTAACCGAGAGAGCCCAAGCAAGTTCTACCCATCCAGGGAGGAACAACGAGGGAAAGACAACTATAGACCATCAAATGGTTGTGGGAGAGTGTGTTGGTGACTAGTACACCTACATAAGGGGACAAATCCTTCTATTCTATTCTTCAAGGTGACTAGAGTTCCTAGTAGTCTGTGTAGACTATTTATAGAGGCGGTAGACTTCTGCCGCTCAGGAGGATGACTGTCAACCATAGTCTGGGTTAAGACCAGGAGCTGCATAGATTTCATGGAAGACAGGTGGTTATATATCACACTTGTTGTGAGGTATAGTCATTGAGCAAGCCTCAGTACCAGGTATATCTCACTAAAACCATCATTCCCATCACATAGATATTGATGTGATCTGCTGTTGGTTATGGGTTTATGGTTAAGTAAATTTTTTGTTTCCGCTATCTACTCTGACTATGTAAAACCCAATAGTCATAGTCAATTCTCACAGTGATGGTGGTAGTTTGGTTCTTAGACCTAAAATCATTGCACTCATCACATGCCGTTGGGTGCACTTTGACATCATCAAAGGCAGTTCTGAAGCATGGGTTGTTATAATAGTGATGATTGGGTGACTTTGACATGTGGGGACTGGTTGTGAGTAATAAAGATCAGATTTGTCCCTCCTATAGGAGTATGTATCCAAGGTCTCTTGATTAGCAAGACTGGGAAAAAGTATGGCCATATGAATGTGAGTCAATATGTGATATTGAGCTTACATATATCTGGTGCAGTTTGCTCTGGTTCAAGAAACAAGATTGAATAATAATGAGGATGACTACTCCATGCCTCTAGTTCAATGTGGATATCAGTGACAAAGGAACTATATAAAAACTATAACACCATACACAAATTGTAGGTTGAAGTTGTTCTTTAATGTTCAATTTACTTGGATAGCAATGATGTGTGACTAGGCACTGCTCATTGCTTGTGATGTCATAAGTTGTTATGGACATCCACTACCAACGTAGTATTGGACCTATAGGATCACACACATAGCAACTCATATTAAAGAGGAATTTCATCTTCAATGATGATTGAATTGATTACTAAAGTGTTTATGTATCCAATTCATGGAACAAATTAGCTCACTGGACTGCCAAACAAATAGCTCTACTGTTGAGACCGTCATTGGGAGTGTTGAATTGATTGTATTGTATTTTGGTTGGAATTCTGCCTAACCTGGGCTACGAGATGCCCATTTCACCTAGGTGAGATGGTCGTCTGGCATGGTGTGAGATGCATATCTCAATTACACCAGACGCCCGTTTCAGGGGTGCAATTCGATTGCATCAAGGATTCGCGTTGATGTCATGGCATGTACTAATTGGAAGAATTGTTGACATATGTACAAAATTGGAAAGTGCAAAATGATTGTTTTACTGATTGAGATGATTGTTTTACATCCCAAATCATCATCTCATTGGGTGATATGACCGTCTTGACTGTCGCAAGTTGCGAAACTTTCAGAATTGTTGTGAAAATTTGAGATATACTGGTCATTTCAACTCCTGCACAGACTGGGAGCCCTGACCCAGGCCTCTACTATAAATAGAGGGGTGTTGGGGCTTCCTAGAACACAACATAGACAATCAAAAATAGCTTGCTCTGAAAATTGTTGTCCTCCCTGGTTGCGGTAACAAGTGAGCCCAAACAAGTCCTACCCAACTAGGGAGGGATAACCAAGGGAGAGAAACAAATAAGGATCATTGTTGTGGGAGAGAAGGTTGGAAACTAGTACGCCAACAAGAGGGACAAATCCTTCTTATCTATTATAGTAGGACAATAGGAGTTCTACTTGGTCCATGTGGACTACTCTAGAGGCTAGAGTCCTTTGGCTGCTGCTAGGAGGGTAACATCAACTCGCATTCTGTAGTGAGATCAAAGAAGCCTATACCACAGTTGTCCAAATCTACTGTCCATGGAGGAGCAGTCAGATGAGTCCCAGTGCAACCAAGAGTTATACAGACATTGTCCAAGACAGAGTACACATCTACATCGATGAGGATTGTCGCTGGACTTGTTGTAGGACCAGGTATATCTTTGTGAAACCATCCTTCCCATTACATAGTTATTGATGCAATCTGCTAGTTAATGGGAAATATGTTAGTAATTGTTTTCGCTTCCTATCTGACGTTGTATTTCCCAACACACATCCATGACCTGGATAGGAATTAAAACTTTGTACTTACATGTTTGGAACCCAGAATTTTCATATATGAATCTGGACTCTCGAATTGCGATCGTGTTAGTACATGATCTGAGTTAAACCATGAAGGTAATCTTGACCCATGATACTGATTCTCACTTAATATGGAGATATGATTTGAAAGTGAACTTAAATAGTGAACTATGATCTTTCTACCTCTACTTGATCAATACAAGTTATTACAAGACTATTGATTCCAATGTGTTTGAGTAAATTTTTGAATTTGGGAACAAAATTCCCTTTCAGGAGAGAAGGATGTGATAAAGTGGATTTTTCATCATTTGACTTCAAAATCTAGTTCTATATTTCATGTACTCAATAACCACACTTTATAATGAAATATTCTTCAAACATTCATTTGGAAGAAATTTTGGATAATGGTGACATGTGAAGGCTTTGGTAAGCTTAATTACGGAATTTGATATCATTTTATACATTGGATACATGAATTTGTACTTATTTTAGACTTTCTAATCTTTATCTCATTCCAGTATCTATATTTATCCTTTGAATCCCAAAAATCTTGGGAATTTTCTAGACCATTTAGTAAGAATCATGTCCAAATTTCATACCAATCGGTGTTTCTTAGCTCCTATTCAAAATTACTAAAGACACACCTTAAAATCACCTTTTTTTGGAAAAATGGGTCGAGCTTTGAGCTTATTGTACCCAAAATTACTAAAGACACACCAAATTTCATCCCAATCGGTGTTTCTTAGCTCCTGGTCCTTGTGACCCTCCATATTTTTGACAAATTTCTAATGAATGAATACCCATTATTGTGCCAAGGCTTGATCTTGACTTTTTTAACTCTCACGATCTTATTACTCTAATCTTTGGTGAAAGGTACACTTTTATTGCTCCTTGCCCTATGTATGGTAATGAATGTTTGTATAGTATGATTACTTTTCTCTTTCTTGGATTATAGGTAGTTGATGAATTAAGTGACCTTTTTAGGATACAATGCTCTTATTTGCATTAAAATTATATTCTAAAAACCTTTTACATTAAATACAAATCCATTATAAATTTGATATTAAACTTAATATGCAAGCATACCCTCACCATCATGTGTAGATATGGTTTAATGCAATAGGTACAAGCAAGCCCTTACTTTAGGGTATAGATAGGGCCTAATGTACATTAACACAAATAGATCTACACCTTAGGGTGCACTGATTGGATTTATTATGGAGGTAAACATACCCTCACATGTGAGTGTTGACATGGTTTAATACCTATATACTTGACAATAATGGCCATATAAGTTGTACAATGGAAAAATTGTTATATAACACAAAAAAATTTCTAGAAAGTGTTTCATTGATTTAAAATGTGTACTTCATTCATTTTATAAATGCAAAGATCCTACTTTCATTATGGAACCTATTTTATTTCACCGAAAGTGTGCCTATGTGTTTGCACTGGTTGTGTGTCTTGATTTTTCCCGATTAGGAAAACATGATGAACTATGAAGATTGCTTCCACACTCGACAAACTCTGATGACAAGGTCAATTCTACAAAATCATAAGGGGTTGGTTAGTTCTTTAAATCTTTTGTTTTAAGACTTATTATTTCTTATTGTATATGGAAGTATGTGAGATCCTTTCGGGCAACCTAGGGACAGTCGCTTCAATCCCTTTACCGCTGTCTAGAAAGTGGGATTGGAATTGCGATAAGAGTGCTTCTGTGACAATAGTACTTCTCAAGAAACTTGTAGTGGAGACCTTTCCATGTTGTGATGTGATCTCTTTCCATGGGAATATACCAATTGTGGGATTTTTCCTTTAGTGGATGTTCAAGAAACCAGAGTTTATTGGTATCTTAAAAAATTCTTGGTATCTTTTGCAAGTGTGATGACCCAAATTTTAGGGTCTTGATACCCAATATGGTGTTTAATGACTATGAATTTTGTGTAGATGGTTGAACCCAAATTGATGATTGGTCACAATAAAATTCCAATTTATGATCATGACACATATTTTATGTCAATGATGAGGAATATATTTAGTTAATCAAATTGGGTAGTTATGTGCTTATATAACCATTCACAATATACATGAATATGAATAGTTCATTAGGAACTCTAGGTTGTATCATGATCAATGTAAAAGGATCAAACGTGTTTCAACAAGGGTTGGTAATCAATTGATCTATATTTAGGGTAGACACACGTAATTGTGAGACTAATTGAGGAATTAAATTCAATAAAAAAATTGTGGGTTTCTTGGTCTCAAACTTGGTTGATTGCTAGATTACATTATGAGTAACTAGTATCTAAAATTTGATATCATTTGAATAACCCAATAGAGAGATATTGAAGTTTGATTGATATGATTAATAAGGTCTGAAATAAGTAGAACTAAGTTTGATATAGCCCAATATCATGCAGCCATGTTCTTGGTTTCTATACACGCACAAGCTGTAGCCACACATCCACCGGAAAAACTAATCGTGACCATAGAAAACTGATCAAATGGTTGACACTCTACCTTCAACCCCCAAACTATGCGGGAGAGAAACAAACTCGTTCAATTTTTAGATAGCAATCCACTGCTTTAGGAGGAGTCCTGACTTGGCGAGATGGTTAGCAAGATCTGTGAGATTAGGAGCTTCCATCTGACCCCTCATTAGAGACTAGAAACTCATAGATTGAGATAGAGTAGCCTTCCTTCTCACCCTCGTCTCCATCATTTCTCATAGGTGGTGGCCACGGCGTGAGAAGTAGATAATCATCACCCTTCTCGCCATCTTCTCACCATCGGAGGTCTAATAGAAGGGGAAGGAGCCTCCTTGGACCTTGGCGCATCCAGTTCCAATGCCCAAGATTGACCTATGACCAGAGGATTCCGCTTTCCCCTTCTCAGCTCTGAGTCCTCCTGCGGCGGTGACCTTGGGCTGTGAGGTCAGTTGATTAGAGCGATGAGCTGGATCGTGAAGCTAGAGTGGTCGAGGAAGACCTTTCCTTCCTTTCATGCTCCTACGACGCCTCTTTGAGAGGATTCCTTGGATTTGGTTTCGGTTGAACGGGACCAAGGGTGAGGAGAGCTCAGGCAGTGAAACCCCTCTTCCGTGTGGACTGATCCACCACAAGGTGGAGCCCTGTCTGGGAGCTCCAACGGACCGCCTCCGCCCAGGGCTCGGGAGGCCACCAGATCCACCTCGACGCCTACAAGATTTGAAGGGGGGGCGCCATCCTCGGCAACCTCACGCTGGAGCCCCTGCTCTGTAGCGGCGTCCTCTGTGCGTCGCACAGGACCGGGTCCTGCGAAGGTAGCAGACGGAAATCCAGATGCGATACGGAGATCGCGAGGACAGTGGGAGGGCTATTCAACCCTCTTGTAGGCCGTGCCAATTCAAGTGAACCGGATCCGATCCGGGTCCAATTTGATGACCCGCCTGAACCGGACCAGCCTCTTTTTGGCTAGCCACAAGAGGGCACCGTGGTCCTGGGCTCATATGACAGAAATCTGGACCTTCCATGCACGGATCTGACGGCTCCAATAAATCCCAAAGGTAAATACGTATTTATACTCTAGAAATACTCTGAAACTTAGGAAATGCCTAGTAAATAGCTCCCAGGGCCAATAAATACCTGAAAAATGCATATGAATATAGAAAAATGTCCCCTTTATTATTGGACCCTTAAATCAGGCTGTTGAAGCACAACTACTGATGATATTTTATTTAGATGATAATACTTCATTTAAATGGTATAATTAGAAAATGATTGAGATTAAATCTTACAAAAATAAGTTTGACCTATGATATCATCTATAAACTAAATGTGGACTCCTACCCTAATATTCTTGAGAAATTTTAGGCCTTTTCTCATTATTGCCTAATTACATGATTAATCCTCATAATAATTATAGAAAATAGGACAAGTATCAGAAAACTATGAAATCTGAACCAAACCCTTAGAATGACATATGAACCACTATAAAACTACCAGAGACACATTTTAGATCAGTAACACCTAGATTTGACCTAAATCCTAAATTGAACCTAAATACCATTAATAATGATGGACCTTGTATTAATGATGCTCAATTATATTTAATCAGGTTATGGACAAATTTCTAGATGATCCAAGATGATTAGAATTCTCTGAACTCAGGTACGTAGATATAATTATATGACTAGATTTGTTGGATGTTAAATATATGTACTTGCTTGCTTGTATTTGAAATACATTGTTGGATGTAGATCTATATATATTGTCATTTCCGCCTTGAAAAATAAGAACACTAAAGAAAGAAAATGGAATGTAGTTATTGATGGTTCATTAATCTCCCTATTAGAGAGGGAAAGTATTAATGTTGACTAGCACCTCCCTAATGGTACAAGGTACGCTGGGAGATCCCTAATGGTACAAGGTACGCGGGGATAGGGCCCAATAATATATGTTTGTGCTAAGTTCACCATAGTAATACATGTCCATTGAAATATGGTTAATAACTTGGGTTTACCTGATTTCTGCCTTAAATAATGATTTGGTTTTTCTTTCTTCTTTTTCAAGTATTTTAAATATGCCAGCATAGTATAGTATCTTTCAACCACGTACCAACTTTATGTTGATTCGTTGTTTCACGTATGTTTTAGGTTCAGAGATAGCGTGGGATAAAAGATGTGAAGTGAGCACTGTTCAGGTTGTACCTATTGTGTAGATCCTAGTTTAGCATACATGTTCTTAGATTGTAGAATTTTCATTTAATATGTAATTGTAAATCATGTGAAATAATTCATGTTGTATAAATTTACATGTTGAATGTTGAGAATGTTATGGTTGTATGTTCATGTATGCGTATTATGCTTCCGCATCGCTCTCTGGTATGATTGGATGATGTTTTCGGATTCTAACATCTCATTCCCAATAGGGTTTGGAGAAATCAAAATCCGGGGACATCACAGTTGGTATCAGAGCATGAACAATAGCTACACCTAACAATTGCTCACCATGAAACATTAAACCTAAATCCTCACCTTTCACCTTAAACCTTAGATACTTAGTAAGTTGTTCTATAGGAATAAGGTTTGACTTAGCCTCTAGGTTAGAACCTAGATGTTCGATAACTAGGTTTAGACAAGTGTCTGAGACCCTTTCCATATAGAGCTCATATGTATTGGGTAGCTACACCAGTCTACACCTTGTTCTCACCATTTCACTTGGTGACATGGCACTAGACTATCTACTGTGTATTGGACACTCGCTTTACTTATTTGGTTTTGTTTTCCAATCGGCTCGAGCCTTGACAGTTTTCTCTGACGTCTTCTTTCTCGGAGAAAAACTATATAATATTTTATTACCTATATGTAAATATGAAAATGTGTCCCTCACACTGGAGAGTAGTTAGTGTTCATGCAACCTAAGTGAAAGGGAGTGACATCAGTCTAGAAGAGAGAATAGATCTAGATTAGATGTCTAGAGCCTCATAAGGTTATGTGATAGATATATATACAAAAGAAAGATGAAGGAAATTAGTATATAGAATCTTATCTAAGTTTGATCTCTGATGGTATAAGTTTCCTTATAAAGATTTAAATTGTATATTAGTTGAATCCAATTTTGGAGAATTTAAGCAAAATCTTGATGATGAAAGTACATTCCCTTTTTCTACTTTAGATGAACAAAATTAAGATAAAGTTGAGTATGCATGAGCCTCAAGCTCTTATACAAAGAGGATTGTCTAGTGGTAGGATGAGATATGTGGTGAACTCTACAGAGAGTAAGACCCACAGGGAGAAGGTCATAGGACCTAGCCTCCAATATATGAGATATGTGTTAAAAAAATGTCCTACACTAGATCACTCTTGAGTGTTGAGTTGAGTCCTTATGCATGATTCAAATCTATATGTGAGAATTGGGTAAAAGAAAAGGATGGGTAGATGACCCATATGATAAAGTCAATCCTTTGGATGAATTAGGTCCTAGCTGGAGTGACATATCTTATGAATCTCATCATTAGCTGCAAGTGAGGTGATATATGAACTCTAGTCATGAGAGTACGATGCTTTATGCAAAAGATACTCAAAATACATGTTCTCTCTTCTTCTCCTTCTTAATATACAATGACAAAAGCCTCACTTGAGCTATATAGATGATTTATTTATGAAGAGTCACTCGTGTAAGCGTGGCCTAATATTGTCTATATTTCCTCCCTATATCATACATGTAATATCCAAGTTTGAAAGCATGATAAAAATTGGCTTAGTATATTCTCTTTCCCTCTATATCATGCATGATATGTATATAAGCAGAAATCACGAGCTAGAAATAAATATATCTTTGGATCATGGGTTACATGATCACAACATATAGTTCTTAACTTCAAATCTTTTGACTCTAAGCTTCTGGTTTGGTAATAACTCTTACATAATAGGGTGAAACCCTGATATACAAAGATGAATATTAGTTCCCTCTAATGATGAAATCCTAGTATGATGCTTATCATTAACCACATTAATGATGTAAACATGATAATTCTACTAACTAAAAATGTGATATCTTGACATTACCTTACATAGGTAAGTAGGGTGAAAGATGGAACCTTTAGTAATACCTCCTCAACTTCTTATGAGAAAACAAAACCCTTATCCTTAAGGGACTGTGGGGATGTAAATCCTAAAATATAATAATGTCATGGGATGACTAAGACACTAAGTGATTCTACGATTCCTTTAAAAAAATGCTTCCACCTATATAAGGTGGGGTGGGTACACCCTTGCATGCTTAAATATCCTAAGTTAACAACTTAGGGTATAACCAAAACTATGATGGCTTTGAAGCCTAGAAGTGTTGACTTATATGAGGTTTAACTCCTTATTTTCACCTTAAAAATGAGATTAGTTGAATTTCGAGGACAAAATTCCATATAAGGTAGGGTGAATGTGATGACCCAGATTTTAGGGTCTTGATACCCAATATGGTGTTTAATGACTATGAATTTTGTGTAGATGGTTGAACCCAAATTGATGATTGGTCACAATAAAATTCCAATTTATGATCATGACACATATTTTATGTCAATGATGAGAAATATATTTAGTTAATCAAATTGGGTAGTTATGTGCTTATATAACCATTCACAACATACATGAATATGAATAGTTCATTAGGAACTCTAGGTTGTATCATGATCAATGTAAAAGGATCAAACATGTTTCAACAAGGGTTGGTAATCAATTGATATATATTTAGGGTAGACACACTTAATTGTGAGACTAATTGAGGAATTAAATTCAATAAAAAAATGTGGGTTTCTTGGTCTCAAACTTGGATTATTTCTAGATTACATTATGAGTAACTATTATCTAAAATTTGATATCATTTGAATAACCCAATAGAGAGATATTGAAGTTTGATTGATATAATTAATAAGGTCTGAAATAAGTAGAACTAAGTTTGATATAGCCCAATATCACGCAGCCATGTTCTTAGTTTCTATACACGCACAAGATGTAGCCACACATCCACCGGAAAAACTAATCGTGACCATAGAAAACTGATCAAATGGTTGACACTCTACCTTCAACCCCCAAACTATGCGGGAGAGAAACAAAGTCGTTCAGTTTTTAGATAGAGATCCACTGCTTTAGGAGGAGTCCTGACTTGGTGAGATGGTTAGCAAGATCCGTGAGATTAGGAGCTTCCATCTGACCCCTCATTAGAGACTAGAAACTCATAGATTGAGATAGAGTAGCCTTCCTTCTCACCCTCGTCTCCATCGTTTCTCACAGGTGGTGGCCACGGCGTGAGAAGTAGATAATCATCACCCTTCTCGCCATCTTCTCACCGTCGGAGGTCTAATAGAAGGGGAAGGAGCCTCCTTCGACCTTGGCGCATCCAGTTCCAATGCTCAAGATTGACCTATGACCAGAGGATTCCACTTTCCCCTTCTCAGCTCTGAGTCCTCCTGCTGCGGTGACCTTGGGCTGTGAGGTCAGTTGATTAGAGCGATGAGCTGGATCGTGAAGCTGGAGTGGTCGAGGAAGACCTTTCCTTCCTTTCATGCTCCTACGATGCCTCTTTGAGAGGAGTCCTTGGATTTGGTTTCGGTTGAACAGGACCAAGGGCGAGGAGAGCTCAGGCGGTGAAACCCCTCTTCCGTGTGGACTGCTCCACCGCGGGGTGGAGCCCTGGCTGGGAGCTCCAACGGACCGCCTCCGCCCAGGGCTCGGGAGGCCACCAGATCCACCTCGACGCCTACAAGATTTGAAGGGGGGCGCCATCCTCGGCAACCTCACGTCGGAGCCCCTGCTCTGTAGCGGCATCCTCCGTGCGTCGCACAGGACCGGGTCCTGTGAAGGTAGCAGACGGAAATCCAGATGCGATACGGAGATCGCGAGGACAGTGGGAGGGCTATTCAACCCTCTTACAGGCCGTGCCAATTCAAGTGAACCGGATCCGAGCCGGGTCCAATTTGATGACCCGCCTGAACCGGACCAGCCTCTTTTTGGCTAGCCACAAGAGTGCACTGTGTTCCTGGGCTCATATGACAGAAATCTGGACCTTCCATGCACGGATCTGACGGCTCCAATAAATCCTAAAGGTAAATACGTATTTATACTTTAGAAATACTCTGAAACTTAGGAAATGCCTAGTAAATAGATCCCAGGGCCAATAAATACCTGAAAAATGCCAATGAATATAGAAAAATGTCCCCTTTATTATTGGACCCTTAAATCAGGCTTTTGAAGCACAACTACTGATGATATTTTATTTAGATGATAATACTTCATTTAAATGGTATAATTAGAAAATGATTGAGATTAAATATGAAAAAAATAAGTTTGACCTATGATATCATCTATAAACTAAATGTGGAATTTTATCCAAATATTCTTGAGAAATTTTAGGCCTTTTCTCATTATTGCCTAATTACATGATTACTCTTCATAATAATTATAGAAAATAGGAAAAGTATCAGAAAATTATGAAATCTGAACCAAACCCTTAGAATGACATATGAACCACTATAAAAATACCAGAGACACATTTTAGATCAGTAACACCTAGATTTGACCTAAATCCTAAATTGAACCTAAATACCATTAATAATGATGGACCTTGTATTAATGATGCTCAATTATATTTAATCAGGTCATGGAAAAAGTTCTAGATGATCTAAGATGATTAGAATTCTCTGAACTCAGGTACGTGGATATAATTATATGACTAGATTTGTTGGATGTTAAATATATGTACTTGCTTGCTTGTATTTGAAATACATTGTTGGATGTAGATCTATATATATTGTCATTTCCGCCTTGAAAAATAAGAACACTAAAGAAAGAAAATGGAATGTAGTTATTGATGGTTCATTAATCTTCCTATTAGAGAGGGAAAGTATTAATGTTGACTAGCACCTCCCTAATGGTACAAGTTACGTGGGGAGATCCCTAATGGTACAAGGTACGCGGGGATAGGGCCCAATAATATATGTTTGTGCTAAGTCCACCATAGTAATACATGTCCATTTAAATATGGTTAATAACTTGGGTTTACCTAATTTTCTACCTTAAATAATGCTTTGGTTTTTCTTTCTTCTTTTTCAAGTATTTTAAATATGCCAGCATAGTATAGTATCTTTCAACCACGTACCAACTTTATGTTGATTCGTTATTTCACGTATGTTTTAGGTTTAGAGATAGCGTGGATAAAAGATGTGAAGTGAGCACTGTTCAGGTTGTACCTATTGTGTAGATCCTAGTTTAGCATACATGTTCTTAGATTGTAGAATTTTCATTTAATATGTAATTGTAAATCATGTGCAATAATTCATGTTGTATAAATTTACATGTTGAATGTTGAGAATGTTATGGTTGTATGTTCATGTATGTGTATTATGCTTCCGCATTGCTCTCTGGTATGATTGGATGATGTTTTCGGATTCTGACATCTCATTCTCAATAGGGTTTGGAGAAATCAAAATCCAGGGACGTCACAACAAGGCACAAAGGTCATTGAATCACTGGTGCTAATCTTAGCAATTATCTCCTTTATCACCAGAAAATGCACTTCTTTAGATCATGGAGATCCTATGTACAGATCTCAAACAATGGGCATTAATAATAGGAGGCACATTAGGATATTGTGTGTATACATGCTTAGGGATAGAGAAGTTCTTAAGATACTTTTTGTACTCTTCTTCAGGTGATGTGGCATCTTGTAATCTCTTCCTATGGAAATGGCTTCCCTTATCTCTTGAACAAGAGCCTCTCTATGGGCTAGGGCCAGATTCATGTGACAATTGATTTTGTCCATGTCCATTCAATTTTGATAGGCTCAGTTCAGACGATGGGAAGTACTTTTGATCTTTGGATCAAATGCAAAAGGTGTGAAGTCAATGATTTTGAGCGTCACATACACCCTTAGCACCTAGAAGAGAGTAGACAATGTTAGAAGTCAAGAAATTGGTGATTCAAGTAGATATCAATGATTATCAATTAGAAAGAAGAATACTAATTATTCAAATAAATGGGGTCCAAAATCTATTCCATCATCCCCAACAACAACACCAAAATTTGACGTGAGTTATTTGCACATATGAATCCCCTAGAAGAATTATCCTAGGTTAAAAATTCTTTTAAACAATCACAACTAACTCACCTTCAAGCGGATAGATAATTTGTAGAATAGTAAATCGTTTAATGCCAAAATAATTTTTTCAAGAAATCTCTTGGAGCGAATTGTTGAGAACATTATTTAAATATGGTTGTTTGAGATAGATTATAATTGAGGATGAATTAAAGATTATAAAGTAAAAACTAAACAAACTGAGGGCATAATTCAATGATAAAGAACATGAGAATGTCTGTATTTCATGGTCATCACCTACTTACTTATCCAATCATTACAGCTTAAATAAATTCCCATAGATCAAACTAGAACTAAGTAAATATGTCTACATACGGAATGAAAATTCACAAGGACTGAATTCTATGTAGGATTTGTTGGATAAATTGGACATTATGATAAATCCCTTTGTTTCGATGATGACAAACATTTTATTCTTGTTGATCTAACGTGCTACTTAAGTGTTGCAGGAATAAAGTGGATGCCAAAGCTCTAGGGAATTTATATGCTTGAATGATTGTAAATGTCATGCAATGTAATCAATTGTAAACTTGTACAAATATATAATGTACAAGTACTTAGATTTCATGTAAATCAAGCGTTAGATCTTCCCTAGCCAATCACCACACTTAGATAGGTCATCCCTTTCAAATAGGATCACATATGCACACTCATACATATACTTATTACCTATATTGAAAGATTGAAACAGGGTCAATCTCGGTCGACCAAACTCCTCGACCGAGACACTCTCGGTCGACAAACTTCTCGATCGAGAAAGACCCAAGTAGTCGTTAGACACAACTGACAAGGTAGTTGGCAGTTGCAAATGAACGTTGATCCAGAGAGCCTGTCGGTCGACAAAACTTCGACCGAGTAGGTATCTCGGTCGACAATTTGTCGACCGAAATGGTCTCTGACAGCAACTGCAGAATAAAGCAACTAGTCGTTACTAATGCACCTAACTTATACCTAACGGCTAGTTAAGCACTTAGAAACCCCTAGAAGTTGTCTAGAACGTCCTTAAGCATCCATAATCCATTCCTATAAATAGGACATGCCTTAGGACACCAAAACACACCTAAGCTACACTTGTGCTATACTTGAGCAAGCAATTACATTTGCAATCTGTTTTGAGCAATAGAGCAATTCCTACATTGGCTATTCATTCCCATTGCTCTAATTTCGTGTCCTATAGGCTAGCATCTCCTTTCCACAACACTTACACTTCTACACTCATTGACTAGGAGATCAATACACTTGATATAGGCAAATCAAGCCTTGTGCTTAAAAGGATAAGTTGTAATTTCTATTTTCCTTCTTGTTCCTTTTATTCTTTGTATTCTCCTTGCTACTCCTAGGGTTGGAGGTTGCTGATTGGAGAAGGTTCTTCTCGGAGGAGAAGGTGGACTTCAAGCTACTTCAAGAAGGCTATCGCAACGGGAAGCTACTTCAAGAAGGCTATTGCAACGGGAAGCTACTTCGGGAGGAAGGCTGCTTCAAGGTGGTGCAATTACTTCTAGGTGAAGGCTGCTTCAAGGTTGGTGCGATTACTTCTAGGTGAAGGCTGCTTGAAGGGTTTAGGGAAAGGAATTGTAATTTTATGTAAAGTCCTTGCGAGGTAATAAAATATATTTCTTTCCAAATCCCGGTTGGGTAAGCAACCGGGTAGTGGACTGACAACTTTAGTATTTGCTAAAGTTGGAACCACTCTAAATCCTTGTCCCCTTGTCCAATATTTTGTGATTGGTTGTTTGAGTTAAATAATTGTTAAAATTATCTTTAAAACTCTATTCACCCCTCCTCTAGTGTTTTTTCAGGATTGAGGTATCATTATCCATGGTTCATACTTTAGTCATAATAGGTTCCTTCCTTGATTGGATTTTGAATCCTACACATTCATTCGGAAATTTAATCCTAGGTTTCATGGTATCTATGCTTAGGAATATTTGAAACATTTTAATACAATGATTAATTAAAATAACAAGCAATAATTGAAAGGAGAAAAATCTAACCATACCAGAAAAATTGATTTTAAAAACAATAAGGTGAAGTATGGGCATGGGGATACTCCCTGTGCCCCAGTGAGAAGGTCTACTCACTCATGTTTGAAGAAAGAACACAAATACAAGAAGATTAGCATGTTAGTGAGGGAGAAGAGAGATACAACTAATGGTCTACGACTACTACAGCCTCAATGAACCAAATGAACTCTACTAGCATGATCTTCTTCTTATTCATCTCCTACCGCTTCTTGCTCTAGAACTTGCCCTTTCTTCAGTGAGAATATAATAGGGAATGGTTAGGTATGTCTACCACTTTTGTTACTTAACACTTTTGGCTTGGTGGATGTATAATATTACTTTGTCTGTCATGATGATTATATGGCCAGGAGGTCTGGTCAGTTAATCATTTACACAGAGGCATGGTGGTTAACCTTGTAGTCATCCTATCTAGAGTTGATATCTATCAATCACCTTCTTGATGAGGGTTCTAGAGAATATCTTGGTCAGTCTATCTTAGGAGGGGATCACCTGATCTACTGAAGAGAGAACTTTCTATGAGTCTCTGACATGAAAGGCACCTTAGTTGGTCAGCCAATCATTCTTGTTGGTTGACTGATCTTGCAATTTCTCGAGACACTATGCATCGGGTGAACCAGTCGATCTTTATGGAGGATCACCCAATCACTTGGTGTCAATAAATCAACAGAGTCCTTGACATTTTTGGCAACCTTTTGATCTGTCAATCTATAAGAGATATCATCCGATATAGAGGATTGTCTGGGAAGGAATTGGAATGGGCATGTGGATCAGGTGACTAGGAGGTCAAATCATCTGATCCACCTGTTAGAAAGTGTTGAATGGCACAATCTCTGATGTGAACTTGCTCAAATATCAAATAAGAGTTTGGTGAAAAACTCCTTGATTGCTCTAGTTTTGATATGTGCTTAATCTTCATAAGAGAAAGGAAAATGGTCAAAATCCTGGTTATAGGGGATCATTAATAAGAAGGAAACTAAGAAAAACATGATGCAAATGATGACCGAAATGATCTAGAAACAACAATGAAATGGTGATGAATATGCATTCATCATTGACTGTTTACTCTATTTTTGGTCTGCAATGTTTCACTGATATCACAACTCTAACATTGTCTCAGTCCTTTTATTCTACTCTGCACTAACTAAACTTGGTCAACGATGAGCCATATGCTTCATGGAAATCACTAAATGACCACCCATCACTAGTGAAGAGGAACATTCAGGTGAGGTAGACATTGCATGTTAAGTGGTAGAGAATTGGAAGGGTGGACAAGATTCAAGATGATGAAACTAGCTTCTCTTTGTATATCAACCACGATATGGCAAGGGTCAAGTTTGGCGACCAGTTCCTGAACAATATAGTGGTAGGAGAATGCTTCACTTTGGTGCCTGGGATGGGCATAGTAGAATTTGTGTCTAAGAAACATCAAAACCAATGCCTCCTCCCTGCTATTGACAACAAAGACCACCACCTCGATATCACTGATGTCATCAAGAATGGGTACCTCAAGACATATGTAGCCCTCGTATCCTCCATGTGGGATGGAGGGGCATGAATCGTCATGTCTCTCATAACCCACAAAAGCCGCCTCATCATGTCCCACACAAGAGGCTGTCACACAATCACGTGTCATGGAAATTTAGAAAGGGTACGCATAATAGTGTATATAAAGTATGTTTTAAAATGTATAGAGATTATAAAGTATGGGGTTCAAGTTACTACTAGTTTGGTTGGTTGGACATTGTTAGAACTCTTAGTTCCCATGTACATACATATAGTTTATTGTAGTAGTAGAAAACATGTAACTAAATTTTATGTAGCTAAATTTTGTACATGAATATATGTAGGACAAATATTTATATGTCGCAAACAAAGTTGTTATAGAAAACCTACAATAGTTCGAGACTAATTGATGATACCTTTCTTATTCTATGATCCTTACCCTCAGGGGGAGAGAGACGCTCATCACGTCTTTGTAGTGCGATACAATAGAGAAGTGTTAACTTTATCAGTCACAGAGTCAAACACTTCAACATTATCACACAAATCCAAGAAACTGCATCCGACTGCACCCTGATGTGGTACCATATGTCTTTCATAATTTTGGGAGAAATAGAGGTCTAGGCTTACCCACGCCTTCTAGGGCACACAATTCATGGCACTCCAGTACCTGATGGTTATGTTCACATGAACCCAAGGCTTGTGTTCCCTCATTGGAGGTAGCATCCATTGCCATATGCCCACCCAGATGCGGACACACTTGGTGAAATAGAAGGCAGAGTGATATTGTGGCCCGAAACGAATGTTGTCCATACTAATCATGTATGGTAAATTTAACATTAAATTAATTTGTTAGTGTGTATATACAAGTCAATTGATATTAAATTATATATACAGGAGAAATGGAAGAAACCTGCTATAGCTCTGCCTCCACCTCCACCTCCTCTTATAGTACCTAGTTGGCTTCCAAAGAAACTATATGACTCAATAGGTCCTAATTATAGGGGTTTGGCAATATGGATTGGTGAACATAAAAAATTATGTCCTATAAATGTTTATATTCCGGAGGATGTTGCAGGCCAATCATACAATAACACTATATTTATACAAGATATTTTGGAGTTGTTTAGGTATGATTGGATGAATGTATCTATAATTGAGCTATGGATATGGTGAGATCTTATTTATATATCTATATACCTTATTTTATATAAGGTGATATGGTTTCTTATATATTAATGCAAACGTAATATATGTTTTGCAGCCACCTACACAAGATCTGTAAAGAATTTTCATTTACCCATGTGGGATTTCTAATTCCATCTTTGATCAGTCTTATAGATAAAGACCCTATAGCAGTTACTTTATACTGCTCTATCACTTTTAAATATTTTGGTAAAAAAAGAGTGTGATAATAGCTTCATTCAATGATAAGTAAGTTTACTTTTCTTATAATTTGGACTTAAGAAAATTACATTTTGTTGTTGATTTTGAGTTATATATTTTTAGCTTTCTTATCTCTAGTGGTAAGCATTGGGAGTTACTGGTTATTGTCCCCAAGATGTTCACCATTTATTATCTAGATCCTGAGGGGAAGAAATTAGACATACATGGACACATAATGAAAAGGCCATTATTCACATGAGAAATTTTTCATATTTATATTCGTTAATATCTATTATTACATTACTATTTGGTAATGCAATTTAATGTGTTACATTAACATGTAGGGCTTTAAAATATTTCAAAAGAGCTGGAGGAAATGTGTGCAAGATAAAGAATATATTGTTAGTTTGGGAGAATGTGAAAGTAGTTTCCTAACATGTATGTATATATTATATATGTGAACTATTCTTGTTTTTATTTATTAACATTTTGTATTTTGAAATTTATAGTGTGCTAAATAAGATAACGGTTGGGCATATGCATACTACGTGATGTGATATATGGACCTGATAGTGAGATATGTTGCACTGGAGATTGATAACATACAACAGGTATTTATGTCTCATTAGATAATATAAAATATATCAATCTTATTAATTATATATATTATATTTTCTCATTAGATAATATGAAATATATCAATCTTATTAATTATATATATACGTCATTCTCTTTGCAGGTGCTTAAAACTAGTGACTTCATTACAGGTGAAAAGTTATTAGATGTACATAGTCCCTATACGATGGAACAATTAGATGATATAAGAGAACAATGAACAAAATCCTTAGATGCACTGGGAATTTTTTATTTATTATCACTAGAGTACTGATGACGATAATGATAAAGAATGACATTTCTAAACTTTGATGTCATAATATTTTTATGTATTTGATGACATGTTAAACTTTGAAAGGCACACTTATATATGCATGTCTAAATGAATTTTTAATTGTCCTATCTATATACATGTGTGTGAATGTGATTCTACATGTGTGTGAATGTGAAAAGAGATGAATGAATGGATGTGCTTCTACATGTACGTGAATATAAAAAGAGATGAATGAATGAAACTCCAGGTTGCTACATGTGTGTGAATCATATGAATGAATTAAATGTGCTTATACATGTGTGAATCACATGTTCTATATATATAATATTATCCATCTTGTTAATATTTTAGGATTGCGGCATATTGTTGGTTGAAATAAGTGGATGTTGTAAATATGTAGTTCAAAACTATAGGTTTTGCATCCTGCTAACTAGCCGGACAGCAGGCCTGCAAGTTGATAAGAGAAAAAACAAAATATAGTCATTAGTTAAAAAAAGCCGATACACAAAACCGTCTTCTTTTGTTCTAATGGTGTCAGTTATTTTTTAGTTATAAAAAAACCGTCAATAAAGGAGGTCAACGGAATTGGTTATTTATACACAACCAACAACTATGGTCTAACCAGGGGCTATTTTTTTTTGTTCAGAATGGAGAATGGCGTCGGTTTTGGATGAATAACTGACACCTATGGTTCCATCGATGGAGGTTGTTTTTTTGGTTACAATCGGGGACAACTCTAGGTCGTCTGTTTTGTAACTGACGCTTAAGACATCCACTTTTAGTGTCGCCTACTTGGGTGTCTCTTGGAAATCGACGTCAATAGGCTCATTTAACCGATGTCAAAGGTGATAAATGTACTAGTGTGTTCTTAAACTTTACATTAAGAAGGAGTTGGAACTGGGTAAGTTCCTCACCACTATGTTCCCTCCGTACTAATTGAAAAGCCTACATACTTGTAGGCTAAGGCATTCACATCATCATCAAAATGGATTAGTAAGAATATGAACAATGAGTCAATGGAATGCTTCCAGGTACAACCTGCTCAAACATGTATTCAACCTTCCCTTTGAATCTATATTTGTATAGAATAAGATTGACCGTCAATCCATCCTGATACAATTTGTTATATACACACCTACATCACAAGAGTGTTTCTCTTTGTCTCTAAAGAGCATTGGTCTTGTTACTTTTTCCATATTTGTAGTTTTATTTTGTTGTTAATGCCATGGATTTTTAAAATGCATACATGAGGAAGCTTCAAATGAGCATTTCAATTTCATGAATAGTATTATGTAAGTTATTCCTTCTGATTGGTATCTATCCATGTCATATGTTGTAACTTTAATATATTTTCTTTAATCTTAATGTACAAATAGTTTTTGTTGGATGAGAGTAGGTAAAATTTCTTTAAATCGCGCTCTCCCCTTGAAATGATCCTATTTAGAATGTATCTCATTGTATATAGTACAAATATGCAAGTATTCACAGCTCTTTTAGCCTTCTATACATGTGCTTGACACTTGTAACCCAATTCCATGGCATAGGATCAATACTGCAAATATGTATGTCCCCTTTTTAGCCTATGTAGACAACTTGTTATCTAACTCCAGATAATCCTCCTTATTCTTAACTCCTCTTGGGTCGATCACCCGTGATTCTTCAACCCATAACAACCAACAACATTTTCCACATAACAATCAGTAGAGTTAACATAGAACAAATAATTATGATGAACAACTTTCTAGATTGTCTCAATAATTGTCAAAATAGAACAATCACAATGACAAAAGCATGGTATCAAGTTGGGTTAGCTTGTACATATTTCTTCCAAAATAATACGTTATATTATGTTGTGGAGTAGAAGAAGACAATGAGATATAATTAATAAGAGGCATATCCATCCTACATATAGGAGAAGGGGGAAGCATACAAACTTTAGAATAGATCATAATGGTCCAAGAAACACTTGGAAGGTATACAAAAAGACTTAAGTAACTTAAATAACTAAATTAACCAGACTCACTAACATATTGCATGTGATATGTATAAGGTATTGTATGTAATTAAGCAAAACAAATTCTTCTAATTTCATATTGATAAAGTAGTCACTAGATGGTCCCCCTAGGTGTTTTTCCATCTTGATACCTACTTCAATAATTGTGCATGTTGGTATACAACACCTCGGTCATAATACATGAGATTTATATTTGGACAACTAAAAGGGGCTATCGACTATTTGATAGATGGAGACAACCTTGCATCGGGAACCATGTATGTGATTTTGTATATACCCTATAAGCCAATCATTACATTATCTAAATAAGGATATTATGTACTTTTGAGTTGATTAATAAAGGCAATGTCACTTTATTGATGCACATTTAATTATTATGATATTAGATTAAACAAATGTCCTTAGAATGATAGGTTCAAATCCATGAGACTTCAAGTATGTGAATTGAACATGTGATGGATGCTAATAACAAAGTTCTCAAATGTCCCTAGTCAAGTATTATTGAGGATTAGAGAATAATTATAAATGTGAGACTATTCTGTTTGGTGACAGATGACCAAGTCTCATGGGTCATAGATATAGAATACTAAGTCAGACACATAGGTACTTGTTAGAGAACAAGTATATTGGATATACCTACCTTGAGAGAACTAATGGACCATTATATGATAATAATAATAATAATAATCAACTCTCAAATGTGATAGTTGTGTTGTGGTCTTCTGACCTAAAGTCACTACAATGGTGTTATGACATCATCATGCTTTGTCACTACCCAACGTGATATTTAAGAAGGTATTGGCAAAGGTAGTTGTTGGGTGTGCTAAGAATCATCCTACACATTGCGAGTGATGTACAAGGAATTTGTTCGTCCCATATAATGAAAGAAATATCCAATGCCTTTTAATAAGTGAGATAAGAGAAATTCATGATCATGCTCATGTGATCCACTATGTTCTAATGAGCTCATATGTATCTTCCTAGTCTACTTGTGTTGACCTATGTGTTATACATTGTCCACATTTTGATGATGACTTAACCATTCCATTCATATGTATCTAATATGTCTCTTGAGTTTGATTTCAGAAATTAGGTACATGAAAAGGATCAATTCAATCAAGACCTAGCTTGATCTAGTTCAAGTCAAAAGCAATGCAAATGCACTTTTGTGGAAATAGCCCTAAACAACTTAGGACAATTTTGTAATCATTTGTATTGATGCTATGACTTGTAACTAAGATGAGAAAAAACTAGGAGCACTTAATCCAAACATCTAATCACTCTAATGATGATTTCTAAAATTCATCACAGAGTGATTGTTCAGTCGAGTTTCATCCTCGATAAACTCGACTGATACCCTTGATGAATTTTGGAAATGTTCAAGTTCGACTGATTTTATCTCAGGACAAACTCGGCCGATACCTTGCATTGGAAATATAGATTTAAGCAATCGGCCAAGTTTCATACAGGATAAACTCGATCCATGCTTCAAATTTACTTTGTCGCATGGTGCAATCAGTCGAGTTACCTTTATTGAAACTCGACTGACTACACTGTACGGATTGTGCAGAAAAAGTGATTCTAGCTGTCAGAAGGTTGCAGACATCAAAATTAAATATGTTGCAACATCCTAAATGGTTAGAAAACATTCCTTACTGCTCCTAATCACTAGTAGACATCCCCAACTATAAATATGACCTCTTGGAGTTCATTCCAAGGTTTCTCCTTCATGCTATTCAATCTATCAGTTATAGTTGAATGTTTTCAGTCCACTAGAGTCACATTATCTCTCTTGCTTACGCTTTAATACATCCATATGAGTGAGATAGTATATGTGTGAGAGAGCTACTCCATTATAGCCTTGTAAAGGTCTATAAGCTTCCCTTTCCCAACCCCTTTATTCAAGTGCAAAGTTGGTAAAAGCTTCCCCAAGGGGAAGGAGAAGGTGCAAAGCTTCTCCAAGTTGAAGGAGAAGGTGAAGGTTGAAGATCCTTGAGTAGATTGGGTAACTCCTTTAAGGAATAAGACTCGTTGTAAGAAAGGGAGATCCTTGGTGAAGGTGTCCAGCTGCTTGCAAGAGTGGGTAAGACCTTGTAGAGGTTGAAAACTCTAGCTCAAAGGATAGGTATGTCCTTGTAAGGTTTACTGGCTCCTTTTGGTCCTTAAAAAGGAAGGCTAAGTATCCTTGTCCTATAAAAGGAAGGTCTAATTGTATGTCTAATAATGGAATATAAGTATGATATGGTTGCAAAATTCTAGAACTTGACCTCTCTAGGTAGTGGATTGACTTTCTCCTACTTTGGAGGTTGGAAACACTCTACTTAGCTTGTTTTTTTCTTGTTAAATATCTCTCATCCTTTCTATGTATGTTTGGATTGTACATAAAATTCCATATTTGCAATAGTTCTACTTGAAGTAACTTGAAGGTCTAATTAATTTTGTGTGAGTGTTTTTAGCACTATCACCCCCTCCCTATAGATCCCTTTGACCCAACAAGTGGTATTAGAGCCACAACCTTCTCTGACAAAATCTCCCACAAGATGAGAAGATGGCCAACAACCTTCTAGGTTCTCTCAACTTGGAGGGTGGGTTCTCCATGAAACCTCTAATTTTTTATGACACCAACCTCCTCTGTTGGAAGAGAACGATGCAGTGCTACTTATAAGGAATGAGCTACAACATGTGGAAAGTAGTCATCCTTCCCTATAAGGATCCAGTCAGAGATGTTGCCACTTGGGATGAAGCTACACTCAAGAAGGCACAACTGAATGCAAAGGCTATAAGCATTATCTATGCAGCCCTCACTCCTTCTGAGTTCACTTGGATCTCTTCTTGGACTTCTTGGGATACATCCCAAGGATATGGAACAAGTTGTACATCAGCTATGAAGGGACCAAGCAAGTCAAGGAGTCTAAGATCTACATGCTCAAGGGTCTCCTTGAGAACTTCAAGATGGGCAAAATTGAGAGAGTGGCTGAGATGTACACAAGGCTTAACACCATCATCAATGCAATTGCTTCTTTGGGCCATCCCATGGATAGAGGGGCCATCAACTCCATAATTATAAGGTCTCTCCCCAAGAGATGGGAATCCAAGGTGACTTCCATTGAAGAAGTTTGAAGTTTTGTTGACATTTCCACCTAAGAAATCATTGGCAACTTCAAGATTATGAGTCAGACTTTACAAGAAATAGGAAGATTAGAATCAATAAGAAAAGGAATCAAAGATGATCAAAGACAATGCATTCAAATCTCGGGTTGAGGCAATTGTTCTCCAAAAAAACTTGCTTTTCAGTCCTCTCCTCCTTGCTCAAGTGAAGATGAAGCCGCTAGTGACCATGAAGCAAACTACTCCAAGGGGAAGTACTTCAAAGGAAAACCCTCCTCCTATACTCCAAGGTGTTATGAATATGGCCAAAAAGGACATTACAAGATTGATCGCCCCGAGGCAAATAATTTCTACTGTAGGAGCAACTCCAAGAAGAAGGAGGACTACAAGAAGGATGTCAATTACAAGAGGAAGGATATAAAGGATAGAAGGAGCAAAGATGCAGACCATGTTGCATGGGAGGAGTCATCTTCTAGTGATTCTATCTCAAATGAGGGAGAATTCCATCTTGATCTCATGGCCTCTATAAGTAATAACATAGGTGAGGTAAGTGAGGTAAGTTTAAATGAACTTTCTAGAGAAGCCCTCATTGGTATGCTTGATCCTTCCCTCTCTTCTTATTCTTAATGCAAATTAAAGAAGAAGAGGTTAAGGAAGATCATTGATGAATTGTATGCTAAGATTGATTTAATTGAGCAAAATGAGAAATTACATCTTGATAGTATTGATTCTTTCTGAGGTGAATTTCTTGATCTTGAGCTCTAATAGAATAGTTGAAGTACATTATGGTATCTAACTTAAGAACATTAATAGTCTTAAGGAGGAAAACCAAACCCTCCTTGATGATCTTGTCTTACAACTAAAAATGATGATCTTAGACTTGCTTGTGATGATATTAAAAATGAAATATTTTATCTATATTTATGAACTTGTCATGCTTAGAACTAAAGATGCTAGATTTCTTTCTCAATTAAATGATCTTTGTTCTAGACATTTATTGCCTAGTAACAAGGTAGCTAGCATTACTCTTGAGATATATTCTTATCATACTAAATCTCTCTATTTTGAGGCTGACAATATTCATGCTCAAGATGATTTAGCTGTTCTTTCTTATACTCTTAGTGATGATAATCACAATTTTAAATCTTCCTTGCAGAAATTATTCAAAGGGAAAAAGTCCCTTAATGAAGTACTAGATCACTTTACCAAACATAGTGGTAAAAGTGGTTTAGGATATGATGGATCTCCAAAGAGAAAGAGCAAGGGTAAGGGTAATAAAAAGAGCAAGGGACCTCCTATCTCCCACGGAGGGCCATCCAGCTCTAAGCACCCTATTCATTGTGTACATTGCAAGAGTGATGACCATTACTCCACTAATTGTCCTTACAAGGAAAAAGGGACCAACCCAAAGATGAAATATGTTCCCAAGATAACTCTAGATCCTAAGTCTTGAGTTGGGCACCAACATCTTCCTTTCTTGTAGGTAAAATGAAATTGGATTATTGATAGAGGCTGCTCCAAGCATATGACCAGTGAGACAAGCCATTTCAACAACTTCACAAAGAAGAAAGAGGATCGATGGATATTGGAGACAACAACAAAGGTAAAGTTATAGATGACGGTGATGTAGGTTATTCACTATGTATAAAAAATGATCTTCTTGTGGATGGCCTACATCACAATATAATTACTGTTAGCCAATTATGTGATAATAGTTATCTTGTTCTTTTTACCTCACTTGAATGCTTTCTTCTAGATTCCCTCTCCTAAAATGTTGTATATAAGGGAACTAGAAATGGAAATCTTTATGTTATTGTTCTTGATTATATTAAGCCCATTGTTGGTAGATGCCTTGTTGTTGAAAAGAATGATACATCTTTGTGGCACCGTAGGCTTGGTCATGTAAAGATGCACCAGTTGAAGAATTGAGCACTAGGAAATTGGTTAAGGGACTTCCTAAATTGGACTTTCAAAAGGATGAGGAATGTCAACCCTACACATAAGGAAAGCAAACCATGTCCTCCTTTAAATACAAAGGAGTCCTTAGTACCAAAAGATCTCTTGAACTTCTTCATATTGATCTATTTGGACCTATGAGAACTCAATCGATTCATGGTAGCAAGTATTTCCTTGTGATTGTCAATGGCTTTTCTCACTATATTTGGACCTTCTTTCTTGTCTCAAAAAGTGATACTCTCGATGTTTTCTTGACTTTTTGTAAATGTGTTGAAAATGAAGCTTATTTCTAGATCATCTCTATCTGTAGTGACCATGGGGGAGAATTCAAAAATTACTTGTTTGAACACTTTTTTGAGGAATCTGGTTACATTCACAACTTTTATTCTCCTTGGGCTTATAGAGAGAAACAATAGGTATCTATAGGAAATGTCTAGGACCATGCTTTTATAGTATCACACACCAAAGAAGTTTTGGGCCAAAGCTATTTCCACCTCATGTTTTGTGCAAAACTGAGTTTTCACTCATCCATCTTTAAAGAAAACCCCCTATCAGCTATGGCATGGTAGAAATCCCTCTATTGGTTTCTGTCATGTTTTCATTTGTACTTATTTTATTTTGAACACCAAAGATTCTCTTGACAAGTTTGATGTGAAATCTTACAAGGCTTTCTTTCTTGTCTATAGCAATACTACCAAGGCCATAGAAATACTAGCAAGGCTTATAGAGTGTTTAACATTGTTTTATCTGAAGTAGAAGAATCTGTCAATTTTAAATTTGTTGAGACTAACCCCTCTATTTCCAAGAATATTTTAAATGATGATGTTGTAGATGAGGTGATTCCTCGGTTAAAAGAACTCAACATTTTTTACAAAGGAAAAGAGGTGATAGTTTATGAAGAAGAGAAAGAAAAAGAAAAAAAAGGATCTGACTCCTCACTTTGCAAAACATCATCATAAATAACTCATCATAGGTAATCCTTGCATTTAAGAAAGAACAAGGCGATAATGCCTTCATCTCATAACTTGAGCCCAAGAATGTGAAAGAAGCTCTTAAAGATGATGAATGGATCCTAGATAAGCAAGAAGAGTTAGAGAAGTATGACAAGAACAAAGTGTGGACCTTAGTGCCAAGACTAATGATAGGAAGATCATTGGAACCAAGTGGGTCTACTACAAAAAGCTAGATGAAAGTGGCAAAGTGGTAAGAAATAAAAGCATGGTTACTTGCTCAAGGCTACAATCAAGAGAAAGGTATTGATTGCTCATGTTGCTAGACTTGAATCTATTAGAATGTTACTTGACTTTGATATCTAAAAGAAATTATTGCTTTTCCAAATGGGTGTTAAAAGTGTGTTTTTTAATGGTATAGTAGAGGAGGAAGTCTATGTGTCTCAACCTATCAGTTTGAACATGATAAGCTTCGTAACATGTTTATTTGTTTCAAAAAGCTATCAGTGGACTCAAACAAGCCCCTAGAGCTTGGTATGAGAAATTAAAGAACTTTTGCTAGAAAATGGCTATGTCATGGGCAAAGTTGATTCTACTCTTTTTATCAAACACACTTCTAGCAACTTTTTTATTATTCAAATTTATGTTTATGATATCATTTTTGGCATAATTTATCTTGATCTTTACAAGGAGTTTAGTTTTCTTATGCAGAATGAGTTATAGATGAGTATGATGGGGAGCTTACTTTCTTCCTTGGATATTAAATCAAAGAAACAATGGAAGGAAACTTCATCAACCAAGGCAAGTATACAAGTAAACTATCGAACCACTTTGGGATGAAGAACAACAAGCCAATGGACACCCCCATGTCAAACACCGCCAAATTTGACAGAGATGAGGAAGGTGAGGAAGTGGATGAGAATCTCTATAGAGGTAGGATTGGTAGCTTAATTCATTTAACTTCCTCTAAACCTGACATAATGTTTAATGTTGGCTTGTGTGCTTGATTTCAATCAAGCCCTAGGAAATATTATCTCATTGTGGTTAAGAGGATTTTGAAGTATATAGACAAAAGCCTAACATTTGGACTATGGTATCCCAAGTCAAGGGACTTTACTCTTACTGTTACGACCCCACCTCCGGTAACCCCCAATTAAGGGAGACCAAGAGGTTGAAGTCGCACCCATTAATCCCGGATCAAAGGTTCGACATATAACCATAAACAATTATTAAATTCTAACAGACTATACTGAAAATGGTAATAAAATTTTTCTTTACATACCTTTTGAAAATATGGATCTCTAAACTTCGATCCACACCGATACTAATCTATCTAATCCTCCTTTGCACTTTAATTATCTTTTAGTATCACATGTGCCACTTTACTGTTTGTCCTTTTCATTGTACCTAAAATGCCGACAAACAAAACGTCGGTCAGCCAAAGCTGGTATGTGGAGGAAACAATAAACATGCAACTATGATAACAATGTACTCATTCAATTACTTATTTAACAACCAATATTACGTTTTAGATATAACTCCGCGATCCAAGGGTACCCTATCCTCTGTGTTGTCCCCATTAAACCCCTCAAAATTCTATCAAGCAAACAAACAATTTAGGATAATACCTTTCCATGTCCATCATTGGCCCCTATGTGGCTTTACCGTACTCATGGCGCTTCCAAAGAACCTTTATCATCACATATTCTTTTCTCTGAGTTCTTTCATCCTGGCGTCTATAAACTACACAGGTGACTCAGGCCATGTCAGCCTCCCTTGGGGCTCACTAGGTTCATTGCTCAGCACATGGTCGGGGTACCTCACATAGTGCTCTAAATTGGACACCTCGGAAACATCTCACATTACTCTATCCTAAGGGGTAAGGTCAAAACCTAACCATCTCCACCCATCCATCTCTAATGGACCCATGTATCAGGGACTCAGCTTCCTTAGCTGCAGCTCATAGGGGTCGGATTCTCACATTATATTCTCCCACAGTGCATCGCATATTAGTCTACTTTGCATCTGCTCACGACTCTCGTCATCTCTAGGCTCCTTTCAGCCATTGCATAATCAAGTGACTTCATCTGCACACACTGTGGTCCTTCCTTTAACCATCACATAATGAATTGGTGACCGACACAACCTCCCTTATGGAGCTTCTTTAAATCCTGATACTGGCTATGGTGGTCATCATCACATCTTTCATAGAACAAGAAAAGTCTCTAGCTATCACCCAGAACGAGCACATATGCTCTCATCAGACCCTTTAGTCTGGATCATACTAACCATTAGTTAGGGGTGATAAACTGTACTAACATCGAGTTCTTTATGTACCTACTTCCACCTTTTGTAAGGGAACCTTTAGGTCAAACTCAAAAACCTTTGAACTCGCTTCATAGTTGAACCATCTCTCTCTCATGGGTAGTTCAACCAGATCTGTCCCTTGACAGAACTCCTTCTTTCTCATGTCATCTAGGTAAGGCAAACTACCATAACCCACATTGCATCTTGACCTTCCTTGGTCTAGGGGAGACTTACAACATCCATAGTGATGAACTCCCTTTCTCTTTCTGGGACTCTTTATCCCTTATATCGATGCACTGGGTAACTGGTGTTCGTCCTTCACCTTCTGTCATGCATGGCAACATACCACATGCAGCCTCATCTTAAGCATACAAAGTGTTATTGTCACCTATTATCTTCGTGGTACGGTGTATGGTGATCTTAAAATCACGATCTCATGATTGTGCAAGGTGCTTGATTGATATAGTGATGTAGATTGTGCAAGGTGCTTGATTGATATAAAGTGCACAAGTGGCACTTGCTTCTTCCCAAGATCATACTTGGTTTCTTGGTTCTCTAAGAAACAAAGCACAATGGCTCTTTTAAATATTGAGGTTGAATACATTGCAATCGGGAGTTGTTGTGTCCAAATCCTATGGATGAAGAAAATGCTCCAAGACTTTAAAATTCATTTTGATGCTTCTCATATTTACTGTGATAATACTACTACTACAATCAATCTTTCTAATAATTCTATATTGCATAGTAGAGCCAAACATAGAGAGGTCCACCACCACTTCCTTCGTGGACACATTGCCAAAAAGAATATTTATATCACACATGTGGATGTGAAGAATCAACTTGTGGACATTTTCATAAAATCTCTACCTGGAGAGAAATTTGCTTTTATTATATCAATGTTGCTTATAACTCTCTTGAAGATGTTGATATGCCTTATAGATAGTTGTTCAGATACCTATATGTTCTTGATCCAATATTTCTCATATCTTACATGGAAATGCTATATTTTCCTTGATTTCATGCCTTGTTTTACTTGTCTTTGTCTATTTTTCACAAACGCTTATTTTACCAAAAAATAGTAACCAACGATGAGTGTTATGTGCCTCAATATGTTCAAAACATGTGATAGGCTAGAAAAAATAAATTTCTATAGAACTCTAGTGGCTTAGAATTAAACTTCTTATCTTTTGGGCAGACTTATCGATCAGCTGAGGTTTGTCTGGGAAAAACTTGACCGATCACAGGTTGAGGACTGAACTAAACATCAGGTTCGGTCAAGTTTTCCCATAACCTAAACTCGATCGATAACACTGTTGGGTGGAAAATACATATGCATTTGACCGACTTTTCTCCCTCTCAACTAGAGAAAGTCAACTGATACCCATCTATTCCCATTATTCTCCAACCCTAGGGCTAACCCAACCTCCCTTCTACCCTCCCTAGCCCCAAATCAGCCCTCTTTGCCTCTCCCAACCTTGACCTAGGTGGTTAGGCAGCATGTTGCTTGCATTTTTCTCTTAGTTGGTGGTCTTATTCTCTCCATCTGACTTCCATGGCTTCCAACTATAGCAAACACACTGGACTAGCTTGAGTTCCTTCCTCCTCCACTGCACCAAGGAAGTCTCTTTTGACTGGACTTCTTTTATCTCCTCCCAATCCATGAATAGGTACAAGGATTTTCTTCCTAGAACTCCTTTTCCTTTTTGTGAATTGTTTGAACCTTGTTTTGCAACTCATGAGGTGATAAAAGAGGTTGTTGAGGTCTTCAAAGACATTCATCTTGATGCTTCTTGTGTAGAGCATTTGTGCTTCACTAATTCCATTTCTAGCACAAAAGCAGTCCACAAATTTTATGTCAATCTCACATGGAACTACAACACCCTCATGCCACCACCTAACACCTAATTAATCTTACAATTCATTATTTTCAGTACTAAGATTACAATCTCCAAGGATTATTTGAATACCTATTTCAATGGTACCAACTTCATCGGTTCATGGATGTCTTTTGATCATAACTACCATGACTTGCTTGACCCTGAGGATTTCAACAATTGCTTTGATCATGTGCTTACCCTTCCCAATATCCATAAGTATTTGAAGAAACTCGATGTCCTGTATAGGAAGAAACACATCCTAAACACCTCTTCCCTAGACATCAATACACGTTTGATCCCATTAGTAGTCAACTGCAATATCCATCCAAAGTGAAATCAAACGGATATTATAGAAAATATTACTGTGATCATTTATTGTTTGTTGAATGATGTCAGAGTCAAGTGGGCTCATTATATTCTACATCACATGACCTACTTTTACTCTAGGAAGAACACCAGTAGTACATGTCTCCCGGATCCTAAGTTGATTTTTGGTTTCTTTGCTTACCATTATGAAAAATCCCTTTTTCACAAGCATGGTTAGAAAGTGAGTAGAATAGGTGTTTATATTAGTGAGACCACCATCAAGAAGTCCTTCCACTCTACTTCCTCTGCCAGACTAGGTGTTCCACATCCACCCAGGCTCCTTCACCACCACCTATACCTGACCGTGTTTCATTTATAATGTAAAATAAAGCCCTTATGGGATATATGAAACACCAATGGGCATATAACCTTCAAGTTCAGGATCACATCCACCAGGATTTAGTTCAAATCATATCAAACATGAAATTATCCTTCATTCATCCCTTCCCCACCTACCAGCCCTACCTAGGTGCTAACTATGCTTCTTATGAATATAGTCAATTCTACCTGACCCCTCCACCTGCTAGTTTTGCTACACCTCCAAGCTCTGATGTGAACCAACCCCTACTGGTGGACTTGCCCCTACTGCTCCTCAGTCAAGTGTCACTCTACTATTTGATCTACCTACATGACATGGCTCTACCCTTTTTTCTATCTTTAATGGTGTTTCGACACCTAGTTTTGAGCAAGGAAATGCATGACTTGCATGCGATATGTCTTGGGTAGAGAAAAATATAAAGTGGCTCGATACTCGTGCCTTTGGACCTCCTGTTGATGAAGAGATGGAAGATTAGGATGTTGAGGATGAGGATGTTGTGGATGATTGAAATGACCTCACTTTTCAACAACCCCCAATTAAGGAATGACTAAAAGATGAGAGTTGTTACCTATAGATTTCACCCAAGGATCCTGATTTTATTCAAACAGTATAAAATAGCATAATTTCATTCATTTCAAAAAGTATATACAAGATGCTTACATGAACTTTCTATTCTCAAAACTGTACATTAGAGAAGAAATAACTAGCAAATCCTCCTTTTAAATCTTTAATGCCTTCATGTGATTTTCATCTTTATCTTCGTTCCATTTATCATGTATATCAATTTATACCTAAAACGGCATGAAGAAAATATGTGATCATTATGTTTCCATACTAGTACATGGGGTGCATCCAAAAAGTGCAAGTAAATCATAACATATATTCCAACAAATACTTACAAATATGAACTGTCATTTTCTTCACATAATCTTCTTTGTGTGATACTCATAGTGGCATTATAATTTAACAGAAGGTAAATAAACATCCAGCAATTTAATTGTTCAATGCACGAGAAACACTCAAAAAATGTCATCAAACTAATGTGGTTAGTCTTAGGCGTAATGACGTGCCTTGATGCTAAATCATGCAAATTATGCAATCATACTTCAAGCACATTCAATGAATCCAAGCAACAGAAAAGATTCCAAGAAATTTATCAAAAATTTGCATATATGTCAACCCCTAAAGAGTCACCATCACTATAATTACAGTAAACTCTACTTGAGTCCTAATCTATGGTTTTAAGATTTCTTGGTATCGGTTTGTCACTAGAGTTATTCTTCGAGACCCTGATTCTCATGTTTATTGACTTAATGACTCAAGAACACTAATTCATATTACATGTTGTCAATATTATCAAAATTTATCATGTTACTGCATCATGAACAGTTATCTCAGATTATGTGCATTAAGCACATGGCAAATCATGATCTTAAATATTGATTTTTAATAACCATATATATTCACATTAAATGTCCAAATTACCATCTTTATGATCTTGATCATGTTAACTTATTAATATATCCCAATTTATCAGATTTCATCTCAAAGAATCATATTCAACATGATTAGCAACCTTTTTAGCAAAACTAGGGTTCATATGCATTAACCACTACTTAAATCCATCTTTGCACTACTTTTGGAATAAGAAGCATAATTGTACATTACTGATATTTTATTTACATTCCTCTCATTTTTTCTATCCAAGTGATATATAATTTCATTATTTTGTCCACTCCTAGCATTTCTTATGAATTAAATAAGAAGGAACACTTACACTCAAAGACTGGCCAATTTGACGTCCCCTCTTTGGTCAGCACTATGTTGACTCAACAACATACAATTAAATTGGGGTACTAGTTTAGGCATGTGATTCCCTTCTAGACCGGCCATCAAAAGACTGAACCGTTGTGTGGACCAGCCCCTCTTTCGTGTGTACCACATGCTTGTCATTTTGACCGGTAGGTGGGATCGATCCCTCTTTTGTGTTCCCACATCGTGAGCTGCCATGTCAACCTACCCTAGCCAAACCCTCGTTGGCTTTAAAACCCCTAGTGGAATCACCAGCCCACCCTACTTGTTCTCTTAGTGTCTCCTGCTACTGAGCGTCGTGGGTCTGTGGGTAGTGCAATGCCGATGTCACTGCAGCTACCCCTTTGACTACTTCCTCTACATAAGGGACTCCTTGTGGTACTCATCTAGGGCCCTCTTCGCCCCTCTATCACAGTTGCAAGGAGAAGGGGTGGAGCATATGTCACTGCTAGGCTGGCACTCAGCTGTGCAGGACCACAGAAGTAGGCTTATTAGTGAAGATTATCATGAGGGATAGTGGAGTGAGTTAGTAGAGATGAACTCGATAAGGGATTTGTGATGATGAACTCTTAAATGGGAGACGATTGATGCTAGTCCAACATCTCCTTCAGTTCTCCATGGCTCCCTTTCCCAACCTAAAGCACCATCATGACATAACCTGTTGAAGTGATGAGGTCCTTGCTAAGAACATATAGGTAGGATTCTACAAAGGGTCTATGGTCCTTCTCCTCAATCCTTAGAGTTTGAAAACACTACTTCTAAGGTGTCAGAGTCACCCCCCTTATATAGGTTCTAGAGTTGTGGGTTTGTGTCGCCCAAGGAGAAAGGAAAGAGAAGGAATGTGGACAACGTGCCATGCTTTTATGGTAATAAGTAGTCTATCAAAATAGGAAGTATATCATTCAAATTAACTATTGTGTCTACCTTAATCTCATATCCTGGTATTCACCTCATGTTAACACTAATGGTTTCTAAAATGATTATTTTTTTCCTATATGGACAGGTTTGAAGGCAAAGTACTTGTTGATTCTCTTATTTGGATTTGGCAACAAAAATCCATCAAGGAAAGCATATAAATACATGGATCTTTATCGGCTTATTTGGTTATGCATTCTAAATTTTTCTTTTACCTCTCTCTGTGGTATATCCTTTAAATCAATTATCCTCATTCCATGGCAATTCATTGAAAACTTTCCCGATTCATATTTATTCGTTAGGATTTATTGGTATATCTTTCTCATACCAAAACTTGCTCCTTTTAAAATATTCAAAACAATACCATTATCTCATGAAATCCCTTTGTTTGTACAATTCCCTTCCTTTCTTTAATAATTTCAAGTTTACCAAAAGTTAGATCAAAATAGTATTAATTGATGTCTCAAAACTTGTGTTGCCAAACTGGCTAGATAATTACTCTTGTAATTATTTTAACACACCATGCATCTTATTTCCCTTTGGAAAGTTGACAAAAAAGTCATTATTATTTATCCATGTATAAATTCCTTCTATTTATTTGTTTATCTTTTGCCATAAGCACTCATGCCAAAAAGGTGTTTGACGTTATTATTCCACTAATAATACCATTAGGGAAACCATTTATCGATTCATACGTTGTAGTTATATATAAATCAATTCATGATTTATATATTTCAATTTTATCAAAATTGAGGATATTACATTAACCCCTCCTCAAAAGGAATTTTGCCCCCAATATTCAAGAATGGTAAGCTTAGGGTGAATGACAGCTCATCTCAGTCTCAAAACCTTAGAGTTAGCAACCCTACTTAGACATATTTAACATCTTTTATTGATATGCAAATTCCTCATATTATGACTAAGATTGGTACTTGAATTCAATTTAAGGTATCTCCACACCCTCAATTCTCGCATGATATCATTTGATAATTACATTTCCATTTGGTTATTACCTTTTCACTTAGGTTCTCAACCAATCATTTATTTATTTTCAGATAATGGTGAGGCAACATCTTCAACCCTAGGTGAAGTAAAAAGCACAACTTAAAGGTATATATTCTCATAGGTCAATTTTAAGCATAACATATGTCTACCCAATCTCTCTCCCTCATAATGAGATGAAAAAAGAGCTTGATAATAGCCTAAAACAAAGTTCATCCATTTCAAGAGCAGAAATGGTGTACATACACATCTACCTAAAAATTCATATTTTAATATGAGTCATCCTCAACATTGTTATAAACCATACATACTTTTTTGTTGATTCCCAATATTCTTATATTTCATGAACTCAAAGCCTTTTTAACTCTTGAGTTTGTACACAACCCATTTCATTGTTACATGACTTCTTTATACCTTTTATATTTACACCTAAGGTGTTATGAGCCTTAGTCACTTCCTTGAGGTCTCTAGGGCTCTACCCCTCCCAAGGGGTTCTTTGAGACATTACAAATTTAACCATTTTCAAGCACATTATTTTCATATGTAGTTATTTAAATCGGATTTCCTCCATCTCTTATGATGCTCATTGTTCATTTTATATCCTCTCATTGGACTCATGACATATTTCTTTTTCGGTCTCGGTCTCATACGATCAGCCACTTCCATAGTGACTTTTCCTCATGTTCCTCAAATATGTCACACTTGGGTTCAAAGAATCATACTTAATATATGTGCTTTCATCTTTTGTATCCTTAGTTCTTCACACTTTAGGTGATAATTAAGGTTACCTCATTCTTTAAACTAATTGGTCAACTCACCCTTCTAGGGAAAGTCCTATCCTAGGGTGCCTTCATGGTTCAGACGAGGATGTTAGGCTCTCTATCCACAACCTGACTTCAGGGTCTAAGGTTTTTCCTCCCCCATAGGTCATTTTCCCACTCTTGGGTTGACCCCCCTCGGGTTGGCACACTAGCCCTGAAGTTTTCTTATGTTCATATTTATGAATTGTTTTCTTATAACTTCTCAACTTAATTCTTGTGGGGCACTTCCTCTCTGGAGTATTCATGTGGGGAACTCTTTCTCTAGGGTGGTCCCTACAGTGGATGCAACATATACATAGGCCTTAGCCTGATCACCTATCAACATATTGTAAACCTTTCTCTCACATAAGTGCATAACTTGAAGTGATATGATCACCTATCAACTTGATGTGTACCATTCTCTCACATAAGCATATGACCTCAGAGTGATATGTCACCATAGTGACATTTCTTACATATGACATGTATCATTTACATGCACCATAGATAGTTGAGAAGTTATTTATATAAGTTTTTTAAAACTTTTCTCATTAATTCTTGGTTCCACATGCACACATGCATGGGATATTGAGTCTCTTAACTCATTTGTTTATATTTTTTTCTTATTACTTTTAAAGGTTCATATGGGTAGTGTTCTATATCACCACACTACTCTCATTTCTTATCATTAGGGTTTTAGGGTTAGGGACTATACCCTACCTCCTAGGGTTTCCATGTCCCTTGACATGTTAGAGTTTCCTAACTCAACCCTATCTCCAACTAGAGTTTACCTTTGCAACCACTTTTCTTTACTTTATCATTATTTTCATGTAACATGTACATTATTATTCCCACGTTACATGTACATTATTATTTTCCACATTGCATGTACATTGTTATTTCCATATTATATGTACATTGTTATTTCCACTTTTGTGGTTACATTATTATTTCCACATTACATATACATTAATTGGTGGAGGATGTCTTAATCCCACTTCTTCTCAAAACCCTAACTTCATATGAGGAGGGAAGTTCCTTTTAGGGTTTATTAAGTAAGAGGATGAGAAGTGAATGAATCAACATGAGAAGAAAATCTAAAGCTATTTTACTTCGGACAAAATCATCCAACTTTGTCCAGGCAGGATGCACAAGCCCGAGAGTCCTCATAAGTCGACTAGAGGTGCTGAGGAAAGTATTTCCAGTCCCCAGGTCGTGGTCCCTTCTAGACACCATCATCTGTAAAAAAATGCCCTAATAATTCCCTCATATTGCTGCAGATCACTTGAAATTATAAACTATTAAATATTATTTGACAAATCTGCATTCTGATACCAAATGTAATGACCTCACTTTTCAGCAACCCACAATTAAGGAAGGCCAAAAAGATGAGAACAATTACCTACAAATTTTACCCAAGGATCCATATTTTAATCAAACAATATAAAATAGAAGATAATTTCATTCATTTCAAAAATTATAGACAAGATGCTTACATGAACTTTCTATCCTCAAACTATACATTTGAGAACAAATAACTAGCAAATCCTCCTTGTAAACCTTTAATGCCTTCATATGATTTCCATCTTTATCTTCATGTCCTTTATCATGTATATCAGTTTATACCTAAAATTGTGTGAATCAAATACATGATCAGTATGTTGCCATACTGGTACATGGGCCGCATCCAAAATGTGCAAGTAATAACAACATATATTCAAATAAATACTTGCAAATATAAATTGACATTTTCTTCACATAATCTTTCTTTATGTGATACTCGTAGTGGCATTATAAGTGAACATGATGTAAATAAACATCCAACAATCTAAATGTTCAATGCTCGAGAAACACTTGGAAAATGCTGACAAAGTAATGTGGTTAGTCTTATGTGTAACAATGTACCTTGATAGTGAGCTATGCAAATTATATAATTATACTTCAAGCACATTCGATCAATCTAATCAATAGAGAAGATTCCAAGCAATTCATCACAAATATGCATACATGTAAGTCCTAAAGAGTCACCATCACTATAATTACATTAAACTCTACTCGAGTCCTAATCTATGGTTTTAAGGTTTCTTGGTATTGAGTTTCATGTTATATGTTGCCAATATCATAAAATCTATCATATTATTACATCATGAACACTTATCTCAGATAATGTGCAATAACCACATAGAAAAACATGATCTTAAATCTTAATTCTTTATAAGTATAGCTATTCACGTTAGATGTCCAAATTATCGTCTTAATAATCCATAATTTGCATTAAAATATATGTATAAATACATAAAAATTTTGAAGTTGTAAAATCATTTCCCTATTACAAGAATTTGGTCCTCCAAATTTGGCAAGTCATCCAAAATTTGGGGTTGAGACTTTTCCATATCCGTCTTTAGCTCCCATGTGGCTTCAACCTCACCTTGGTTCTTCCAAAGAGCCTTTACCATCTGAATCTTTTTTTCCATACTGTTGCAGATTAAATTCATTACTTAGCCATACGAAATCTACATAAAGAGGGAGAACAACCATCACAAAATACAGTGATCATTGACATACTCCTAATCATACAAAAACTCATATTGGAATGTGAATAAGGCATTTCTGCATTGATCCTTTTCTGCAATGCGGATTTAACTAGATTTTCTTAAGAGATTCTTTCAATACAAGCATGTATCTGTAGAAAAAGAGTAGTCTAAGAATTTTGATTCAATAGGAGTTCACATCTACATGTGGAGGCATACAACAAAGCAACAAATATAAACTAAATCAAGTTCCAAGCTCTAGCCCAAACTAGAAGAAACGACACTCTCAAGAAGGAGAGAAACAACACCCTACACACATAACATTGATGAAACGGCGACAGACAAACATTGATGAGAGGGCGACTAACCAGGCTGAGTACAACCACTGAACAACAACAAATAGACTAACTTTAAGGAGGAAAAAGAAAAAAGGAGACAGTGAGGAGGAGCTTAGTGTCATAGGACTTGATAGCAGGAAGAGGATGGTCAATCATCTCATGCTTTGGCAAGCCAAGGCAGACCTTGGCCCCCAATCATTGATGCACAGTTGATTAGCCCTTCAGTAGCACGAGAAAATTGCATCAAAAGGAACTAAAAACCTCGATGTCGATGTCAAGGGGTTCCACTGAGAGACACGATCTAACTATGTGTGCCTCATGTAGCCAATTCTTATGTACAAACAAGAAAGGATAGGCATGCAGAAGTGAGGTGACCCCCATCGGAGTCCAGAGCCCCCTCCCCCAAGCCAGCACCACCCACCAAGAAGCCCTAGTCATGTCACATTGCTCATCATGCCAGAGTGTGATAGCCCCTCATTTGAATATTTTTATTATGGTACTCTTTCACCTTGGAATTCAAGATCCTCATAGGTTACACATAGTATGACAACGTTCCTTAGAGCTCTATAGATTTGATGTTCAGTATATGGGCAGGATCCTTCACATAGAACTTTAGATCGGAAACATGGAACACATCATGCATCATGTTGTATTGTGGCATTAAATCTAAACAATAAGTAGTCATGCCAACCCATTCTAGAACCTCAAATAGACCCACATATGAGGGACTCAATTTTCCTCTATTTTTATCTATATCTCAGAGGGGTCATATTTTTAGAATCACATGATTACCTAGAGTATAGTGCAAATATGTCCTCTTTGAATCAACATATGACTTATGTTGATCTTGGTCTCTCTTTTATCTCTACCTGATCAAAGCGAATTTATCAACATATAACTATAGATCCTCTGACCTAAGCAAGGTCCTCTCACCGACATCATCCCAGTGGGTAATTGACACGGCCTCCTAGGAGGCATCCTAGTACTAGATTGGTAACTATTATTGTAGGCAAACTCAGCTAAGGGTAGTATATTGTTCTTGTGATCCACCCCAATATAGAACACATGCTCTCAACAAATCTTCTAGTGTCTAGATAATATGTTTAGACTGACATCAGTCTAGAGATGATAGCTTGTGTTGGTCTTTAGCCTTGTACTGAGTTTCTCATTGACTTTAGAAATGGAAAAACTTGAAACACCATGCACATGGACTATCTCCCAGATGTAAATCCCATGTAGGTCTGATAACTAATGGTTGGTGGTAGCATATTTCCTTTTTCAAATGGTAAGGGTGGATAACCTGGTCCCCCTATCCTTATTTTATGTTCCCTAAAGTATATCTTTGAATTATATCTGTAAATACAATGCATGCCTATTATGACATCGAAATCATTCATATTGACATCACTAGGGAGTCCATTATTCATATATTTAATAAGGATAATGGGTGTCTTTAAAATGGATGAGAAGATACGACCACTAGGGTAGTGACTTCTAAAATGTATCCTAAGTCCTTGAAATCCAAACAAAGCATAGTTGTAAGATTTCACAAAATGGAAGTATTGGTAGAACCAAAATCACAAAGAAATTTCCTTTCATGTCCCATGATATCAAGAAGTCCTACTTTTCAATAATAATATTAAACCATATGTTTTTCTAATACAATGTGTAGTGTAGAAATCTAGGGATTACTACCTTCTATGAGTCAGTTATCATTGGCTTGATCTTCTTCACTATCAATGGCAAAGACTCGAGCCTATTGTCACTCTTCAGTAACTTGGGCTGCCCTTTATGGTGCTTCATCCACTGGTTAAACCGCCATTGGTCATTGTTCCTAAAAGGTAGGGAAAGGACAGTTGATCTGAATGTGTCCTTCTTGTTGACAATGATGACACACTTTATTTTCATGGTGGCATCTTCCAGGGTGCTTCTTCCTACTGGTGCGACTGTCAGAGCTGGAATTCTAGTGATGGGGTTTTCCTTTTCCACCATTCCTATCCCTTCCATGGTTACAACCTTGTGCCCTTTCATTATCATTTCTTGGGTTAGAGACACCTTCAGTGAACCCTAGGTATCCTGTGGGTGGGTTCTGAGTAGGCATGATGGTCCTTTCCATGCATAAGGTGAAGTTGAGGGCCTCAGGAAGTTTGGGGTTTACTAGCCATCACATGGGGTTTCAGTATAGGATGTAGTCTCTCAACAAAGTGTTCCACTCATTGTTCCTCGGTCAGCATGTAGGCAAAATGCTCCAGGAGGAAAAACTTTCGAGCATAATATTCAACCAACATATTGCGATGATAGAGGAACATGAACTACTTATCCTTTTCCTTCTTGGTATATCTAGGGAAAAATCTTGCAGAGAAGATGGTGTGGAAATTTCCCCCTACCATTGGCTCCTTGGTCAGATCTCAGTCACTGATGTAGTTTTTTCACCATAGCTTTTCTTGTCCTTCAAGGAGGTTAACATCAAAGAGCACCTTCTTATTGGGTTGTACCTATAGGATGAGGAAACCATTTTCCACATCTAGGAGACTAGAATCTACTTCGTTGACAACCTCAGTCTTGTCTTCACCCTAGAACTTCTCTATATTCATCATAATGAAGTCGAGGATGATGGCTTTGAGATGAGGGTGGATAAGTAGGGTTCATCAATCTCATCTTTGGAGACATCTCTATGAGCCAGTGCACTCATGCCCTTAGTGAGCTTCTTTGGTTGTTCTAGCCAGGTCACCTCAGGGGTCTTGATCACCATGTGCCTAACAGAGTTAGGGCCACCAACATTGGGGTTACCTTCACCCTTGGATTCATCTTCTACCGTGGCTTCACCTTTAGGGTCGGTACCCTCTTCAGGGTTTGGGATATCAAAGGGGATGGATTTAGGTTCTGAGCCTTCCTTACTGGTGACCTCCTCTGCTCTCTTCTGCTTCTTAGAAGACTTACCTTACATGGACCTCCTCTTCTTCTCTGAGGACATCTTCTTCTTGTGAAAGGTCTTCCCATATGGGTGGACCTAGGTGTGTCATCAGGAATGGTGGTGGTCTTAATGTGAGACATAATATTTCACATAACAAATTATTCTCAATTTTGTGTTTAGGGTGTTTAAATCATTGTAAATTCATGTCCATGACATCCTCTATACATACATTAATCATGATTTTTTAGAGGATTCCTTAACCCTAATACTCATAACCCTAATCTCAAAAGGATAGAAGGAAGCAGTTATCAGGTCCCTAGAGTTTTGTGAGGGAAGAAGGGGGTAGAGAAGGGATGAATCCTAATATGAGAAGAAAATGTTGTCATTTTATTTTGAGAACAATCTTCTGACTTTTCCTAGGTAGGATGCACGGGCCTGAGAGTCCTGGTAAGACAAGTGGCGGTGCGGAGGAAAGTTTTTCTAGCCCCAGGGTCACGGTCCCTTCTAGACACCATTGTCTTGGAAAATTCCCTAATAGTTCCCTTGGGATCAACAAAATTCTATAAAATTAACTAATGATTAAATTTTAAATGGTAAACATGTGTTCTAATACAAAATGTAATAGCCCCCCTCCCATTATCCCCAATTAAGGTGGACTAAGAGGGCAAGGTCCATTATCATATTTACATGATCGAGGTTTAGCAAATAACCAATAATAATTACAAATTTCATTAAAAGGAAAAGATTTTGATAATTCCAATGAAGATAGAATCTCCTATAGGGAGTTACATGGAAAAGGAAACTAAGTTGTAACATAAAGTAAATCTAACTATCTATAATCCTCCAAGGATGACTTTAAGCATCTTTTCTTTTGGTTCCTTTTTCTCTATATGTCCATCTTTTCAAATTAATTTGCAGGTTTAACCTAAAACAACGTGAAACAAAAATATAATCAATATATCGATATATATTGTGTATGTGAGGGAAACAAAATATATGCATGTAGACGTAATAACATAATCATCAATAGCAACAATTACCATTACAAAATTAAACATGTGTTTTGTTTTCTAACTTCCTGACCCTTATCCTTTCACTCTCTATGATGTTCCCTCTCTTCAGGGGAGCCTTTTTATGGGGAACCCTCTCTTTAGGGATTTGGTCCTTGCAGTGGACTCTCAAAACCTTCCTTTCAGGGGTTGGTTTTGTATTGGCCTTCATTTCTGGGATTAGTCTGTGGTGATCTTCCTTTCCAAGTTTCATCACCAGTCAATCCCATAATGACTTCTTTCACCCCATGCTCTTTAACTCACTAGAGATATCTATAAAGAATTCAAATTATACATATAAAAGATTATAGTCATCGAGGCCTTATAGATTGCAGGAAGTAAATAAGCAGTCAATAGTTTAATTGCAATCCATTTGGGAAACTCTAGAAAACTCAGAAGTTGATAAGGCAAGTATTCATAAGCGTAATCACATACCTTTATTCAGAGATATCTTAACTTACAAATAAATAAAAGAAAATGCAACCAATCAAGAAATCACCCTATAATTAATGTATAACACTCATGTATTACTATCGTGATCACAAAATATCCAATATGACTAACTTGGGATCTAAGTTTGGTTTTTGGGATCATATTAGGGTTTCATTAGGGTTAGGCTTCCCAAACCCTAACTATAATATTTTAAGGCTTTTCATCTTAGGATACCCTAATTTGGCAACATATGAACCTTTTTAACCAAGACTAGATTTAAGATACTCTTTTTATCCAAAACTATTAGTCTTTTGTTCATAAAGGCCAAATAGACAAGTTATCCTCATCAATTTCATTAATCTCATCAAAATAGGGTTTTTATGTATGAAATTACACTAAATATTGCATCTTTATGAATTTATGGAATTTGAGTGGGAAGCAGACCATGGATCTAATTCTATTGGATTCCTTATTTTTTATTTATCAAAAAATATAGATATTAGCCATGTTTTGGATTTCTTAATTCATTTCTAGAATTTTTACAAGTTAATTCATTTTCAACCAATTAGATCTTGCCACTAGGTGGCTGAATGGATAAAGGCCGCATGTTGCAGGGACACATGATCCAATCAGTTTGTCCCATGGTGGCACCCAGGTCTACTTGGCTTATGCAAAAAAAGAAAGGGTAAGAGGATAGACTTACCCTCACCTTACACTAGCAGATTTAGAGTCGGGATGTCCTTTCTCGCTTGCTTTTCTTCTTCCTTGCTTCCTTAGCCTCACAAGAAGATCCTTGCTTGGACGATCCTACTCCAAGGTTGAATCCAAGCATTCGGGCCTTGGAGAGGCAGGCAAAGGAATGATTGTCTCCTCTATGCCTCACTAATATGAATCGGGGAACTAATTGTTGAGTGGAGGCGATATTAGGGTGGACAAAGAGGGGGTTTATATGGTAGAATCGATGGAACAAATGGGAAGTATAGTAGGGTTTTGATAGGAAATTGGATGCTAGGAGAGTTCCTTTGGGTCACGAAGAGCCTTGTAGAGTATCCATGTTTCTATAGGAGGTATCTACCCTCTTTGATAGTCACGATCTCAAGAATTAGCCTTCGAATAAGTCAGTCAATTAGGGAAAGGCATTACTACTTTCCAAATTAGGCAAAATCAGGGTTGTTAGATTTAGAATTTCCTTATGAATTGGTTGGGTGGCTTTATAGGAGAGAAGGTGATCAGGAGAGAGAGGATTAGTCTCTGTAATCAATGGGTGACTTATTCATCACTTTCCCAAGTCACCCCAAGCTAGAAGACAACTGAGATCTATTGGATCTCCGATCCACATTTAAAAGTGTGTGTGTCACTCAAAAGGGTTTGACCCTATGTTTTCTCAATTTGGTTTAAAATGTGACAAATTGCATACAAAACAATTGATCCTTTCACTTCAAGGAATCTGTTTAAATTCATAACTCTCTTCTCTTTTACCCAATCAATTTCAAATATTAAAGGAGAGCTTTTCTACAATTGGAACTTGGTTTGGGCAATGTTTGGCACAAAACTATACGAGCTAAATACCCTTTTCTTGCCCCTTAAGAAATTGCTTTATTTGATTCAATTAAGGCATCAAATAACTCTTTTTCTTACCCAAAGTTGGTAATAATTCTCATTTTGGTGTATTTTCTCTTTAAGTACAATTTAGGATTGAAATATGCCTATTGATTATCTTCAACATATATTTTTTAGAAATTTCCAAACAATTCCCTTATCTAATCACACATTATCCATTACTTTTAGATATTCCTTTATCATTGAATTTTCCACTCTTTCTATTTTCAAGAATTCACTACTACATTTTTGGCCAATAACATCGCTTCTAAAAGTGTCACTTATACTAGGAAAATCTACCTAATAAGTCAAAATCAAAGCAAATAAGTCATCAGGAAAAAATTTAGGTACTGGTTGAGGTACAAGGTCAGTTATATTAAAAATAACCGATGCTATAAAAGACCCCCAAAATCAAAATTTCACTCACACACACATAAATTCCTCCGCATGTCGAGATATAGGGTTGTTTTTTTCCAAATAAACTACCTAGGAGTGTACAAAATAATTTGGGTACCGCTTACCTCTATTGGTTTGGGTTTATTCACCCAACCGTCGCTACATGCAGACCCTCTTGGGTCGGTTTATTTCAAAGAACTATCGCTAGACCATCTTGGGTCGGTTTTCTTAGCAAACTGTCACTATAGGTCTGACATCTTGGGTTAGCTTTCTTAGATAAACTATCTCTACAGGTCACACAAGCTATGTTATCGATCGAGCCGCTATTCTTCCTTTCTTCCTTGCTCTTGTATTACTTGCTTTGGTTATTACCTCATGAGATCATGAGGGTTTCGGCCACCGCTTTCTTCCTTGGATGACGACGATGCCCATCCACTATTCTTTCTTCTTGTACGGCAACGACGACCTCTAGCACTGCAAGGGTTGTCTCCCAAACCACCATCTCTGACGTTGCTCTACTTTCTTGATCCGCCATCGACGCTCCGCCACCGACCACCACCATCGATGCTCGACTTTCTTGCTCCACCATCGCTGCTCTACTTTCTTACTCTGCCACTGACTACCACCATCGATGTTGCTACAAGCTCGACTTCTCACGCCAGCTCTTCTCCCGTACAAGCTCCCCCACCCCTAAAGCAGATCGAGCGCCAGAGCAACCATCTGCAACTGATCAAGGTATTGTCTCTGCCGCCTCACTCTCCCAATGTGCACATGTGTAATGCTTCTCTGGTCTCTCTGAGTTTATCGTGAGCTTCATTTTGTGTTCTAGACATGTAGAGGATATGAGCCTCTTCCTCCTTTCTTTCCCCATTGCTGCTTTTTTTCCCTTGTGTTCTCATCTCTTAGCTATGACAGAAGGAGTTCGCTACTCCTTGACGCTTGTCGTCTATCTAGGAGGTCACGAGGATCACCCAGGCACTAGTGTCGACCCCTGACCCTCATAGAGTTAGCCTCACCCATTCCTGAGATCCAACATAGGGACAGAGAAGGAGAAATGATTTGCCAGAGTAGTGCCAGAATTCATCTTCTTGTTACCTAAATTTGTTGTAGTTCCTCATCCCACATATACTGAACCCTCACCTCTTCAACTGCTAATCTTTAACTGATCGGCAGGGTAATCCAACAACTAGCGATCGATCATCATGTCGCAGAAGCTTTGGTGCTCAGCGGTCTCGACGGTTCAGGTATACATTGTTTTTCCATTTTATTTGACTAGTAACCCAACCAACAATAAAAATATGTATTCTTTCATATCTACATTTTATTATCAGTCACATATGTAATCATTATATACATTCTAGAAATATGAGGATAGGAATATTGCAGTCCCAGATTGACACTTTAGGGTTTATAGATGAGATCATCAATGCATGATGTTTAAATTAATATATAAATATGACAATAATGCATTTATACATTAACTTAGAAACCCATTCAAAATTTACTCATTAGGAGTACATTTTGGATAGTCCCCGGTCTGGGATTGTTTTTGGATATTTAATCTCACTTAGGATGTAAGTGTATTTGTATGTTTAGTTTTGAAGAAAATTTTAGTAGTATTTCCTCATTTGTTCTCTGGGTACATATGTGGGTGGTTATTTTCCATTTACATCGATGTACTTGCAGAACGTAGGGAAAATGCTGCTAAAATTTCCTTGAAAACTAAACATACATTATACAACTACTAGTGATATTAAATATTCAAAAATGGGATAGGTGGTACACTTTAGTATAAAAGTAATTAACTTCCTATCAATAAAAACTTACATCTTATAGTATCAATATTAAATGCTCAGTTTTATAATTAATTTTAATGTGATCTAGAAATTGGATCGAAGTTGGATGTCTATCAAGAACCGTTATAGTCCAGAGTTTGTCAAAGGTCTTGATGAATTTATCATATTTGCCAAGGAACATAGGAAACTACCTACATATAGGTTATATTGTCCATGTAGAAATTGTGGTAACAATTTGAAAGTTGATACTGCTGAGGAAAATAAGAATCATGTCATATGCAATGGGATCATACAAGGTTATAATGAATGGTATTGGCATGGAGAGAAATTTAATTATGGATCAGAAAATGTCAGTACTAGTAGTTGTGGCATAGAAGATATAGATAATGATGATAATGTCAATGATGAACCGATTCAGGATGACCTGATTCAGGATGATATGGTTGATGAGATGCTACGTATTTGTCAGGACAATGTCATTGATCCACCTTCTTTATTTGCAAACATTGTCCATGATGCTGAAAAACCATTATATAATGGTTGTACTAAGTTCATGAGGTTAAGTGTTGTGATGCGATTATATACTCTTAAAGCTCAAAACCGGTGGGGCAATAAGAGTTTCACTTCACTATTGTCTTTGTTAAAGGAAATTCTTCCTGAAGGCAACGAGCTTCCAATTTCAACATATAAAGCAAAGAAAATAATGTGCCAAATGGGAATGGAGGCTAAGAAGATTCATGCAAGTCCAAATGATTGTGTGTTATTTCAGAAGGACTAAAGTAATTTGATAAATTGTCCAAAATGTGGTGCGTCAAGGTGTAAGACCATAATTTGAGCTAAGGCTAAAAATGGCTCTCCTACCAATATGATGTGGTATCTACTAATAATACCACAATTTCAATGCTTATTTGCTAATACAGAAGATGCACAAATTGTGTCTTGGCATGGGGAGTTAAAAGCCAATGATGATGGCATCCTATGACATGCATCTGATTCACCACAATGGAAGAAAAAAGACTTATTATACCCTCAATTTGGTAAAGAACCAAGAAACTTAAGACTTGGACTCTGTATAGATGGAATGAATCCCTATGGTACATTAAGCAGCCAACATAACATGTGGCCTGTTATGATTGTTATATACAATCTTCCTCCTTGGTTGTGTATGAAAAATAAGTATGTCATGTTGTCAATATTGATATCAGGGCCCAAGAAACCTAGAAATGATATTGATGTTTACCTTCAACCTCTAATTGATGACCTAATGAAACTATGGGAAGGAGGTGTTATGACATATGATGCTTCACGTGAAGAGATCTTTAGTTTGTGTGCTATGTTGTTTTGCACGATTAATGACTTCCAACTTATGGAAATTTGTCTAGATATAGCATAAAAGGATACAAAGCATTTCCTATTTGTGAGGAAAATATTGATTCAATCCGACTAAAACATGGTGGTAATTGTGATATAGCTAAAGATAAAAGACCACGCGAAGGTAAGATGTCATATTACGACGTCATTGAGGACATATGGGAATTGGACTATACAAATTTCAGAGTTCATATCTTTAGGTGTAATTAGGTTGACAACAACAAAGGAGTTTTAGTGGATGAGTTGGGTTTCACATTGGTGAATTTTGAAAAGATTGGTGAGAAAGATGAGCCATTCATCATGGCAGACCAAGAAAAACAAGTATTCTATATTGATGACCTTGCAAATAAAAATCCGTATGTCGTTCTTCATGGAAAAAGATAGTTTACTGTAGATCCTATAAATGAAGAAGAATACTATGAAAAGTATGAAGATTCCAGCCCATTCTTAGTTCGTTTGCCAAGTGTAAATGTTGAAGTTAACACCGATGAATACTATAAATTTCAAGACCATGCTGAAGGAATTTTACTTGACTAACAACTCAATCAATACTAGAGGCATGTATTATTTGAATTATTTATTTTTTATCATTCAAGCGCGTAATCTTTTAAATATACATCATATATCATTCAACCACTTGTGCTTTTACTATCACTTATGTTTCTTTTATCATATATACTTGCAGGTTGTTCTAAAATGGCAAGTGAAGATGAACATTCTGAGCATGAGCACCTTGAGGATGGTAGCGGTGATTTAAGAAAAGTAGAGGTCCCACACTGATGCGTAGGTTGAAGGAGCTCAGGGCCAAAGGGAAGAAATTGGTAGTCCAATTTGATGTCACAGGAGCACCTATTGGGGAACATGCTAGTGTTTTCAAGCATTACGTAGGGGCGACCGCGCATAGTAAGGTGGCAATAGATATAGAAAATTGGCATGATGTTTCTAATGACTTAAAAGACCTCCTATGGAAAGATATATCTGTGAGTGGAAGTGATATTATTTTAATATTTTTTTTGTTTATTGATTCTAATTTAGTTTACTTGGAAATACATATCCTTTTTAAGACAACATTATTGCTTCTTTTGTATGTATAGGGTGTTTTTCATCTAAATGAAAAAGATCACAAGAAAAAAGTGCTACAATGTTGTGGTGTACGATGGAGGGCTTATAAGACATATCTCAAAAGGAAATTTATAGATAATCCTAAACAAAAGAAGAAAGCAACATATATATATATCATTCATTGCCCGGTGGGTAGCCTGGATTTTGGCTACCCAACAGCCCAAAAAGTAACTCCCCTGACTAAGAAAGTAACTCTGCTGTAAAAAAAGTAACTATGGTGTCAAAAAAGTAACTCTGCTGGCCAAAACAGTAACTCTGTACAAAATATACAACAGATATATATAAGGACGAGTTTTTTGACTTTGGAGGGGCAAATGATATTATTTTTGGCTAAAATTTTTTGGAGAGCTTGACAAAATAGTCCTCTACAATTGCAAGAAAAATTTTTTTCAAAAAAAATGATTGGAAGGGTGGGCGGGTAGCTACCCGTGCGGGCAATAAAGAAGGGCCCATATATATATATATATATATATATATATATATATATATATATAGATCCTGAGGTGTGGGAAAGATTTGTTGCATCTAGGAAATTGGAAGAGTTTCCGGTAATAAAGGTTGTGATGTATTGTATGAATCTTTTTATACAACTAAGGAGGTGAATCTTTTTATATATGTTTTCCAAGTCTAAATTGCAATACCTCATTTTAAATGATCAGGCTATTCACGAGTCCTAAAAGGAAAGACGGGCCAAAAATGTGCATGAACATCGCTTGGGGCCCGGTGGTTATGCCTTCTGCCGCCAACTATAAGAGGAGAAACTCTTTTCTGGAGAAGAGTCTAGTACAACTCAAGTTGAGCGTCCACCCCAACACTTGTAGTGGATTGATGCTAGAAAGAATCGAGTAGGTGAAATTGTCAACCCTACAACGAAGGAGGTGGCACAAAAGATGGTAGGTTTATCCCAACTAAGTAAAGAGTAACCCCCACAAACTTAGATTTATTTATATCTAATTGATATTGTGATTTAATATTTTTATTAACTATGAATAGATTGATCTCCATGAGCAAAGGAAAGAAGGAAAGTTCATCCCAAATGGCTGCATGGATGAACTATCAGTTGCTCTTGGTATGAAGGAGCATCATGGCCATGCTAGGGGATTAGGAGTTGGCATAGGATTCAAGTCTTATTTTGGCCATTCGCAATCTAAAAGAGGTCGTGTAGGAGGTCTTATATAAGAGGAAGTTGAAGCATTAGTAGCACCGAAAGTAAAAGAAATAATGTCTCCATTTTAGCCTACTCAACCTTCTCAACCTATTCAAACTGTGTGTCTCTCAGATGATGAGGTACAAGACCATGCTCCAGTTGTAGAACTTCATGGGAGCACTCCCAATGACCCACCACAACAATGTGCAATAAGTTCGTTCTATATGTTGTGTTATCAGTATGATATATATGATATATATATATAGTTGTAGTAGGTATCTGGTATACCACTTTTTATATAACTTATATTATTTCAATTCTATATGGTATGAACTATAAACTTGCAGTGGAGGTTCTAGAATATAATGTTGTGGCAGTGGGAAAGGTATACAACCTTGGTGGTACATTGCATTGCCAACAAATTACTGATGACATTTGTCGTGTGTCCATCCATCTTGTGTATGACAGAATGGGAGACAAACCACTACCCATACCTAATCCTAAATATAGTACAGTTGAAGAAGTAAAGGGTGCTATGGTGGGTTGGCCTAGACACTTGGTTATCAATGACAAGGTATACCTGAATTCTACCATGTTTTTCATATTTCATTGTATATATGAACTCGTGTAATATAAGTATGTAATTTAATTAACAGGTTTGTAAACCAAAAAGTAAAAATTCTACTAGTCCTCCTCCTATGCCCAAGCCATCTTTTATTCCAGAATCCACATTCGACGAGTTGGAAAGTAAATGTAAATGTTTGTGTTGATACTTAGCCAACCAAAGCTCTGGATTACAAATGTTGGTCAATTTGATAGAAGATGCAACTGGGAGGGACTTTTACAATTATATTTTTCTTAATGATATTAGAGTTGTTCCGGTATGATTGGCTAAATACTTTGATATTATAAGTATGGATAAGTTAAGGATCTATCAATATAGAAAATTCCAATACACATTTTTAACTTATTTCTATGTATGAAAATGATTACAAATGTTATACATACACTTATATACCAAGGCCATAAACTTTGATATAAAGAATGTTGGATTCTTAGTTCCTTCAGTCACTAGTCAGGTGGAGACACATATTGAGGATGTGAATGAGTACTTCTCTACTGCATTCAAATATTTTGCTAGTGTGGGAAAGGAAATTATTCTAATTCCTTTTAATGTCCAGTAAGTATTATTATTCAATATAATTTTAATAATGAATAAATTTCTTTATTTTAATGTTTATTTTATTCTTACTCAGATCTACACATTGGGAATTATTGGTGGTTGTCCCAAAATTGATGAATCTTTATTATCTTGACCCAATGGGAAAAAAAACAAGGGGCCACAAATTGAAATTACCAACTATGGAGTAAGCATAAATTTAGTCAATGCTTCAACATGATATTTCTATTTAGCATTTCTATTTTACCAACTATCATTTAATTGATAGGGGTATAAAGGCTTTTCGTGAAGGTGGAGGAAAAATACCCACAAAATTAAAGACATTGACTTTGAAAAATGTCAAGGTAGCTACTTTGACAACTACTTAGTCTTATATGTATTAATTTTCAACTCTTATATGTCAACTCTTATAGTCTTATCTCAACTCTATTTATAGTAGTTTACTAACATTAAGTATAATTCGTTATTTGTAGTGTCCTATACAAAATAATGGATGGGTGTGTGGCTACTATGTAACGAAATATATGCAAGCTATTGTCAAACAAGTATCACATGACATTCAGACTATAGATCAGGTAATAAAGAATAACATCATAAATTTACATGTGAGTTGTAGTCATTTTATAAAATATTAGCATGTGCATTTTTTGTTGTAGATATTTACAACTCAGCCTTACACACCTGAGGACTTAAATGAATTCTGAGAAGAGTGCTCAGATGCTTTTCTAAATGAAGTCAATATAGCATTGGTTTGAATATGTTAGCTCCATTTAAGTATGTGGTTTTAGAACTCTTTCATATTTACTTTTGTATATTAATATCATCTCAGACTTACAATCTGTCATTTTGTAAATCTTATGATATGATTATATGATGTCTCAACTGAATATATGAATCATTTTTGTTATGAATGTTTGGTTTGGAAAATGATAATTCGAATATACATAAAAGCTAGAAAATGTGGCTTTGGAATTTTTGTCTTGCATCATTTGGAAGTCTTTTCTATTGCAGGTTTTGATCTACTCTATTTTGAAGATTTCTATTCTATTTCTGTAGAATTTTTAAAAACAATTGTACCCTATAGGATCAGTTATTATAAAAATGGACCTTGCAAATCTCTAGGGTTGGTTATATAGAATAATTGACCTTATAGGATCTATTTATCAGCAAGCAATCTGTAGACTCTATTGAGTCAGTTTTCTTCATATAACCGTCCTTACAGAGTATCTATAGGGTCAGTTATTTAGAAAAACTGACCTTATAGGGTCTGGTTACAAATCTGTAGACTCTATTGAGTCGGTTTTTTTCATATAACCGTCCTTACAGAGCATCTCTAGGGTCGGTTATTAAGAAAAATCGACCTTATAGGGTCTGGTTGGTTCAATCTGTAGACTCTATTGAGTCAGTTTTCATCATATAACCATCCTTACAGAGCATCTCTAGGGTCCGTTATTTAGAAAAACCGACCTTATAGGGTTTGGTTAAAGTTTCTTTTCTCGCTTGGGGTTAGCTTTTTATAGCCTCTTGGGTCGGTTTTTACTATATAAGGGCAGTTTTCTTTGGTTAAAAAAACCGACCCTATAGAGCAATTGAATAACACTAGAGGGGGTGAATAGGGTTTTATGATAATTTTAAAATTTATTTAACCAAGAAACCACAAAAATGTTGGAGAAGGAGACAAGGCGTTTAGAGTGGTTCCACCCTTAGCAAATACTAAGGGAGTCAGTCCACAACCCAATTGTTTCCAATTGGGATTTTGAAAGCAATTGTATTTTATTACCTCGCAAGGATGTTACATAAGATACAACTACCTTCACAACCCTTTGGAGAGCCTTCACCCCGAAGTCGTCTCACCATCCTTGAAGCAGCCTTCACTTGAAGTAACTTCAAGCTCCCCCTTGAAGTAGCCTTCCTCCTTGAAGTAGCTTTCTGTTGAGACCTTCTAGAAGTAGTCTAAAGTCTGCCGAGTTACCTTCTCCACCTGAAGAAGCTCCAACAACCTCCTTTCTGCAGCCTCCAACCAAGGAGTTCCAAAGTAGAATACATTGCAATAAGAAGGAACAAGAAAGGAAAAAGGAAATTACAATTTACCACTTAAGCATAAGGATTGAATCCTATATCAAGCGATTTGATCTCCTATCCAAAGTGTATGAAAGTGGAAGTATAGTGGGTAGGAGATTCTAGCCTATAGGACACAAAATTGCAGCAATGGAAATGATTGGCAAGTGTTGAAGTTGCTCAATTACTCACAAGACTTTGATTCTCAATTGCAAGTGTGTGTACTCAAGTATGTTTAGGTGTCCTAAGGCATGTCCTATTTATAGGAATGGCTTACAAGGATCTAGGGACGTTCTAGACACTTTCTAGGGTGTTCTTAGTGCTCAACTAGCTGTTAGATATCCACTAATTGCATTTGTAACGACTAGTTGATTTATTCTGAAAAGTGCAGATATAACCTTTCTCGATCGAGAAGTTTGTCGATCGAGTTTCTCTCGGTGGAGAACTTTATCGACCAAAGGAAGGTATGGAGTAAGTGTATGCAACGTTCAACTCAACTACCAACTACTTGTCAACTACTTCTCGACTCGGTCTAACGTATATAGAAGTTGCTGGAAAGTCTGTTCTCAGTCGAGAACTTAGTTGACTGAGAGTGTCTCGGTTGAGGGATTCGTTGACCGATAATATTCCTATTGTAATGTGTTAAGTCATTTACTATGTATGTGTATGAATGTGCAGTTGTGACACTAACTTAGGGAATGACTTATCTAAGTGTTGTGTGTGGATAGGAAGGATTGAACCGCTTGATTTACATGATGTCTAAGTACTTGTACATTATATACTTCTACAAATTTTTACATTTGATTACAATCATGAAAATAAAGCAATTTAAGCATATAGATCTTCCAAAGCTTTTGTCATCCACCACCTTGTATTTTTGTTCCTGAAATACTCAAGTAGCAAGTTAGATCCAAAGGAATGAAATTTGTCATCATCAAAACAAAGGGATTTTAATAATGTCCAATTAAGCCAATAGCAATTTCTCTAGCGACAACCACTTAGGCGTCGGTTGAAAAGTGACGCTATAGGCTTAAAAAAACCGACCCTTTAGACCATTATTGTACTAGTGATTATAAATGGATTATTGAAAATAGTAGAATAAATGAAATTCCTTATCAAAGGAGAAATTTCATTCTCAAACCAAAACTTGCAAACAAGACTTGAATCTTTCTAGTGTACTCTTAACAATCCATTATTTGCATTCAAACATATGTATAGATACATACAAAAATCCAAGTTATAACATCCTTTCCCTCTTAAAAGAATTCCTCAAAATTCAACTAGTCATCCAAGACCTTGGCGTGAGACTTCTCCTTATCTGTATTCAGATCCCATGTGGGTTCATTCTCACCATGGTGCTTCCAAAGAACCTTTACCATCCCAATATTTTTATTTTGGAGCTCTTTAACCTTGAAATTCAAGATCCTCATTGGTAACTCGGGGTATGACAACCTTCCTTGGAGATCTACAGGTTTGACGTTCAAAAAATGACAGGATCCTTCACATAGCACTTCAAATTGGACACATGGAACACGTCATGCATCATGTTGAATTGTGGAGGTAAAGCTAAACAATAAGCAGCCTAGAAAATCCATTCTAGAACCTCGAAGGGACCAACATATCGGGGTCTCAATTTTCCTCAATTTTTATTTATAGCTTGGATGGGTTGGATTTTTAGAAACACATGATCACCTATAGTAAAGTACAAATTTGTCCACTTTGCATCACCATATGACTTCTATCAATCGTAGTCTCTCTTTATCCTTTGCTTGATCAAAGAAACTTCATCATCATTATATTATATTTCCTCTAACCTAAGCAAGGTCCTCTCACAGAAATCACCCTAGTGAAGTAGTGACTGACACGAACTCCCATAAAGAGCTTCATGTAGAAGCATCCCAATACTGGTTTGGTAGTTGTTTTTGTAGGAAAACTTGGCTAAGGGTAGGTATTGTTCTCGTGATCCACCCTAGTTTATCACACATGATCTTAATAGATCTTCTAGGATCTAAATAGTACATTTTGACTTACCATCAGTTTGTTTATGATAGGTTGTATTAATCTTTAGCCTTTTACCGAGTTCCTCATGGACTTATTTCCACAACATGGAGGTGAACTTAGGGTCACGATCAGAAATGGTGCAGCTCAGAACACCATGCAAATATCCCAGATGTAAAGCCTAGCTAGGTATGACACCTAAAGGCTGGTGGTAGCATCTTTCCTTTTTTGAATTTTAAGGGTGGAGAACTCAGTCTCTGTATCCTTCTTTTCTTTTCCCTACAGTATATCTTTACATTATGTCTATGAAGACAATCCATTCCTATTATGATGTCAAAATAATTCATATTTAGGCCAGTAGGGAGTCTGTTATTCTTATATTTGCTAGGGATAATCAGTGTATCTAAGAGGTATGAGAAGATATGATCACTAGGCGTAGTGACTTCCAAAACGTATCCTAAGTCCTTGAAATCGAAACAAAGCATAGTTGTGATATTTCACAAAATGAAAGTATTGGTAGAACTCGAATCACAAATACCTTCCATTGCATGTCCCATGATATCAACAAGTCCAACATCTCATTCATAGTATTAAACCATATGTTTTTTTATAAAAGATGTAGCACAAAAATCTAGGGATGACTACCTTCTAAGTCAAATAGCATCGGCTTGATCTTCTTCATTATCAATGGAGAAGACTCGAGCATGTTGTCTTTCTTCGACAATTGGGGTTCCCATGTGGTGCTACAATGACTAGTTGAATTGAAAATTAGACATGTTTTCTAAGGGGTAGGGGAAAGGATGGTTGACTTGGATGTGTCCTTCTTGTTGATAGTGATAACTCACTTTATTCTCATGGTGGCATCTACTAGGGTGCTTCTTCCTACAAGTGCAATATTCGGGGTTGGGATTCTCATCATGGGGTTTCCCTTTTCCACAATTCATATCCCTTTGATGGTCATGGACTTTTGCCCTTCCATTATCATTCCTCAAAGTAGAGACACATTCAGTGAACCCTAGGTATCCCTTGGGGGGGTTCTGTTGACCTAGAGGTTATATATTATCCATATTTTTATTATGACTTAACCATTCCATTAACATGTATCTAATATGTGTATTCAAGATTGATTTTAGGTGTTAGGTACATGAAAAGGATCAAATTACACAAGCCCTATCTTGTCAAAGTTCAAGTCAAAAGCAATGCAAGTGTGCAAATTAGGAAATCCATGTAAATGCCCTTAGAACAATTTCGTAATCACTTATATTGATGATATGACTTGTAACTGAGATGAGAAAATTGTGTGGAACACTCAGAACCAAGTTTTAATCACTTTAGAAAATTTATCACAGGCTATTAATCAGTCAAGTTACAATCTCAACCGATCCACTAAATCAATTCTTTGCAGAGTGCAGCGGTCGAGTTCAGCACTCACAGAACTCGACTGATCGGGTTATTGACCAAATGCTATTTTTATTGGTCAGTCGAGTTTCCTCAAGACAAACTTGACCGATGGTTTGAAAATTGGGTTTGTCTTTTACCCAATTGGTCGAGTTACCTTTATTGAATATCGACCGAATGTACTGTACGAAAAACACAGAAAAAGTGATTCTAACTGTTGGTGACTTGTTTGGACAAAAATAGATATGTTGCCTTGTGCAAACATGGTTATAATTTGTCCCTAAGTGTTCCCCAACTCAAAGGGGCACCCCCATATAGGACCACTTGGAGTTCATTACAAGGTTTCTCATTCCATATATGCATGGTTCATGCTTAGTTGAGAGTATTCCACCCCTTTGAGCCCCTTTCTCTCTCTACCTTCATGTCAAATTTGTGAGTATGAGTGAGTTAGGATCTATTGTAAGAGAGCTACCCATTGTATCCATGTAAAGCTCTCCACCTCCATCTTCCTACCCCCTTTCCGTATTGAAGAAAAGGCTTGAAGATATTCTCTGAGTGAAGGAGAAGGAGTTCTTGTTCTTCAAGGTTAAAGAAAGCATGGTGGTCCAGATATCTAAGTGAAGGAGATAGGCAAGGTGGACATTTAAGAAGGATAGGTAATTCCTTGAAGGCCAACGACTTGAAGGTGGAGTGGGTAAGTCCTTGTTGAAGGCTGAAGACTCCCTGGTTCAAGTGGGTAAGTTCCTTCGGTAGGTTGAAGATCCTTACTTGAGGTATTAAGTCCTTGGATGAATGTGGTTTTGTCTTGTAATCTTATGAGTGAATATAAGAGCATCAAGATTCCAAAATCCTGGAGACTAACCACCTCTAGGTAGTGGACTGACTCACTTCTAGTTTGAAGTGTGGAACCACTCTAAACCACTTTGTCCAAGTGTATGCTATCCTTGCCTCTCACCCTTGCTATGCTTGTTAGTTAGGACTTCAAATTGGTTGTATGCTTAAGCTTTTACACTTCATATAATTCGAAGGTCTAATCTATTTTGTGAGATTTGTGAAGCTCTCTTCACCCCCCCCCCCTCTAGATCCCTTGATCCAACAAGTGGTATCAGAGCATGTCTTCTCCAAGCCACTCCACAAGTAGGTTAAGATGGGTGACTTAGCACTTGGATCTCTCAACTTGGAGGAAAGCTTCTCCATGCGACCTCCGGTCTTTGACGGCATCAACTTCCTCTATTGGAAGAGAAGAATGTAGTTCTACCTCCAAGGTGTAAGCTAAAAGATGTGGAAGGTGGTGCACCTAAAGTATGAAGATCCAAAGGGGGAAATCCCCACATGGACAGAAGCCAAAAAGAAGCAAGCTAAGCTCAATGCCAAAGCCATGAGCATCATATATGCAGCCCTCACTCCATCTGAGTTCAATTGGATCTCCTCATGGGACACTATACATGATATTTGGAGCAAGCTATGTGTCACCTATGAGGGAACGAAGCAAGTGAAGGAAGCCAAGATCTACATACTTGGGGGTCTACTTGAGAACTTCAAGATGGGAAAGAATGAAAGGGTGGCAGACATGTATACAAGGCTTAATGTCATCATTAGTGGATTGGCAGCCCTTGGTAGTGTGATGGATAAAGGCACAATCAACTCAAAGATATTGAGATCTCTTCCAAAGAGATGGGAGCCTAAGGTGACATCCATTGAAGAAGTGTACAAGTTTAGTGAATTGTCAACCAAGGAGCTGGTTGGCAACCTTCAAGCTCATGAGTCAAGGCTTGATAAGCAAGAAGAAGAAGAAAAGAGAGAAGAGAAGGAGTCTAAGAAGATCAAGGACACAACCTTCAAAGCTTAAATTGAAATGGTTCGACAGCAACAACTTGCACTCAAGTCCCCTACTCCTTCCTCAAGTGAAGATGAAGACACAAATGAGCATGAAGCTAACTACTCTAAGGGCAAGCACTTCAAAGGAAAGTCTTCTTCATCTACTCCTAGGTGCTATGAATGTGTTCAAAAAGTCCATTACAAGAGTGACTACCCCCAAGGCCAAGAAGAGCCACCACAAGAGCAACCACAAGAAGGACAAGGAGTACAAGAAGGAAGGTAAATACAAGAGAAAGGAGAAGAAAGAAAGAAGAAGCAAAGATGCAGCTCATGCAGCTTGGGACTCAAGATCTTCTAGCTCTGAAGATGGAGAATGCCACCTTGCTCTCATGGCCTCTATAAGTGATGATGTAGGTGAGGTAAGTGAGGTAAGTGAAGTTAACTTGCATGAGTTGTCTAAAGAAACTCTTATTGATATGCTTAATGCTTTCCGATCATCCTTTACTAAATGCAAAGCTAAAAAAAAGGTTAGGAAAAATTATAGATGATCTTTATGCTAAGATTGATATTCTTGATCAAAATGAAAAGTTGCACCTTGATAGTATTGATACTTTGCAAGGGCAATTTATTAATCTAGAGCTCCAATACAATGGAGTTGAAGTTGAGAATGGTGTCTACCTTAAGACCATTTCTACTCTTAAGGAAGATAAACAAAAATGCCAAGATGAGATCGATGGTCTTAAAACTGAAAATGTAGAACTTAACCTCATTGATGAAGCTAGGAAGAAAGAAACTTATGCTTATCAAAAAGAAATTCTTTTTCTTAAATATGAAAATGCTAAGTTTCTTGCTCAAGTTAATGATATAACCTCTAGACATATTTTGCAAAGTAATGAGGCAGCTAGCACTGCTCTAGAACGTGATTATTTTCATACTAAAGCCCTCTATTTATAGGCTGACATGTAGCATGCTAGAGATGATCTTGCTATCTTATCTTCTACTGTCATTAATCTTAGTGATGATAATGCTAAATTAAGAGTTTCTTTGCAAAAGTTTCTTACGAGAAAGAAATTCCTTAATGTTGTCCTAGAACACTCTACCAAACGAATTGGTACTAGTGGTTTAGGATATGATTGGACTTCTCCTAAGGGTAAGAACAAGAACAAGAGTATGGGTAATAAGAAGAGTGTGGAACCTCCTTTCTTCCATGGAGAGACTTCTGACTCTAAGAACTTAATGGTATGTTCTCATAGTAAAAGTGATGATCATTACTCTACTTATTGTCCTTACAAGCCAAAGGGAACCAACCCAAAGATGAAATGGGTTCCCAAGCTAACCTTGAATCCCAAAGTTTGAGTTGGGAACCGACATCCTTCTTTCATGCAGGTCAAAAGAAGGTGGAGTTTTTATAGTGGTTGCTCAAAGCATATGACAGGTGAAATCATCCATTTCAACAAATTCATGAAGAAGAAAGGAGGATCGGTGAACTTCGGGGACAACAAAAAGGGTAAGGTAATAGGTGAGGGTGACGTAGGCAATGAGTAATGTATTAAAAATGTTTTTCTTATTGATGATCTACATCACAATTTGATAAGTGTAAGTCAACTTTGTGATAATTACTCTACTTATTGTCCTTACAAGCCAAAGGGGACCAACCCAAAGATGAAATGGGTCCCCAAGCTAACCCCGGATCCCAAAGTTTGAGTTAGGTACCAACATCCTTCTTTCATGTAGGTTAAAAGAAGATGGATTGTTGATAGTGACTGTTCAAAGCACATGACTGGAGAAATCAACCATTTCAACAAATTCATGAAAAAGAAAGGAGGATCGATAACTTTTGGGGACAACATAAAGGCTAAGGTTATAGGTGAGGGTGATGTAGGCAATGAGATATGTATTAAAAATGTTTTTCTTATTGATGGTCTACATCACAATTTCATAAGTGTAAGCCAACTTTGTGATAATGGATATCTTGTTCTTTTTACTTTAGAATGTTTGCTTCTAGAATCCCTCACTTACAACGTTATATGTAAGGGAACTAGAAATGGTAATCTATATGTTATTTTTCTTGATGCTCTAAAGCCCGTACTTGATAGATGCTTAGTCGCGGATAAAAATGGTATTTCTCTTTAGCATCGTCGGTTGGGTCATGTGAATATGCATCAAATGAAGAAATTAAGCTAAAAGGAATTGGTTAGGGGACTTCATAAATTGGATTTTGAAAAGGATGAGGAATGCCAACCTTGCACACAAGGAAAGAAAACCAAGTCATCCTTCAAATCCAAAGGAGTCCTTAGTACCAAATGAGCTCTTGAACTTCTTTATATTGATCTATTGGGACCTATGAGAACTCAAATGCTTTGTGGTTCCAAGTATTGTCTTGTGCTTGTCGATGATTTCTCTCACTATACTTGGACATTCTGTATCGTCTATAAAAGTGATACTCTAGATGTTTTCTTGAGATTTTGTAAATGAGTTGAAAATGAAGCTTCTTGCTGGATTGTTTCTATCCGTAGTGACCATGGGGGAGAGTTTGAAAATGATCTTTTTGAGCATTTTTGTGAAAAATCTAGTTACTCACACAATTTCTCTTCTCCTCGTACACCTCAACAAAATGGGGTAGTAGAGAGAAAGAATAGGTTTCTACAGGATATGGCTAGGACCATGCTTCTAGAATATGACATTCCTAAGAAGTTTTGAGCTGAAGTCATTAGCACCTCATGTTTTGTGTATAACTGAGTTTTTATGCATCCATCTTTGAAGAAAACTCCCTATGACTTATGGTGTGGTAGAAAGCCATCCATCGACTTCTTTCACATATTCGGATGTCCTTATTTTGTTTTAAACATGATGGATTCTCTCGAAAAGTTTGATCCGAAATTGTACAAGGCTTTCTTCCTAGGCTATAGCACTACAAGCAGGGCTTATAGAGTTTTCAATATTGAATTGTCTAAAATTGATGAATCCATTAATGTCAAATTTATTGAATCTAACCCTGGTATTGGAAAGAATGTTGTTGATAATGATGTTGCAGATGACTTGATTCCAATCTTAAAAGACCTCAACATCGACAACAAAGGTAAGCAAGTGGTTGAAGCAGAAGATGAAGAGAAGAAGGATCCCACTCCTCGCTTCACAAAGAATCATCCTAAAGTGCTAATCATTGGTAATCCATTTAAGAGGGTGAAAACATGAGCTACCTACAACAAAGAACAAGCAGACAGTGCCTTCTTCTCACAGTTGGAGCCAAAGAATATCAAGGAAGCTCTTAGAGATGATGAGTGGATCCTAACCATGCAGGATGAACTAGAGTAGTTCGAGAAGAACCGAGTGTGGACTCTAGTGCCAAGGCCAAGTGATAGAAAAATCATTAGCACCAAATGGGTCTACCACAACAAGCTTGAAAAAAATGGCAAGGTGGTAAGGAACAAAGCAAGGTTAGTGGCTCAAGGCTACAATCAGTAGGAAGGTATTGATTTTGATGGAACTTATGCTCTTGTTGCTAGACTTGAATCTATTAGAATGCTACTTGCTTTTGCTAGTCATAAGAATTTCTTGCTACATCAAATGGATGTTAAAATTGCATTTTTGAATGGTACAATCAAGGAGGAAGTACTTGTTGCTCAACCTCCGAGCTTTGAAAATGACAAGCTACCTAACCATGTTCATTTGCTACAAAAAGCTCTCTATGGACTCAAACAAGCACCTCGAGCTTGGTATGAGAAATTAAATAACTTTTTGTTAGATAATGGCTATGTCATGGGCAAAGTTGACTCTACTTTATTTCTAAAACACACTTCTAGCAATTTTCTTATCATTCAAATTTATGTTGATGATATCATATTTGATGGAACTAATCGTGATCTTTGCAAGGAGTTTATTTCTCTTGTGTAGAGTGAGTTCGAGATGAGCACGATGGCTGAGCTTACTTTCTTCCTCGACTTCCAAATAAAGCAAACCAAACATGGAAACTTCATCAACCAAGGCAAGTAAACCAATGAGCTACTCAAATGCTTTGGTATGGAGAACATGAAGTCGATAGACACAGCCATGCCCAACACCGCCAAACTTGGTAGAAATTAAGAAGGTGAGAAGGTAGATGAGAAGCTCTATAGAGGTATGATGGGAAGTTTACTTTATTTAACTGCCTCTAGAGCTGACATAATATTTAGTGTTGGCTTGTGTGCTCACTTTCAATCAATCCCTAGGAAATCACATCTTATTGTTGTTAAGAAGATTTTGAGGTACTTAGCCAAAACTCAAAACTTTGTTCTATGGTACCCTAAGTCAAAGGACTTTACTCTTATAGCATATAGTGATGTTGATTGTGCGGGTTGTTTGGTTGATAGAAAGTGCACAAGTGGCACTTTCTTTCTCCTAGGACCATGCTTGGTGTCTGAAAACCAAGACACAGGGCACTGTGGCATTATCAACTACTGAGGCTAAATACATTGTAGTCGAAAGTTGTTGTGCCCAGGTCCTATAGATGAAGCAAATGCTCCAAGAATTTAACATACACATTGATGCTTCTCCTATATATTGTGATAATACTAGTGCAATCAATCTTCTTATAATCCTATATTGCATAGTAGAGCGAAACATATAGAGGTTTGTCATCACTTTATTCATGATCACATTGCCAAAAAGATTATTTATATCACGCATGTGGATACGAAAAATCAGTTGGCGGACATTTTTACCAAACCTCTAGCTAGAGAGCAATTTAACTTCATTAGATATAAACTTCTCATAATTGCTTCAGATGATATTGACATGTTATCTAGCTAGTTGCTTTTATCCTATATGTCTTGCTCATGCTTTATTCACCTTGCTTGCCTAAAATTGGTAAAATTTGCTTGTTGTCATGCTTAGTTTCACTTGTTTTGGGGCATTTCTCAAATTTTGGGGTTTTATCGCTAAATAGTACCCAATGATGAGTGATATGTGCCTAAGTATGTTCAACATACATAATAGACTTGAAAAATGAATATAATTAGCATTCAAATGACTAGAAATTATGTTTGATGGTTTTAGGTCAGGTTGACCATTGGTCGAGTTTCCCCCAGGACAAACTCGACCGATCCATGGCCAAGAGTTGTTCAGAAATGGACCAATCAGTCAAGTTTCTGACTCTTAGAACTCGACCGATCAGTGGGCTGAAGCCAACTTAAGTTGGGTTCGGCTGACTATTATCCCTCTCAACTAGAGAATAGCTGACCAATTCCCCTTCTTCTAGCCCTAAGCTCTCAACCCAAACCCTTTCCATCCCTATCCTAGCCCTTTTCTGACCTAGATAGCCTGTCCTAGACCTTCCATCTTGTTTTTCCTTGGTGTGAGAATAGTTTTGGTAGGTTGCTTTGTGTGTTTGCTCTCTTCTTCTCCTTCTTTTCACCTCTATGGCTTCTCATAGAAGAAAGAGACCCACCCCTATCAATGCTCCATCATCTTCTTCATCATCTCGCTTTGTTCCCTTTGATGACACTTCCTTTGTCTCAATAGAGGTTGTCAATAGGTATAAGGACCTTCCTCCTACGAGTCCTTTTCCATTTAGAACCTTGTTTGAGCCTAGCCCTAGACGTCAAGCGGTCATAGACCAAGTGGCGAGGTTTCTAGCCATTCATCACCTATCATCCCTAGATGTCAAACGTGACCGCTTTCATAATTCTATGACAAGCAAAACAGCAGTCCACAAATTCTATGCTAACTTGCTTTGGAATTATGACACCCTTATACCCCCATCAAATACTGAAGTGATCCTTACATCCATGATCGTCGGGGAGTGATTTCAAATCTTTGAAGATATCCTTAATGTCTTCTTCTTAGGAGATGAGGAGAATGACACCTGGCGTAAGGATTATGGGGAGTATTTTGACCTTTTGGATCCTGAGGGTTTCTACAAGTAGAATGAGATCACTCTTCCTAATATCCATCGTAAGAAAAATCAAATGGATATTGTAGAGAACACTACGATCATAATGTATTGCATTCTTGAGAATATCGGAGTCAAATGGTTAAGATACATACTCCACCACATGACCTATTTTGACTCTGGTAAGAACACCTGAGGCACCCATCCACCTTATCCAACCCTAATTTTTGGTTTGTTTCAATTCACCACTGAGAAATCACTCTTTTCTGACTTCCATTATAAGCTTTCCAAGAAAGGTGTGTGTATCAATGAGACCACAATTCAAAAGTTCATGCCTGTCTTTGCCTCCACTACACCCGGTGCTTCACCCTAAGCCTCTGCCAATGCAGCCCCAGCATATGCCTCTACCTGAGCTCCTCCTCCTCAGTCACCCCGCCCTAGCCGTACTTCATTTTGTGTATCCAATGAAACCCACATGGGCTACATGATGCTCCAATAGGCATACAACCTCCAAGTTTAGGAGCACCTACACCAGGATTTACGTTCAATCATGACGATCATGAACATATCATGTGCACACCCCTACCTCACCTACCATCCTTTCCCCGATAGTGATTATGCTTCTTATGCATATCATCATTAATACCATATCCTCGAGCACTTCATTGTTTCTCCCACACCCTTTTCCGCTGGTGGTTCTGCTCCCATTTACCTGTCATTGCCTGCTGGACCCTTGGCCATCCTGCTTGCCAGTCTTGGAAATTCTGCTCCATCCTTCCCTCAGGCCAATGATCTCTATGCTCTTGGTATGACTTGGGATGAGCAGAATGCTCGTTGACCCGATCGTGGTTTTGGTCCTCCTATAGATGAGGAGATGCCTGACCAAGCTTATGTTGAGACTGATGCTGCTGACGACGATGATGGTGATGTTGAGGATGCTTCAGATGATGGTTATGGCTCTGGTGGTGATTCTGGTGATGAAGCCACTATTGTTGCTACACCTTTAGATGGAGACGAGGACTATGAGCCTGGAGATAATGATAATGATGATGTTGTGGACATAGATAGTCTAGATGTCTAGTTGTTTCTTAGTTTTTAGTCTAGTTTTTTTATCATATATATCTTTCTAGGCTATTTTGTATTAGAAACATCTGGGCACATTATCTGAGATGCACTATTTTATCTTCAGTTTTCATCGCTTCTTATTTGTAGGTGCTTTTATGAGAACATGCTTTTGAGTTGTAATATATGTTATGTGCACTCTTTCTCTTTTATCAGTTATATCCTATGAGTTGGTGCCATATTTCACCATATTTTGATTATGACTTAGCTTGTGTGTTTCTTTCATCTATGGTTGATATATGATATGAGATTGCATGTATGAATATATACTTGATTGTGTTTGGAGAAGACCTGATTATATGCTCTTCTACCCCCCTCACTTTTTGATAACGTCAAAAGGGGGAGAGAACTTCAACGTATTGAATCTCAATCATATTGTTATTCTTTGTAATATTGTTGTTTATTGATTATGAGATCCTTGTCTTGTTCATTTTATGTTTTATCATGTGACTTGAAAAGGACCATAGAGTACATGTATGCTATAATTTCTTTGTGTAGATAGACTAACTATGTAGGTTAAAGTAAGCATAGATTGAGGGGGAGAAATTCACATTGTTCACATCTTGAATCCCCCTCATTCACAAGGCAAAGGTATCATTTCTATATCCTTCTCAATATGTTTGAGGAATGGTTTGTCATTATCAAAAAAGGGGAGAATGTTGACCTAAAGGTTATACATTGTCCATATTTTTATAATGACTTAACCATTCCATTCATATGTATCTAATATGTGTATTCAAGATTGATTTTAGGTGTTAGGTACATGAAAAGGATCAAATTACACAAGCCCTAGCTTGTCAAAGTTCAAGTCAAAAGCAATGTAAGTGTGTAAATTAGGAAATCCATGTAAATGACCTTAGAAGAATTTTGTAATCACTTGTATTGATGATATGACTTGTAAATAAGATGAGAAAATTATGTGGGACACTTAGAACCAAGTTTTAATCACTTTTTAATCACTTCAGAAAATTGATCATAGGTTGTTAATCGGTCAAGTTACAATCTCGACCGATCCATTGGATCAATTCTCTGAAGAGTGCATCGATCGAGTTGAGCACTCACAGAACTCGATCGATCAGGTTACTGACCAAATGCTATTTTCATTGGTAAACTTGACCAATGGTTTGAAAATTCGGTTTGTCTTTTACCCAATTGGTCGAGTTACCTTTATTGAATCTCGGCTGAATGTACTATACGGAAAATGCAGAAAAAATGATTCTAATTGTTGTGACTTGTTTGGACGAAAACATATATATTGCCTTGTGCAAAAATGTCTATGAATTGGTCCTAAGTGTTCCCCAACTCAAAAGGTCACCCCCAGCTATAAATAGGACCACTTGGAGTTCATTCCAATGTTGCTCATTCCATATATGCTTGGTTCTTGCTTAGTTGAGAGTGTTGCACACCTTTGAGCCCCTTTCTCTCTCTCTCTACTTCAAGTCAAATTTGTGAGTATGAGTGAGTTAGGATCTGTTGTAAGAGAGATACCCCTTGTATCCATGTAAAGCTCTCCACCTCCATCTTCCTACCCCCTTTCATTATTGAAGAAAAGGCTTGAAGATCTTCTCCGAGTGAAGGAGAAGGAATTGTTGTTCTTCAAGGTTGAGGAAAGCATGGTGATCTAGATCTCCGAGTGAAGGAGATGGGAAAGGTAGACATTCAAGAAGGACAGGTAATTCCTTGAAGGCCAAAGACTTGAAGGTGGAGTGGGTAAGTCCTTGTTGACGGATAATGACTCCCTAGTTCAAGTGGGTAAGTTCCTTCGATAGGTTGAAGATCCTTGCTTGAGTATTAAGTCCTTGGATGAATGTGGTTTTGCCTTGTAATTTTATGAGTGAATATAAGAGCATCAAGATTGTAAAGTCCTAGAGATTAACCACCTCTAGGTAGTTGACTGACTTACTTCTAGTTTGAAGTGTGGAACCACTCTAAACCACTTTGTCAAAGTGTATCCTATCCCTGTCTCTCACCCTTATTATGCTTGTTAGTTAGGACTTCACATTGGTTGTATGCTTAATCTTTTTCACTTAATATAATTTGAAGGTCTAATCTATTTTGTGAGATTTGTGAAGCTCTATTCAACCCCTAGAGCCCTTGATCCAACATGTTCTAAGTAGGAATGGCGGTCCTTTCCATGTCTAAGGCAAATTTCAGGGATTCTGTGAAGTTAGGGGGTTTACTAGCTATCACATGGGGTTTCAATAGAGGATGCATGCGCTCAATGAACTATTCCATTCATTGTTCCTCATTCAACATGTAGGCAAAAAGCTTCATGAGGTGGAATTTTTTAGCATTATCCGCTAGCGTCATATTTCACTGATAGAGAAGCATGAACTGCTTCTCTATTTCCTTCTTTGTAGAACTAGGGATAAACCTTGTATAGAACATGGTGTAGAAATCTACCCAGGACATTGGATCCTCAGTCATATCTTGGTTGGTGATGTAGTTTTTCCACCATAGATATGTTGCTCCTTCAAGGAGGTGAGTGGTGAACTGGACCTTCTTATTGGGTTGCACCTCTAGGATGTGGAGATCATTTTTAACATCTAGGATCCAAGCATTCACTTTGTCAAACACCTCAGGATTTGGACCATATTCAGGGTATGAGATATCAAAGGGGATGGCTTTAGGCTCTAATCTTTGCTCAGTAGAGACCTCCTATGATCTCTTCCTCTTCTTGGAAGACTCACCTTTTGTGGACCTCCTCTTCTTTTCTAAGAACATCCTCTTCCCATCTAGGCAGTCCTTGGGTATGTCATCATGAATGACAGTGGTCTTTATGTGAGTTATATTGTTTCACATAACAACTTATTCTCAATTTTATGTTTAGCGTATTTAAAGCATTGTAAATTTATGTCCATGACATCTTTGTTACATACAACAATTATGATTTGGTCGAGGATGTCTTAACCCTACAGTCATAACCCTAATTTCTCATAAGGGTAGAAGGAAGAAATTAGGTTCCCTAGGGCTTTGTGAGGGAAGAATGGGGTAGAGAATGGATGAATCACAATATGAGAAGAAAACCCAAAGGTGTTTTATTTCAGGCTGAATCTTCTGACTTTGTCTAGGCAGGATGCACGAGCCCGAGAGTCCTTATAAGATGACTAGCAATGGAGAGGAAAGTTTTGCCCATTCCTGGGTCGTGGTCCCTTCTAGACACCATCATCTTGGAAAACGTCCTAATAATTCCCTTTGGGCTCTACATAATTCTTTAAAATTTACTAATTATCAAAGGTTAAATGGAAAACATGCACTTTGATACCAAATGTAACGACCCCTCCTCGTGTTATCCCCAAGTCAAGCAGACCGAGAGGGCAAGGGCCATTATCATATTTATTGGATCGAGGTCTACCAAATAACCAATAAGAATTATAAATTCCATTGAATGGAAAAGAGTTTGATAATATTTATAAATACAGTTTCTCCTTTAGTGAGTTACATAGAAAAGGAAACTAAGTTGCAACATATAGTAAATATAACTATCTATAATTATCCAAGATGGATTTATGCATATTTTCTTTTGGTGACTTCTTCTCTAGATGTCCATCTTTCCAAATTAATTTGTAGCTTAACCTAAAATGGCGTGAAACAAAAATACAATCAATATATCAAGATATAGTGAGTATGTGGGGGAAATAAAATATATGCATGTAGGTGTAACAACACATCCATAGAAGAAATTATAAATACAATATTGAACATGCATTTTTTTCTAACTTCCCTACCTTATCCTTTCACTCTCTATGGTGTTTCCTCTCTTTAGGGGAGCCTTTTTATGGGGAGACCTCTTTAAGGTTTGGTCCCTATAGTGGACCTTCGAAACCTTCCTTTCTGATCTTGGTTTTATATCAGCCTTCCTTTTTGGGCTTGAAATGTGGTGATCTTCCTTTTCGGGATGGATCCTCAGTCATTCGCGTAATGACTTCTTTCACCTTATTCTATTAACCCACCATATATAACTATTAAGGGTTTATGTGTGTTATAATTATGTAATATGATACTCATAAAGGACTTATAGATTGCAAGATATAAATAAACAATCAATAGTTTAATTCAAATCCATTTGGGAAACTCTAAAAACCTCAGAAGTCGGTAAGGCGAGTATTCATAAGTGTAACCACATGCCTTTTATTCAGAGATGACTTAACTTCCAAGTAAATCAAAGCATATGTAACCAATCAAGAAATCACCCTATAATTAATGTATAAAACCCAAGTATTACTATTGTGTTCTCAAAATATTCATTATGATTGACTTGGGCTCTAAGTTCAGGTTTTGGGGTCAAATTAGGTTTCATTAGGGTTAGGATTCCCAAACCCTAATTATCACATTTTCAGGATTTTCATCTTAGGAAACCCTAATTTAGCAACATATGAACATTTTTAACCTACATTAGATTCAAGATACTCTTGTTATACAAAAATATTAGTCTTTATTCATTATGACCAATTAATCAAGTTATACTCACCAATTTCATTAATCGTATGAAATTAGGGTATATATGTATGAAATTACGCTAATGATTGAAGCCCCGCTCCAACCCACACTTTGGGATGGTGATTGGGAGTCTAGGGTCTCTTAGAATCTTGTCGACATTAGTTTATATTAGTTGTCTCAATCTATCCAGCAACATCTTTGGGTTTTCACGTGAGAAACATTCCCTTGGTATAGTATGGCGGACGAAATGATGCAACAATGTGAGATGAGAATATAAGATGAAGGCATTGACTCTTTCTTGGAGGAAGATGAAGGTATGGAAAATAAGAAAATGGAACTATATCTAGAGGCAAGAATAAAGACAGAGTGGTCGTTCAACTTAAATGCATTCAAAAGAACAATGGAGCTTATTTGGGGGCTAAGAAGCAAACCAATTTTCAAAGAAATATAACATGTAGTGATAAGGATCCAGTTTGGGGAAAATGATGACATCGATAGAGGGCTCAACTTGGAGCTTTTACAACAATAGTTCTTCTAAAATAAATCAATGGATCAATGTAACCTTCTAACATTTTATTCGATGAATTACAAATGTGGTTGAGGTTGTACAACCTGCCTATCGGGTACAAGTCGATGAAAGTTGTTGCCATTATTGTAGGAAAGGTAGGGAGATTTCTGGAGGTGGATGATAGTGAGATCACATGGGATATACCCAGAAGAGAAAATGTTATAATCAACATCAAAAAAAACCTCAATACCAAACAAAGAATGAAGGACATTCATGGTAAACTGCTTAAAATTGATATTAGGTACGAAAGACTCCCAAAAATTCTATTATATTTGTGGTTGTATCAGACATTTACAAAGAGATTTTAGGGGAAGGAGGTGGAAAAAGAAGGTTAGTGGGGAAACTAGATTTAAATCTCTCCAAAAAGACAAACAAAAATAACCAAAGAGGGAAAGGAGTACGACTCCTACAAGAAATATCTCAATTAGGAAGAGAAAAAGAAGGTATGACAAAGGCCAAAAGTGAAGATCATTATGGTGGTTACCAATGTGGAGAAGGGAGGACAACATGGCAAAGGAGGGACGCATGAATTTTTCGAGATAATCACTATAGGAGAAATGGAGGCTAAATAAAGTATCAATAGTAAAGATACAATAGCTACTAAAACAGGAAGAAATCATAGAGGCCCCTCACGGGACCACAACTAAAGGAAAGATTTTTGACAACACTCATGATGTTTCCATTCATGGGAAAGCACATGGAGCACATGGAATGATTCCTATGTGCCCCATCTTTGAGAATATCCTCTCCTCTCTTCAATTAAACACCAAGGCATTAACAGATCACCAACCAGAGCCAATGAACAAAAGACTGAAAATACACCTGGCCATGCTCACAACAAGCTCAAAAATGGGCCGCTAAGAAGAAATGACACATAAAATCCATAATAGTCTTAGACCAAGAAAAAAATTAGGAAGGTCCTGAGGCTTAGGCTTCTGGTGGAATGATTTGGACATCAATGTTCTATTCTATTCCAGCCATCGTATCAATGCCATTATCAAAGGTAAAGGAAGTAATCTAGATTGGCAATGTGTCGGGATATATGGCTAGTAGAAGACTCATCTCAAATTCAAGACTTGGGATTTTATAGAAAACATTAAAAATAGCAACAATCTGCCAATTGTTTTCATAGGAGAATTTAATGAGATAAATAGCAACGATGAGAAGCATGGAGGGGTCTTTAGAGAACAAAGTACATGGACAACTCTAGGGAGATGATTGATACCTACAATCTCATTGATATTGTCTACAGCAGCAACCCTTTTACTTGGGTGAGAGGAAAAAACTATAAACTAACCCTATGGAAAGACTTGATAGAGCCCTAATGTGTAGACATTATAGCAATCTCTTCCTAAAGGCAACTATGATTCACCTTCTCAGACTTAACTCATGCTTTGATTCTTTTAAAGTGCAAGGAGTGGGAAAATATGAAGACTAAAAGAAGATATTTCAAGATGGAACAATTTTGGTTCAAAGGTCCGCAATGTGTTGATATTATCAAGGACAATCAGGGTGTTAAAAATGGCTTGCATCAGTAGATTAATTTCTGCACAAGGGCCCTTTTATCTTGGGCAAAAATAAAGTTTAAAGCCATTGACAAAAAATTAAAAAGGGCTAAGAAGAAATTGTGAGAGATCAAGGCCTATCAATGATGGTAGCAAGTATTGGAATTTGTAAAGAGTTTTGCAAGGAGATAAGTGAACTATAGAATATGAAAGAGACCTATTGGTTCACATGGGATAAATTAAAAGAAATGCAAGACGGTGATTATAATACACACTATTTTCACAACAAAGCATCCCAAAGAAGGAAAAAAAGAAATACCATCAAGTGCCTCATGAATGATGAAGGAGTCTAGAAGCACAACAATAAAGATGTCAGTTACATTGTAGTGTCTTATTAAAATTCCTTTATCACTTACCATGATTGAGAGCATATATACAACACCTTGAAGGGGATACAAAAAGTCATCAGCCGGAAGATGAACATGAACCTTAAGATAGAACCTAAAAATGATGAACTCAAGAGGGCAATCTTTGTTATGCACCCTAATAAAGCACCAGGGCATGATGGTCTCCATGCTAATTTCTTCAAATATTACTAAGAGATTGTGGTTGATGATGTAGCCTCCTACATTAAGGGGTGGTGGAAGAATGAAAGGGACATGAGAAACATCAATACTACCAATATTGTTCTCATCTAAAGTGTAAGGACTCAATCAACATGAACGGCTTCAGGTTATCAGTCTCTATAATGTCGTTTATAAAATTATGTCAAAAGTTCTAGCAAACAGAATGAAACCCCTCCTCCATGACATCATATCCCCCAATCAGAATGTGTTTATACATGGACACTCATCACATATAATGCCCTCATTGCATTGGATAGTTTCCACTCTATGAAGATAAAGACCAAGGGTAGAAAGGGTTAGATGGTCATCAAGCTTGATATGAGCAAATCATATGATAGGGTGGAGTGGCTCTTCATTTTCAAAATTTTGGAGGCTTTAGGGTTTTTTTCTAAGTGGTGTAAGAAGACATATGAATGTGTGAGCTATGTCTCCTTCTCTTTCCTCATAAATGGTTTTAAAAGGGGATATATAACCCCCAAAAGAGGGCTATGCCAAAGTGACCCCATCTTGCCTTACGTCTTTCTTTTTGTGCAGATACCTTCTCTAACCTCATAGATAGGGAGATCCCCCTCATAAAAATGTTTTGGAGGAGACAAGAAAGTGTATATAAGAAATGCTATAGGTTAAGCAACTTGCATCTCACGAAAAATACCCAGATCTTCCCACAATCAAAGGAAGGTCTAAAAGAAAGTATTCAGTGAGATGAAGAACATGATATAGAGAAAGATAGATGGAGGGAAGGAGAAAATCCCCCATCAAGCAAGCAAAGAAATTTTGATAAAATCTATTGGTCAAGCCATTCCCACTTATATGATGAGTGTCTTCTACATTCTGGACAACAACATAATTGATGATATCAATAGGATCTTGCTACTTTTGTTGGGGCATCCAAAATGGTAGAAAAAGAATGCACTTGATGTGATGGAGTAAGTTGTGTTTGCCTTAACAAAAAGGTGGTTTGGGCTTCCGTGATCAAAAAGTTTTTCAACTTGGATTTCTTGGCTAAACAAGCGTGAAGATTGCATAGTGTCCCAATTCCAGTGTTGTTGTTGTGATGAAAGTGAGATATTACAATAGTAATGATGTTCTAAGTGCAAGTAGAGGTCATGATACTAGCTACTATTGGTGCATCATATGGGGAGCCAAAACTTATTTGATTAAGGGGTTGAGATGGAACATCACCAAGGAGTCATATATTCACATTTGGGAGAAAAACTAGACCCCTATCTATCAGGTTTTGGTGTTTAGAAATGTCCTACCCTGAGATCCCTACATCTATGAGTGAGGGAGATATTGACCAACTTGTTTGAATGGAAAACCGGTCTGTTGTCAGTTCTTTTTGAAGTATAACAAATTAACAAAAATCTAAAAGTTCCTATATGTAACATGGAAAAGTCATCTCTCTACTGGTATCCTACACAAAAGGGGATGTTCATTGTTAAATCATCTTATTGGTTGAGTTTCTCTAGTCACCAGACTGCAAATAATAATGAAGTTAACCATAATAATCACGATCATTGGAACCATTTTTGGTCGAGCTCCATGCATCCCAAAATGAAGAACTTCCTTTGGTGTTGCTTCTCAAATTCCCTGCCCTCTAAATGCAGTATAAGAGCTAGACACATCTCTGAAACTAGTACCTATGAAGTCTATAAAATTTATGATGAATCTACCACTAATACTCTTATACAATGTATCTATCCTACGAGTATATGGTCTGACCCTACAAATAGAAGTATTATTAGTGGAGCTCCCATTACTAATTTTGGGGATCTACTCAGATGGATAATTACCAAAGGTGATAATGGCATCCTTGTGGCTTTTATTTATAACTAGCTAGTGGCATCAATCAGTAGAAATAATACTCTATTTAGTAGTAATTTAGTCCTACCATGCATGATGGTGCACATCCTCCTTCACTGAGCACACAACTTTATAGACATTAGAACCATGAACAGACTTTCAACATGTTCTAGAACTAAACGAAGGGAGTGCAAATGGGTGCCACCCATGGAAGGATACATCAATGTTAATGTGGATGTTGCCTTCATTTTAGATAAAAGGATCCAACTTGTCATTGTCTTCACGAACCAAAGAAGCAAACTTGTGAATGTCATTGGATCCCATTTATAGTTGAACGGTAGGGGGTTCTTTTCAGGCTCAAAGTTGCAAAAACTCTTAATCTCAGTCTTATTGAAGTGGAAATGGATGCAAATAATGTGTGTTTGAAAATAAACTCTCAATCTAGGGGCCTAAGTTTGACTGAGATGCTTTTCAAAGACATAAAGGTTATAACTAGCAAATTCATATATGTAGTCTACTCACATACTCTTATGAAGGGGAATACTGAGGAACATCTCTTAGAAAAAAGGGGATTGGGTGAGGATAAGGAATACGTCATCAGATATAATCTCCTTGTTACCTCAAGAGCATGTTTTATTTAATTGGTCTTAATACAATGGCTCAGTTTTAGCTCAAAAAATTACAATAAAGATTGCATCTTTTATGCACTTTTGGAATTCTAGTGGGAATTATACAATCGAACTACTTCAATTGGATTCCTTTTTTTAACATAAACATATACATATTTGCCATTTTGGATTTACCAATTAATTTCTAGAATTTTATAAGTTAATTTAATTTGGTCCAATCAAATCTTGCCACATACGCAGCTAACTAGGTAAAGTTGACTCCAAGCATCTGGGCCTTGGAGAGGCATACAATGGTGCAATCTTCTCCACTATGCCTCACTGAGCTCAACTGGGGTTACTAAATGTTGAGTGTAGGCAAGAACATGGTGGAAAAAGAGGGGGTTTCTACCAAAGAATAGATAAAATAGAAGAGAAGTATAGTAGGGTTTTGATAGGAAATTGGAGGCAAGGAGAGTTCCTTTGGGTCCTGTAGAGTCTTGTAGAGGATGTTGTTTTTTGTAGGGGTCTCTAACCTCTTTAGTAGTCACGATCTCAAGAAATATACTTCAACTGAGTCGGCAAACTAGGGAAAGGCATTACTGCTTTCTAAAGCAAGCAAAACTAGGGTTGTCTAGATTTGGAACTTCCTTCTAAATTAGTTGGGATGGTTTTTAGGACATAAGGTGATCATGAGAGATAGTATTGGTCTCTGGAAGAAACAAGTGTCATGTTCATGACTTTCCCAAATCGTCCCAAGATAGAAGACGGTTGGGAACCGTTGGATCTCAGATCCACAGTTAAAAGTCCACACATCACTCAAAAGAGTTGGGCCCTATGTTTTCTAAATCCAATTTATAATGTGAAAAATTGCATATAAATAATTAATCCCTTCACTTTAGGGAATCTATTTAAATGCATAACTCTCACCTATTTTACCCAATCAATGTCAAATTCTAAAGGAAATCTTTTGATAATTGAATCGCAGTTTAGGCAAGGTTTGGTGCCAAAATACACAAATTAAATACTCTTATGTTTCTCCTTAAGAAATTTCTTTATTTGAATCATTTAAGGTATCAAATGACTCCTTTTCTTACCCAAACCTAGCAATAATTCTTATTCTGGCATACTTTCTCATTAAGTACAATTTAGGATTGAAATATGTCTATTGATTACTTTCAACATATCCTTTGCATAAATTTCCAAACAATTGACCTATTTAATCAATGATTGTCCATAACTTTTATATATTCCTTTATTATTGAATTCTCCACTCTATGTCTTTTCAATAATTATTAATGTATTATTAAAAACAATAAAAAACATGAAATCCTTGTCAAAGGAGAAATTCCATTTTCAAACCAAAACTTGCAAACAAGACATTAATCTTTCTAGTATATTCTTAACAATCCATTATTTGCATTCAAATATGTGTATAAATACATATACAAATCTAGGTTATAACAGCCACACCCTAATTTTGATGATGAAAGTATTTCCCATTTGTGTTACTAACAATTTGAATTTAGTATTTCAGGTGATCAAGGAACTTAGACAAGATTCCACATCAAGTTGTACCATGAATGTTCTTTATTAATACTTTTGGTGCAACTTAATAGGAATGATGTAAGAACAAGTGATGATCCACCCTATCATATCCTAAACCCATTTCCACCCTCACATCAAGTTTTTAGGATAGTTAGATGTCTTTAGAAAAATTATTTAATATTTTTTCCAAATTTTAATATGTACATTTGTAGAGACATTTTTTGATGAACTCTTTGTCGAGTGACTTCCATTTCGGTCAAACTATACTTCAATTAAGAAAGAGTCATTGTTGAAATATAGCAATTGCAAATAATAGTCGTTGCAACTTTTTTAGACGAGATTGTCTCATGGTCGAACTACAGTTCAATTGAGAGATAGTCCATTGTTTTTTAATCTAGCTATTATAAACTTGATTGTTGACTTTCTAACATATAGTTTGAACACTCCCAACAGCTATGTTGACCATTCCTAAGTGTTTCCTATATATAGGAGTGCCTTATGAACACTTAGATATACAATTGACACACATAAAATTGAGCAAACTATTAGATGTTATCTTTATCAAAGCTTAGAATTTTATATTTCTAACTTCAGATATAAGCCATAGCTCAAAGTAGAGTCATACTCCACAGAATATATCCTTTCCTATCCTTGTGAAGAGATTGGTCATAACTTGTTCATAGAGAGATTCATATTGTATATCTTAAAGAGTTGTAATTCCTTCTTCCTCTCCTATTCACCATTATTGTTCTTGGAGCTTCTTATTACTTCTTGAGGGAAGGACTTTGAAGAAGATTCTTGGTGATACTACTTGCAAAAAGGATGCTTTCAAGGAGGAGGTTGATCTAATCTATCTGTTATGTTGCTTCCAACTACTTCTTGAGAAGAAGGTTTTTAGAAAGTGAATTGGAGTTACTTCCAGTGAGATGGTTGCACCCTAGGAGGAGGTTGATTGTGAACTATTCCATAGTGTTGCTTCCAACTACTTCTATGGGAAGAAGGTTGTTGGGAAGCATTATTGGCGCTACTTCTTGCAAGAAAGTTGTGACCAAGGTGGGAGGCTAATTGTGATCTAGTCCCTTGTGCAACTTCTCCTTGAGGTATAAAATGAGGGTTGGTAGATTTTCTATATTTTGTATTGGTTAATCAAAAGGAATAAAATACATATTAAAAAACCCTAGTTGGGAACAACCAAGTAGTGGACTGATGTATGTTGATGGAACCACTCTAAGTTAGGTGTTTTTGTGGTTTTCCTTCTTTATCCATATAATTTGCTTTACATTTCTGATGCATTATCTTTTTAAGCAAGTTACAGCCTAACTCTTTGTGTTTTAAATTAAATTGGTTTCATAAGATATATTCACCCCCACTCTAGATATGTCAAGTGGTATCATAACAGATCTTCAAGGATCCTTAATAGGTCTTGAAGGATGAGGGACAACTTGTTCATCCATCTCAATCTCGAAGGATCATATGCAACCTTCCAACCAGTAGTATTTTATGGGGAAAACTACATAATTTGGATGAATAGGATGCAATATTGCTTCCAAGATATCAGCTTTGAGATATGAAAATGGTGGTCTTACCATAAGAACCTCTAACAACATATATGGAGATAGGATCCAGAAATGGTAAGAAAGGAAACTCTAAATTCCAAAGTTGTAAGTGTTTTATATTCTTATCTATCTCCCAGTTAATTTAATAGAATATCTTGATGTCAAATCATGTATAATATATGGCTAGAACTTTTAGTTAGACATGAAGGAACTCCACGGGTTAAGAGTACAAAGATTACTATGTTGAAACATGGATGTGAATTATTTTGCATGTCTAATATTGAGACTATTGATCAAATGTATGATAGATTTTCTACTCTAATAAATGATTACGTGCTTTAAGAAAACATGTATCAGAAGAAGAGTATCTCTCAAAGATTCTTCGGTCTCAACCATCAAAATTCAAAGATAAGGTCACTACTATAGAAGGACACATTGACCTTTCAGAATTATATATCGAGCAACTTATTGGGAACTTGGAAACACATGAAATGAAGCTTCAAGAAGAGGCTAGAATAGAATAAGAAGAAAGTCTTTATGAGAAAAAGGGTGTGACATTCAAATAAAAAGCTTAAAAGCCATATTCTTCTAGTGACTCATCCAGTAGTGAAAGAATGCATGATAAAGGTAAGAAACATATACATTCTTCTTCTTAAAAAAGGTCATATATGTATCTAGTAGATGTCACATATGTGGAGAGAAAGTACATTGGAAAGATAAATGCCCAAAACTCAAGAAGAATAAGGAGGAGTAGGAGGAGGGGGGGAAGAAGAGGTCTAAGGACAACAAGAAGAAGGCATATCACGTCGATTGGGATGATTCTTCAAACTTATAGGCAAGTGATTAAGATTTATTTCATCATGAAGTCGAATGCTTCATACTCAAACATGAAGAAAATGATTATCATGATGAATATGCACAAGGTAATGATGATAAGGTATATCTCTCAACTTTTTCTATAATTGAACTTATTGAACTTACTTTGAATAGAGTTGAAAAATGTAAGAGCAAGAAAATCAAATTGGAGTACATTTTATATTACTGAAATGAAGAACTTAGTGAGATATAAATGATCAATATATAAGTGAAAAGAAAAATATATATGAACTTGTTTCTCAAAATTCTTCCTCATAAACTCAAGTGTGGTCTTTTAGATAGATTGAGTAATATGGAGTAAAAACCTATTTATTGCTCACGTTTCAATTATGGTCTCATACTTGAAATAAATGATGGATTATTTGAAAAAAAATTGATATTCTCAAAGAAAACATTGATAGTATAAGAAAATGCTTAATTTATACTACTAAAGATTCTCTTATGCTTGTCAAGGAAAATGAAAATCTTAAGAAGTCTACAGAATAAATTTCACATAGTAGAAATATGTTGAATAGTATGTTTCATTCTCAAAATCATGTGCACTCATGGACTTCATTGTATTTCTAAACCTAATAAAAGAAATAAAAGGAAAGGTCCCATTTTTGTTAAATCAAAATCTATTTCTTATGTTCCTATAAACTATGTAACTTGTTATGGTTCTGGGAGATTTGGACATTATGCATTCTCTTTCCCATTCAAAGAAAAAAGAGACAACAACATGGTTTGGTTTGCTAAAACTTCTCTTTAGATAACATTTTTTAAAGATCATGAGATTAATGGATGCCTTTTTATATTTTTTATATTTTAGTTAAAAAATTAATTATATCTTGAAATATGAATATTATTAAAAAGTTGTAAAGGTAAAGATTTCTTACTGGAAAATCCTTTTCTAACAGACTGCCTTTCAGTCGAAGTATTGTTCGACCGAAGGGTGGTCTGGTCAAAGTATAGTTCGACCAGAAACCTAACTATAACAAGATTTTCTTAGTTATCTTCAAAATTGATTTTGATGTTCATTTTATTTATTATATTAAATGGTTTGTTTTTACATGATATAAATTATGCCTTTTTTCTTTTATTGATATTATCTTGGTAACTAGTTTCTTTGTTTGAGCTCAATTTTCATAATTATGAGATTAAGGGGGAGCTCACAATTTTCTGATATAAAGTTGCATGTCTATATAATTTTTAATGGTAATTCATTATGTTAATATGGGCTTAACATCACTTATAGTTGATCTAGAGATTCTTTATTGACCTCATTCTATGCTAAATATCTTATCTATATCAATATGGCCTTAACATTCCTTATATTTTGTGTAGAGATTCTTTTCTCAATCTCATTTTTTGTTTAATGGATTCTATATGATTTATGGGATTAAAATTCCTTGAAAATGATTCAGAAATCAGTTTTGGTTCTGTCTTGGTCTTTATGCCAATCTCTATATCACATAGGACTTAACATTTCTTGCATTGGTATTGAGATATTATTAAAAAAATGGTGTTTTTCATGGCATCTCTATATCATGGTGGACTCAGCATTCCTTATCATTGGTGTTTAGAGTATCATTCTAATAATATGATCTTATTGGGATCTTTTTATGACGGAGGACCTAACATTCCTTACATTGAAAATTATACAACTTTTTAATGTTCCTTGACCAAATATGCCTTTTTATCTATACACTATACTCTCTTTTATAAAATGCATCCAATTTCTTTTTGGTACATCCTTGTTTCAATTGGTACATCTTTATTGTTCATTGAGTATATGTTCCCTCCTCAAAATGATTATCTTATTGAGGGGGAGTGACTAGAGTGTCTCCTTGAAGGGGAGCATTGGTAAGCATAAACCCCTTTTTGACTTCAAAAAAGGGGGAGAAAAATTATATGAAGATATTTTTGGCTATTTAAAGGTATGATGATCTAAATTGTTCTACATTGAAAATTATCTTATGCAAATATATGTCATCATAGAAAAAGGGAGAGATTGTTGTCTTTGGATAAGCCACACTCTAATTTTGATGATGCAAATATTTCCCAATTGTGTTACTAACTATGTGAATTTACTATTTGAGGTTATCAAGAAACTTAGACAAGATTCCACATCAAGTTGTACTATGAATGTATTGATACGTTTTGTACAACTGCTAGGAATGATGTAAGAGCAAGTGATGATCTTCTCTATCCTGTCCTAATACCTTTTCTACTTTCACATCAAGTCTTTAGCATAGTTAGGTGCCATTAGAAAATTCATTTAACATGTTCTCCAAAATTTAAGATATGCAGTTATAGAGTCATTTTTAGTTGAACTCTTTGTTGAACAAATTCCAATTTGGTCAAACTATACTTTGATTGAGAAAGAGTCGTTGTCAAAATATGGACATTGTACCTCTTGGTTGAACTATAGTTTGACTGAGAGACATTCTACTATTTTGTAATGCAGCTGTTATAAACTCGATTGTTGATTTCCGAATCACAAGTTTAGCATTTATCTTGGTCTAAACACTCCCAACATCTATGTTGACCGCTACTAATGTTGTTTCCTATATATAGGAGTTTCTTATGAGCACTTAGTATATACAATTGACACACATACACTTGACCAAACAATTACATGCTATCTTTCTCAAAACACAAAATTCTATATTTCGATCTTCAGATCTAAGATGTAACTCAAAGTATTGTCATACTCCACCAAATATAGCCTTTCCTATCTTTTTGGAGAGATTGATCATCACTTGTTCATAGAGAGATTTATCTTGTATATCTTGAAGAGTTGTAATTCCTTCTTCCTATCTTATTCACCATTACTTTTCTTGGTGTTTCTTACTACTTCTTGAGAGAAGGTTGTGAAGAAGCTTCTTGGTCCTACTACTTTCAAGAAGGTTGTGTTCAAGGAGAAGGTTGGCAGAATCCACTATGTTGTGTTGCTTCCAACTACTTCTCATGAATAAGGTCATTAGGAAGTGTATTGGAGCTACATCTTGTGAGAAGGATGTGTCCAAGGTTGGAGTTTGATTGTGATATACTCCATAGTGTTGCTTTCGACTACTTCTTTGGGAGAAGGTTGTTGAGAAGCATTATTGGCACTACTTCTTGTGAGAAAGTTGTGACCAAGGCGAGAGGCTAACTGTGATCTACTCCCTTGTATAAGTTCTCCTTGAGTTAGAAATGAAGGGTTTTCTTGAGCCACAAAAGACACTGGTTGATTTTCAGCATTTTCTATTGCTTAAATAAAAGGAATAAAATACAAGTTCAAAAACCCTGGTTGGGAACAACCAGGTAATGGACTGATGTCTTTTGATGGAACCACTCTAAATTGGGTGTCTCTTGTTGTTTGCCTTTTTATCCATATAACTTACTTTACATTACTGATGCATTATATTTTTAAGAAAGTTGCAATCTACCTCCTTGAATTTTAAATTGAATAAATTTTTATGTAAATTATATTCACCCCCTTCTAGATCTACCAGTGATTGTATCAATGCAATTAGTTATGAAATGACACAAGAATACTTTTAGCATTGATTATTTTTAGAATTTTCCCTACCCCTACTTATTTGAACTCTATTCAAATACTCATTTACATATCTTATTTTGTTTTTTCCCTTGTATCAACTTGGTGCCAAAATATGATTTTCCTATATTTACTTACAAGACACTATACATATATATATGTATATATATGTATGTATGTATATATATATGTGTGTGTGTGTGTGTGAAAACAACTGCTAATTTGGTTCTTTTAATTAAGGAAGGGGTATTTTAAGATTGGAAATTCACATAATGCTTTATATTCTCAAGAGAGTTTGAGGGTCTATTTTACTAACTTGAGTTATACTTAGCCTCCCTTGGATTATGCAGGTTCTAGGGTGATTTTTTTTGTATTGATTAATAAAAACACACCTTAACATATTATCTTGGTTTTGTATATGGGTGGCATCTTTGGAATAAACAGGCTCTTATTGGCCCTTGAATTAAACTAATACCAATAATACTTTTCATTATGACTCAGAACTATTTGGATTTGTTTCTTTTGGAGGAATGTTCTAGGATGTAAACTAGTTTTGGTTGACTAATATGTAGAAGATTTTGATGGCCTATTTTGATAACTTGAGATATACTTGTATCTTATTTTGACTTATGTAGGCCCCAATGTGATCATTTTCTTAGATAAATGGGAAGTAGTTGGAAGCAACACAACATCGTAGATTTGGTCTAAAAAATGATCATATTGGGACCTACATTGAAAATGGATTTTCTATGATTTAGTAAATAGTGTTATTGTTGTTAATATTGTTCTTGGTGTTGCATGTGATCATTTTTTTGGATCAATGGGCTATAGAAGGGGTGTGAAAGATCTTAAACACTCAAACAAGATTCATTAGACCCTATTTTTTTTCAAACCATAGAGATTAGATATTACTCATCTTGTTCTCTATTACAGGACAAATAGAGCTAAGGTTTACATGAATATCCTTGGAGAGCCAAGGTGGTTTTTTGAATCGAAAAATATGTGGGGAAAAGGAAAACAAAGTGTGTTTTGCAATATTATCTGCTATGAAGTTGTGGCTTCTAGGGATATAAGAGAGTTGTATGCTGGTGATCTCCAGCATAAGAGAGGCATAGCGTCTCCGATGTTGTTCAAATCTGCATGCAGGCGTGTTCATCTGTTGTAGAATCTTAACTATGGAGGATGCATCCTAGTAGATGGAAATTGAAGTCCATCGATATTATTTGTAGAGAAGAAGGGCTTGGATGATTGCCGAGATTTCAGCTTCTAGAACAGACGAGGCCATAGTGGGTAAGCTAGTTCCTAAAATGCATGAACTAGAGTTCTCGACTGTGTGTGAATGCCAATGCCCACCCTCTTGGAGTGCTCCTGGAAAGTAGCATCAACAAAAAGGATGACTTCACAGTTGGGAGGCGGCCTATTGGTGGTAGAAAATGGGTCGTATTGTGGGCATCGTTGAGTCTTCAGTCCTAGGATAGAGGATGTTCGCTCCCTGATGAAATCAGTTGAGACTAATTTATGATGTGGGGTTCCTCCGTGGGCAATGTCATTGCAATTATGCCAGATCGGCCACCAGCCCACACAATGTAGGGTGCACTGTTCGGGGCTTGCATTTGGGGGGGGGGATATCATCTCGTGAATCCACGCATGTTCTGTCATTTGGAGGAAGTCGTCTGACATCTAGAGATCTTGCCAAATTACTTTAGCATGCTGACAATCTCTAAGGCAATGTATAAGGGACTCTTGGGCATTGTTGCAAAGTGTATAGAGGTCGTCCATTACAATATGTCTTCAAACCAGTTCAAGGTTTGTTAAGAGTGAACCATGAAGGACCAACCAGAGGAAGGTCGTGATCTTATTAGGGAGATTTGTCGACCAGATTTGTTTCCACATAGATGAGGATGGGCTTGGGGGCTGGTTTTGAAGCCAGATGTAGGTGGAGCTTTCTGTAAGTTCACCAGTAGCAGTGAGGGGCCATGTCCAACTGTCTACACCGCAAGCTTGCTCAGGGCATTGATAAATTGGAGAAGACGCGACACCGGTTGGGGTAGGTAATTATTTATAAAGTCCCAATCCCATCTTGAGTCTGAGTGTTTCAACACTACACTGAGAGGTCCTCGAGACTGGGGGATAAGAAGACATGGGTCATATTCTATGGTGGATTTACCAATAATCCATCTATCTTTCTAGAAATTAGTCGTTTGGCAGACAAAATTGTCTTGTGGCTGATCTCTTTGAGATTGGCTACGTTGCATTTGATGAATGCCCACGCCAAGGAACATGGTTTCTTGATGATGCTTTCATTGTGCATATACTTGCCTTGCATTACTATGACCCAGAGGGTAGCCGGGTGTGTCATGAAATGCCATGCATTCTTTAGCATAAGGGCTTCATTTTGTTCACGTGCTGACTTAAGACCCAGACCTCCATGAGAGGTAGGTAGGGCCACCTTCTTCCATAAGAGTGGTGAAATTTTCCACTGTGTACGTCCTCCTGGCCATAGAAAGTCACGGATGTGTCGATCTATGTCATCGCGTAGGCTTGGGGAGAGTTTGGCTGATTGCATCATGTATGATGGTATTGATTGCAGTGTACTCTTTGTAAGGGTGATATGCTCGGCAAGCGAGAGACTTTTTGCAGCCCAGTTGTTCATACGCCCTTTGATGGATGTAGTTAGGCTTGCATGTATTGTCTTGTTGAGGCTGTGGTGAAGAACCGGGACTCCTAAGTATTTTCCCAGATCTTCCGTTTGTTGGATACCTATTCTGCGATAGAAACTATGTCTCTCTAAAGTAGAGGTATTTGGGGAGAAGAAGCATCGAGACTTGTCTTTTGAGAGCATCAACCCTGACACAAGATTGAACTCATCAATGACTTTCTGTATCATAGAAGCTTGAGACCTGGAAGCCTCCACCATGAGCAAGATATCATCTGCGAACATGATGTGAGAAAGAGGAACCCCTCCTCTAGACAGAAGAATTGATTTCCATTCACCAGATTCAACCACATGGGAAATGGCTTGGATAAGTCTTACCATACATAGAACAAAGAGAAACGGGTTGATGGGGTCACCTTGACGCACACCCTGATTGGCATGGAATGGCTCTATTAGGGTACCCTCCCAAAGGATGGAGGTGGAGCCAATAGATATGATTTACATGATTAGAGAAATAAGCTTTTATGGGAGTCCCACCTTGATAAGGGTGTCTTTGATAAAGGGCCACCTCATTTTGTCAAAGGCCTTAGAGAGGTCAAGTTTGATGCACACCCACTTCTTTCCTACCTTCTTGCTCTTCATAGAGTGAATCACTTCCTAGACGAGTAGGATATTGTCACTTATGCAGTGTCCCGGGATAAAACTTGACTAAGTCTCTGAGATCCAGTTATGGAGGTATGGTTTGGTACGTTCCATAATGGTTTTTGAGATAATTTTGAAACAATATTTGTTTAAGGAGATAGGGCGAAGCTCATTGCACCGTTGTGGGTGTTGTATCTTGGGAATCAAGACCATAAGGGAGTCTACCAAATGAGGATCTATGATTCCACTTCTAAAAGTTTCAGTGACTTGTAGTATGATGGAGTGTCTGACGTAGTGCTGGTTTGTTTGGATAAAGCCATTACATATGTCGTCAGGACCCGGTGCCTTTACCAGAGCCATAAGGAAGACCACTTTTTTGATTTCATCTGTTGTAGGTAACTTGTCGAGCTCATACAATTCATGGCCTCCAGGAAAATTGCCAATATAGTATGTAATCTTTGCGATGATGGAGGGTGAGATTGTTAAGGCAGTGAGGAGAGTACTGAAGTATGTCTGCATGTGGCTACGCATGTGAGAAGCATCGGTGAGCCATTCATCATTTTCATCTTGGATGCTTGAGATAGGGTTTTGGAATCTTTTGGATTTGACATAGGAGTGAAAAAACTTGTTGTTTCTGTCTCCATGTTGTAGCCATTTTATGTTGGCTTTCTGTTTCCAATCAGCTTCTTCTCGTCACAAGATAGCTTCGTACTCCTCTTGTAAATGAATAGAACGACTGTTGTTATAGACATTAAACTAGGAAGGGGAATGTACCTGGCAGTCATTTAGTTGTCGCAAGATCCTATCCTTCTTCTTGTATTGGGCCTTTAGATGTTTGGATTCCCAATTGATCGCAGTCGACTAGAAGTCCGGTAAGGTGTTAGTTAGGGGCTCGGAGTTGTCCCAGCTAGAAAGTAGTTCCTTGGGGAACACTGGGATAAGGCTCCATCTTGCCTTCGTACGGAAGTGGTTGTTCCGTCTTTGGTTGCCCCTATGCCTAGTGATCAAGATGGGGTTATGATCATTGTAGAGACGTGGGAGGATCCAAATGTTCATGTCATTTTCGATTGATAGCCAATCAACATTAGCTACCAATCGGTCTAGCTTCTTTCATAGGTTGCCCTTTTTGAAGGTGAAGAACTGCCCAAATGGGCGGGTGTCCGCTAGGCCAGTAGTAAGTAGCATAGAGTGGAAGTTTTGACAGTATCGTTTGTCAAATCCTTTTCCACCCTCCTTTTCACTGACATCCAGCATAGTGTTGAAGTCGCCAGCTATGGCCCAGGCCCCATCAATGGATGAGGATAGGGTGCATAGGCAGCTCTAGAGAAGGGTATGTTTTTGTGGATTAGGGCTGCCATAGACGAAGGTGAGGAACCAAGTATCATTCACCTTATAGTGGATGAATTGTCGATGACTTTAGAGGATTTCTACTTTGCATCGGTGGTTGTCCCAAAGGACCCACACACCGTCTGAGAAACCAAGAGCTTCCACTTTGTGGGAGTAGGTGTAACCAAGTTTGTTGATTATGTTTGTAGCCTTGACACCACTACAATGGGGTTCGACGATGGCAAGGACATGGAGTTTGTATTTTTGTTTGAATTCTCTGAGAAGATTGAGCTTGTCCTTGGAGCAGGCTCCTTGTACGTTCCAACAAATGATGTTTGTCATATGGGAACATATCTAAGGGAGGTGGCCCTTACAAGGATTCAGTTGATAATGGCACGGAGGCCCACATCTTGGCCCTCAATAGAGCCAGTTCCTGGTGGTTTTCCTTCCTTTAAGAAAGAGAGTGATCTTGCCATATCTGACTTGAGGCTCTGACCTCTGACGAGTTGGGCCAGTTTGCCTTTCTTGTTCTCCCTACCAGGGCTAATGGTCTGATAAACAATTTTTCAATTCCAGAGCATGACCCCTCCGTTGTTGGAGTTGTTCCCCCAGGTAAAAGGAGGGAGTAGTTCCGACGTCCCCGTGTCGGTGTTTTCTTGGAAATGGAAAGATGAGGCAATTTCCATGTCTCTAGATCACCCTTCATATATCTCATCATCTACAAGAATGACGGTAGTATCCTTAGGATCAGTGTTCTTTGTGCTCTGAACTTCATTTACTGGGGGTTTGGGGGGTCCAGTAGAGGTTGGTAGGGTCTTTTTCTTTTGGTGTTTCTTTTTTTTCTTGCGATTCACCATAGTTTCCCAGTCCTATTCGCATCCGTATTCATTATTAGGGTGTGATGGGGTTTTAGGCTGCGTCGGGGTTTTGTGCTAGTCTCCTTCAGTTTGTCAACCTATCAAGGAACATCCTTCTTGGTTGGTGGAGGCATGCGCTCAGGCATCTTGCCATGGATCTCGCTGGTGTACGTTGGCGGAAGTACAACAGTGGACGACGTCGATGTTGAGGGGTCACCACTAGGGAACTTAGGGATGAACTTGCAGTCGGGCTTCGCATGGCCGAACCTTTTGCACTTCATGCAAAAAGTGGGGAGATTTTCATACTCCAACCTATACCGACCTCCATTGAGGAAGATTGCTGGCAACAGGGGGTGTTGGTGTTGACCTCCACTGCTATTCGTGAAAATTTTCCCCGATGATCAGATTGTGTTGAAGTATCTATCTTGATAGTTTTCCCTGTAAGGTTACCAATGCTTTCAAGCAACTGGTTCTGATACAAAAAGATCAGCATGTCCGCAATCCTTGCCCAGACAACAAGCTTCCGAGGGATAGGATTGGAAGGTCAAAAGGATGATGACTGGGATTGGACTGAGAGATAATGATTAAAGATCATCCAAGGGCCACCTATCATGACTCGGATGAAGTCCTCATTATTGGCTAGTTGTATAATATAGTAGCCCATGTCCAGGTCGATAGCACGGAATTCGTCAGACAGTTGCCAGAGGGTTGTGATTATGTTCATAAGGACATTGAAACTTATGTTGGTTCCTATGATCTTGATAACCACCGTGAACTTTCATGGTTCGAGGAGAAAGGGGAGGCACTCTAGATTAACTGTGATAGCTGGGACACTACCACTTCTGACGAACCTGATGTCCTCCGTTGTGAGAAGATTTGGGGTGACTTGCGTAAGCGAGGCTAGGATCTTGTTGGTTCGACCCATGACCATGTCCTTATAGGACATGTTAGGGTTTTCTCGGGTGCTTGTTACTTCCTCCATGGGCATGTCAGTTTCTCTAGAAACGTCAGGTTCAGGGTGAGTTCCTGTAGGGACTGGGATGTCGGTAGCTTGTTCAGTCACGACACGATGAGAATGCAGGGAGAAGCCTGCTTGCCCTGTGTTGTGGCTGCCATGGCCGCCGCTTCGGGCTCCAAGACCTAGCATCACCTCATGCTAAATTTTAGATTCATTAGACCTTCAAATTACTATAAGAGTTAATATTGCAAATATGGAATTTGATGTGAAACTAAACATACATAGTATGGATGAGAGATATTGAATGAGATCAAGAATAAGCTATGTAGATTGGTTCAAAACCCAAATTAGTAGAATGTATGTCCACTACCTAGAGAGTTCAAGTCTGAGGATTTCACAACCATTGCATACTTATATTCCATTATAAGACAAACAAAAAGACCTTCCTTTTTCAAGGCAAGGATACATAGCCTTCATTTTTAAGGATCAAAAGGAGCCAATAAACCTTACATGGTCTTACCTATCCTTCAAGCAAGAGTTGTCAACCTCTACAAGGGCTTACCCACTTCTACAAGGCAATGGACAACTTCACCAAGGAGCTTCCCTTCTTGCAACATGTATTCCTCCTTGAAGGAATTACTCACTCTTCTCAAGTATCTTCATCCTTCACCTTGTCCGTCACCAAGGAGATGCTTTCACCAACTTTGCTTTAAAAAGGGGATTGAGGAAAGGGAATATTGATAGCTTCACAAGGATAAAAATAAAATAGCTCTTCAAAAATACATATCTCACTCATATTGACATTTTTATTAGTAAGCAAGAGAGCGAAAGGGGCTCTATGTGAACAAAATCACTCAACTATATCTAGGAGCAAGGTAGGAAAACTTAGATTGAAGTCCAATGGCCCCAATTTATAGTTGGGGGTGTCCACTGGCCATTAGAAACACTTTGGAACAAATTCTAGCCATTTGGGGTGTTGCAACAAATATAATTTTGAGTTTTGCAACACTCCAATAGTTAGAAACATTTTTTCAGCACATTATGTACAGTGCAATTGGTCAAGTTTCAATGAAGGTAACTCGACCGATAGCACTATGTGACAAACTAATTTAGAGTTGTCAATCGAGTTTATCGTAGATGAAACTTGACCAATGACTTAAAATCACCTTGCCTATGCAGGGTGTCAGTTGAGTTATCACCAGGACAAACTCGGTCAAACTTGGTAGTTTCCAAGACCCAATCTAGGCGTCAATCAAGTTTCTGAAGGGAAACTCATCCGAGAAGGGTGATTGTGATGCATTTTGGAAATTATCATTAGTGTTCTTAAACATTCATTTTAAGTGATCCTGATTCTTTCTCATCTTAATTACAAGTTATATCATCAATACAAATGATTATAAAATGGTCCTGAGTCGTTAGGGTGTTTTTCAAAAAAGTACATTTGCATTGACTTTGGCTTGTATTTGATCAGGCTAGGTCTTGAGTGAATTTATCCTTTTCTTGTACCTAGTACCTTCAATCAATCTCAAATAGACATATTAGATACATATGAATGGAATGGTTTTCATTTGCAAAATATGGACAATGTATAACTGTTAGGTCAACATTCTCCCCCTTTATGAAGATAACAGACCATTCCTCAACATATTGAAAAGGACTTGATATTTAACTTTTACCTTGTGAATTATAGAGGGATATGTGAATAACAATAGAAATTTCATCCCTCAATTCATGATTACCTTAGATTGTATGGTTAATATATCCAAAAAAATAACCATATCACATATATACTTTTGAGTCCTTTTACATAGTCCTATGACTTTTTAGAGAATTAACTAGAAAAGGATCACAACATTCCCCCCCCCCTTTGTCATATCAAAAAGGCATGGGGTAGAAGATCTATAAACACAGATCTTATCCATAGGCACAAACTACACAAGCAACCAGCAAGCAAGCACCAACTAGAAGCATGCAGAGAGAACAAACATACTAGAGTCATAATCAAAATATGGAAGCACTTACCCAAAACTCATGAAATAGAACCAAACATAGAGTTAAGGTACATATAATCAGACTACAACAAAAGATATCTCCTCTCTAGATGAAAACTACAAAACAATGAGATACAAAAATAGTAAGCATCGAATACAGTGCCCAAATGTTTAGCGCATGATAGTCTACAAAAGAATATAAATTTGAGTGCCCTAAAGACTAAGAGCTAAACATCTAGGGAATCTAGGACAAGTCATCACCACCATCCAATTGGTAGTCTTCATCTCCATCTAGAGGTGCATCTAGGGAAGTAGGTGTAGTCTCACCACCATCCCCATCATCATTGGATTCATCATTACCGTCATCATCATCATCCTCATCCCCATTACCATCACCATCATCATCCCCAACATCCTCATCAGCCATCTATGTGTCCTCTTCAAGAACAGAAGATCGAGGACTAGGCCATCTGCGATTTTGTTCTTCCCAAGAGATGCCACACTAGTGTAATGCCTTATCCTGCTCATAATTAGGTATAAAAGCCCAATTGAAATCAAAAAGAAGGGAAATAGAAAGTCCAACAGGAAGGGCAAGTAGCTGAGAGCAGGCAGCAGGGGCAGGTTCACCATCAGAGGTAGGGGGTATAGAAGAAGTAGTAGGATGGTAGGCCGGGTGGAACTGACTGTATGCATAGGAAGTGTAGTCAACATTTGGGTAGGGTTGGTAGGTGGGTAGGGATGGGTGCAGGATAAGTTCATGTTTGACATAATCTGAAATAAATCCTGGTGGAGGTGATCCTGGACCTATAGGTTGTATGCCTGATGGTGCATCATGTAGCCCATCAAAGTTTCATTAGACACTAAGAATGAGGCATGGTTAGGTCTAGGAGGAGGTGAAGGAGCATGGGTGGAGTTTGAAGCACCAGGTGTGGTTGTGGAGGTGGGAAGAAAAGACTTATTGACAGTGGTTTCACTGATGTGCACACCTTTCCTACTTGCTTGTAACCAAGATCATGGAAAAGGGATTTCTTAGTGTGGTGAACAAAAAAAGTGTAGTTCCATGTAATATTTGCATAGAATTTGTGCATAGATTTTATGCTAGAAAGAGAGTTAGTGTATACACATAGTGTGCCAAGGTGTTGAGCATTGAACACAGAAGCAAACTCAGTCATCAAATCATTTCATGATTCAAGGAAAGCACAAAAAGGAAAAGGATTTCTAGGAAGAAACTCCTTATGCCTATTTACGGCTTGATAGGAGATGAAAGAAGTTCCATAACAAGAGATGATCCGGGAAGCAGTGGAGGATGAGGGAACTCTAGATGGACCAATTCTTTTCCATTGGTTGGGGTCCATGGAGATGAAGAAAGAGGGCATGGCGCTAAGATGAGGAAGAAGGATAGGAGATGCAAGTCGCCCAAGTTGTTGGGTTAAGGTAGAGAAAGTTAGGGCAGGTGATCTAGGGTTGAAGAGGGCAAAGGAGGGTTTTTGGTAGCTCTAGGGTTCAAGGAAAAATAAGAAAGGAAGGTTTTTGCTCGACTTTTCTCTAGTTGAGAGGAGAAAGTCAGGCGGTAGTCTACATATATTTTCACCCAACAGTGTTGTTGACCGAGTTTGAGGTTTGGGAAACTCGCCAGATACTGCTATTTTGTTTAGTCCTCGGCATGTTCTCGGTTGTATTTCCCCCACTCGACCAAAGGGTCAGTTTATCCAAAAGATAAGAAATTTAGTTATAGGTCACTGGAATGCTATATTTTTTTATAGACTATAATGTATTGTGAACATTTTAAGGCACATTCCACTCATCATTGTCTACTATTTTGTGATAAAACAAGCATTTTCCAAAATTAGCCAAAAACAAGAAAATTAAGTCATTAAGACTAGGTAAAAATAGCACCCACAAGTATGAGATGAGAAATATATGAGCAAGAACATTAGGTATGAGAATATCTAGCTAGAAGGCATATCAATATCATCAAAAGTAGTAATAAGCAATTTTGATCTAATAAAAGTAAATTTCTCTCTAGCTAGAGGTTTTGTGAAAATGTTCGCATGTTGATTATTGATGTCTACATGCATGATATAGATATCCTTTTTGGCAATGTGTTGAATGAAGGAAGTGATGGAGGACCTTTGTGTGTTTAGCTCTACTATGCAATATAGGATTATAAGAACAAGATTAATTACACAAGTATTATCATAGTAGATAGGAGAAGCATCATTGAGCATTTGCTTCATCCATAGGACTTGGGCACAATAACTCCCAGTTGTAATGTATTTAGCATCAGTAGTTGAAAGAGCCACAATCCATTCTTTTTTGAGAAACAAGAAACTAAGCATGGTCCTAGGAGGAATCAAGTAGCACTTGTGCACTTTCTATCAATTAAGCACCTTGCATAATCCGCATCACTATAAGCAGTAAGATTAAAAGTCCCTTGACTTGGGATACCATAGACCAAAGTTTTGGGTTTTGGATTGGTACCTTAGAATTGTCCTAATAGTTATAAGATGGGATTTTTTGGGGATTTATTGAAATCTAGCACACAATCCAACACTAAACATAATAGAAGGTCTAGAGGAAGTTAAATATAATAAGCTATCAATCATACCTCTTTGAGCTTCTCATCTACCTTCTCACCTTCCTCATCTCTATTAAGTTTGATGGTGTTTGATATGGGAGTATCTATAGGCTTGGTGTTCTTCATCCCAAATTGCTTCAAGAGTTTACTTGTATAATTGCCTTGGTTGATGAAATTTCCTTCCTTTGTTTGCTTGATATGGAATCCAAGGAAGAAATTTAGCTCCCCCACCATACTCATCTCGAACTCACTCTGCAAGCTAAAATCCTTGCACAGATCAAGATTAGTTCTTCCAAATATAATATCATCAACATATATTTGAATGATCAAAAAGTTGCTAGAAGTGTGTTTGAGAAAGAGGGTAGAATCAACTTCGCCCATGACATTGCCATTTTCTAATAAAAAATTCTTTAATTTCTCATACCAAGCTCTAGGGGCTTGTTTGAGTTCATAGAGAGCTTTTTGCAACAAATAAACATGGACATGAAGCTTATCATGTTCAAAGTTGGGAGGTTTTCCCACATAGACTTCCTCCTCTATTTTATCATTCAAAAACCCACTTTTAACATCTATTTGGTATAGCAATAAATTTGTGTAGCTAGCAAAGGCAATTAACATTCTAATAAATTCAAGTCTAGCAACGGGAGCATAACTTTCATCAAAGTCAATACCTTCATGTTGATTGTAGCCTTAAGCAACTAATCTTGCTTTGTTCCTTCCCGCTTTTTTGCTTTTATCTATCATGTCACGGTAGACCCACTTGGTGTGAATGGTCTTTCTATCATTTATTCTTGGCACTAAGGTCCACACTTTGTTCTTGTCAAACTGCTCTAGGTCCTCTTGCATAGATATGATCCATTCATCATCCTTTAGATCTTCTTTTGTTCTTTGGCTCAAGTTGTGAGATGAAGGTGCTTTCATCTTGTTCTTTGTTGAAGGAAGCATGTGTCTTCACCCTTTCATAAGGATTGCCTATTATGATCTATTTATCATGATCTTTAGCAAATCAAGGAATTAGATCCTTCTTTTCTTCTTCTATCTCTTATTCATCTACTACCTCCTATTTTCCTTTGTCAATGATGTTGATCTACTTAATCTAGGAATCACCTCATCTACAACATCATCATTTACAATATTCTTGGAAATAGAGGGGTTAGTTTCAACAAATTTAACATTGATAGATTCTTCACCTTTAGACAATTCAGTGTTAAACACTCTATATGATTTACTAGTTAGTGTTATACCAAAGAAAGAAAACCTTGTAGGATTTCACATCAAACTCGTTGAGAGAATCCTTGGTGTTTAAAACAAAACAAGGACAATCAAAGACATGAAATAAATCAATAGAGGGCTTTTAACCACACCATAACTCATAGGGGGGTTTCTTTAGAAAAAAGATGAGTGGAAACTCGGTTTTACACAAACATGAGATGCAAACGGATTTGGCCCAACCTTCTTGGGAGTATCATACTCTAGAAGCATGGTCCTAGCTATTTCTTGTAGTGACCTATTATTTCTCTCTACAATCCCATTTTATTGAGGTGTATGAGGGGAAGAAAAGTTGTGTGAGTAGTCAGATTCCTCACAAAAACTTTCAAACATATCATTTTTAAATTCTCCCCCATGGTCACTACATATAGAGACGATTAGGCAAGAAGGTTTTGTTAACAACTTGTTTGCAAAAAGTAGAGAAAACATCAAGAGTTTCATTTTTTGAAACTAACAAGAAGATACAAGTACATAGAAAAATTAATATGCGTCGAAGAGCATACCAATTCACTAGAATAATTATCCTAGAGTTTAATATTTTTTAATTCCTCGTTAAGGCTAGTATAGAAGGGTCGATCCCACATTACAACATTTTTAAGATTAGTTTTCTTTTAGTTTCACTTTTTTTTTTGAAATTATTTCTTTTTTGGTATTTTTAAAAGATTAACAGAATGTAAAATCTAATTTTGAGGGGGGTTGATTAAACTAATGCAAGAAACTAAACTGCAAGAAGAATAAAATATTATACTAATAAGAAAATGAAAATATTAAACTAAATAATAAAAACAAAGAAAGAATATGGTTATCACAAAATAGAAGACTATCTAAGGAAGGAACAACGTTGCAAGAATTTAAAAAGAAGGTGATTAAACCAAACATTGAAATAATCGATTGAAATCAGGTGGATAAACATTGAGGCTTAGGTATTTTCACCACCTCATCCAATGTCAAGACCTAATCAAGAATATACGATAAATAAAAGGTGAAAAGTAGGTACGTGAGATATTCATAAATAAAAACACAAAAGTCAAACTCCATGTGAACACATTGGTCCTGGCATTCACGCTTCATAGTTCATCATCCCAATGGGGATTTTTTTACGGTCGTATCCAAATCCCCATGCAACTAGTTTGGTTGTTCTAAATTCTGGGATCCGTGATCGCATTTGTCAGAATTAACTTGCAATAAAAATGAGAGATCACTTTGTTTAAATCAACAATTTTCTAAAACAAAAGCCGTTCTTAAAGAGAAAAACCATGTAGACTAAATCTGAATCTACACAATTGTCAAGGGGATATTCCCTTTGTCTTGATAAGAAGACTACTCGCTACTCATGGAAAAGAAGGGAGAAACAAGGAGAGAAAGAAGGTAATCCATAGACCACAATTTTGGAGTCTCTGAAGAGCTCAAGGCGGTAACGATTAAATAGCTTAACCGCTTCATCTCCCGCTCCAAGAAGAAAATGTGAGAAGAAAGAATAAGAATAGAACAGATCCAGATGCAAAATAAAGAGAGTTAACTTTATTGCTTTGAATGTAAAGTTACTGTAGAATGAAAATAACAGAGTTCCACTATAGAACAAGTACAAAATTTGGGACCGTTTTTCTTAGTGGAGTCCTCCCTCCTTTTATAGAAGGAGGAGGGATGGAAATGAAGCCCTACATAAAATATTCTCTAGAAGACTCCTAGCGGGCGGATGAAAACTTTATGGATTTGGTCAATAGAGGAAATGGTTGATTGCTTTTAATTATGTTAACTGTTTGCATTCTTTTTACAACAGATTCCCGAAATGTTAATTTGGAGTGTATTTTTGGGGCAGTCATAAGTTCTAAAGTGATCCAAAAATATATTTTTCCTGTGGATAATTCAATTCTCTTTTTGATGCATACTTGCCCATTAAATTTCACCTTGGGATGTATGAGTTATGACAATTTTGGTGTCAGGTATATATTTAAATCAGGCACTGTGGGAATTTGTGCAAAATATCTTCCAAGGAAAATTAGTCATAGAGTGATTGAGCCATTTTCCTATAAAAACCAAAAAAATATAACTAAAACTCTAAATAAAGAGAAAATTCTAAAATAATATAAATAATAACAAAAGTAAGAAGATAAACAACAAAATAATCCTAAAAAGATATCTAAAAGATGTAAATAAAAAGGATAAATACACATTTATCAAAATACCTCGGACTTGAATCTTTGCTTGTCCACAAGTAGTTAAAATCACAAATAAAGTCTAATTTATACTCACAACATGTCATTCCTCACCCATCACTATAATCCTTATCTCCAAATTCTGGCCAAGTGACCCAATCTCCTAAAACCACAAAGCACAAAGTTTTATATTCTCTATCAAAATACTTATCTTATCTTGCTTCTAAATCAAGATTTTTTGGAAAAATAGGCTTCATCTTACTTTCACTTTGACAAACTCAATTTTTTTTCTAAGTTGTTGCACTAGAACAGGACAAAGGGGAGTGTGAAAATAAAGAAGAAAATGAAGAATTTTTTTATACCTCCTATATTTGACTCAGGATTTGAATTTATGGAGTTTTGCCTACATTGGTCAACATTTTTTCATGTGTACTTTTGACATCTTTTAATGGTACACCTCTTTGTGTAGTATGGAATTTTATTTTGGGAAGCATGCATCCTGGACTTGATTTTTATTTGGTGGTGATTCTTTGCTTCTCTTTTCTTGAAGAAAATTAGAGGGAAGGAAGAGATGTTCTTGTGCTTATAACTTTCAACATTTTTTAGAGAGTGTCATTCCTCTAGTTAGAATATTCCTATAATTCACATCATACAAGTTTTATAACAACATAATCCATTTGTTTAAATAGAAGGAAACATTATGCTTGGTTCTGATCGATTCCTTATGACTTGCCAACTATTCTAAGGAGTGATATTATTAGGGGTCCTAGGTGACATGATGGTTTTATATATGGTAATTTGTAATATATTTTGCAAAAAGTTTTACTAAATTCAATTTGGGGTACAATGATATATGTCTACTCAATGGGCTGACTAGATAATGGCCTTTTTACAACTAAGGAAAACAAAAAAGGGATGGCCGACTAGATAAAGGCCATAAACTAAAGCAAATATATGCAAAACAATAAAGAAGTAATATAAAACAAATAAGGGAAAAGATAGGGGTGTAATAGAATCGTACCACCCACCTCCACCCAGGACTTAGACTTTTTCTCATCCCGAACAAAACCTAAATCTAAGATGGAGGGAAGAAAATCACTCTGGTGGAGGAAAGTGCAAAGATGAAAGAGGATTGTAATAGTAGTTCCCCCAATAAGGGGATTTGGGGTCAGGGTAGTCCTGATGGGGTATATGACTTTCATCCAACGCATCAATAGGTTGGAATGCCAATCTCTCAATTTTTTTCTTTTTATTTCTAGAATAAGAACTGAAATTGAAACACATGTGTTAGCTAAGACAAACATAGAAGAAAATTGTAAAGTTAAATGATTGGGTTGCCCTCCAAAAACGCCTAGTTTTATGTCAAAGGCCCGCCAGAGCTGGATTATGGAGCCATTTTAGGCTGGGGGAGGTGGGGGTTTGTGTAGGTCAAGATCTTCAAGTAAGGAGATTTCATGGGCCTCAGAAGAAAGAAAATCCTCAACTGTGATGTACCATTTAAGATTGTGTCTATTAACCTTAAACTCCCTTAAAACCTTATCCCAAATAAAAAAGTTCCATGAGGGTAGGCACGTTTGAGAAGGTAGGGCCCATACCATCTAGATATAAGTTCTCCGAGAAAAAGTCTCAACCTAGAATTATACATTAATTTGATCACCCTCCCTGATGTCTTTTCGCCTAATATGACCATCATGCCATAGTTTGGTTTTATCTTTCTAAATTCTAGAATTTTCATAGGTCATCATTCGGAGTTCATCTAACTCTTGCATTTGCAGAAAGCGGTTTACACCTGCAGCAGTTAAGTCAAAATTAAGAGTTTTGATGGCTCAATTGGACTTATGGTCTAATTCCATGGGCAGATGGCATGATTTTTGATAAATCATTGAGTTTCAAAGCCCAATCGGTCCTAGTGTGATTTACCATTTTCTCTAGGATGGACTTGATTTACCTATTTGACACCTCAACTTGACCACGATTCTGAGGGTGGTAAGGGGTGGCAACCTTATGATGGACTCCATACCCTTTAAATAAGGACTCGAAACTCTTCTCTAGGAAATGGGAACCTCCATTAGAAACTACGGTATGAGGCACTCCGAATCAAGGAAGAATAATATCTTTGAAGAGTTCCTTCATGGGTTTGGAATCATAGGTTTTGGTGGGGATGGCTTCAACCCATTTGGCAACATAGTCAATAGCCACTAAGATATATTTGTACCTACAAGAGGAAGGAAATGGGCCCATATAATTTACCCCCCACACGTTGAAGATCTCAATCTCTTACCAAGAGGTCATGGGAATTTGGTCTCTCTTGTAAATGTTGTCAGTCCTTTGACATTCATGACATGCAAGGAAAAAATGATATGAATCTTTGAAAAGAGTAGGCCAAAAATAACCCAAGTTATAAGACTTTCCTAGTAGTTTTCTGAAAGCTCATGTGCCCTCTTGTGGGGCCAGAATGGAATTTCCCAAGTATGTATAGGGCCTCTTCCTTAGTGACACACCAACAGTAAAGTCCATTAGAAATAATATAAAAAGGCATGGGTCATCCCAATAATATTGTGTCACATCATGTAAGAATTTTGCCTTAGAATGTCCCTTGTATTTAGGGTGCAACACATCTGCATCTAGAAAATTTACATAATCAGCAAACCAAGGATATTGGGATTTCATTTTCAACAATTTATCATCAGGAAGGGAGTCATTTATGAGGATACCATCATCATCAAAAAAATCAAGGCGATTGAGATGGTCTGCCACTACATTCTTGCAATCCTTTTTGTCTAGGATTGCTAGGTAAAATTCCTAAAGTAAAAGGACCCAACGAAGAAGGTGGGTTTTGGCATCCTTTTTTGCCATCAAGTATATAATGACCGCATGGTCTGTATAAATAATGACTTTGGACCCTACCAAATATGAGCCAAATTTTTGAAAGGTGTATATTGTGGCTAGAATTTCCTCTTCAGTCGTGGTGTAGTTTTGATGGGCATCATCTAGAGTTTTGTATGTAGTAGATTGCATGGTTCTTTTTAATAACATGTTGTCCCAGAATAGAACCAAGGGCATAATCACTCACATCACACATCAACTCAAAGGGTAAGTACCATTCAGGGGCCTTAATAATGGGAGTAGTAGTGAGGGCATCCTTCAAACAAAGAAAACTGATCATGAAAGCTTTATCAAACGCAAAAGGGATGTCTTTTTGGAGGAGATTAGTCAAGGGTTTGGTGATCTTACAAAAGTCACAGATGAAACACCTATAAAATTTTGTGTGCCCAAGGAAGGCACGAACATCCTTGATAGAAGAAGGGGGTGAAAGATTCAATATGACCTCAATCTTGGCTCTATCCACTTCAATGCCATGGTTGCTCACCCTATGATGTAAAATAATCCCTTCAATTACCATAAAGTGATACTTTTCCCTATTGATAATCGAGTGTGCTTCCTCACATTTTTTTCAAAACAAGAGATAAATGATGGAGGCAAGAGTCAAAACTATCTCCATAGATAGAGAAATCATCCATAAACACCTCCATGATGGTCTCGGTCAATCCAGCGAAGATAGCATACATGCACCGCTAAAATGTGGCTAGGGCATTCCACAACCCAAATGGAATTCTTCTAAATGCATAGGTGCCAAACACGCAAATAAAGGTCATTTTCTCTTATTCATCCAAATGAATGGGGATTTGATAGAAACCTAAATAGCCATCTAGATAACAAAAATATTTCTGATGGGCGAGGCGCTTTAGTACTTGATTTAGAAAGGGAAGGGGGAAATGATCTTTCCTAGTGGCCTTATTCAGTTTTCTACAGTCAATACACATCCTCCACCCAATGACAGTGTGGGTGGGAATAAGCTCATCATTGTCATTTTTCACGACGGTGGTGCACCCTTTCTTGGGAATGACCTGAACAGGACTAACCCATGGATAGTTAGAGATGGGGTAGATGATTCCTGAAATCAAAAGCTTGATAACTTCTAGACACACAACCTCCTTCATGTTTGGATTCAATTTCATTTGAGGGTCTCTAGCAGGTTTGTAGTCCTCTACCATAGGAATTTTATGCATGCAAATGGCTTGATCTATTCCTGTCAAATCTACCATTTTGTATCCTATGGCGAATTTCCTCTTCCTAAGCTTAGTCATTAGCTTGTTTTCCTATTCATGGGTGAGATCAGAGTTAATGATAACAGGATAAAGTTTTTTTTTCATCAAGGAAGTCATACTTAAGACCTTCAGGGAGGGGTTTCATGTTGAGTGCCTTGGGGGGTTTAGGTTTTGCATCTACAACAAAAACCATTTTTAGATCTTCAAACTCTTCCTTGTGGATCTCCTCAAAGGTGTTGAGATGGTCTCAAAATTTCTCCAATCGCTCATCTTCAAACCCACAATCAATAGGGGTCACAAGGGCATTTTGGAGGAAATCATCAACTAATTCCCATTCTTGCCTCAATTGTTTCATCCTCTCAATACAATCAAGAAGATAGACCTCTTCTTGGAGGATTGGTCCACGCATGCTTTTGAAAACATAAAACTTTAGGATTTGTCTTCCTAGGTGCAAGAAAATGGTTCCGGCCTCAACATCAATTAAGGCACAAGTGGTGGCCAAAAAGGGTCAGCCAAAGATGATGGGGTATCTTAGGTCTTCCTTTATGTCCATGATAACAAAGTCACATGGGATATAAGTATCTTTCCCAACACTTACAGGTATATCTTCAATGATACCCATGGGTTTTGTCATGGATGAGATATCCAATTGGATGGTCATGGTTGTAGGAAGCACGTCAACAAAGCATAACCTCCTACAAAGACTATAGGGCATGATAGAAATACTAGCGCCCAAATCGGCAAGATCCTTCCTGCAAGCATTGTCACCTAGGTAGCACCCAATCCCAAAGGAATCGGGGTCTTTCTTCTTTGAAGGCATCTTGCTTAGAATGATATCAGAGGTGGTCCTAGCAAGCTTGACTATCTTATACTCATTGGTGTGGTATTTCCTGGTCAAGAGAGATTTCATGTACTTGGACCAGGCCGGCATATCATCTAAGGCGTCGAGAAAAGGGATATCCACATACAACTTTTTATGGCTTTTCTAAATTTCACAAAATGATTATCAAGCCTAGTTTTCTTAAGACGAGCCTGATAAGGTGGATGAGGTTTGTAAATAGGATGTCCAGGCTCATCAGTATGCACAGGTGGTACCACAGGGGAAGGGATGGTAGGAGTGGGAATGATGGGAGTAGGTGAAGGGGGAGTTTCGATGATCATGATATCATCATCCTCAAAATCCAAAGGTACAACAGCGGGTTTCTCTAGAGGGGGAGTATGAGTCTTCCCCGAACGGGTGGAGACAACTGTAATTTGTTCAGGATGTTTTGGGTTATTCTCAGGATGCCCAGAAAAGGTGCTTGCAGGGAGCTTTGTTGGATAAAGAGGCGAGAAAATTGAGCATCAGTGGACTTTTGATGTGTTATTATGATTTTCTCTAAGGATGAAACCCTGTCATCTATCACAAGAGTGGGTACATTCTATTGAGGTGGTGGTTGACGGAAGTTTTGGTATTGTTGTCCTTGGTAAGGTCCACTATTTGGGATATTGCCCATATAGTTCCTTTATTTCCCAAAATTCCTTTGATTGTTATTATAGGGAAAGCTTGCTGGTGGATGGTAGTTGGCTTGAGGTGGTGGGGTCTTCGTGGAGGGGGAAGTCAAGATGAGTTTTTAGCTCCTGATGGGTTTCCATATTGAAATCCAGATGAATTATGGCTTGGTTTGGATTGTAGTATGTCTGGCCCGGGATGCTATGGATTAAGTTAAGATCTTCCACTTGTTGACCAATATCAGGTTGCATACAAGTGTAGTAGAAATATTGACATTGGAAGGTAGCATGATAATAACTGTGGCATATCCCACATAGAGATTCCACAACCCTCACTTATTGAGGTTTCCTTTCATAGGCATTGAATGAAGATCCCAAGCGGTCTTGTTTCAAGAAAATTAATTTAAGGGCTTCAACAATGATATGGATGTTTGGGTTTACCTCAGCCTTAGCAACTTTGAGGACCCCACTAGCTCCTCATCTATCTTGAGTCTTAGAGGCTCTTTTCACCACCTCCCATGCACTACCTAGGTTTTGAAACATGAAATTTTCTCCATATGAGGAATCATGGAACTTCTTGGTGTCAACATCAACACCACGGTAAAATATTTCATTGAGTTGAGATTGTGGTATATCATGATCAGGGAAATGGTGGAGGAGTTTCATAAATCTCTCCCAAACTTCTCCTAAAGTTTCTCCAGGGACCATAGAAAAGAGAAGTATTTGTCCTCTGATCTCATAGGTGAGGGAAGGAGGGAAGTATTTATCCAAAAAATTTGTTTGAAGTAGCTTTCCAAGTGGTGACAGATTTTTCACTCTCCATGGCATTATACCAACTACGGGATTCCCTTGAGAGTGAGTATTTGAAAAGCCTAATTCTAATGGCATCTTCAGAGACACCTAGAATCTTGATCAAGGAACTAAGGTTGGTGAATCGTTGGAGGTGATTTTGACAACTTTCGTTCTTATTCCCAGAACAAGGGTTAGCTTGGAGCATGGTAATCCAGTGAGTGTGGATCTCAAATAGGGGGCAGTAATCGTAGGTGGCACAATTGGGTGTTGTGCATATCTGATTTTAGGAGTAGAAAAATATTTTAATTGTTTTTGTCTCTCGAAATCCCCCTGAGTGGCTTCTATGGCCTCTTGCTCAGCGATATAGGTTGTGTGCAGATTGACTTCTTGGGCCGAACATTTTGCCATCATAAGTTCTCTTTGAGTGGAAAGTGCCTTCTCAATCCTATGGGCAACTTCCTCTTCATCCATCCTAAGTTTATTTTTTTTTATTTAAGTGATGGAAGGTTCTCTCTGGCTCAAAAATTGGAGTCATAGAATCATCTGATGGGTGGTGCATGCACAGTTATACAGATATATTCGAGTGCAAAAAAAAAATTACTGCTGGAATGGAAACTTAGCAGAAAGAGGAGATAGCACTTCTGAAATGTTACTCAGAAGGCTTCAAAAAAGTTTTTCAAAAAAAATTTGGGGTTTGAGAAAATGATCTGTTGTCCCCGACGACGGTGCCAAAATTACTACGCGTCAAAGAGCACACCAATACATTAGAATAATTATCCTAGAGCTTAATCTTTTTTACTTTCCAGTTAAGGCTAGCATAGAAGGGTCGATCCCACAAAACAACATTTTTAAGATTTATTTTCTTTTAATCCTGATTGTTTTGAAATTATTTCTTTTTTTCTATTTTTGAAAGATGGCGGAATGTAAAATCTGATTTTAAGGGGATTGATTAAACTAATGCAAGAAACTAAAGTACAAGAAGAATAAAATATTACACTAACAAGAAAATGGAAAGATTAAACTAAGCAAGAAAAATAAAGAAAGAAGATGGTTAGCAAAGAATAAAAGACTATCTAAGAAAGGAACAATTTTGTAAGAATTTAAAAAGAAGGTGATTAATCCAAACATTGAAAGAAATAGTTGAAATCAGATGGGTAAAACATCGAGGCTTAAGGATTTTCACCACCTTATCCAAAGTGAAGCCCTATCATCCAATCTAGGGTTAGGACTCCCTAGCGGTCAAAGCACCATATTTCCCAACAAGGGTCATATCGATTAAGACTCCATATTGGGAAACATCAACACCTTGGGTCTTGACCGATAGGATGGCGATGATACCCGATACCCCTTTGGGTGAGGGATGATGCCCTACTTGATATCCCTTTAATGAGGGTAGGCGACACTTATAGTGAGGGATGTACCTAACCCGATAGCCCCAAGTATGGGAATACCTTTGGCTATGTTGTGATAGGGTGGTTGCCTATGGTTGGTGGTTAAGTGAACCTTTGATAATCTTGATGATTGTTTTGGTTGTGTGATCCTTAAGGATAAATCCTTAGGAGTGGTTTCCATGATGATATATGATACATGATAAAGTGGATACTCATATATAACTTTATGCTTCTTGTTTTCATCATGCGGATGATTAAACCTTAAATGACATCATTGCCTTTATGATCAGTTGGTACCTTAATGTTTGATTGGAAAGTTATATATGATAAAATCATGAATAGAATTGCTCATCCAATGGCATAACCAGATCTCTTTTAATAAGTGATAGATGTTCCTTATGATAATACAATTGTACCTCTATGCTTATACTAACTATGTAGGTACCATTTTGAATAATGCAGGCCATGATGATGGCATGATTGTGATATGATATGGAATATCAAGGGTTAAGATGAACCTAGTGATATGTGGTTGGGTGTTACCCATGGAATGATATGGAATACCTTGATAATGGGATTGAGTCCCAGAGATGTTGATCCTTGAGATGGATCTGGATGATTTGGCAAGAAGCCAAGTGGTAACATTTAATGTGAGATCCTTGTGATGGATCAGGATGATGTTGATGGCACTGAAAGCCTTAGTGATAATGTAACACAAGATAATGAGATTTATATTTGCTATTCTTGTTATAGTTGCATGTTACATAACTTGGTTGAATCTTGCAATCCACTTAAAATACACTTATTAACTACAGAGGAATCTTTCATGTAGTTTTTGTGGCCATAGATCCATCATCGTCAGGAGTTTGGTGATGGTGAAACGAGTTTTCCTACGGGTTAATCCGGAGCGCATATTGTTGAATATATGGGGTTGGTCCTAGCCAAAAATTGGAGGGTTACAGTGAAACTTCGGTTGTAGACTCCAGAGCACGGTTTTAGGCTCGTGACGTAGTATGATAGAGCATGGTGAATAGGCCCATGGCTCAGGATATGTGATAGAGCATGGTGAACAGGTCCATGGCTTAGTGATGATGGAGCACAGTGAATAGGCTCATGGCTTGTTTTTGTAGCGCTCATGCCTGTACAAAGGTGGGCTAGGCAGAGGGTAGACTAACTCTGTGTGGCTGAGGCCACTTAAGCATGAGACTGCAGTCCTGCTTGTTGGTTCTCATGCACTGACCACGAGGTGGTGAGATCGTGGAGTCTAGCTCTTCCATTGACCTTGTATGGCACCTGCTTGGGTTTCACAACCAAAGGTTGGATTTGAGCGGTATGGCTCACTTCCTCAGGGCATAATAAATCATAATTCAGCCATATAGTATATCTGCTTAGGACAAATACGGCACATTGGTTGAGGCCTTGTTTGTATAGTTGTCCTAGCTATATTTTGTAGTTATTTACATGTTTCATAGATGTTATGATAAGTTCTTATATAACTTGTCTTGTCAATCATGTTCCATATACTATCTGTTGATAATTCTCTTAATAATCTGGTAAGATGTTATATAGCCTGTTCTGCTCAGTATGCTGCTTATATAAATTGCTTGCATCAGTTATCAGCTTTATCTATTATAGTTCTTTCTGAGGTTTTATAGTTTTGGTGGGGAGTTATGTTTCTCACTGGGACTGTGTGTCTCACCCTGCTGGTTTAAAACCCTTTTTAGGTGGTCGTGCTGGTCGTGGTGGTGATCGTGTTGTTGCAGCTGAGCAGCAAGAAGAACAGTAGGAGGCAAGAGATGGATATGTTGTTATTTTGGTTGTTTTGTAGTAGAGTCCTAGAGTCATCCATGTACTCTCAGGTCCTCAGAGGAGTTTTGACGATGTTTCACGATGTATAGTTGTTAAGGGTTTTCTTTCTTTATCTGTTGTTGGCCTAGTGTGGCCTAATATGTATATAAATAGGTGATGAACTCTTTGTGCTTAAGGAACAAATGGATCCTATGTGATGATGGGCATATGTCAAGGTTATGTATATAACATGTTTTCTTGCAGGATGAGGATCTGGTTGTAAGAGTTCTTCTGTTTTGATGTTTTTCAGCAATCAGTTTTAATTAACCCGTGTTTTTGGTAATATGATGTTTAAGATGGTTCTGCACATTTTTGCGTGGCATTTCACTGTCTTGGTGATGGTGGGATGTCACAGGATAGGTTGATACCAAACTAACATGTGACATCCCGCCATCGCCAAGACAGCGAAACGACACGCGAAAACGTGTGGAACCATCTTAAACATCATATTACCAAAAACACGGGTTAATTAAAACCGATTGCGGAAAAACATCAAAATAGAAGAACTCTTACAACCAGATCCACATCCTGCAAGAAAACATGTTATATACATAACCTTGACATATGTCCATCATCACATAGGATCCAGCTGTTCCTTATGTACAAAGAGTTCATCACCTTTTTATATACATATCAAGCCACACCAGGCCAACAACAGATAAAGAAAGATCCATATCAGTTTATACATCATGAGACATCATCAATACACCTCTGAGGACCTAAGAGTACAGGGATGACTCTAGGACTCTACTACAAAACAACCAAAATAGTAGCATATCCATCTCTTGCCTTCTACTGTTCTTCTTGTTGCTTAGTTGCAACACCAAGATCACCACCGCGACCAGCACGACCACCTAAAAAGGGTTTTAAACCAACGGGGTGAGACACACAGTCCCAGCAAGAAACATAACTCCCCGCCGAAACTATAAAACCTCAGAAAGATCTATAACAGATAAAGCTGATAACTGATGCAAGCAGATTATATATAAGCAGCATACTAAGCAGAACTGGCTATATAACATATTTTTAGATTAGTAAGAGGCATATCAATAGATAGTATATGGAACATGATTGACAAGACAAGTTATATAAGAACTTACCATAACATCTATGGAGCATGTAAATAACTGCAAGATATATCTAGGACAACTATACAAACAAGGAATCAACCAATGTTCCATATTTGTCCTAAGAAGATATATTATACGTCTGAATTATGATTTATTATTCCCTGAGGAAGTGAGTCGTACCGCTCAAATCCAACCTTCGGTTGCGAAATCCAAGTCGGTGCCATACAAGGTCAATGGAAGAGCCACACTCCATGACCTCACCACGTCATGGTTAGTGTACAAGAACCAACAAGAAAGACCGCAGTCTCATGCTTAAGTGGCCTCAGCCACATAGGGTCAGGCTACCCTATGCCTAGCCCACCTTGGTACATGTATCGGTGCTAGAAAACCAAGCCATAGGCCTATTCATTGTGCTCCATCATCACTGAGCCATGGGCCTATTCACCATGCTCTATCACATATCCTGGGCCATGGGCCTGTTCACCATGCTCTATCATACTGAGCCACGGGCCTGAAACCGTGCTCTGGAGTCTACAACCAAAGTTGCACTCTAATCCTCCTATTTTTGGCTAGGAGCAACCCCACATATTCAACAATATGCGCTCCAGATTAACCCATAGGAAAACCTATTTCACCATCACCAAACTCCTGACGATGATGGATCTATGGCCAGGGAAAACTACATGAAAGATTCCTCTGTAGTTAATTTGTGTAACTTAAGTGGATTGCAAGATTCAACCAAGTTATGTAACATGCAACTATAACAAGAATAACAAATATAAATCTCATTATCTTGTGTTGCATTGTCTTTAAGGCTTTCAATTCCATCAACATCATCATGATCCATCACAAGGATCTCACATTACATGTTACCACTTGGCCTCTTGCCAATTCATCCAGATCCATCTCAAGGATCAACATTTCTGGGACTCAATCCCATCATCAAGGTATTCCATACCATTCTATGGGTAACACCCAATCACATATCACTGGGTTCATCATAACCCTTGATATTCCACATCATATCAGAATCATGCCATCATCATGGCCTACATTATTCAAAATGGTACCTACATGGTTAGCATAAGCATAGAGGTACAATTTTATTATCATAAGGAACATCTATCACTTGTTAAAAGAAATTTGGATGAGCAAGTCTATACATGATATGATCATACATGACTTTCCAATCAAACATTAGGGGACCAACTAATCATAAGTGTGATAATGTCATTTAAAATTTAATCATCAATATGATGAACACATGAAGCATAAAATTGTAGAAGATAAGACAAACACCTTATGTTATTGTTACCAACATAAGCATCCATTTTATCATGTACCTCACATTTTAATGGAAACCGTCCCTAAGGAGATATCCTTAAGGATCATACAACCAAAACAACCATCAATATTATCAAAGGTTCTCTTAACCACCAACCATAGACAACCACCCTATCACTGGTCATAAGACAACATAGCCAAAGGTATTCACATACTTGGGGCTATTAGGTTAGGTACATCCCTTACTATAGGTGTCGCCTACCCTCACTAAAGTGGTATCGGGTAGGGTATCATCCCTCACCCAAAGGGGTATCAGTCACCACCAAACCCTAGGGCACCAAGCCACATATGGGTTAACAAGCATATCGTGCAACCATGCACAAAGGGTATCGGGTAACATCACCACCCTATCGGCCAAGACCCAAGGTGTCCATATTGTCCAAGATAGGGTTTTGACTCCCTCTCGGTCAAAGCACCATATCGCCCAACAAGGGTCATATCTACCAACACTCCATATCGGCCAATCAGCAATACCTTGGTATCAGGCAGCACTAAACAAAATGGTGTCAGGAATGATAGGGTAGACCATATAACGTCCAAGGTAGCACAACCCTACATCCACCCCATGATGCCCAAGCCACTAAGGCATCATATCGGGCATAACCACAAGTACAAGGTGCAAGCCATATCGGCCAAACTAGTTAACAATGTCGGTCAAGAAGACCACAAGATATCCACCTAGCATATCGGCCAAGCTCAACACTAGAAGAGGGATATCAGGCAAGACACAACCTTAGGTATCGTGCATGACCACAAGGTCCATGTCAGGTTGGTCACCCTCAACCTCAAGACTACCACTAAGAAACCCTAGAAGATCAAGAGAATTGTCTCACCTCTCAACAACCAAGTGAGAGGGGTTTTGCAAAATCTTCCATCACATGTCAGGCAGCAAAGTGGATCATCCATATCGACCAACCCTCAACTAGGTCAACACCAACCAAAGGCTCACCTCTCAAGTCCATGGTGAGAGAAGGGTATTGCCCAAGCAACTAAAGTATAGACTCACCTCTCAATGACTAAGGAAGAGAGGGGTTTTGCCTACACCACTAGAGCTTAAGCTCACTTCTCAAAACCAAATGGGAGAGAAAGGGGTTTTGCCCAAGGAACCCTAAACTCAAGGTTAGGCCAACAAGGTCCAAGAACACACATCTAACAACAACATAACCACTATGTACATCAAGATTAAGGGTAAATACTAGATCAAGAAACATTACTAAGAAGATAAATATGGATGATCAAGATAGAATATAAACATGCAACATAAAAGAAGGTAGTATAGCTAGGGTTAGGAGTTATGTAACCCATCTCTACCAAGAAGATCGGCCACCAAGCTTCACCAAGTGTATCGGCCACCAAGGCTCCATCAAGGGGAGGTATCGGCCACCAAGGAAGAAGGAAAGCAACTAAGGAGCTAAAGAGCCCCCAAGCTAGCAAAGAAGGGGGTTTATATACAAGGGAGTTAAGTGGGCATCCACTAGAGGATTGCTTCACATGTGCTCACCCAAACCACCACTTGTCCAAGCCACGCCACTTGCTAGCAAGGAGCACCAAGTGTCACCAACGGTGACACAAATAAAGCTAGGTGAAGAGGTGTGTATCTCCCAACATGGTGCCATACCCGATACACCATTTGGCCGATACAACCCTGGCCGACACAACCTTGCCCGGTACACTCTTGGCCGATACATCAATCAAACAAGGCCTAAGGAGGCCCAACAACAAGCTCAAACGAGGCCCAAAAACAACTCAAGCAAAGAGCCCAACTCATTTTCTCAACCCTAGAAGATGTAAGGAGAGAGGAAGACATCTCTCAAGGTGACAACTTACACAAAAAAAAACCTAGAACCTAGGTAAATTGCAAGTTGCACCTCAACCTCTCAACAAAGCACAAACAAAGCCATAATCACAAACTTAGGTGATTAGCAAACATCTAATCACAAGGTTTAGGCAAAGCAAATAGGGTAAGCCCAAAACGAAGGTCAGGGTCCTTACAAGACTAAATCAAGAATATATGATAACTAAGAGATGAAAAGTGGGTATGTGAGTTATTCGTAAATAAAATACAAAAGTCAAACTCCACATGAACCCTTTAGTCCTGGAGTTCACGCTTCATATTTCATCATTTCAATGGGGGTTTTACCACGGTTGCATCCAAATCTCCATGCAATTGGTTTCTTTGTTCTAAATTTTGAGTTCCATGGTGGCATTCCCGGGAATTAACTTACGATAAAAATCAGAGATCACTTCATTTAAACTGAAAATTTTCTAAACCAAAAGTCATTTGTAAAGAGAAAAATCATATAGACTAAATATAAATCTACAAAATGGTCGAGAGGCTATTCCCCTTACCTCAATAAGAATATTACTCGCTATTCATGGCGAAATAGGAGAAAAAGAAGGTAAGCCATAAACCATAATTTCAGAGTCTCTGAAAAGCCCAAGGTGGTGATGATTAAATGACTTAACCACTTTATCTCCTGCTCCAAGAATAAAATGTGAGAAGAAATAATAAGAATAGAATAGATCCAGATGCAAAGAAAAATAGCCAACTTTATTGCTTTGAATGTAAAGTTTCACTCGAATTAAAATAACAGAGTTCCACTACAAAATAAGTACAAAATTTGGGACCATTTTCTTAATGGAGTCCTCCTTTTATAGGGGAATGAGGGGTGGAAACCCTACATAAAAGACTCTATAGAAGACTCCTAGCTGGCGGATGAAAACTTTTTGGATCTGTCAATAGAGGAAACGATGGATTGCTTTTAATTATGTTGACTATTCACATTCTTTTTGTTGTATATTTCCACAATAGCGATTTTGAGTGTATTTTTGGATCAATAATAAGTTCTAAAGTGGTCCTAAAATATGTTTTTCCTGTAGACAATTCAATTCCCTTTCCAACGCATATTTACCAATTAAACTCCTCATTGGGATGTGAGAGTTCTGACAATTTTGGTGTGAGGTATCTATTTAAATCTAACATTGAGGGAAGTTGTGAAAAATATCTTTCAGGGAAAATTATTCATAGAGTGATTGAACCATTTCCCTTAAAAAAACAAATATAATTAAAATTCCAAATAAAGATAAAAATCTAGACTAATACAATTAATTACAAAACTAAGAAGATAAATAACAAAACAATCCTAAAAGATATCTAGAAGATGTAAATAAAAAAGATAAATACACATTTATCAGAAGTCGTCAAAAATCATGATGGAATACTTATTAGCACGAAGTGATTGAGTTCTCATTGGTCCAAATAGATGAATGTAAGAAGTTCAAAAGCTCTCTTGGTACTAAGGACTACTTTGGATTTAAAGGAGGATTTAATTTTCTTTCCTTGTGTGCAAGGTGGCATTCCTTATCCTTCTCAAAGTCCAATTTAGGAAATCCTTACACTAATTCTTTTTTTTTCAACTTCTTAAACCGGTGCATATTTACATGACCAAGCCTAGGGTGTCACAAAGATATATCACTTTTATCAACAACAAGACATTTACCAAAAATAGTCTTAAGAGAATCAAAGAACAATCACATAAAGGTTTCCATTTCTAGTGTCCTTTTATATAACATTGTCAGAGAGGGAATCTAGAAGCAAGAACTCAAGTGAGGTAAATAACACAACATAACCATTATCACATAATTGGAAAACACCAATTAAATTTTGATGTAGGACAACCACAAGAAGTACATTCGGATGCATAGTGAATCACCCAGATTACCATCACCTACTATTTTACCTTTGTTGTTATCACCAAAAGTCATTGATGCTCCTTTATTCTTTGTGAAATTGTTGAAGTAGCTTATCTCATCGGTCATATGCTTAGAGCAACCACTATCAACAATATATTTTCCTTTAATTTACAAGAAAGGAAGATGGCAGTGCCCAATTTAAACCTTAGGATCAACAGTTAGATTGGGGACCCATTTTATCTTTGGGTTGGTCCTCCTTGTAAGGACAATAAGTAGAATAATGATCATCACTCTTGCAATGTGTACAAACCATAGGGTTCTTAGAGATGAATAACTCTCTATTGAATATAGGAGGTCCCTTACTCGTTTTCTTACCCTTTCCCTTGCTTTTGGGAGCTCCCTAATATGCCAATCAACTCATACCAATTTGTTTTGTAAAGTGGTCTTGGACTTCATTGAGGGACTTTTTTCCTTTGAGGAACTTTAGCAAGGAAGCTATAAGATTGTGGTTATCATCACTAAGAGTAATGACAATAGAAGAAAGATTGGATCAATCATCTTGAGCATGAATCAATTTGGGATCTAAACAGAGGGGTTTAGTATGATAAGAATCTCTCTCAAGAGTTATACTAGTTGCTACATCACTAGGAAATAAAGGTGTAGAAGAAAGATCAAACATTTTAGCAAGAAATCTAGAATTTTCAGTTCTAAGCATAGTAAACCCATCAAGATAGATTATATTTTCATCCTTAATACCATCACAAGCATGTCTAAGATCATTAAACTTGGCAACAAGCTTATCATTTTAGTTCTAATAAAAACAAGCTCATTAAGGTGAGTTTGGTTCTCATCTTTAAGACTATTCATGTTCTTAAGACAAATACCATTCTCTACCTCAACGACATTGTATTGCAACTCAGGAATTGACCTTTCAATGAATCTATACTATCAAGATGAACTTTATCATTTTTCTCAAGAAAATCAATTTTAGCATACAAGTCATTAATAATTTTCCCTAATCTCTTCTTCTTGGATTTGCATTTGGAATAAGAAGAATAAGAAACATTAAGGGGTCATTGGGTGGTGTCGTCATCACTTCTATAGAAGTTAACAAGTAATAGGATTTTTAACTACACAATTTACAAATTCTGCAATTGTTGTTTATTGTGTTTGGATAACTGTGGGTTTAAAAATCAATAATTAGGAGGACTATCTGATTGCCATCATGATTCCATTACATTGAGTAGTCTGAACCTGACGTGAACGATATGCTACCATGGATTCTACACATCTTCCACTAGAAGCTAGTGGACCAACATGAATGTGATGGTTTTTGGGGTTGACAACCTTGGCCATGCCTCGATTGGGCGTCATAGATCTGGCTCCCATTCATGGAGGGGTCTATGGACAAAGAAATTGATGCCAAGGAGGAGTGTGGGCCTACCATTTAGGAAGGAAAAGTTGGATAAAAATGGAAATGATGATGGCTGGAGGCATAGAGTTGTGGTCTGGTGGCCAAAAGGGTATGGTGAGCTTCTCCTGATTGTGGGAGGTAGCACAAGGTTGCTAGTAGCAGACCACCACAACGTTTGAATGTTAGTAGAAAGATTAGTTTTGGGGATGATGGAGAGACTAGGTAGGGAGGAGCAGTGGTGATGGTGGACGGAGATAGAGGAGGAGACATTTGTGGGAGGAGATGATGGCAGGGGAAAAGATAGGGCTCGGGAGCAACAGATGTTTGGGTAGAAAGTCAGGGGAAAAATCATTCCACAAAAGTTGCAAATATCGCCAATATAGGCATACTTTGGGAAGGCCATGGAATACAAAGGGATATGAATGCCACATTCTGAGTACGGATGCACTAAAATCACATGTCTCTACCCAAATGATGTCATTATGAATTATGTAGTTAGTATACCTAATCTAAATACAATACCACTCCCAATGACACCACCCAAGAAGCCCCTAATCATGTCAATGAGGGATTCCTTAGATAGTTCTTTAAGCTTACCTCACTTGCCTCACTTACCTCACATATGTAATCACTAGTTGAGGTCATGAGAGAAAGGTGGCATTCTCCCTCATTCGAGATGAAATCACTAGAAGAAGACTCCTCCCATGCGGCATGGGTTGCATCCTTACTTCTTGTTTCCTTTTTTTCTGTCTCTTGAACTTTTTATCCTTCTTGGAGTTGCTTTTGTAATTGGACTTTTTTTCCTTGGGATAATCATTCTTGTAGTGTCCTTTTTGGCCACATTCATAGAACCTTTGAGTAGAGAGGGGGGGAGGAATTTCCTTTGAAGTGGCTTCCCCTTGGAGTAGTTAGATTCATGATCACTAGGGGCTTCATCATAACACTTGAGAAAGGTGTAGTAGTCCAGAAAGCAAGTTTTTGTTGAAGAATAATGGCTTCCACTTGAGCTTTTAATGTATTGTCCTTTATATTATTTGACTCTTTCTCTTCTTGCTTCTCCTCTTCCTCTTGCTTATCAAGTCTAGGCTCATAGGCTTGAATATTTCCAATGAGCTCTTCAGTAGCAATGTCACCAAGCCTTCTCATTTCTTCAATGGAGATCACCTTGGGTTACCACCTCTTAGGAAGAGATCTAAGGATCTTGGAGTTGATGGTGCCTTGATCCATAGGGTGGTCTAAATAAGCAAGACCATTGATGATGGTATTGAGTGTTGAGTACATCTCAGCCATTGTCTCCTTCTCACCCATCTTGAAGTTCTCAAGGACACCTTTGAGCATATAGACCTTGGACTCCTTGACGTGCTTGGTCCCTTCATAGGTGATGCATAGTTTGTTCCATACCTCATAGGATGTGTCCCAAGAAGATATCCCGTTGAATTTGGAGGGAGTGAGGGTTGTATAAATGATGCTTATGGTCTTTGCGTTCAGTTGCTCCTTCTTTAATGAGCTTCATCCCAAGTAGCTACATTCCCTACCAGCTCCTTGTAGGGAAGGATGACCACTTTCCACATGTCTTAGTTCATCCCTTGCAAGTAGAACTGCATCCTTCTCTTCCAATAGAGGAATTTTGTGTCATCGAAATTGAAGGTCTCATGGAGAATACACCCTCCAAGTTGAGCGAGTATAGAAGGTTGTCATCCATCTTCTCATCTTGTGGGAGATCTTGTCAGAGAAGACTGTGGCTCTGATACCACTTGTTAGATTAATGGTATCTAGAAGGGGGTTGAATAGAGCTTAGACACTTAAATAAGATTCATTAGGCCTTCAAATTACTTCAAGAGATATTATTGCAAATATGGAATTTATTGTGCATCTAAACATACATAGCAAGGATGAGAGATATTGAATTAGATCAAGAACAAGCTATGTAAAGTGGTTCCAAAATCCAAAATAGGAGTATGTACATCCACTACCTATAGAGTTCAAGACCTAGGATTTTTCAACCATTGCATACACATTATATTATAAGCTATGCAATAAGACCTTCCTTTTGTAGGACAAGGATACCTAGTCTTTCTTTTTAAGGATCAAAAGGATCAATAAACCTTACCATGTCTTAACTATCCTTCAAGAAAGATTCTTCAACCTCTACAAGGGCTTATCTACTTTTACAAGGAGCTGGAAACCTTCACCAAGGAACTCCCCTTCTTGAAACAAGTCTTCCACCTTGAAGGAATTACCCACACTTCTCAAGGATCTTCAGCCTTCACCTTCTCCTTCACTAAGGAGATGCTTTAACCAACTTTGCTTGAAGAAAGGGATTGGGGAAAGAGAATATTGAGAGATTCTCAAGGATTACAATAGATTAGCTCTCTCACAAATACCTATATCACTCATATTGACATTTTGATTAGTAAGTAAGAGAGAGAACGGGCTCTATGTGGACAAAATCACTCAACTATAGCTAGGAGCAAGGTAGGCAAACTTCGAATGAAGTCCAATGGCCCTATTATAATTGGGGGTGTCCAATAGCTAGTAGAAACACTTAGGAATGAATTCTAGCCATTTAGGATTAAGAGAGACATTCTCACCCCCTCCTCTCCCATGCTCATGGTGGAGGCTGGCGCTTGCCCAAAATAGAGCAGAAGAGCAACACAGGCACAGTATTGCAGATCCAGAGACCAAACAACAGACCCTAGTAGTTGTGGAGGTCCTTCCTAAGTCACTGAAGCTAAAGGTGGCTTTACTGGAGATGTGGAGCACCCTGGCTCAGTTTTGCTGGCATTGGTCTGTGTGGTAGCGCTGCCATCTTTGGAAGATCAGAGAATCGGGCAGAGAAACGCTCGCGAGAATGAGAGGAGTGGGTGGTCCACCAAACCAAACATTGAACCGGTTCCAAACCAAGGAAACTGGTCAGGCTAACCACTTCTAGAAGCAGAAGGATGCTCCCAGTCTCAGAAGGAATGTGGTGGTGTCTGATTGACTCATAAAGGTAAAATTCCTCATAAAATTCTAAATCTTAGATAAATCACAGAAAATGGTACTATTGTTAGAAATTACAAATAAGATACCAAAATTCTCAGGAGTAGAACAACATGAGAGCATAATATCAGTCTTTTGATGCTTAAATTTTAGCGATATTATGTAAGATATGTTATGCATGTTGCATGGATAATTAATATCAAACGATTGCCTAAAATTATGATAATACATTAGTAAATCCATAATCATGTTTATAATGCACCTGATATCAGATAATATAATGTTGATGCACGAAGACATATAAAATGCTTCATCTAGATATTTTGAAACTAAATTAAATGTAATAAATAAGTTGATATTCAATAAATGATGGAAATATTAGTATAACGTCATATAAATAACAGGAACTTTATATATATTATGAATATCAGTTTGACACATGTAACTCATGTTAATATGATGTTCCTCCTAATATATGGGTTTGAAATCCTAGTTGGATGAATCAATGTGATAAGGTTAATATGTGCATATAGCTACATGCAACAATATATTCAGATGATCTATACTGATTCAACACATAATTGGAAAATAAGATCAGTGAGAATACGTTAAGAAGACAAGTCAAGAAATAATGATGTGAATATCCTAATAAATTAAGCAAACCCTAAAATGGACTTAACTAGGGTTAATGATGATGAGAACATGATGGTGATATGTGATCTTATCTAGATTAGGGTTTGACTAGGGTTAGAGTGAAATCATGGATTTGGTATAAGTTATCTTAGTCGAAGGTACGCTTTACCTCTTACTTGGCTTATTATATAGCATGTGTTTATTGTATGTGTAGTAAAATACTTAGCATATGATATTGGATGAAATGTTTGTTCTTGTATGATATCTTGCTTGATTTTCCATACTTATGACTATGAACACATGAAACATAATTTATTTGTTCCATTATATCTAAGCACTTCAACTCTTTGGTAGTCAAGTGTTGGGAAATAAAGTACTTCAACATTTTGGTAGTCAAGTACTTGAAAGTGATGAAACTCTTTGGTAGTTTGATCACATTATGAAATGATACAACTCTTTGGTAGTTGATCATAAGGCCTTCATTTCATTCAACCTTTGGTGGTCAACCCATGGATGATATAATGCAAAATGTGCCTAAAATATGTGTTCTCTTTTGTTAATAAACATATCTTTGTTCAAGTATGCTTTTGTTATTTTTGTTTATAACTGCTAGGTATTAGTTTTATCTTATTACCAAGTCACAGTAATGGGAGGTATATAGAAATACACATAGGCTTACTCAGTACAATATTCTAGAATATTGTGCTGATGTGTACCACATGTAATATCTTGTTTAGGTGTTGTGGACATATGATCTCTAAGATCTAGGTTAGCTGATATTTGTGTGGCAAGCTGATGTATAGCTGGACCTATTATCTTAAGATCATGTTGTAGATGTAATGGTAGCATATGCATATGTAAAAGTTTACTATTCAATGAATAATATCAATTTGTATTTTTTTCATTTTATAATTATATATTGAATGGTGAACATGTGTTGTAAGGTTTTATTATTGTTCATGTGCATGTGCTATTGTTTGTTCCTCTTACTCCCTTGATTTTCTTCTTCTTGGCCTAGTGTGAGGTGTTTGAATTGAGATTCTCACTAAGGCGAGGGTTTAAATTTGGACATCACATACTAGATTAAGACTTATAAAATCTGGGGACATCATAAGTGGAAACACTTCGGAATGAATTCTAGTTGTTTGGGGTGTTGTAATGGATATAATTTTGAGTTTTGCAACACTCCAACAATTAGAAACACTTGTTTAGCACATTTTTTATAGTGCAAGTGGTCGTGTTTCAGTAAAGGTAACTCGGCCAATAACACTATGCAACAAAATAATTTTGAGTTGTCGTTCAAGTTTATCTTGGATGAAACTCAACCAATGACCTAAAATTGTTTTGTCTATGTAGGGTGTCGTTCGAGCTGTCACCAAGACAAACCCAGTCGAACCTAGCAGTTTCCAAGACACATCCTAGGCGTCAGACAAGTTTCTGAGAGGGAAACTTGACTGACAAGGGTGCATGTGATGTATTTTGGAAATCGTCATTGGAGTGCTTAAACATTTGTTTTAAGTGCTGACTTTTTCTCATTTTAGGTGCAAATCATATCATCAATACAAATGACTACAAAAATTGTTCTAAGTCATTTAGAGCATTTTCCGCAAAAGTGCATTTGCATTTACTTTGTCTTGTATTTGAGCAAGATAGGACTTGACTGAATTGATCCTTTTCATGTATCTAATACTTGGAATCAATCTCAAATAGACATATTAGATACATATGAATGGAAAGGTTAAGTCGTCATCAAAATATGGAAAATTTATAATTGTTAGGTCAACACATTTTATACTAATTTAGAGAGTTGTGTCTGATCATGACATCAATATTTTATTCAATTCAACCTACTATTGAAAATTTATATTATTTTACAATTAACTAGGATTGGTTATGCAGTCACTCTATGGACTAGATATATTTACATACATGTGGCGACTGCTATCAAACTGACAGCCAAATTGCCACGATTAATTATGCAAAATAACCATTAGCAACGGATTAACAAAAATCACTAAAAATTAAAACCAATTTGTAAAGAGATCCATTGCCAGGAAACCCTTAAAGAAAAACCAAAGCAATATATACAGCATGGCTCACATTGTATATACATTGTACCATCTCATCTCGAGGATATCATATACCAGTTGCTTTGCCCAAACATATACATAAGAACATAAAACCTTGAGGCATACCAGTCAAAATCTTAGATTGTTTATAAAACCATGACGTACTAACTCCCAAGGACCTGAGAGTACAGAGATGACACATAGGACTTCTATCTACAAGACATGACAGCACAGTACACTCAACCTAAGCTATTACTGTTGTCCCTGTTGTTGTTGTCCTCCCTCTGCAATACGGTCTCTACCTCCTCGTCTGTGTCCACCTAAAAAATGTTGGGACCAACACGGCGAGACCCAAATCCTAAAGAGAAATATAACTCTCCTCCAACAACATTATTATCACAGGCAAAGATTATATAACTCAGCAGAGGATCTTTTATATTAATAATCAAGATTTATCACTATTTATAAGAAGAATAGAGCAATATCACCTTTTAAAGAAATGCAGCTATCTATGATAGAGTAGTAAATCATCTATTCACTTTATAAGGAATACAAAGAATACATATAACATCTATCCATTTGAGATGTATAAAAGTAGTGTAACATCAACCAATGTTTATGTATTCAGCCCTTAAGCAAATATGCTACACAGCTGATTACATATTTACAATCACACTTATGCCCAGAGGAGATGAGGTATACTGCTCATGCTCCAACTGACCACCGCTTAGTCAAAATTGGTACCATACAAGGTCAAAGGAAGAGTCGGCTTCTAAGACCTCACTTGTCTCGGTTAGTACGAGACCAGTGGAAGTGACATCACATGTCAAACTACAATTAGCTTGCCATGGTATAGTGGCATCTTTGCTATAGAGTTACAGCCGCAGCATGCACTCTCAACCCCGATATATTTTCTTCTTCAGGGAGATCACACAGCAACCTCGTTATATGAGGGAAAGATCACACAGCAATCCCTATTTGGACGTAAGGATATGTTCGTCCATCACCCCCACATATTCAAAAATATGCTCTCCAAGTTAAAATTGTTTCACCATTTAGCAAATTCTGACACTGAATGGATCTATGGCCAGGGCAACTACATGATAAGGTTCCACTTGATTAATTAGGTGCATTACAATATCTTTTAGAATCAACCAAGTTACAAGAATGAATTATAATAGATGCTACAAAGAAAGGTGTGATACATTTATCAAGTACTTTCATAATCTTTGGAACACATTGAATGCATAACACTCAGGATCTCAATCCCTTATCACAATACTAGGGATTCTTATCCTGTAACATCGTCATCATCATGATTGCTAGATATGGGTATTCAAACCCTTAGTTAATCACTGAACCTTGTCACCTCTTATCATGTAACTATTACCTCTAGGTCCTCAGACCCAGGTATACATTATACTTGTTGCACAAGTATTTCACATGGCTCACAAGGCCCATTTAATATGTATCATATGAAACATCATAGATCATACTTTTCTGTGTTCATCATCTCATGATACCTACATGGTTAGTGTTTTATGATAAAAACAATATCAAGTACATATCATCACCATGTACAAGAGAAATACAACCTTCCCATTATTAGGGTTAGGGTTTCCCTTGTTTGTCGATTAGGGTTTCAAGTTCATATTAGCAAGAACCAAAACCCTAATTCATAGCTCCACACATATTAGGAGCATACATTGATATCATAAGTATTCAATCATACTTTCTTATTCTCATCATTTATCATTAAATGATTATCATACAAAATATGAGTTTCTCTCTCATCCTTACTAGGATATTGATTACATCATACTTTATTAAGTTGGCTCAACCCTTTTCTCAAGATATGTTGACCTACACTTATCAAAATGCATTAAACTCTTTACATCTTAATGTATCATGTCACATAACACACTTCATGTATTACTCAATCAAGTATATCAGATTTGAGGGGCTTACCTCCATATTAGTTTTGAGGTGCTTCTACAATATCGGGAAAGAGGTGTATGCTTACTAACATATCGGGAAAGAGGTTTATGCTTCCACCATATCAGGCAAGAGATGTATGCTTCCACCATATTAGGCAAGAGGTGTGTTCTTACCACCATATCAGGCAAGAGGTGTATTCTTACCACCATATCGGGCAAGAGGTGTCTACTTACCTCCATATCGGGGAAGATGTGTGTTCTTACCACCATATCGGGCAAGAGGTGTGTGCTTCCACCATATCGGGCAAGAGGTGTGTGCTTACAACCATATCGGGCAAGAGGTGTGTGCTTCCACATTATCGGGCAAGAGTTGTGTGCTTCCACCATATCGGGTAAGAGGTGTGTGTTTCCACTATATCGGGCAAGAGGTGTGTGCTTACCACCATATCGAGCAAGAGGTGTGTGTCACTTATATTGGGTTACTCAAGTGTAGGGTTTTGCATATCGGGTTAGACCCTTATGCTCATACCTTTTCAAACATTCAAAGTATCAACCTACCATGTGTTGAGTGACAGCCTAGACAACTAGTTAGTACTTTTTAAACCAACCCAAATGTACAAAATGATAGGGGTGTGGGGTTCTAAGGTATAAAGGATTTCATATCACCATATTGGGTTTCATTACCATATCGAGTTTGAGGTGCTTCAACCCGATATTAGTTTGTGCCATGATGATGTCTTGTGTAACTCTTAGAACTCATAAAATCATCAATAATTCAAGAAAATTTGAAATTGAAAGTAGATCAACAAGTATAGCAAGATTGAAGGTAAATAATAACATGATTGGGTTCAAGTTAGATAACCCACCTCAAGAACAACTTCAAAGCTCCAAGCTCCAAAGCTTCATGTTCCCAAGGTTGAATATGAACTTATCAAAGATACAAGACTTGTTCACAACTCCTCTATATGCAAAGAATCACCATATATAAGAACTTTGTGAAGAAGAAAAGAAAGGAAGAATCACAACCTGAGATTCATACTTCAACCAAGGTTGAAGAAGACCATGGCTTCAAATTAAGCTTAAGGCTCGAGCTCCTCCTTGATCCTAAACTACTATGCATGATATCTAAGAGAAAGAGAGTTGTAGGATTTCAAAAGTTTCACTAGTAGGTGAAATGAGTGGTATATATAATTGAGGCTCATGAGAGAGAGTGTATAAGAGGTGTCATCACCTTATACTACTAGGTGACACATGTCCATGCATGGGTTGACACGTGTCCATGCATGCACACATATTTATGTTGACATGAAAAACTCTTGGGGATAATCTAGGGATAAGATCATGGTCATTAGTTATCTTGTTGAACAAGATATTTCAACCCAACATCACTTTATTCACAAATGGATATAACTTTTCCATGGAAAGTTGTAAACCAATATCCATCCCTTCTTGAGGTGCTTAACTCATCATGGTCTTTGCAAAGCGTTAAAAAAATGATATGGGACCTCCTCTATGGCTTCTTAGCCAATAGGCACTCCAATATAAACTCTACAACTCAATACAACTCATTTTAGGGTTTCAACTATACAACTCTTCTTGGTCTTTTCATCACCAAGAATACCATCACTCAAATATGATTCAAACATAGTGCCTCTTTATTTCTATCTCCTCTATATGATTATAAGAGAGAGTAGGGACACTCTATAGGTTGTAGTTTGCATATCAACCCTACATTTTGGGTAAATTGCAATTTGCACCAAAATTGGTACACAAGGCACAAGCATTATTCAAATAAGCTCCAACTTGGAACTTAGGCTTTCCACAAGCCACCCCTTAGAATCATTCTCTCTCTTATGATGCTAAAAAACTTGAGGCACGTTTAAATATGACATATTTCAATATAACCCCTCATCTTGGGTAAATTGCAATTTACACCCAAACTATCACATAATGCACAAACAGTTTGCAAATAAGCTCAAACTTGAAAATTAAACTCTCCTTGAGTCTTAATTACTTTTCAAAAGATTAAAACAAGTTTATAAATAACTTACATAGGAAAAACTTCTAGGTTTATGGCATAACCAAGGTCAGGGATGTTATAATTATCAACCCCTAACAGGGATTTTGTCCCTGAAATCTCAAGAGAAAAGAGAAGGGTACTTCCTCCTCATCTCTTCCTCCAACTCCCATGTGGATTATTCAATGCCATGGTGATGCCAGAGAACTTTCACAAGAACTATGTCTTTCTTTTTCAAATTCTTGATTCTTCTATCAAGAATCATCATTGGACCTTCCACATAGGATATATCTTCATTCAATTCTACCTCTACAGGTTGCAACACCAACTCTATATCAAGATGACACTTTCTCAGAATAGATATATGAAACACTGGATGTAGTCTATGTAGCTCAGGTAGAAACTCCAACCTATAGGCTACCTTTCCAATCTGTGCTATCACTGGGTAAGGTCCCATAAATCTAGGAGCTAACTTACCCTTTTTCCCATATCTGAGAACACCTTTCCAAGGAGAGACCTTGAGATACACTGTGTCTCCAACTTGGAATTCTAAACATCTACAGTGTTTATCGGAATATGACTTCTGTCTATTCTGTGCAGTTGAAGGTTGTTGTTGTATTACTTTAATCTTTTTCGTTGTCTGTTGCACTTATTTAGAACCCAAAAGTCGTTATTCTCCTATCTCATACCAGCATAATGGAGATCTACAACGTCTACCATATAATGCTTCATATGGTGCCATATCAATACTTTTCTAATAACTATTGTTGTAGGCAAACTCTATAAAGCTCAAATGTAAGACCCAACTTCCTACAAACTAAAGAACACATGCCCTAAAGAAGTCCTCCAAAGCTTGTATAGTCCTTTTAGACTGTCCATATGTCTGAGGGTGAAAACTTGTGCTAAACTTTAACTGCATACCCAAATCTTTATATTGTTGTTCCCAAAAATGACTTGTAAATTGGGGACCTCTATCAGACACAATTGTGGCTGGAACTCTATGTAACCACACTATCTCATCTATGTAGATCTGTGCAAGTTTTTTAGCAGTATAGGTTGTTTTAATAGGAAGAAAATGTGATGACTTAGTCAACCTATCAAGTATCACCCAAATAGAATCATGACTTTTGGTTGTTCTGGGTAGACCAACCACAAAATCCATTTTCACGTGATCCCATTTCCACTTTGGTATAGGTAAGGGTTGCAATGTTCTTGTAGGCTTCTGGTGTTTTGCTTTAACTTGCTGACACACTGGACACCACATACTTAGCTACATCCTTCTTCAAACTAGGCCACCAATACATATATTTTAAGTATTTTAGTACTCCCTGGGTGCATTGCATACAAGGATGAATGAGCTTCCTCGATAACTATCTTTCTTAAGTAATTGGCATCAGGTACTACCATCCTACTACCTCATCCTATGACTCATGGAAATTATCCCATTTCTCACTACCATACTCTGACTTGATCTCCTGAATTATAGTATTAGCCTATTGTGCCTCTTAAATTTGTTGTCTCAGAGTAGGTTTCACATGCTTCTTGGCCAACAATCCGGCTAACAAAGATACTTTTAACTGTACATTTATTTGTCTCTAAGAGACAAACATGTCCCATTTAAAGCACATTAAAGAATTCAAATGTGCTTTATCTATGGGTGGAGATGAAGATTTTCTACTTAGTGCATTTGCCACTACATTAGCTTTTCCTGGATGATTACTAATTGTACAATCATAGTCCTTGATTAATTCCATCCAGAGGTGCTGTCTCATATTCAACTCGTGTTTTGAGAAGATATATTTTAAGTTTTTTTGGTCTATGGAAATCTGACATGTTTCTCCATAAAGATAATGCCTCCAAATCTTCAAAGTGTGGACCACTGTAGATAACTCTAGATCATGTGTCAGATAATTCTCCTTGTGTTTCTTAAGTTGTCGAGAAGCAAAAGAAACTACATGATCACTCTACATCAACACACATCCTAGACCATTCTTAGAGGCATCACATAAAACAATGTATCCCTTTCCCTGCTCAGGTAAAACCAACACAGGTGTACTAGTCAACCTTTCTTTCAACAACTGGAAAGAACACTGACACTTGTCATTCTAGATAAAAGAAACCTCCTTCATGGTCAACCTAGTTAGGGGTAAGGCTATAGAATTAAAGTCTTTAATAAACCTTCTGTAGTAACCTGCCAGACCTAGGAAACTGTGAATCTCATTTGGTGTCTTGGGCTGTTCCCACTCTACAATATACTCCACTTTTTGTGGATCAACAGAATTCTTGAAGTAGATATAACGTGTCCTAGAAAAGACACTTCTGACAACCATAACTAACACTTGCTAAACTTAGCAGATAGCATGTGTTGTCTCAACAAATTCAAGGCTTGATGAAGGTGTTGTTCATGTTGTTGACCATCTCTACCGTATATCAAGATGTCATCTATGAAGACCACTATGAACTGATCAAGGAATGGCTGAAAGATTATATTCATTAGCTCCATGAATGTAGCCGGTGCATTAGTTAGTCCAAATGACATAACTATAAACTCACAATGACCGTACCTTATCCTAAAGGCTGACTTAGGTATGTCACTCTCCTTGATATGGAATTGATGATATCCTGGCCTTAGATCTATCTTAGAGAACATTGTTGCACCATGCAACTGGTAAAACATATCATCTATCCTTGGCAGAGGATATTTGTTCTTTATAGTCACCTTGTTAAGCTGTCTATAGTCTATGCATAATATCAGAGACCCATCCTTCTTTTTAACAAAAAGAACTGGAGCACCCCATGGTGAAGTACTCGATCGAAAGAAACCTTTCTCAAGCAACTCATGTAACTGTTTCTTGAGTTTTGCCATCTCAGTCGGCCATTCTATAAGTTGTTTGGGATATGGGTTGCGTACCCAGAATTAGATTAATCTTGAAATCAATCTCTCAAGGTGAAGGAATATCTGGGAGTTTTTTAGGAAACACATCCTTGAATTCCCTAACAACAAAAACTTCATAAAGACTAGGACTTTCTGCTTTGGTATCTACCACATATGCCAAGAATGCTTCACATCCTTGTAGCATCAATCTCTCATCTACCATTGCTGACACTAGATAGGTTGGAAGAATCTTTATGTCCCCCTGAAAGACCCATGTCTCATCACTGTCGGTGAACATAGCTTGCTTGGAACCACAATCCAAGACAACCTTATACTTTTCTAGGGTATCCATACCAAGAATTACATCAAACCCATGCATTTCAAGTGGTATAAGATCCACCTAAATATTATGTTCTAAAAAAGAAAGAACACAGGGAGAACATACCTCCCACAACACTACAGATCTCACTAACGGAGTTTCAAATAATAGATTATCTACTTTATAACTGACAGTCATATTACAGTCATGAATCACTTCTCGAGTGATAAAGGAATGTGTAGTTGTAATGAACCTGACCTGGGTTATGAGGTAACCCTATTTGTTTTGGCTAAGTAAGTTGCTTAGAACTTTAATATAATCCTCTAAGTAGTTTTTTTGTCATGTGACACACTTATGTTCCAAGTTTGGTCCTAATTGAATGTTGTTTGAGCAATGTTCCTTTGTTTTGGACCAAAGTGCAATTTACCTAAGATGAGGGGTTGTATTGCAATATGTCACATGTTGAACGTACCCTAAGTGTTTTATCATAATAATAGAGAGAATGATTCTAAGTGGTGTCTTGTGGAAATCCTAAATGCCAAGTTTGAACTTGTTTGAATAATGTTAGTACTGTATGCACCAATTTTGGTATAATTTGTAATTTACCCAAAATATAGGGTTGAAATGCAAATTACCACCTATATAGTGTTCCGACTTCCTCTATGTATCATTTAGAGGAGATATAATGAATGAGACACCATGTTTGAATCATTTATGAGTGGTAGTATTCTTGGTGATGAAAAGACCAAGAAAGGGGTTGAATGGAAACCCTAAATTGAGCTTGTATTAAGTGTATCGGGTTGTAGTGTTAAATGGGAGTCCCTATCAGCCAAGTAGCCAAATAGGAGACCCCCATATCATGTTTTTAACTCTTTTAATTTCCAAAAATGAGCTAAGAACCTCAATAAAGAAATGGATATCAGCTTGCAACTTTCCTTCAGAAAGTTTGCATGGAATTGTAAATATAATAATGTGAGTGGAAGTGGCTTGTCCTAGAAGACAACCAAAGGGGGTCGACCCTTATCCCTTGCATTATCCTCAAGTTTTTATTTTTAATGGAAAGATAAATATGGAGTGCATGCAAGTACACGTGTCGATCCATGCATGGCCATGTGGCACCTACTAGTAGTAAATTGATGACACCTCATATACACACTTTTTAATGAACCTCAAGTATATATACCCTTACTTTCACCCCTAAATGAACTTTTTCAAATCTTACCACCTACTTTATCTTAGATATCTTGTATGTAGTCTTGGTATTGTGCATGGGTGAAGTGGTATCGTTCATAGGGCCTTGGTATCGGCCATCGTAAGTGATATCGGTCATAGCAAGTGATATTGGCCATAGAAAGTTGATATCGGCCATAGTGGAGTGTTTTTTGCCACAAGTGAGGGATATATCAGACACAAGTGATGGAATATCGTGCATGAGTAGTGAGGTATCGTGGAAGGTGCTAAGGTGCAATAAGGAGCTCAGATCCTAACCCTAAGGTAAGGCCATGATCATCTTCAACCTTGGATTGAAGCATGGATCTAGGGTTATGATCTTCCTTTCTTTTCTTCTTCACCAAGTTCTTAACTATGGTGATTCCTTGTATATGAAGGAGTTTTGAACGAGCCTTGGACTTTTGGTAAGTCATATTCAACCTTAGGAACATGGGTATTTGGATCTTGGAACTTTGAAGTTGTTCTTAAGGCGGGTTATATAATTTGAACCCAAACATGTTATTATTCACTATCTTTCTTGCTAAACATGATGATCTACTTTCAATTCCAAAATTTTCTTGAATACTTGATATATTTATGAGTTCTAGTTGTTTCGTAGACCTGTTATTCTTGTACTAGAACAAGTAGAATGATGGTCTTGAGCCTGAAGATGATGGTATCACATTATAGAGTGATATCGGGTTCAAGCACACAAGCAAGCACCTCTAACCCGATATGATGATGCACCTACTCCACTAAAACGATATGGATATGAGTTTATACTTTCTTTCACGATATGGTGATGTAGTATACACCTCTTGCACGATGTGAGGTCAATCATACACCTCAAAAATGGTCTTGGGTTAAGCACACACCTCTCTGCCTGATATTGTGTGAAGCACACACACCTCTTTGCCCGATATGGTGTGAAGCACACACACACCTCTTTACTCGATGGTGTGAATCACACATACACCTCTAAAGTGATAGGTGAGAAAGCACACACCTCTTTGCCCAATATGGTGTGAAGCACACATACACATCTAAAGTGATAGGTGAGCAAGCACACACCTCTTTGCCTGATATGGTGTGAAGCACACACACACCTCTTTGCCCGATATGGTGTGAAGTACACATACACCTCTAAAGTGATATGGTGAGAAAGCACACACCTCTTTGCCCGATCTGGTGTGAAGCGCGCACACACCTCTTTTCCCGATATTGTATGAAGCATACATACACCTCAAAAGTGATATGGAAGCACACATACACCTCAAACCCAATATCAAAGCATACATACACCTCAAGGGTGATATGGTAAGCACACATACACCTCAAACCCGATATGGAAGCATACATACACCTCAAGGGTGATATGGTAAGAACACATACACCTCAAACCCAATATGGAAGTATAAATACACCTCAAGGTCAATATGGTAAGCACACATACACCTCTTTACCGATATGGTAAGAACACATACACCTCTAGGTGATATGGGTAGCAAGTATACACCTTTAAATTGATATTGGGTTAAGCATACACCTTTTGGACAATATGGTGTTGAGAACATATCTCTAAAATAATATGCTGGGTAACCCAATACACAAGATGACAAGAGTGGAAAGGTGGTTAGTACCCTAGTACATGTGATGGCCAATACACTAAAGTAGGGTGTAGCCAATATCTTCAAGTGAGGTGAGGATGTTACACCCATGAAGGGTGAATTTGATACACCAATGGTAAGGTTGATACCTTAATGGGTAATGGTACAAGGGACATGATGATGCCTAGATCGATATACACCTAACCCAATACATGTGTTCAACTTGACATACATGATTCAACCTTATACAGCTTCTAAAGGTGAGGGCAAGACATTCTTAGGAGTGATGAGGGTAACACCAAGTAATGGTGTGGATAATACCTTGATAGGTGAAACACCTAAAGTGATTGATAATGGTCAATCCTATATCAACAATGTCTTAACCTGAGATGAGTCCATATCACTAAATGATAGTTGGGTAATTCAAGTGTGTGACTTATGGCCAATGAACTACAAAATAAATGTGATTAGTTAGTGCATAAAGTATTAGGATGGGAAATACCCTAATACAAGCTAAGTTGATGAACTTAAGAAAGTTAAAAGTGATGAGGGAAGTGATACCCCAAGGCATAATAAATATGACATCCAGCACCTCAAAGTTGATACACCTTGATACACCTCAAATCCAATATACTTGGATGAGTAACATGAAGTGTGTTATGTCAATTGTTACAATGAGATGTAATGATTTGAGTGCACTTTGATAAGTGTAGGCTAACATGCCTTGAGAAAGGGTTAAGCCAAGTTAATAAAGTATAATGTAATCAATATCCTAGTAAGGATGAGAGAGAAACTCATACTTTGTGTTGATAATCATTTAATGATAAATGATGAGAATAAATAAGTATGAGTGAATACTTATGATATCAATGTTTGCTCCTAGATGTGTGGAGCAATGAATTAGGGTTTGGATTAATAATATGAACATGAAACCCTATTCGGCTATAAAGGGAAACCCTAACCCTAATGATGGGAAGGTTGTATTTCTCTTATTGCATAAGCCTTGTAAGGCATGTTAAATACTTGTATAACAAGTATAATGATTAATGGCCTTGTGAGCCATATGAATAAGTTGTTGCCTAGTGAGAGGTGACAAGATGTATAATGGCCTTGTCAGCCATATGAATAAGTTGTTGCCTAGTGAGAGGTGACAAGATGTGTAATGGCCTTGTAAGCCATGTGAATAAGTTGTTGCCTAGTGATAGGTGACAAGATGCTTTATGGCCTTGTGAGCCATGTGAATAAGTTGTTGCCTAGTGAGAGGTGACAAGATTTTTAATGGCCTTGTGAGCCATGTGAATAAGTTGTTGCCTAGTGAGAGGTGATAAGATGCTTAATGGCCTTGTGAGCCATATGAATAATTGTTACCTAGTGAAGAGGTGACAAGATCCTTAATGGCCTTGTGAGCCATGTGAATAAGTTGTTGCCTAGTGAGAGGTGATAGGATGCTTAATGGCCTTGTGAACCATGTGAATAAGTTGTTTCCTAGTGAGAGGTGACAAGATGCTTAATGGCCTTGTGAGTTGTATGAATAATTGTTACCTAGTGAAGAGGTGACAAGATGTTTAATTAAATCATATGAGCTATGTGAAATACTTGTGCAACAAGTATGATGAATACCTTGGTCTGAGGACCTAGAGGTAATAGTTACATGTTCAGAGGTAATAATGATGTGTGGTGATCTAAGGGTTTGAATACCCAGATCCAGTAATCATGATGATGATGATTATGACGTGAAGGAGTGAGAATTCCCAGTAATGTGATAAGGGATTGAGATCCCCAGTGATATGCATCTAAATGTGTTCCTAAGATTTGAAAAGTACTTGATACATGTATTACAGCTTTCTTTATAGAATTTGTTTATGATTGATACTTATAACTTGTTTGATGCAAAATGAATATTGTAATGCACTTAATATATCAATAGAAACCATAAAACTTTGCCCTAACCATAGATCCATCAGTGTCAGAATTTGCTGAATGGTGAAATGGGTTCCCCGCGGCATAACCCGAAATGCATATTTTTGAATATGTGGGGGCATGGAGGCTAAGTGTCCATGTCTCAGTAATTTCATAAGAATGTCTCAATAGAGCACGGTGAACTGGCCCGTGGCTCAGAGTATGGTGCCTATGTGACCTTGACTCAGTAATTTCATAACTGGGGACGGTTGATGTAGATGTTCCCCTAAGAGAGCACAGTTGACACTGTAGCTCTGAGCAAAGATTCCTAGTACCCTGGCAAGCTCTATTTGAAGATGACACTAGATGTCCTGCCAGTAGATGACACGAGATGTCCTGTTGAATCCTGTGTGGTCTCGTATTAATCGAGACAGTGGAGGTCATGACAACTGACTCTTCCCATTGACCTTGTATGGTATTCACTTGTGAGAAGTGTGTGGTCGGTTGGAGATGAACGGGGTATACTTCATCTCTTCAGGGCATAAGTGTTATTGTAAAATATGTTCATCCGTGTAGCATATCTGCTTAAGGATTGAATACGAGAAACATTGCTTGATGCACAATTCAGTTATACATCCTAGTTGATAGATGTTAATTATGTTTCTTTACATTCTTTGCAAAGTAGATAGATGATTTATAACTCTACCATGGGTAGATGCAATGTTCTCCTTAAGTAAAGAGATTACTTTATTCTATACTTATAGTGATTTATCCTGCCTGTTAATATAAAAAAACCTTTGCTCGGTTTTATAAATGCTTAATCTGTGATAATAATATGGTCGGCGGAGAGTTATATCTCTCGCTGGGACAATTGTCTCACCCTGTGGGATCCAAAAATTTTAGGTGGACGTGCACGAGGCGGTGGAGACCATTCTGCAGAGGAGGAATAACAGCTGACAGCAATGACAGCTCAGGTTGAGTGTACTATATGTCGTGTCTTGTAGATAGAAGTCATATGTGTCATCTCTGTACTCTCAGGTCATTGGAGTTAGTTCATAATGGTTTCATGAACAATCTGAGATTTTGTATTGTATGCCTCGAGGTTTTATATTGCTTCAGTATATGTGTTGATAGAGAAATTGTTATGTGTTATCCTCGAGGTGAGAAGAAACAGTTTTGTATAATGTGAATAATGTGATGAATATGTTTTGGACCTTTGAGTAAGAGATTTCTAAAAAAGGATGCATTTGCAAATGGTTTTAATTTTTAGTGATTTTTTTAATCTGCTATTTTTTGATAATTCTGCATAATTAATAATGATTTGGTTGTCAGTTTGATGACGGTCGTTTCAAGTTTTCGTATTAGAGCTTAAGGTTTGCTAAGTCTACAAAGACATAGGACTAAGGTGTTGAGTCTGTTCTAGTGTCCTCCAGTATACCCTATAGTGACTTCTGTTTATGCAGAAGAAAGGGTGAAGTTTAAAAATGACTGGAGAACACGGGGGACACATTGTTGAGAGCAATGTCGTTGCACCAAGAGAGGGTGCAAGGGATCAGGCAAGAGCAGGACAAGTGCCTGAGAATTCCCATATTGACCCAATCAGGATAGAGAATCATGTTTTTATGCTCTTGATGGGTAGGTCAGGACAACAATGATGCATATAGAAGACTGTATACTAGCATTACAACCTAGGTTACCAGTCCTCAATGTAGAAACTTTGGGGTCTAAAAGGGTTCCTGAATGACATAGTCATGTTGGAATAGTGGATACTATGGTAAGGATTAACATATGGCAAGAAAATAGACTCTACCATAAGTATAGACATATATTGCATCTGTGATGGTAATGCCCAAGGAGAGGTAATTAGCTGAGAATTAAGGAAATGTCTCTACAATTCTACAGACATTTGCCTAGTTGTTCTAAAAAGCCAAAGTTTTTGGTGCCACCAGTGCAATAAATGCCTAGTGCACAAGGACACTAGCCACTAAGTAACGGCAAAGGTCCTAACTTTCCACCTATAAGAACTTCTGGCTTAGCTTCTACATCGGTAATAAGACCAATAAGACCATGGTACGAGGACAAGGCATGTTATAGATGTGGAGATGTTGAGCATATTAAACTCTTTTGTTCAAAAAGAAGGTAGGAAATGATTCAACAACCGAGGCAGACTCGGCAGGGCTTATGAAAGTTACAGCCCAATAATGAAAAGAGGCAAAAGCAACAACATGAAATAACTAGACTCTATGTGTTGAGTCAACCTAAAGTGGTAAACGATCACGGGGGTAACAGTCAGATAGAGCTTTTTCATTTTGATATGTCTTATCTTGATGTTATGTGATAATCATAAGAAGGATTGTTGTTATGGATTTCCCTATTGATTGCCCTATGTGGACATAGGGAAGAAATGATGAGAACTAGAATTTATATTTTGTTCAGTATTTTTTTAAATGCTCTATAATTTCTCTTATATGTGTGAAAGAGGATGAGATATAGAAGTGATGCCTGGATAAAATCTAGGAATGCTAAATCATGTGTTTGTTATGATACGAAAAGTAAGTAATATGATAGTAAACAAAGTGCATACTACCTAATCTTAGTACTTGTATACCCTGAACAGGTATTCAACTATTGAAGATAAGGTAATTATGGAACTCTTAGATTGTTATCTTTCTGATTACTCTGATCAAGTAGTCATTTTGAGACAATCTAGTGAGCATAACGAAATTGTAAATATGGCATGGATATTTTTATCACATCCTAAGATCATTAAATGGAATCTGAGATAATCTTAGATCAATCTGTGTGTATGAGGAGTAAAAAGTATAATCCTCATGATAAGAGAATGAGAACAAGGGAGATGATCCCTATCTGATAAAGTTGGTGTGAATAGTAAAGATCTTTTCCCATGATGTGGAAATGGGAAATGTGATAAAATCACAAAATGTTCATGAACATGTTAGACAATAACAAAGAAAGTAGTGATGACATGTAATCGTCCTTATAATTCCTATGTTAATGGAAAGGAACCTAGGATGAAACAAGAGTAAATGACTCATGAATAGTTGAAAGTTCATGCAATAATCAGAGGAGATGATAATATCTTCTCTTTGATAAACAACCTTGGGTAATGATGGGGTGATAAGAGGAATATGTTTCTTTGTGTTCTTTCCTTTTAGGGACATGGCAATCAAGTGAGTCTTATGACACTTGATGTGCATGAGTTAAAAGTGTTCAACTGATGGATACTTAGAAAAGTATCAGTTCGTCTTGGACTTTGGTTCCAATATAAAGATATGTGTAACAAGTGATGTCCCAAGATGAAAGAAAGATCCTTTTATATGTGTGTCTTTGGTAATAACAATAGAGAGATGGAAATGATGAGGATGTGATGTGTTTTTGACACATGTGATGGATACTAAGGTAAGGAATTCTGGTATTTAAGAAGTATCGGGTGGTATGGGAAAGTAAAAACATAACTCCTAATTAGATGATTTATGTTGGTTACCTAGAATGGACAACTGTGAAATCAGTCTAGTTACATAAAATAGTATGGACATCATATGTTAGGGGTTTATGCTTTGCATAAACATGACATCATTAAGGATGTATTAATTGAAGGAACAATTGTAGAATCATTTTGGGAAAAGCTTATCAAGCTAAAAATAATTCCTTAGAATACCCCTATCTAGATATGTTAAGGGAACTTATACATAACATCTAGAGATACCTCTAAGATAAGTTCTTAATTGATAAGTAACCTCCCCTTATGACAAGAGAATGTACAACTAATGAGATAGTTGGTACAAGTAGTAAGAAAGTTTGATTTTGTGTCAGCAGATTAGATGGCACAACAGATGTATGATAAGACTTGTAGTCCCAATGGGTGACTGAACGTAACTCTGGTCTTTCCTTGAAAGTGAAATGTTAAACTGAATGAGGAGTATGGAAGACTCCCCAGAATCAAGAATCTTGTCACATAAAGTTGTAAGTTGAGAAAGGTGACAAATCAGTGAGGTTTGACACCTAAGTTAAATAAGGTATGTATAATGTTTCTCTGACTAAGAAAAGTGTTACCTGACACAAAGTTGACTCTACAGTCAATAATGAAAAGGACAGTGGAGTATGTGTCATGTATGACAGATTCTATGATAACCCTTTGTGGGATAACTTTGTGTTGATCAAAGTTCTATGGCATCTCCATTACATCAAGATGTTATGTGGAGACTTTATGATATGATGAATGAATAATATGTGTCTCCTTTTACCTGGGATTTTGAGGACGAAATCCTTGTTAGGGGTTTATAACTTGTAATGACCCTGACATGGGTTATGAGGTAACCCTATTTGTTTTGGATAAGTAAGTTGCATAGAACTTTAATATAATCCTCTAAGGAGTTTTGTTGTCATGTGACACACTTATGTTCCAAGTTTGGTCCTGATTGAATGTTGTTTGAGCAATGTTACTTTGTTTTGGACCAAAATGCAATTTACCCAAGATGAGGAGTTATATTGCAATATGTCACATGTTGAACGTGCCCTAAGTGTTTTAGCATCATAAGAGAGATAATGATGCTAAGTGCTGGCTTGTGGAAAGCCTAAATGCCAAGTTTGAACAATATTAGTACTGTGTGCACCAATTTTGGTATAATCTGTAATTAACCCAAAATATAAGGTTGAAATGCAAATTACCACCTATAGAGTGTTCCTACTTCATCTATGTATCATTTAGAGGATAGATAATGAATGATACACCATGTTTGAATCATTTATGAGTGTTAGTATTCTTGGTATTGAAAAAACCAAGAAAGGGGTTGAATGGAAACCCTAAATTGAGCTTGTATTAAGTGTATCGGGTTGTAGTGTTGAATGGGAGTCCCTATCGGCCAAGGAGCCAAAGAGGAGACCCACATATTGTGTTTTTAACTCTTTGAATTTTCAAATACGATCTAGGCAGCTCAATAAAGCAATGGATATCGGCTTGCAACTTTCCATGGGAAAGTTTGCATTGAATTGTGAATATAATAATGTGAGTGGAAGTGGTTTGTCCTAGAAGATAACCAAAGGGGGCCGACCCTTATCCCTTGCATTATCCTCAAGTTTTTATTTTGCATGGAAAAATAAATATGGAGTGCATGCAAGTACATGTGTCAATCCATGCATGGCCATGTGGCACCTACTAGTAGTAAATTGATGACACCTCATATACACACTTTTTAATGAACATCAAGTATATATACCCTTCCTTTCACCCCTAAGTGAACTTTTTCGAATATTACCACCTCCTTTAACTTATATATCATGAATGGAGTCTTCGTATTGTGCATGGGTGAAGTGGTATCGTTCATAGGGTCTTGGTATCGGCCATAGTAAGTGATATCGACCATAGCAAGTGATATTGGCCATAGCAAGTTGATATCGGCCATAGTGGAGTGTTTTTGGCCACAAGTGAGGGGGATATCGGCCACAAATAATGGCATATCATGCATGAGTAGCGAGGTATGGTGCAAGGTTCTAAGGATCAAGAAGGATCTCAAATCCTAACCCTAAGGTAAGGCCATGATCATCTTCAACCTTGGATTGAAGCATGGATCTAGGGTTATGATCTTCCTTTCTTTTCTTCTTCACAAAGTTCTTAACTATGATTATTCCTTGCATATGAAGGAGTTTTGAACGAGCCTTGGACTTTTAATAAGTCATCTTAAACCTTAGGAACATGGAGATTTGGAGCTTGGAGCTTTGAATTTATTCTTAAGGCAGGTTATATAACTTGAACCCAAACATGTTATTATTCACTATCTTTCTTGCTAAACATGACGATCTACTTTCAATTCCAAAATTTTCTTGAATACTTGATATATTTATGAGTTCTAGTAGTTTATTAGACCTGTTATTCTTGTACTATAACAAGTAGAATTATGGTCTAGAGCTTGAATATGGTGGTATCACCTTATAGAGTGATATCAGGTTCAAGCACACAAGCAAGCACCTCTAACCCGATATGGTGATGCACCTACTCCACTAAAACAATATGGATATGAGTTTATACTTTCTAGCACGATATGGTGATGTAGTATACACTCTTGCACGATATGAGGTCAAGCATACACCTCAAAAACGGTATTGGGTTAAGCACACACCTCTTTGCCCGATATGGTGTGAAGCACACACACCTCTTTGCCTGATATGGTGTGAAGCACACACACACCTCTTTGCCCAATATGGTGTGAAGCACACATACACCTCTAAAGTGATATGGTGAGAAAGCACACACCTCTTTGCCCGATATGGTGTGAAGCACACACACACCTCTTTGCCCGTTATGGTGTGAAGCATACATACACCTCTAAAGTGATATGGTGAGCAACCACACACCTCTTTGCATGATATGTTGTGAAGCACACACACACCTCTTTTCCCGATATGGTGTGAAGCACACATACACCTCAAAAGTGATATGGAAGCACACATACACCTCAAACCCAATATGAAAGCAAACATACACCTCAAGGGTGATATGGTAAGAACACATACACCTCAAACCCGATATGGAAGCATACATACACCTCAAGGGTGATATGGTAAACACACATACACCTCAAACCTGATATGGAAGCATACATACACCTCAAGGTCGATATGGTAAGCACACATACACCTCTTTCCCGATATGGTAATCACACATACACCTCTAGGTGATATGGGTAGCAATTATACACCTTTAAACTGATATTGGGTTAAGCATACACCTTTTGGACGATATGGTGTTGAGCACATATCTCTAAAATGATGTGGTGGGTAACCCAATACACTAGATGAAAAGAGTGGCAAGGTGGTTAGTACCCTAGTACATGTGATGGCCAATATACTAAAGTAGGGTGTGGCCAATATCTTCAAGTGAGGGGAGGATGTTACACCCATGAAGGGTGAAGTTGATACACCATATGAATGGTAAGGTTGATACCTTAATGGGTAAGGGTATGAGGGATATGATGATGCCTAGATCGATATACACTCCTAAGAGTGTCTTACCCTTACCCATTAAGGTATCAACCTTACCATTCATATGTAAAGGTGAGGGTAAGACACTCTTAGGAGTGATGAGGGTAACACCAAGTAATGGTGTGGCTAATACCTTAATAGGTGAAACACCTAAAGTAATTGATAATGGTCAATCCTATATCAACAATGTCTTAACCTGAGATGAGTCCATATCACTTGATGATAGTTGGGTAATTCAAGTGTGTGACTTATGGCCAATGAACTACAAAATAAATGTGATGAGTTAGTGCATAAAATATTAGGATGGGAAATACCCTAATACAAGCTAAGTTGATGAACTTAAGCAAGTTAAAAGTGATGAGGGAAGTGATACCCCAAGGCATGATAAATATGACATCCAGCACCTCAAGGTTGATACACCTCAAATCCAATATACTTGGATGAGTAACACATGAAGTGTGTTATGAATAAGTTGTTGCCTAGTGAGAGGTGACAATATGTATAATGGCCTTGTGAGCCATATGAATAAGTTGTTGCCTAGTGAGAGGTGACAATATGTATAATGGCCTTGTGAGCCATATGAATAAGTTGTTTCCTATTTAGAGGTGACAAGATGTATAATGACCTTGTGAGACATATGAATAAGTTGTTGCCTAGTGAGAGGTGACAATATGTATAATGGCCTTGTGAGCCATATGAATAAGTTGTTTCTTATTTAGAGGTGACAAGATGTATAATGGCCTTGTCAGCCATATGAATAAGTTGTTGCCTAGTGAGAGGTGACAAGATGTGTAATGGCCTTGTGAGCCATGTGAATAAGTTGTTGCCTAGTGAGAGGTGACAAGATGCTTAATGGCCTTGTAAGCTATGTGAATAAGTTGTTGCCTAGTGAGAGGTGACAAGATGCTTAATGGCCTTGTGAGCCATATGAATCATTGTTACCTAGTGAAGAGGTGAGAAGATGCTTAATGGCCTTGTGAGCCATGTGAATAAGTTGTTGCCTAGTGAGAGGTGACAAGATGCTTAATGGCCTTGTGAGCCATGTGAATAAGTTGTTGCCTAGTGAGAGTTGACAAGATGCTTAATGGCCTTGTGAGCCATATGAATAATTGTTACCTAGTGAAGAGGTGATAAGATGTTTAATTAAACCATATGATCTATGTGAAATACTTGTGCAACAAGTATGATGAATACCTTGGTCTGAGGACCTAGAGGTAATAGGTACTTGTTACAGAGGTAACAATGTTGTGTGGTGATCTAAGGGTTTGAATACCCAGATCCAGTAATCATGATGATGACGATGTGAAGGGATGAGAATTCCCAGTAATGTGATAAAGGATTGAGATCCCCAGTGATATGCATCTAAATGAGTTCCTAAGATTTGAAAAGTACTTGATTAATGTATTACAACTTTCTTTATAGAATTTGTTTATGATTGATACTTATAACTTGTTTGATGCTAAAAGAATATTGTAATGCACTTAATATATCACTAGAAACCATAAAAATTTCCCTGACCATAGATCCATCAGCGTCAAAATTTGCTGAATGGTGAAACGGGTTCCCCGCGGCATAACCCAGAATGCATATTTTTGAATATGTGGGGGCATGGAGGATAAGTGCCCATGTCTCAATAATTTCATAAGAATGCCTCAATAGAGCACGGTGAACTGGCCTGTGGCTCAGAGTATGATGCCTATGTGACCACGACTCAGTAATTTCATAACTGGGGACGGTTGATGTAGATGTTCCCCTAAGAGAGCATAGTTGACATTGTAGCTCTGACCGAAGATGCCTAGTACCCAGGCAAGCTCTATTTGCAGCTGACACTAGATGTCTTGCCAGCAGATAACACGAGATGTCATGTTGAATCCCGTGTGGTCTTGTACTAACCGAGACAGTTGAGGTCATGGCAACCGGATCTCCCATTGACCTTGTATGGTACCGACTTGTGAGAAGTTTGTGTTCAGTTGGAGATGAACGGGGTATACTTCATCTCCTCAGGGCATAAGTGTGATTGTAAAATATGTTCAACCGTGTAGCATATCTGCTTAAGGATCGAATATGAGAAACATTGCTTGATGTGCAATTCAGTTATACATCCTAGTTGATAAATGTTAATTATGTTTCTTTACATTCTTTGCAAAGCATATAGATGATTTATAACTCTACCATGGGTAGATGCAATGTTCTTCTTAAGTAAGGAGATTACTTTATTCTGTTCATATAGTGATTTATCATGCCTGTTAATATAAAAGAACCTCTGCTCAGTTTTATAAATGCTTAATCTATGATAATAATATGGTCGGCGGAGAGTTATATATCTTGCTGGGACAATTGTCTCATTCCGTGGGATCCAAAAATTTTAGGTGGACGTGCACGAGGTGGTGGAGACCATTCTGCAGAGGAGGAACAACAACTGAGGCAGAAGTGAAAGCTCAGGTTGAGTGTACTATCTGTCGTGTCTTGTAGATAGAAGTCCTATGTGTCGTCTCTATACTCTCAGGTCCTTGGAGTTGGTTTGTAATGGTTTCATGAACGATCTACGATTTTGTCTTGTATGCCTCGAGGTTTTATTTTGCTTCAGTATATGTGTTGATAGAGAAACCGTTATGTGTTATCCTCGAGGTGAGAAGAATAATGTTGTACAATGTGAATAATGAGATGAATATGTTTTGGACCTTTCATTAAGAGTTTTTTGAAAAAGGATGCATTTGCAAATGGTTTTAATTTTTAGTGATTTTTTTTAATCTTTTGTTTTTGTAATTCCGCATAATTAATAATGATTTGGTTGTCAATTTGATGACAGTCATTTTAGTAGCATCCGGATCAATCAAAATAGATACGAAGCAGGATGAAGATATATCAGAATGAAACAATTCCATCTGACCTGTCACGACTCATGAATTGACAAATGCCTCCGACTGATTCATTGCATAGAATCTCATCGTTGTCTATTTCCGACTCCATGCTTTGTTTTTAGGTGCAGATGATCCTGCTTGGGATGCATGTCCACGTCCACGTGTACCACCGCTAAACTATTGCATGTGAGAGACTTGTTGACTCTGCCTCAGTGGTTGGGTTACCACCATGTCTCTAACTGGACAATCCCTTATCATATGTCATGTTTGCCCACACTTGAAGCAGTTTTTGTCCTGCTATGGTCTAGATGGTCCCATTACTAACATTGATGTCGTACTATGGGCTCTACTTGGTAGAAAACTATGGACTCTACCATTGCTTGATGTCCACTACATCTGTGTATTGAACCTCTTTGGTGATAATGGTGCAGGAAATCTCGATTTCTTGAAACTTCCAGACCTCCGTCCCTAAAAATGGGCAGGTCCTTTCCTACTATTCGCCCACATTTCTCAATCATGGACCTCTCTATCCTCCTAAGTGACTCCACAAAGGTGGAAAACCTCTCTCTATTCTCTAGAGCATCTACAGCTATGGATAACTCAATGTTCACACCCTTCTCAAAATGTTGAATCCTCTCCTCCTCCGTAGTAGACATGTGTGGACAAAATCGTAGAAGCTCCATGAACTTAGCTTCATACTCACTAATCTTCATTAGTCCTTATTTAATCTGCTCAAACTGTGAGATTTTCTCATCCAGATAAGTCTTGGGAAAGTATCGACTAAAAAATTCACGTCAGAACTCCTCCCATCTGACCTCAACACCTGGTCTTTTCCCTTCTTCAATGGCCCACCAATGGCCAGCGCTTCCTTTTAACAGGTACACAGCATGCCTAACTTAATCAGTTTCTGGGATGCTAAGGATTATAAAGGCTTTTTCCAGCTCAGTGAGCCATAAATATACATCTTTTGGGTCAGCTGTATCGGCATATTCGGTGACTCCTACCCAGCATAACCACTCAAAGGTCTTACCAGACACATGTCCCTCATTGGGAACTGGTTCCCTAGGTGCTGGTGCTGGCATCCGGTCTGCCATATGCGTTATTGTGGTCATGAACTTCCCAAAAAGAGCATGAAAGGCTGGGCTTTCTAGCATGGCTTCATCAAGATGGGGATTCTCATGTACTGATTCCTCTCTTTCGTGATCCCTTGCACCTCCTCCTGGTGCAGCAATACTGCTCTCAGTAGCATGTTCTTCATGTACTCCATCAATCTTTCAGCTTTACTTCTTCTCTTATATGAGCAAAAGTCACTATAAGATAAACTGGAGGACACTAGAACAGACTCAACAACCTTAATCCTATGTCTCTGTAGACTCGATGAACCTTAGGCTCTGATACCAAAAACTTATGGCGACTGCTATCAAACTGATAGACAAATAGTCACGGTAATTACGCAGAATAACCATTAGTAGCGGATTAATGAAAATCACTAAAAATTAAAACCATTTTGTAAAGAGATCCATTGCCAGGAAACTCTTAAAGAAAGAACCAAAGTAATATATACATCATGGTTCACATTGTACATACAATGTACCATCTCATCTCGAGGATATCATATACCCGCTGTTTTTCCCAAACATATACATAAGCAACATAAAACTTCGAGGCATACCATCCAAAATATCATATTGTTTATAAAACCATTACGTACTAACACTCAAGGACCTGAGAGTACAGAGATGACACATAGGACTTCTATCTACAAGACACGACAGACAGTATACTCAACCTAAGCTATTATTGTTGTCCCTATTGTTGTTGTCCTCCCTCTGTAGTACGGTCTCTACCTCCTCATCTGTGTCCACCTAAAAAATATTGGGACCAACAGGGTGAGACCAAAGTCCTAGTGAGAGATATAACTCTCTGCCAACAACATTATTATCACAAGTAAATAGTATAAAACTGAGCAAAGGATCTTTTATATTAATAACCAAGATAAATCACTGTTTAAAAGCATAACATAGCAATATCACTTTTAAAGCAATGCAGCTATCTATAATAGAGCAATAAATCATCTATTCACTTTATAAGGAATACAAAGAACACATACAACATCTATCCATTTAAGATGTATAAAAGTAGTATAACATCAACCAATATTTTCGTATTCAATCCTTAAGCAGATATGCTACATGGTTGATTACATATTTACAATCACACTTATGCCCAGAGGAGATGAGGTATACTGCTCATGCTCCAACCAACCACTGCTTAGTCAAAATCGATACCATACAAGGTCAAAGGAAGAGCCGGCTTCCAAGACCTCACCTATCTCAGTCAATACGAGACCACTGGCAGTGACATCACATGACAAACTACAATTAGCTTGCTAGGGTATAGTATCATCTTCGCTATATCATTACAGTCGCAGCATGCACTCTCTTCGGGGAGATCACACAACAACCCCAGTATATTTTCTTCTTTGAGGAGATCACACAACAACCCCGGTATATGAGGGAAAGATCACACAACAATCCCTATTTGGATGTAAGAATATGTTTGTCCATCACCCCCACATATTCAAAAATATGCTCTCCGAGTTAAACTCGTTTCACCATTCAACAAATTCTGACACTAAATGGATCTATGGCCAGGGCAACTACATGATAAGGTTCCACTTGATTAATTAGGTGCATTATAGTATCTTTTAGCATCAACCAAGTTACAAACATGAATTATAACAGATGCTACAAAGAAAGGAGTAATACATTTATCAAGTACTTTCATAATCTTTAGAACACATTGAATGCATAACACTCAGGATCTCAGTCCCTTATCACATTACTAGGGATTCTTATCCTTTAATATCATCATCATGATTTCTAGATCTGGGTATTCAAACCCTTAGTTCATCACTGAACATTGTCACCTCTTATCAGGTAACTATTACCTTTAGGTCCTCAGACCCAGTTATACATTATACTTGTTGCACAAGTATTTCACATGGCTCACAAGGCCCATTTAATCTGTATCATATGAAACATCATAGCTCATACCTGGCTATGCTCATCATCTCATGATACCTGCATGGTTAGTATTTTCTGATAAAAACAATATCAAGTACATATAATCACCATGAAATACAAGAGAAATACAACCTTCCCATTATTAGGGTTAGGGTTTCCCTTATTATTCGATTAGGGTTTCAAGTTCATATTATCAAGAACAAAAACCATAATTCCTAGCTCCACACATATTAGGAGCATACATTGATATCATAAGTATTCAATCATACTTATTTATTCTCATCATTTATCATTAAATGATTATCACACAAAGTATGAGTTTCTCTCTCATCCTCACTAGGATATTGATTACATCATACTTTATTAAGTTGGCTCAGCCCTTTTCTCAAGGTACATTGGCCTACACTTATCAAAATGCATTAAACTCTTTACATCTTAATGTATCATTTGACATAACACACTTCATGTGTTACTCAATGAAGTATATCAGATTTGAGGTGCTTACCTCCATATTGGTGTTGAGGTGCTTCCACCATATCAGGCAAGAGGTGTATGCTTACTACCATATCGGGCAAGAGGTGTATGCTTCCACCATATCGGGCAAGAGGTGTATGCTTCCATCATATCGGGAATGAGGTGTGTGCTTACCACCATATCTGGAAAAAGGTGTGTGCTTACCACCATATTGGGCAAGAGCTCTATGCTTACCACCATATCGGGCAAGAGGTGTGTGATTCCACCATATCAGGCAAGAGGTGTGTACTTACCACCATATCGGGCAAGAGGTGTGTGCTTCCACCATATCGGGCAAGATGTGTGTGCTTCCACCATATCGGGCAAGAGGTGTGTGTTTACCACCATATCGGGTGAGAGGTGTGTGTCACTTATATCAGGTTACTCAAGTATAGGGTTTTACATATCGGGTTAGACCCTTATTCTCATACCTATTCAAACCTTCAAAGTATCAACCTACCATGTGTTGAGTGACAGCCTCGACAACTGGTTAGTCCTTTTTTCAACCAACCCAAATGTACAAAATGATAGGAGTGTGGGGTTCCAAGGTATAATGGATTTCATATCACCATATTGGGTTTCATTACCATATTAGGTTAGAGGTACTTCAACCTGATATCGGTTTGTGCCATGATGATGTAATCATCATCAAGATCTAGACTTTCGTCCCTTACTATTCTAGTTCATGGACAACAGTCCTATGCAACTATTAGAATTCATATAATCATCAATCATTCAAGAAAAATTTAAAATTGAAAGTAGATCAACAAGTATAGCAAGATTGAAGGTGAATAATAACATGATTGGGTTCAAGTTATATAACCCACCTCAAGAACAACTTCAAAGCTCCAAGATCCAAAGATTCACGTTCCCAAGGTTGAATATGAACTTATCAAAGATCCAAGACTTGATCACAACTCCTCTATATGCAAAGAATCACCATAGATAAGAACTTGGTGAAGAAGAAAAGAAAGGGAGAATCACAACCTGAGATTCATGCTTCAACCAAGGTTAAAGATGACCATGGCTTCACCTTAAGCTTAAGGATCGAGCTCCTCCTTGCTCCTCAACTACTATGCATGATATCTAAGAGAAATAGAGTTTTAGAATTAGTAAAGTTTCACTAGTAGGTGAAAGGAGTGGTATATATAATTGAGGCTCATGAGAGAGAGTGTATAAGAGGTGTCATCACCTTATACTACTAGGTGACACATGTCCATGCATGGGTTGACACGTGTCCATGCATGCACACATATTTATATTGTCATGTAAAACTCTTGGGGATAATCTAGGGATAAGATTTCGGCCATTAGTTATCTTGTTGAACAAGATATTTCAACCCAACATCACTTTATTCACAAACCAATACAACTTTTCCAAGGAAAGTTGTAAACCGATATCCATCACCTTCTTGAGGTGCTTTACTCATCATGGCCTTTTCTAAGAGGTGAAAAAATGATATGGGACCTCCTCTATGGCTTCTTTGCCAATAGGTACTCCCATATAAGCTCCACAACTCAATACAACTTATTTTAGGGTTTCAACTATACAACTCTTATTAGTCTTTTCATCACCAAGAATACCATCACTCAAATATCAGTCAAACATGGTACTTCTTTATTTCTCTCTCCTCTAGATGATTCTAAGAGATAGTAGGGTCATTCTAGAGGTTGTAGTTTGCGTATCAACCCTACATTTTGGGTAGATTGCAATTTGCACCAAAATTGGTACACAAGGCACAAGCATTATTCAAACAAGCTCCAAATTAGGCTTTCCACAAGCCACCCCTTAGCATCATTCTCTATATTATGATGCTAAAGCACTTGAGGCACGTTCAAAATGTGACATATTGCAATATAACCCTTCATCTTGGGTAAATTGCAATTTACACCCAAATTATCATATAATGCACAAACAGTTTGCAAATAAGCTCAAACTTGAAAATTAAACTCTCCTTGAGTCTTAATTACTTTTCAAAAGATTAAAAAAGTTTATAAATAACTTAATTAAGAAAAACCTCCAGGTTTATAGCATAAACCAAGTCAGGGATGTTACAAGACCATTCTAATACCGCTACATTGATTCTATTAAAATCCTAAAATGTTTACTAAAGGCTGGTAGGAGAGGCATGTTCTAACAAGAATCATGGACATTTGCAAAAATGTAGTTACATTTATAAATATTAAGTAGTCAACATTCTACATAATCATGTGTGTGGATTATTGAATTTATTATTTAACTCATTCAATTTAGATATAAAATGTTAATACTCAACTCCAATTTGTCTTTTGGGACCTTGTTCACAAGTATGACCTTGTTCACAAACATGAAAATTCTTTGTTTTCAGTCCTTGTTTTGCACTTTCATGCATGTCCCCTTCGCCATTATCAATTATGATATTAGTATGGGTATTCTTTTTCTAGCCTTACCATTTTCCTATTTGTAGTTGGTGATGTGGGTGGAGGGATATGAAGAGGAATGAGTTTGAACAAGGAGAGTTAGATTGAGGAATGGTAGGAAAACAAAACTCTAGAAAGTTGTTCTCATATGAAATTTTAGTGTATAATTTAGGAGCATGTATTTTGTTCTTAATTTGTTTAGAGGTATACCTTTTTGTCTTTATGTGCATGTTCCATTCTTAACATAGTAGTTTATGATTAATGTCCTATTGGTTTGTGTTTATCACTTAATAAGTGGTTTTAGCTCTATTCATTCCCGCCTTCTACAGCCCATCATAGATCCAAAAATTGGTATCAGAGCGGGTCTTGTCCAAGCAATACTTCCACAAGTAGGAGAAAATGGGCTATGATCAAGGTGGGAGATATAACATCAACATTCCAATATTTGATGGGAGCAACTTCTTGTATTGTAAGAGAAGATTACAATTCAATATCCAAGGATCAAGTAAAGAGATATGGAGAATGGTGGATTTTCCATACAAGCTACCAGAGATAAAGGTATAAGAATGTTATGAGGCCACTTTGAATAAAGAAACCTTTATGCAATAGCCATCAACATCCTTTATGCTCTTTCCGCCCACCAAAATATACCAGATTTCTTATCATAAAACGGCATGTGATATATTGAGAAAGCTATGTGTCATGTACTAGGGGACAAAGAAAGTGAAGGAAAGTAGATTCTATATTCTCAATGGTCTCCTTGAAAACTTTAAGATGGGAAAGAATGAGAGGGTACCTGATATGTATGCAAGGATAAGCATCATTGTAAATGGTCTTGTCATCCTAGGTCATCTTATGGATCAAGGGAATATCAACTCAAAAATTCTAAGAAGTCTCCCTAAGAGGTGGGAAACAAAAGTGACCACCATTGAAGAAACAAAGTCTCTTGGTGATATTAATATTGAAGAGCTCATAGGGAATCTATGATCTTCTGAAGTGAAACTTGACAAGAAATAGGAAGATGAAAGAGAAGAAGAGACAGAGTTCAAGAGAAATATGGAAGCTGAAATACAAGCCCAAGTTGAAGCTATTGTTAGTCAAGATTCTCCATCCTCTCATCTTGAAGAAAATGATATGTACTCTAAAGGTACACTTTACATCTTCCTCCACCTGATACTTCAAATGTGGAAAGAAGGGTCACTTCAAAGAAGATGCCCACAAGGCAAAAAGACCTTTCATCACAAAATAAGGGAAGAGAAGCACAATATGAAGGAGAAATGGCATACTAGCTCTAGTGACTCCTTCAACTCAATCTCAACTGAAGAATCTAGTGGAGAATATATCTCAAGCTCTAGTGATGGTGGAGGATGCCATTTTTCTCTCATGGAAGTTCGAATGAAGATTCAAATGAGATAAATCTAAACTTTTTAGATAAAGAACCCTTAGTTGTCATTATTCATGCTACTCGTGCATCTCTTAAGTCTACTAAGCATAAACTAAAAAAGCTTGCTAAGATTGTTGATAACTTGCATGAAGAAAAGAATGATCTTGAAGATGCTAACATTTGCTTGCAATATGATGTCAATGTTCTCCAAAACCTTTATCTAGAAGTTGAATTGAAATTCAATAGTGTTGAGATATAAAACAATGCTTATCTTAAATAGGTAATTTCTCTTAAACTTGAAAATGCTAACTTGCTTGATAAGATTAGATTTCTAGAAGCTCAACCTCTTATCCTTGGTTCTAATGAAGATCATGGTAAAATTTTGAATTATCTTATGCTTGATATTGATGTTTTAAAACTAAAAATGAGGAAAAAGACTTTGTCTTGCAAGGAATAGAATCTGAAAATAGTGTTTATCTTTCTGAGATTACTTTGCTTGAAAAAGAAAATGCTTCCTTGCTTGCTAAAATCAATGTCCTTGAATCTTGTTCTAGTTGTACTAGTAGAGAGAATAATGATAATGCTCTTCGTATTGAAAGGGATTCTAATAAGTTCAAATCTCTTTGCTTATAAATCAATATTTTGCATGCTAGAGATGATATGAATCAATTGACCACTATTACCTCTCTTATGTATGATAATCATAGTTTGAGATCCTGTTTTAAAAATTTTATGTGTGGTAAAAAGAATCTAAATGATATCATGCACCATACTACTAAACAAATTGGTAGACATGGTATAGGGTATGATAGTAGCCAAAGGACAAACAAAGATAAAGGACCTCCAATCTTACATGGATAATCCTCTTGTTCCAAGTCTAAGGGCACTTGAAACTATTGTAATGAAGTTGGTCATTTATTCTACATATTGTCCTTTTAGGAAAGAACCCAAGAGCAATAGGAGTTGGGTTGCTAAGCTAACCCCTCTAAACCCAAAAACATGATTGAGGATCATTTCATCTTTATTCTTGTAGGTCAATTGCCAATGGATTTACTTGAGCTATCGATTTGCAAATGAGTTTCTCAATCCACATGAAAGAAGGAAGGTGAGATGTGTATTGGGTGGCAACAAGTGGAAAGAAAAGGTAAGAATAGAGATAATGTTATTCTTTCTCATATCCATTCATGGCTTACTTTTCACCAAGTTTTTATGAACTTTATGGTTTTTGAATCAACATTGGTATATTATGATTCTCATCACTTTCTTGTTGAAAAATAGTCCTTGATGCTTTCATAGTTCTTTACAAACTTGCTTATACATGTTTGAATATGGTTTACATTTTTATCGTACCTCTAAATATGATTTTTCTAAAATATATGTGCTTTTTGACAGTAGTGGATTGTCGGCTGAGTTTGTCCTGAAAGAAACTCGGACAACAAGCACCAATGGGTGTTGCCAACCGCTATTTTTGGTCAAGAAGTTTGACCCAAAAACTCAACCAAGAACATTGTGCATAAAATATACGAATGGCTTTTTGGATGAGAATTTCCCTCTGAACTAGACTTTCTCAACTAATAGCCTTATTCTATGGAACTCCTTTTGTACCTCTATATCATATGCATATTTCCATGCTTTAAATTGTCTATCTTGTATACAACTCTATATTTATAATTGCTATAAATTGGTATCCCTATATCTTGTAATAACTTATTTTGAGTTTTTATGCATGTTTTCATGATGATCTCTTTGAGTCTCTTGGTTGTGATCTAAATTGCTTCTATTTGTTCTCTAACTTGCTACATTTTTTTACTTATATATATTTTGATATAACCTTGAGTTTCTTAGTGGTAATCATCTTTTGAGAATGATGAATATTTTCTAGTGAGTAATATCCTTTAATATTTCTTAAATTGTATATTTCTTTGATTGGATTTTTCTCTACATCTACTCATAGCATATTCTTTAACTTGTGAATATTTTGTTGTGATCTAGATCCTAATAGTAGCTCTAACGTGTGATATCATCTACTAGTAGCCCATCTACATGTAGTTCTATTTTTGTTCATCATTTGGTATCCAACTATATGCTATGCTTGTATATTGTTTCATATATACTCAAGCTTATTCCTTGACTTACATGTATACTATCTTGAGTTACCTGCTTGCATAGCCTTACCTTGATTGTTTTCTAGAACTTTATTCAGGGTTGTTCTAATGCATGTCTTGATTTTCTTTATATACATTGATTGGATAAGCCCATAGTCTTTACTATTCTACACTCCCATCTCTAACATGTTGTGTTTCAGCTCTTCAACCCCTCACTTTTTGAAATGACAAAGGGGGAGAAGACATGTCTTATGTAAATGGGAAAACACATATATGTCAAACATACATGAGTATAAGACATAATTTCTATTAATGTTATGAAAGATAATCATGCAGGAGAAATGGCATCAATTGAGGGGGAGTATGTGAACTCCATTAGCATCAATTGAGGGGGATCATATCAACTCAATTCTATTGAAACCCCTAGGTTTCTCCAAATGTATGATATTATTTAAAAATCTTTCAATACATTTATGAAATGGTTTTTCATCTTAAAAAAAGAGGAGAATGTAGACTTGAGGTATAAATTGACTAAACCCTTGTTTTGATAATTATTGGCCATTCCACTCATTTGTGTCTAATTATTTTACTTGAGTGATTTCAGATTGGATAGACATACTCCAAATTACTAACCTTATGCATCCTAACTTGGAGAAATCAAGTCATACATGCATAAAGATCAAGATTGAAGAATGTATAGTTTCCTCAATAGATCTTTGATTTAAATCACTTATAATGATTGTATGATTTGTAATTAAGCTTAGAAAAAATCAAGAGCACTTACTTCAAATATTTAAGCACCTTGTGGACATTTTTCAAAAGAGATTATAGGTTGTCTTGTCGGCCAAGTTTGTCCTAATGACAACTCATCTGACAACCTGTTTGGCTCTTGGAAAATGCACAAGGTCGATTGAGTTTGTCCTGGTGGAAACTCGATCGATGCCTGCACTTTGACTTGTCATACAGTACCGTCAGTAGAGTTTCCCAAAATACAACTCATCCAACAACATTGTACAGAGAAGTGCAAAGAAGTGTTTCTAGCCATTGGAGTGTTGTAAAATACAACAACATATATGTTGATTTACCCAAAATGTCTAGAATTTGATCCTAATTGTATCTACTAGCTACTAGGCAACCAAAACTATAGAATATGACCCCTTGAGTATGGTTAGCCAAGCACTATGAAGATCCCTATAATATAGTTGAGAGAGGTTTGCCTCCAAGAGCCTCCATCCACTCTCATGAGCTTAATCACTTGCTACATCCATTAGAATAAGTAGGATATTTAGGAGAGTGAATCCTACATGTATATCTTGTTAGGCTCTCATTTCTTCCACCTCCCAGACTCTATTTCTACCATGAGATGAAGATTCTCTCTCTTAGATATGAGAAATGAAGAAGATGGGAAGGAGTCACTTGGTGAAATCTTCTCCTTGGTGAAAGTAGAGTCAAAGGAGGAAGATCCAAGTCAAGAGTGGGTAAATCCTTGAAGGTGGAAGACTTGTTGCAAGAGTGGATAAATCCTTAGAGAAAGTGGAAGACTCGTTGTAGGAGTAGGTAAGTCCTTGGTAAGATAGAAGACTCTTGGTCATGGATAGGTAAGTCCTTTTTAAGGTTATTGGCTCCCTTTTCCTCAAAGGGAAAGCTAGATACCCTTGACCTTGAATAGGTAGGTCATATGTTGTAACTCTTATAATGGAATGTATGGAGTGAGACATGGTTGAAAATCCTAGAGGTTGACCTATCTAGGTAGTGGGCATACATATCCTAGTTTAGAGGTTGGAACCATTATAAAAAACTTGTGTTATCCTATAATTGTTCAATCTCTCTCCCTTGCTATGCATTTTTCATTGCACTCAAATTTCATACATGCAACATTATCTTGGGATATAGATTCAGGGTCTAATGAATTTGAGTAAGTGGTTTTAGATCTATTCACCCCCACTTTACAGCCCATCACATATCCACCGATATGTATCTAATGAATGCATATTCATCATAAATTTCAACCACCATCTTTGGCCAAATATGATTCAATACATCTGATTTCACTTATTAAATCTCACAAAATGCAAAATTTCTTAACTGGTTCAATTATCAAGGTTTTAACTAAGTTTATGTTGATTTTATGTAGGTCATTATGAGGTTTGACCATCAGATGTCACCAACCTCCACTCAACCCTAATCCACAATAATCACCACCATTTGATCTTCATCCCAATCAACCATCATCTGTATCAAACCCTAATGAGTGGACCCACCTTTCTCAACCCTAGATCTACCTTCACTCATCCATGGTCTTGACCAATGGGTTTTGACCAAACGATTTCATCCATACAGTTTCATCAAAACGGTTTTGACCTATCGGTCCTAGCCATTCCTCCATACGATCTTGATCTATTTGGTTTCACCCCATTCAATCTTGGGCTTTCCTTTCACCACACGATCATAGATCGGCGACCCTCATCCAGCCAACCACATGGTCTTAGCCACCCTTTTTGCCTTAAAGGTTTCTTTCTCCTTCCCTTCCATACGGTCTTCAAGATCGGTTGGGCAACCTGCTCAAGACCGTTTGGAATTTTCAGGTCCTCACGACCGTTTGGACCTCCGCTCAACCTGCACCATTGTCACCTTCCGCGGCATCGACCATCAGTAGCATAACGACGCCTTTCTTCTTCCTCCTTCCGCTAAGGCATGCAACCCTAAATCTCGGCGCCGCCTGCTGCATCCCTCAAACTACCCTCCATTGTCCTCACATATTGATGGCCCATCAGCATCCGACCACCACCACCATCTGTAGTGGTATCTGCTTGACCTACAGCACTGTCGCGACTTACCTAGTGGTCTATTCCTCATAACTTCAGGACTCGAGACCGTGAGGCCGTGAGACCAAGAAGACGAGATAACCAGATCGTGAGGAAGGCACCAGATGCTCGAGACCATTTGGTGAAAGTCTCAGGACCGGTTAGGGTAGCAAACCATAAAAACAGAGATCGTGATCCCAAGACCAATAAAAGCCAGCGATTGTGCGGACCGCTAGGGCGGCGCACTCTGCCAGAACCGATGGCAGCAAGACTGTTTGGAAGGGGGAACGCAGACCGTTTGGAGGCAGAAGCAAGACTTCTTGGGGTGATCGGTCTACGAGACTGTGTAGAGTCACAGTCCAAAACCGTTTGGACACTTAAGCCTCCCAAACCGTTGGCTATGAATACCATTTGAAGTTGCTGGTTCTCAAGACCGTTTGATCACTAAACACACAAAGACTATTTGGAGGATACTAAATAGTCTTGCAAGACCATTTGGAGGAGGCACTCTAAGACCGTTTGGATGAAGGCATATATCCAAGACCGTTTGGAGATGAAAAGCACAAGACCGTTTGGTCATATACACCAAACCGTTTAAGCAAGTTGTAAAAATTGCAACTGGGCCCAAATCATGAGACCAGACCCGAGCCTATAAATAGGACCAGTAGGGTCCTCATTTGGGTATCGGATTTGGGATGCTGTCAAGTTGCCCGAACATAGTATTCGATCCAGGTTCGTCATCCACGCATGTACCACTTCACCTACTGCTCCTGCTACGATCGAGGATACTGAGAAGAGAAGGAAGGATGAGTGAGAAAGAGTACCCGAAATGTCTTGGCGTCCCTCGTTCCTCGTCCAGATCTGCTCCAACACGACATAGAAGACTGCATTATCTTCACCGAGTTGCGTCTATCTTCTACATCATGTTCATGGAGGAATCCTCTCTCTTTCTTGTTCTTCTTATTTCTCACGTCATGAGTGAGTAGTTCATTTTCGCTGGGGTGCGGGGACTAGCCCCACTTCCCATGCAAGCATGTTCTCTTATTAAGCATTCCATGGCAATGTATATAACTTTTCATTTTGTTGTTAATCATGAATTTTTGTAGTTTGATTACCTACTTTATTTCATCTTGTTCTTCCCTATGTTGTGAGAACTTCTTTATGTAGGGTAGAATGTCATTTAACGAGGTTGACTCCCAAACTAAAAATAGAATGGGATTCCTTGAGATCGTAAGTGTATGATCCGTGAGGGGACGAGTCATCTAGCCTACGGTGACACTTCTGTGTGCCTAACGCCTATATAGGGGGTCCACAACCTTAGTTGGATTTTTATATCTTCTTTATTAATCGTCAATGATTGCTTGTAGATTAATCTCCTACTTGCTTATCGATTAACGTGGTTGACTCCTTGATGAGAACTTCTGATAGGATTCCTTGAGGTCGTAAGTGAGTGATCTGTGAGGGGACGAGCCATCTATCCTACGGTGACGCTTTTGTGTGCCTAACACATGTATAGGGGGCCCACATCCTTAGTTGGATTTATGTATCTTTGGAGCCGTAAGTGTGTGATCTGGATGGTGACGAGACATATGATGCCTAAGGTGATGCTTACGCGAACCTATCTCCCGTATGGGGGGTTTTGTAGCAGCCCTATTTGGATAGTTATATCTTGCCTGGATGTTTGTGATTGAATGTGTTTGCATGTGTAGTGGTGGTGAAACCCGGTACCATCCCAGCGATTCCATATCATTGATCTAGATCCAACTTTAATTTCGTCCTTTACTTTCTTACAATTATTTAATCAACCTCAAATCAATCAATCATTCTAAATATTAGTCTTACTTGAACTAGACTCGACTAACAAAGATTCTTAAAAACATTGTCTCTTGGGATTCGATCCTCAACTATACTGCGATAAGACCCGTCCGCTTGCATGTGGTATTATTACACAAGGTTTTGGTAAAAGCTTAGGGATTTCAACCCTGGGTGAATTTGTTAGTGTGATAATAGACCACGTCAAATTATGGCGCCGTTGTCGGGGACAACGGAATCAGTTAGTCAAATCTAGTTCTTTTGAGGATAATTTAGGTTTTTGCTTTTTCTTTTGATAAAATTGATCATCTACTTGAATCTCACTCTACTCCATCAATCTTATTTCATAACTTTTCATTTCAGGAGCAATCAAGGACTAGTGCATGCACTGTTTGAACAGTACCGGTCTCTCTGCTAGCTTTGACCCCGAGATAGATCAGACATTTCATCGTCAATACAAAGAAAACCAATCAAGAATGGCTCAAGAGGAGGAAATAGCTTGAAAGGTAGCTCAAGCCCTTAATGCATAAAGAGAAAGGCTCATGCAAGAATCCAGAGTTGTAGTTCAAGAAGAAATCCAAGCAGCACAAGCAACAGCACAAGCAACAGCGCAAGCAGCAGAACTATAGAAGAATCTTAGAGAGTTCTCAATTCCTAAAGTTGTTGACGTTCATCACCCAGCTCATCTGCCTCCCATCAACGCTAACAATTTTGATATATGAGCACATTGGATCACCTTGCTTCAAAACAACCCATTCTATGGTAAGAAAGGGGAGGATAGTCAGGAACATCTTCTGAGATTTATCGATCTATGTGCCATGATGAAGCAAAATGGAGTATCTGACGATGCCATTTGACTCCGTCCTTCAAGTATTCGCTTGCTGATAGAGAAATGAGCTGGTACAATTCCTTGCAAAGTGAACCCATCACCACTTGGGAACAACTTCAAAACATGTTTCTAGAAAAAATTTACCCTCCTTCACTGACCTATGAAATTAGGGGCTGAATAAAAAATTTCACTCAAGTCCCTAGAGAAACTCTTGCTGAAGCATGGGAAAGATACAAAGAGATTCTACACAAGTGTCCACACCATGGAATTCCTAAGAACCAGCTCATCAAAATCTTCTATAGGGGTTTGGATGATGATATCAAGAGGTTTTTGGATTCCTCATCTGGAGGAAACTTCTTGCGTCAGAGTTACGATAGCGCATGAAGAGTCGTCACCCTTGGAGCTAAAAATCAAGCTAATTGGGGTAGATCTATAGGTAAAGGAGTATTGAAAGTAGCTATGGCTGAAGCTACTCATGAGTACAAGTCTATCGCTGAAACCCTAAAACTCTTAGTTGCCAAGCAAGACCATATTGAATCATCACTTGCCGCAATTGGAAGAGGACGTTCGCCCTCTCAATAGCAAGAACAGATCAAGTCTGCTTCACTGTTCTATGAAGCATGTAAAGGTACTGATCATTCCACTTTAGCATGCAATGTTTTGTACGATGTTGTTCTAAGAAATGTTTGTAGTCAAGGTGATAATAGTCAAATTGAAAAACTTAATGTTTTCAACACAATCCCTGGTCAAGGATACTATAATCTGAATCAAAATAGGAACCATCCAGGTTTTCAATATGGAAATCCTTTAGGAGTGGAAACTCTCGACAACTTGGTTCAAACAATCAACAACAAGGCCCACCAAGATTCCAGAATAATCAGCAACAAAATTTTGGGAATCAAGGAAACTTCAGGGGAAATTTTTAGAATAGGAACTTCAACAATTATCAGAACAATTCTCAGTTCCATAATCCCAACCAAGTCCCCTATCAACAACAAGGGCAACAAGTTGGTCCCGTATCTCCGGATGACAAACTAACAGCCATTGAGAAGATGTTGCAGTCACAGTAGATTATGATAGCTAACCAGCAAGCCCATCAGAAGGCTATTGAATCTCAACTAGCTCAGCTTGCAGCTAGCATGAAGCCACCTGTTGGAGCCTTTGTTGGCCAACCAGAGAATAACCCTAAGCATCCAAAACAATTGAAGGTTGTCACAACCATGTCTGGAAAAGATTATTCAGATCCTCTCGTCAAGACACTGGTGGTTAGTACAGACGAAGATGACTCGATGTTTGTTCTAGACTCTACCACTCCTGAGTCTCAACTAAAAGAACCAGTGATTGTTGATAAAACTAACAAGGAAAGTCCCAAGAAACTTGTTGATGAAGAAAAAGGAACACCAGAGCCAGATGTACTAGTGTACAAACCTCGTCCACCTTTCCCTACTCATTTGAAACAAACCAAGCTTGACACTCATTTGAATAAGTTTAAAGAATCTATGAAGAAGCTTCATGTTGATATACCCTTTCTAGATGCACTGGCTGAGATACCAGCTTGGACAAAGTACTTAGAGTCACTTATCATCAGAAAATACATAACTGAGGAATATTAGACAGTCAAGTTAGCCACAACCACTTCAGATATCATCCCAGAGTAAGATGCCTAAGAAGCATAAAGATCCAAGATCATTTGGGATTTCATGTCATATCGGTGATTCCTCATATAAGAAAGGATTGGCAGACCTTGGTGCTATGATTTCCATCATGCCACTTAGCCTTTGCAAAAGGCTAGGGTTTGTTGAACTTATCCCAACTGGAATGACCATACAACTTGCAGATAATAATGTGACCCTTCCCTTAGGAATCATTGAGGATGTACCTGTCAAGGTAGGCAAAGATTCCTATGTTCCTTGTGATTTTGTCATCATGGACATAAGGGAAGACACCAGATACCCTCTTATTTTTGGTCGTTTGTTCCTTGCCACTGCAAGAGCTCTGATTGATGTTGAAGCAGGAACCTTGTTGCTCAGATTAGGAAAAGAAACCCTCGAGTTCAAAGTTTTTGAAAGTATATGAAGACCAAGCATGCAAGAGGAATTCTACTTGATTGATTGCATAGAGAAGATGTCACTCCTTACGCAAGAGGATTATGAACAAGAAGATCCTTTAGAAGTAGCTCTGACTAATCTGAATGCAGCCAGTTCAGTTGATGAACAAGTGAAAAGTTATGTCCTCAACCTTAACACTGCTGAAGAACATCCTGAGACTAAAATGGAGGAACTCAAGGTTGTGGAGGATACTAAAGAAACATGTGAGAAACCACAGGCTCCTGAAATGAAACCCCTACCCAAAGGATTGAAATATGTGTTTTTAGATGAACTCAAGGTCTACCCAGTCATCATAAATTCTAATCTAATAGCGGAACAAGAAAATAAACTCTTGACAGAATTAAGGGAAAGAAGAAAAGCCATAGGTTATAAAATGAGTGATCTCACTGGGGTCAATCAAGCATTGTGCATGTACAAAATCCCTATGATGGAAGATCACAAGCCAACTGTTGAACATCAAATGAAGCTCAATCTGAATATGAAAGAAGTAGTCCGCCTTGAGGTTATAAAATTACTCAAAATAGGTATTATATATCCGATCTCTGATTCACCATGGGTAAGCCCTATGCACATTGTTCTGAAAAAAGGTGGAACTATAGTGATACAGAACGAAGACAATGAACTCATCCCCACTCGGACAGTCACCGAGTGGAGGATGTGTATTGATTATAGGAAGTTGAACAAGGTGACTAGAAAGGATCATTTCCTGATGCCTTTTCTTGATCAAGTGTTAGAACGGTTAGCTCACCAAGAATACTTCTATTATCTCGATGGTTATTCTGGATTCTACCAAATCCCTATACATCCAGATGACCAAGAGAAAACAACATTTACTTGCCCATTTGGAACATATGCCTTTAGAAGGATGTCGTTTGGTCTCTGTAATGCGCCTGTGACATGATTTTACCGTGCATATAATGCAAGTGCACACGTCAATGTAGTATAGGCCCTTGTAAGGCCCGAGTCAAACTCAGGGACACTAAATTATCGGTAGACTACTACTAACTACTCGCAATCAGCTAGACCTATTAAAAGGTTATGAGATTTGTTGTAAAAGAAAATAAAATAAAAAAGAGAAATCTATTAAGTGTTTAGTTTAATCAATTCAAATGGAGATCTTTGGTTTTCATTATATGAATTTCCACATAGTTAATTAGATTCATCTCTCAATCCGGGTAGTGGCATGTAGTTAGAATTGTTCATTTTCGTGATACAATTCACTACCTAAGTCTAGGTCGGTTCCACTGTCGTAGTGACCTATACCCTAAACTAGGTGCATTAGAATCGACCTATGGGTTTCCACCGTTAACCGTACATCACCTTGTTCAAGGGATTTGTTAATTAATGTGAATTTCGTCTCTTTTCAACCGTTAATTCTTCTTTCAAAGTAATTAAGGGCATTAGTTTATCATTATGGTGATCAAGCATAATAATATAATTGAGAAAATGAAATCATGCCATGGATTTAAGAGACAAATTATAAATTACTATGATAAAAATGTCATACAATGCTTCCTCGGGCTACTCCCAGTCCTAAAGATAAAGGGGATTAGCCCCGCATGTTCATCTCAGAGCAAGACATGATTGAAGAAAGGGGAAACATGGAGGGAAAACGTGGATAAAGTGATGAAACCCCTGAACAGAGAAGATCTAATCATTCCTCGGCGTAGAGTGCGTGATCTACAGCCTTTCGGCGGTGGAAAACGTCTTCTTCGGCTTCTGGAATAGTTGGGGCGTGCTTCTGGGCTCCGTTCTTCTCTCCACACCTTCTCGGGATGTGTGCAGTGGATAATGATGTGATCCCTCACTCTTGGCCGCCGTCTTTAGGTATTAACACCAAGTTAGGTTGCCAAAATCTCACAGTCATTGGATTTGGGCTGATCTGAAGCAAACTCTGATCTGACGGTGTCGATACCATCGACACGAGTCGATGGTATCGACCCCTCACGATATCGGCAAGCCTTCCTTCTTTTCTATCGTCCCGCCTGATGCTGACTCGATACCATCGACACGGGTCGATGGTATCGACACCCTTAAGCATCAGTTTAATCCCTTTTCCATCGTTGAAGCTATAAGTGTCGATAGTATCGACCTTGGGGTCGATAGTATCGACTGGCTGGTCACTGGCAACCTAATGGTAACTCGCTACCATCGACTTCCCAGTCGATGGTGTCTACTCTGCGTTGCTCCTTGTGGCTTCCTGCCTGTGGCTGTGTCGATAGTATCAACTGATGTCGATGGTATCGAAAGTTGTAGATATGTGTTTTTCCTGAAATTGCACAACAAAACCAAATCAGCCGAGGTAAAACCTATAATTATAATCATTTATGCTCAAAATGACAAAATAAGAGAGATTTAACACTGAGAAGGATCATAGACTAAAGTAAGTGAATTATGCAATATTAATCACCAAAGTAAACAATAAACACATAAACCGCAAGTAAAACAAGTCTATAAATGCGACTCAAAATCATCGCATCAAACTCCCCTAAGCTTTCACATTGCTCGTCCTTTAGGAACAAAACTCTAGAATAGAATTGCGAGAGTCAACTAACGAACAGATTATCACAACCCGCTTTACCATATGATCCCCGCCATACATTCACAATCTGGCCCTTACTAACCACAGAATGATAATTACCCTCAAGGCAACAATAATCATCCATAAAAGATATCTACCTCAAAATTGATGAACACTATCACATAAGGCAGTTAACATAATAAAATCCTCTAGTCCAGACTCGGGGCATCTTGTGATCTTCTATCTATGTTGCTCGTCCTAACTACCATCTAAATGGAAGCAGCTCTCTTGGTCTTAATGAGTGAGGAGAAAATCACAGTAGCCTACCAATTCGAGCAACGGGTGGATGGAATGGGTGGCTGTGGATGAAATGGAAGCATTATATGGTTTTAACATGCACAAAAACAATAATGACCTAAATGATGCATATGCAAATGAAAATGCCCTAATGCCTACATTTGGGTGGAATGATGCATGCACTATCATTCCATCTCAAGGTGAGATGGAATATCTAAGAAACTACACCATGTGCTTATTCTTCTTAGTATGCAAGTGAGAATAGGTTCCTTTCTCTCTCTCATTCCTACTTACTTCTCAATCCTCTTTTCTTCTTCTTCTTTTTTCAAAGCTTTTTTTTCAACTTTTATTTTTTTCAATCCCTTATTTTCATAGATGACAATGAATTATTTGTCGGGCTCACTTATTGCTACATAACTTATACATTTGAAGCATTCAGAAGGTATGGAACAAGTTCATCACCTTTAATGTTTCATAAGACATAAGATGCATGATGTACTATATGCACAAAAATGTGCATGCAGCTACAAAATGCTAGTTATGAAACTAAATGACACGCACCTAAGTATAATGTGCTTGTATAACTATTCTATTTTTTTTCATGCACAAATATGTGAAAATAGTTGCAATGCAAGACCTGTCTACATGGGATGCAATCAAAGAGATGAAAATCGTAATGTACATCCAGTTCTTATGGTGGAGTATGAAAACAATGGGGTGGATAGATCACAAGACTAATTGACTGAACCTTTGGAAAAATATTATGTGTCCCTCATTACTGACCTATGTAGTAATTAAGAGGTTTCTCTCTTATTTCAAATTAAGGTCTCATTATCATTTGGTCAGTTTAAGCTCAAACAACCAATTCCGTCCACTTTTCATGAATCACAGGAATGTACAGTTGTGGTTTCCTATTTTAGAGTTGACAAACCCAATTATTTCCTTAGTTATGTGCTCAAAGTTAAACAACACAAGCTTGCAAAAGCACTAAAAATTTTCAAATTTACCCCTGATTCCCATGTACAAACAACGAGATGACACATGACATTAGACATCCACAATTACACTAGATAGAGTGTGGATCCTAAAAACAAACTAATAACTAAGAGAAATAAATGACAAAATACAAAACAATAAAAACTAAAAACTAGGAAAAAAATAAAGGATAGAAATTGTTCCAACTCCCCCCCAAGCTTGAATTCGACTATGGCCTCATAGTCAAAAACAACCTTAAAAGGTGGAACAGTGATACCGATCATTCTGCAGGTGGAGGCAGATATTGCGGGGTTGTGGGGTCCCATGATGGGTACTGCCCCTGGAAGCTCGGATCATACTGGGGCATTGGTGGAGGTTGTGGATACCCCCCAAAATAGGTTTGGCTCCAATAGCTATCGTAGAAGGGTTGTTGTTGCATCTCCATCCTATGCAACCTGTCATGGATGTTCTGTTGGTTGTCAAGGAGGAGACACTCATTCTTGTAAATAGCCTATTGATTCTCGAAAAGCCAGTTTGTGGTATCCTGAATACCGACGAATGAAGTTGTATGCTGCTGTTGGGTCTGATGAATCTCCTGCAGCATTGAGTACATTATGTGCATCGAATAGACATCCTCTCCTTGATGAGAGGGCTGAGGTGGTGGAGGTTGTGAAGATGATGATTCACCTGGGTGGAAGCGGGGACGCTTCCGGGGTGCTACTCATGCCCGAAGAGGAGTGAAAGCCTCCTCTTCCTCTTCATGCTCGTCGCCATCATTATCATTGTTGTCATTACCGCCGTCTTCATTCGAGTCATCAATGGCTATGATGGGCCACCTGAAATGTTGAGCTCCCTCGATGTTGAAGACAGGGTCTGGAAGCGAACACTCTTGATATTTGTGATTAACATGGCAATGTGCATATGCCAAGCCATCACGGAGCAGGAGGAGGTTGGAGCGGTGCAGATGATGCAGGTTGACCTTGTTCCTGCTAGAGAGGGGAGTAAGCTGGGAGAGATCCAACCCAAGGTAGATGGCCAATGGTGTGATCAGCCCCCCAAAATGGATAGGAGCTTTCCTCGTACTCCTTTTCATGACCACCACGCGCGTCAAGAAGAATGCACCCCAATTACACTCCTCGCGCTTCAGCAGATTGTGCAGAAAGAACAAATTTGTCTCTTGGAATTTGCTAAGAGATAGGTCGCCGCGAGCAAAAAGTGTGGTGCAGAGCATGCTGTGTAGAATCCGCACAAACAGATGCTCGAAGTCGGCAACTGCAGCGTTGTGGTAGCTGGCGGATTTTCCCGGAGGCGCAATCACGAGCTGGGTGAAGATATCATCATAGTCCGTCCTGGTGTCTGGCCTCCGGTGCTGGTAATAGTCATGATACCAGTTATACACCAAATTGAACTGGGCAAGAGTGAGGGTGTAATTGTTGTTGAAGAGTCAGAATGACACGCGCCCTTTTTTCCACTCCTTGTCGGTGGCGATCAAGTCATTGGGCACGACATTGATGTCCAATGACGCCATGAACTCTGCCACGAGTTCCTTGTAAGTCGGCCACTCGCCGAAGAATGGCTGGCCGTCAGCATGGTACTCCAACTCGTCGGACCTTCTACCTGTATGCTTCGCCTGCCCCTACAGGACGTAGGCGAGGTTGGCGTTGAACCCCAGATCGCGGACCATAGTCCGATCAACGTAGTGAGTGGGCTCAATCTTTCTCTTCAGCAGCTCCTCGTAGACCTTCCGGATCTCCGCGGAAGGGTGGAAAATCCTCGGACGAGGAATCGATGCGGGTGGTGGAGGAATGAATTCAGGGGTCTCCATCGGGGCCACGTGTGAAGAGGATGCTCTGTCTGTCCTCACCATTATCGCTGAGAAAAAGGAATAGAAGATGGAGCTTGGTGAAGACTCGGTGAAGATCATGATCCTTGGATGCTCGTAACAGGCCTCCGGTCGCACAGCAATGCTCAGTGCACAAGTAGAGGAAGAAATCATTGAAAGTGTGAATAGAATTGACAACCACCCCTCTCTTTTATAACTGCAATCGTCGCTTCTGTAGACCCGTCGATACCATCGACGCGGGTCGATGGTATCAACACCTATAGCACAATCTAGTTTTTGCGAGTATCGACGGCTGTCGATAGCCTGATGTGGGGGGCCGGATCGATGACGCGTTGATACCATCGATGGGTGTCGATGGTATCGACCCATCCCACAGATCGACTTCCTTGATGTAGCGATCGTCGTTGATTTCCTCTTGCGGATCGGTGACATGTCGCGTCGATACCATCGACAGATGTTGATAGTATCGACTCTTCTTAGGGCAAACACCCTCGCGAGGCCCGGCTGCCGCTTTCTGCCTGTAGCCAGGTCGATACCATCGACAGGCCCGTCGATGGTATCAACTTCACTGATACAAATTTCGTCTAAAAATCTTTAGGGATCTCACGAGTATCAACACCCTTGTCGATACTATCAACCCCGTTCTGGAGATTCACTAATGGTAGGTCGATACCATCGATGAGTCCGTCGATAGTATCGACTCAGAGAAATTTTTGCAGTCGCCTAACTGTGCCCATGTCGATACCATCGACATAATTGTCGATGGTATCAACCCTGCCTCAGGCCTGCACACTGAACAAACGATCAAGGTATCATTTTTACACTAAAAACAAAATTAAACCAAACTAACTTGTACATGCAAACAAAAATAGATGAAACTACCAATGGTTAGGTTGCCTCCCAACAAGCGCCCTTATTTAACGTCGTAGGCTAGACGAAATCAAGCATATCACACATCCTTGAGTGCAATGAGTTTGACCTCATGCACTTTCCTCATGTAATCCTCACCGAAGTACAACTTCAACCTATGTCCATTAACCATAAATGTTGTCTCTCCATCACACACTATGATCGCTCCATGTGGCCGGACCTCCTCTACAATGAAAGGTCCACTCCACCGGGATTTCAATTTCCCAGGATGCATCTTCAACCTTGAGTTGAACAAGAGCACACGATCTCCCTTCTTAAAGACACGCATTTGAATGTGTCGATCGTGAATCAGCTTTGTTCGCTCCTTGTAAATCTGCAAGCTTTCATATGCATTCATCCTCAGCTCGTCGAGTTCATTCAGCTCTAGCAAGCGTTTCTTTCCTACTTCATCATAATTCAAGTTCAGCTTCCTTAGCGGCCAGTGCGCCTTATGCTCCAATTCTACCGACAAATGGCAAGCCCTCCCATAAGCCAACCTAAAAGGCGTTGTGCCTATAGGTGTCTTAAACGCCGTCCTATACGCCCATAAAGCGTCTGGTAGCAAGGTGCTCCAGTTTTTTCGTGTTGAAGCCACTGTGCGCTCCAGGATTTTCTTGATTTCTCTATTGGAAACTTCGACTTGCCCATGTGTCTGCGGGTGGTACAGGGTACCAATGGTGTGCTTTACCCCATACTTCCTCAACAATGCAGTGAACTTTTGATTTCTGAAATGGGTACCTCCATCACTCATAATCATCCTCGGTACGCCAAATCTGCAGAAAATATAGTATTTTACGAACCTGCACACTATAGTAGCATCATTAGTCCTAGTGGGTATTGCCTCTACCCACTTTGATACATAGTCAACAGCCAATAAAATGTACAAATCAGAGTTTGAGGATACAAAGGGTCCCATGAAGTCAATACCCCACAGATCAAACACCTCAACCTCTTGAAATACGTGAAGGGGCATCTCCTGTCACTTTGAAATATTACCTTCCCGTTGGTAGGAATCGCAACGTCGCACATAGTCATATGCGTCCCAGAACAATGTAGGCCAGTAAAGGCCGCTCTCAAGTACCTTGGTCTCCGTTTTGGAACTAGCATGGTGGCCACCCGTTGGTAGAGTATGACAATGACGAAGGACACTTTCATATTCAACCTCTGGTACACACCTGTGCAACACGCCATCCCTGCATTGCTTCAACAAAATGGGGTCATCCCAGAAATAATATCTCAAAGAATGGAAAATTTTCTTTTTCTCTTGATATGTCCAATCATCTGGGATAATTTTGCAGGCAAGATAATTAACAATATAAGAAAACCATAGATCTTTAGATTTTACAGAAAGAAGTTGTTCATCAGGAAACGTCTCGGTAATGGGTATATGAACGTCCTTCTTGTCTACCCGTTCCAACCTAGACAAATGGTCTGCAACCACATTTTCTATTCCCGCATTATCTTTAATTTCAATATCAAATTCTTATAAAAGTAAGATCCACCTAATCAATCTAGGTTTGGCATCTTTCTTTTCCATCAAATACTTTATGGCGGCGTGGTCCGTCCATACCACGACTTTTGACCCTACAAGATATTGCCGAAATTTTTCAAATGCGAAAACGACAGCGAGAAGCTCTTTTTCCGTTGTAGTGTAATTAAGTTGTGCTTCATTTAAAGTTTTGGACGCATAGAAAATCACAACGGGTTTGTTATCCACACGTTGTCCTAAAACAGCCCCTACTGCAAAATTCGACACATCACACATTAATTCAAACGGCTTTGTCCAATCCGGTGTTTGCACAACCGATGCAGAAATCAATTTCTCTTTAAGCACATTAAAAGCATGCAAACACTTATCATTAAAATCAAACACCGCATCTTTCTCCAACAGCTCAGATAATGGTTTAGCGATTTTTGAGAAATCTTTTATAAAGCGACGGTAAAATCCTGTGTGACCGAGAAAACTCCGTACCCCTTTAACCGAGTTCGGTGGGGGTAATTTGGAAATAACCTCAATTTTAACTGGATCTAACTCTAACCCCTTGCTAGACACTTTATGTCCAAGCACAATCCCTTCACTAACCATCATATGGCATTTTTCCCAATTGAGAACCAAATGTGTGTCCTCACATCGTTGTAAAACTTTATCTAAGTTATATAAACATTCATCGAAAGATGCACCATGGACGGAAAAATCATCCACGAAGACCTCCAAATAACGCTCAACCATATCAGAGAAAATGGAAAGCATGGAACGCTGAAAGGTTGCTGGTGCGTTACACAAACCAAAGGGCATACGGCGGTATGCAAATGTTCCGTAAGGACAAGTGAAGGTGGACTTCTCTTGGTCCTTAGGATCAATGGAAATCTGATTATAGCCTGAATAACCGTCTAGAAAACAAAAGTGAGATCGACCTGCTAATCGCTCTAAAATCTGATGAATGAATGGAAGAGGAAAATGATCCTTCAACGTAGCAGCATTCAATCTACGGTAATCGATACACACACGCCACCCGGTTACTAGACGGGTCGTGACCGGCTCATTTAACATATTATGCGTAACAGTAATTCCCCCCTTTTTAGGGACTACCTGTGTGGGGCTTACCCACGTCAAGTCAGAGATAGCATAAATGATGCTTGCAGAGAGGATCTTGATCACCTCCTTCTTGACGACCTCCATCATGCTTGGATTTAGTCTGCATTGTGGCTGCATTATAGGTTTGGCTCCTTCCTCGAGTCGGATCTTGTGCTGGCACAATGTAGGAGAGATCCCCTTGATGTCTGCGACCGACCACCGGAATGCACCTCGGTGGTTCTTCAGCACGATCATCAGTTGATCCTCCTCTTCGGCACTTAGATATGCTGAAATAATCATTGGTAGCTTTTCACCCTCAGCTAGAAATGTATATTTTGGGTGAGGCGGCAGTGGCTTCAAGTCTAACTCTGGCGGACTGATCAAGAATGACTGAAGCGGTGGTGGGAGTTCCCCAAGATCTTCATAGTACCTAGCATAAAAACATGGCAACACTTGTAGCATCTTAACGCATTCTTGTAGTGACTTACTTCTCATCCAATCATGTGTTATATTGACCAGGCAATCTTCAAGAGGCAGTTTTGGATATGCATCAAGAACAGAACTTACTATGGCATCATCTTCAGTAGAAGGAGGGATGTCCTCCTCTTCATCATTCGGAAAACCCACAGCCTTGCTAAGAGAAACAACTTTGGTCTGCTCCATAATGTCTACAGCCAGTGTCCCCTTCTCCACCTTAGTCATTACATGAGCCATATCTAGAAACGGCTTCCCTAGACAAAGAGAAATATTCTGATCAAAGTGCTTCACCATTCTGCATTGCTCCTTTGCTTTTGATTGTGTTGTGCTTGAGGGCATAACCATTTCAAACCGATCATCAGCGATACCCAAGGTCAAATAGCCTCTTCCCATCTCAAGTATCATATCAGCAGTAGCTTGGAAAGGCCTGTCAAGGAGTAGCTCGTTTCCTTGTTCATCCTGCATTTCCATTACCACAAAGTCTGTTGGAAATACAAATCGGTCAACTTTAACCAAAACGTCCTCGCAAATATCGTATGGATTCACCACAGAATTGTCCTCCAACTGAATCGTCATATTACTGTGTCTCATTCTTTCAGTCCCAGCTTCTTGAACATAGAGAGAGGCATCAAATTTATACTTGCCCCCGAATCACACAGTGCTTTGCCGAATTTCACTTTACCAATGTAACATGAAATGTTGAAGCAGCCCAGATCCTGCCTTTTAGGTGGCAATGTGCCCATGATGAAAGCACTCACCTTCTCCTTAAGAACCACGACCTCGGTATCAGGAATCCTCCTCTTCTTTGTGATTATATCTGTCAGAAACTTGCCATAAGAGGGAATTTGCTCTATTGCTTCCAACAACGGAATGTTGACAGAAAGCTTCCTAAAGCTATCTAGGAACTTCTTGAAGTGAGCATCCACTTTCTTGGATTTCATGCTATTTGGATAAGGAACTGGGATAGTTTGTGCCCTTTGATGTGGCGGAACATATGGTGTCCTCTTCTGCGTCTCCTCCTCAACAACTGGTTCTGTTGTGACATCCTCTACCACATCCTCTAATGGCTCTGTGATCAGAGATGGAACCTCCTCAGTGGCCTCACCTGTGGATTCTGGCTGGGGTGTGCTCGGTTCATCGGCCCTGGAATTTAAAATCTGCTTTCCACTCCGTAGCAAAATTGCCTTAGCCTGTTGGTTTCCTCCTGGAATGTTTGTATTTCTCGAAAAACCTTGTTGCGCTGGCTTTTTCAAATTTGCTATTTCAGCTGCCATCTACGCCAAAGATGTCTCTATAGTCCTCATATGAGCCCCGTGACTTTGTAAGGTCTGCCCAAATTGATTCATAAATTCTCCTTGTTGCTTAATCTACTGTCCAAACGTGCTCATGAGTTCTTGATTCTGCTTGATTACTTGGTTGAGCAATTCATTGCTCTTATCCTATGGCGACGGTTGGGGTTTTGCGTCAGGGTCCTATAAGAAATTGTTCGGGTCCTTCCAGGAAAATTTCTTGTCTTTCCTCCACGAGTAGTCGTTGTTTCTATACCCCTGCTGTTGGCGCATAAATTTCACTTGAGCTTCATCATCAGATTTTGTGTCTTCTTTTGCAAGTAGTTTCTTGGCTAGAAGGTCCATCTTCTCATTTAGCTCTTTGATGGCCTTTGACTCACCCGCAGCTCGAACATGCTCTACTGAGTCTCTGTCGCCCCAAGATTGTTTTTTGGCCATGTTTTTCAAAATTTCCCAACACCTTGTGCCTGTGTTGTTTAAGAAGAACCCTGAACCTGCTGAATCCAATTTACTTCTATCATGCTCAGAAAGAGAAAAAATAGAAAATCTTAACTTGCTTCTCCTTATCAAGCCCATGATGTGGGCACCTTCTCAGCATGATTTGGAAGCATTCCCACATCTCTGAATAAGTCTCCCCGGCTTTCTGACTGAAGTTATGGATCTTCCGTACCAGATCGTTAGTCTTCTCAGGTGGAAAGAAACTCTCGAATAAAACCTCGATCATCTGGTCCCATGTTTCCGCTGTCTCATCATCCAAATTATGCAACCATTCACGTGCATTACCTGCCAGAGAGCTGGGGAATAGCTTCAGGTAAAGTGTCTCCTGTGGAAACCTATCAATCTTGATCATGTCGCAGTTTTCCACAAATGTGCTAATCTGCACGACAGGGTCCTCATTCTTCAGCCCATGGAATGCTTGAGACTTGACCAGGTTGATTAGTGTCGGATCAATCTTGTAGGTCGGAATGTTGACTGCCGGCTTTTTGATCGGCCCCTTTGATGTTGATGAAGAAGACGCCTTTATTTTCTCCCATATTGTATGTTCTTCTGCCATGGCTTCTGGTGCGGAGTCGGAGTCTATTTCTTAAAGTTGGGTTTGAATGTTGTTCTCCTCGTCATCTGGTCCCAGTGATGGAACCTCTGGTGATAGCTGCGTGTAGTCTGTGCTACACGTCTTCACCATACACTAGTACCTGCAAAATAATAATTTAGATTCAGTACTGTGCTAGACGATTACAAAATATGATAGATAAACTATGAATTTCAAAAATAATAATAAAATAATAAAATAAAAAGTGGCCTAGAATGGTCGCTTGCAGCACTCGTAGTGCCGACAATTGTCGTGTCCCCGGCAACGGCGTCAAAAACTTGACATGATTTTACTGTGCGTATAATGCAAGTGCACGCGTCAATGTAGTATAGGCCCTTGTGAAGCTCGAGTCGAACTCAGGGACACTAAATTATCGGTAGACTACTACTAACTAATCGCAATCAGCTAAACCTATTAAAAGGTTATGAGAGTTGTTGTAAAAGAAAATAAAATAAAATAGAGCAATTGATTAAGTGTTTAGTTTAATCAATTCAAATGGAGATCTTTAGGATTGCGGTTTCACCGCGGGTTTTCATTGTATGAATTTCCACATAGTTAATCAGATTCATCTCTCAATCCGGGTAGTAGCCTGTAGTCAGAATTGTTCACTGTCGTGATACAATTCACTACCTAAGTCTAGGTCGGTTCCACCGTCGTGGTGACTTATACCCTAAACTAGGTGCATTAGAATCGACCTCTGGGTTTCCACCGTTAACCGTACATCACCTTGTTCAAGGGATTTGTTAATTAATGTGAATTTCGTCTCTTTTCAACTGTTAATTCTTATTTCAAAGTAATTAAGGGCATTAGTTTATCATTATGGTGATCAAGCATAATAATATAATTGATAAAATGAAACCATACCACGGATTTAAGAGACAAATTATAAATTACTATGATAAAAATGTCATACAATGCTTCCTCGGGCTACTCTCGGTCCTAAAGATAAAGGGGATTAGCCCTGCATGTTCATCTCAGAGCAAGACATGATTGAAGAAAGGGGAAACATGGAAAAAAACGTGGATAAAGTGATGAAACCCCTAAACGGAGAAGATCCAATCGTTCCTTGGCGTAGAGTGCACGATCTACAGCCTTACGGCGGTAGAAAACGTCTTCTTCGGCTTCCGGAATAGTTGGGGCATGCTTCTGGGCTTCGTTCTTCTCTCCACACCTTCTCGGGATGTGTGCAGTGGCTAATGATGTGATCCCTCACTCCTAGCCGCCGTCTTTAGGTATTAACACTGAGTTAGGTCACCAAAATATCATATCCGTTGGATTTGGGCTGATCTGAAGCAAACTCTGATCTGACGGTGTCGATACCATCGACGCAGGTCGATGGTATCGACCCCTCGTGATATCAGCAAGCCTTCCTTCTTTTCTGTCATCCTGCCTGATGCTGACTCGATACCATCGACACGGGTCAATGGTATCGACGCCCTTAGGCATCGGTTTAATCCATTTTCCATCGCTGAAGCTATAAGTGTCGATAGTATCGACCTTGGGGTCAATAGTATCGACTGGCTGGTCATTGGCAACCTGATGGTAACTCGCTACCATTGACTTCCCAGTCGATGGTATCGACTCTGCGCTGCTCCTTGCGGCTGCCTGCCTGTGGCTGTGTCGATAGTATCGACTGATGTCGATGGTATCGACAGCTACAGATATGTGTTTTTCCTGAAATTGCACAACAAAACCAAATCAGCCGAGATAAAACCTATAATTATAATCATTTATGCTCAAAACGACAAAATAAGAGAGATTTAACATTGAGAAGGATCATAGACTAAAGTAAGTGAATTATGCAATATTAATCACCAAAGTGAACAATAAACACATAAAATGCAAGTAAAACAAGTCTATAAATGTGACTCAAAATCATCGCATCAACCTGCAACTTTCCAACATTGCATGGCGGCTATATTCGCTGATCTCACTGAAACTATCATGGAAGTTTTTATGGACGATTTTTCTATATATGGAGATTCTTACAACTCGTACCTAAAACACCTCTCCCTTGTCCTCAAATGGTGTGAAGAAGCACATCTCGTGTTGAATTGGGAGAAGTGTCACTTTATGGTAAAAGAAGGCATTGTCCTTGGTCATAGAGTCAGTAGTAGAGGAATCGAAGTGGACAGAGTGAAAATCAAAGTGATTGCCAAACTGGCTATTCTGATGAATGTAAGAGAAGTTCATGCGTTCATAGGTCATGCAGACTTTTACAGATGGTTTATAAAGAATTTCTCTAAATCAACCAAGCTGATGATGAACTTATTGTTAAAGGACGTTGAGTTCCATTTTGACAAAGAATGTGTGAAGAGTTTCAATAACTTGAAACAAGCCCTTACAACAACACCCATCATTAGAGCTCCTGATTGGGATCACCCATTTAAAATTATGTGTGATGCTAGTGATTACGTTGTGGGTGCTATTCTAGGGCAATGTATAGAGAAGAAACATTACGTGATCTACTATGCATTGAAGACCCTCGATGAAGCCCATAGGAATTATGAAACTACTGAGAAAGAACTTCTTACAGTTGTGTATGCCTTTGACAAATTCAGATCCTACCTCATAGGTTCATAAGTCATTGTCTACACAGATCATGTCGCTATTTGTTACCTCCTAGCAAAGAAAGATGCAAAACCCAGGATAATTAGATGGATTCTCCTCTTGCAAGAATTTGATTTAGAGATAAGAGATAAAAAGGGTACAAAGAATGTTGTAGCAGACCACCTCAGTCGCATCCACACTCTGGATATCGAGAAGATCCTGATTAATGATTCCCTTCCAGACGACCAACTAATGAAGGTCTCAGAAGCTACACCTTGGTACTTGGATTATGTGAATTACCTTGTTGCTGGGGTTATCCATCCTGAATGCACCGGAAATGCACTGAAGAAATTCATGCATTATGTGAAGCAATATCACTGGGATGAGCCGTACCTCTTCAAGCTCTATGCTGATGGTCTCTACAGACGTTGCATCGCTGAGAAAGAAGCCAAACTCATTCTAGAGCAATGTCAGTCAGGCCCAGTTGGAGGCCAAATGAGTTCTAAGAAAACTGCTATAAAGGTTTTGCAATGTGGACTCTTTTGTCCAACCATATCCAAAGACTCCTACAACTTTGTTCTATGATGTGGCAAATGTCAAAGAACATGTAACATTATGAAAAGAGATGAAATGCCACTAAAGTTGTGGCAAGAAGTCGATATATTTGATGTTTAGGTTGTGGATTACATGGGTCTATTCCCATGTTCTTATAGATTTTCTTACATCCTAGTGACAGTTGACTACGTCTCAAAATGGGTCGAGGCCATACCAACCGTAACTAGTGATTCCAAGCCCGTCATCAAGATGTTTAAGGATATTATCTTTCCCCGATTTGGAGTCCCACATATTGTGATATCCGATGGAGGTTCTCATTTTCTTGAAAGAAGCTTTGAAGCATTGCTAAAGAAATACGACGTAACACATAAGGTAGCCTCACCCTACCATCCACAAACAAGTGGACAGGTAGAGGTTTCTAACCATCAACTCAAGGTTATTTTGGAAAAGATAGTAGGCCGCAATTGATAAGATTGGTCAGTAAAAATCAACGACGCATTGTGGGCCTACCGAACTTCTTTTAAGACTCCTCTCAGAACTACACCATTTCGGTTAATCTATGGGAAGTCATGCCACCTTCATGTAGAACTGGAACACAAGGCATGGTGGGATATAAAACAACTGAATTTCGACATGAAGAAAGCAGGACGAACCAGGATTATGCAACTCCAGGAGCTGGATGAACTCCAGATGACAGCTTATGAGAATGCATGAATCTACAAAGAACGCACCAAACTTTAACACGATGGTCATTTGAAAAGAAAAGGCATACAGGTGGGAGACCAAGTTCTTCTTTTCAACTCAAAGTTGAAGTCATTCCCAGGAAAACTCCGTTCTCGCTGGTCTGGACCTTACATTGTCAAAAGCATGTACCCACATGGTGCTTTCTCTTTATGGAGTGAAAAGTCAAGAGAATTTGTGGTAAATGGTCAAAGAATGAAGAAATATCTCAGCACAACTGACATAGGCACTAAAGCAATGTTTAAACTTACCAATCTAAAGGATCCACCGTAAAGTTGAAGGATTTCAGTCAAGCCATCGACATAAAACAAAGGTGCTTGTCGGGAGGCAACCTGATCAACAAATTTGTTTTTACTTTTAATTTTGAATTAGAAATTGTTCTTAATTTTGTTTTTAAATTTTAGATAATTTGTCATCATATAAAAATCACATTGCAAGATGCTATCTCTAGTTCTGATTGATCTTCGTTTTGAGATTTTCAGATGGAAGGCATACGCCGATTGGAACGCAACCACATCTGGTGGTCCAACTGGCATGAATCTTCCTCTCCATCTTGGATTTAGGGTTTTCTCGGGATGAGAAAATTTCTAAGTTTGGGGTGGAGGGTGGGTGGTACGTACTTTAGTTTCCACCTTCTCCAATCTATTTCAAACTTAAGATTTCATCGTTGCATTTTTTATCAAAATCTTCAAAATTTTAAAACTTTCAAAGAAATTGAATAGATATTTGATGAAGTTTTGACACTTTCTGTTTCATTAGAAGCCATTACCTAGTCTGTTATGCATTTTGAATCATTATACCCTCCTTATTCAAAGCAGATCCTCAAAAGGACCACTTTTTCAAACAAGCCTTTTGATTGAAATCATCTTGTGAAGCTTATGACTCCTAACATCATGATACTTATGCAAAAATGACAAGTGTTTGTCAAACCGATAGGGATCAAACATGTCGTGCTTCCTAACTGACTAGTGGAACAACAACATGGAATCCCCATCAGATCCTCATCAAGTCATTATTTGAGTAGAGTACGATAAAGAGAACGACCCGGTGCATGGAATTGTAAATCAAGTTGCATTCTGATCTGAACTCTCTTCTACACTTCTTCTATAATCTTCGTACCCCTCCATCCATCAAAAAGAAACAAAAATAGCCAAAGTAGTATTAAACCCTAAGTTCGAGGTAGCACGCCACTTCCCTCTATGTCTGCTTCTTCCATACCCCTCGCTAATTAACAGGGGTGTCCCACCAAGAAAAGATGTCAAAGTGCCCACAAATAAATGCAATCTTGAGTCAAATAGAGGAGAGATTCGCACAAAAAATGCAATAAATGAAATTATAAATTATATAATAAAAATCTCAGGTCAAATAGAGGAGAGATTTATTTCTTCTTTCCATACCACCCTTCACTCCCTTTTCTACCTAAAGGCATAATGAATGCCCCCACTATCGTGAAAAAACACCAGTTGCAGATCAGGTGCACACTTGTTGTTCTGTGGGTATCTATGGACTCTTACAAAACTCTTTGACATGCTCGTTGTTGAAAAAAATGAGGAGGAAGTGATATTGAAAAACAAATTCAGGAACAAAGATATGGTAAGATGTGTTTAGTGGTCTCAAGAGGTTGAGACACTTAGTCATACTGAGCAGAAAGAAAATAATCGTGATGTGAAGATGAGGCAATCACACGAGTTGAAAGTATTCATTTGGCAACTGTTTCAGATTTTGTGTTACTCGAGGATGAGCAACGTTTAAGTTCAGGGTGTTTTGATGAATGCATATTCATCATAAATTTCAACCACCGTCTTTGGCCAAATTTGATTCAATACATCTGATTTCACCTATTAAATCTCACAAAATGCAAAATTTCTTAACTAGTTCAATTATCAAGGTTTTAACTGAGTTTATGTTGATTTTATGTAGGTCATTATGAGGTTCAACCATCATATGTCACCTACCTCCACTCAACCCTAATCCACAATAATCACCACCATTCGATCTTCATCACAATCAACCATCATCTATATCAAACCCTAATGAGTGGACCCACCTTTATCAACCCTAGATCTACCTTCACTCATCCTTGGTCTTGACCAATGGGTTTTGACCAAACGATTTCATCCATATGGTTTCATCCAAACGGTTTTGACCTATCGGTCCTAGCCATTCCTCCATACGGTCCTGATCTATTTGGTTTCACCCCATTCAATCCTGGGCTTTCCTTTCACCACACGATCACAGATCGATGGCCCTCATCCAGCCAACCACACAATCTTAGCCACCCTTTTTGCCTTAACGGTTTCTTTCTCCTTCCCTTCCATACGGTCTTCAAGACTGGTTGGGAAACATGCTCAAGACTGTTTGAAATTTTTAGGTCCTCAAGACCGTTTGGACCTCCACTCAACCTGCATCGTTGTCACCTGCCACGGCATCAACCATCAATAGCATAACAACGCCTTTCTTCTTCCTCCTTCTGCCAAGGCCTGCAACCCTAAATCTCGGCACAGCCTTCTGCATCCCTCAAACCACCCTCCATCGTCCTCACAGATCGACAGCCCATCAACATCTGACCACCACCACCATCTACAGCGGTCTCCGCTCGACCTGTAGCACCGTCGTGACTTACCTAGCAGCCTGTTCCTCAGAACTTCAGGACTCGAGACCGCGAGGTTGTGAGACCATGAAGACGGGATAACCAGAATGTGAGGAAGGCACCAGATGCTCAAGACCGTTTAGTGAAAGTCTCAGAACCGATTAGGGTAGCAAACTACGAAGGCAGAGATCATGATCCCAAGACTGATCAAAGCCAGCGATCGCGAGGACCGCTAGGGCGATGCACTCTGCCAGGAACGATGGCAGCAAGACCGTTTGGAAGGGGGAACGCAGACCGTTTGGAGGCAGAAGCAAGACCGCTTGGGGTGATCGGTCTCTGAGACCGTGTGGAGTCACAGTCCAAAACCGTTTGGACACTTAAGCCTCCCAAACCATTGGCAATGAAGACTATTTGAAGCTACTGGTTCTCAAGACCATTTGATCACTGAACACGTGAAGACCGTTTGGAGGATACTAAATGGTCTTGCAAGACCATTTGGAGGAGGCACTCTAAAACCGTTTGGATGAAGGCATATATCTAAGACCATTTGGAGATGAAAAGCACAAGATCGTTTGGTCGTATACACCAAACCGTTTAAGCAAGTTCTAAAAATTGCAAATGGGCCCAAATAGTGAGACCCGAGCCTATAAATAGGACTAGCAGGGTCCTCATTTGGGTATCGGATCCGGGACACCGCCAGGCTACCCGAACACATTATTTGATCTAGGTTTGTCATCCACACTTGTGCCACTTCACCTACTGCTCCTACTGTGATTGAGGATACTGAGAAGAGAAGGAAGGAGGAGTGAGAAAGATGCCCGGTCTGTCGTGGCATCCCTCATTCCTCGTCCAGATCTACTCCGACACGACGTAGAAGACCGCATTATCTTCACCGAGTTGTGACTACCTTCTGCATCATGTTCATGGCAAAATCCTCTCTCTTTCTCATTCTTCTTGTTTCTCACGTCATGAGCGAGTAGCTCCTTTTTTCTGGGGGTGGGGACTAGCCTCGTTGCCCATACAAGCATGTTATCTTGTTAAGCATTCCATGGCAATGTATATAACTTTTCATTTCATTGTTAATCATGAATGTTTGTAGTTTGATTACCTACTTGCTTTCATATTTTTCTTCTCTATGTTGTGAGAACTTCTTTTTGTAGGGTAGAATGTCGTTTAACAAGGTTGACTCCCAAACTAGAAATAGAATGGGATTCCTTGAGGTCGTAAGTGTATGATTTGTGAGGGGACGAGCCATCTAGCCTACGGTGACACTTCTGTGTGCCTAACGCCTATATAGGGGGTCCACAACCTTAGTTGGATTTTTGTATCTTCTTTGTTAATCGTTGATGATTGCTTCTAGATTAATCACCTACTTTCTTATCGATTAATGTGGTTGACTCCTTGACAAGAACTTCTGATAGGATTCCTTGAGGTCGTAAGTGTGTGATCCATAAGGGGACGCCATCTAGCCTACGGTGAGGCTTCTGTGTGCCTAATGCCTTTATAGGGGGCCCACAACCTTAGTTGGATTTTTGTATCTTCAGAACTATAAGTGTGTGATCTGGATGGTGATGAGATATATGATGCCTAAGTTGATGCTTACGTGAACCTATCGCCCGTATGGGGGGTTTACAACATCTCTATTTGGATAGTTATATCTTGCCTGGATGTTTGTGATTAAATGTGTTTTCATGTATAGTGTGTTGGATCCTAGATGGGTGATTATATGCTCTAGAGGGGAGGTGAATAGAGATGAATGCACTTAAACAAAATTCATTAGACCTTCAAGATATATCACAAGATAAGGTTGCTAAATAGGAAATTTGTGTGAAACTATAACATACATAGCAAGGGAAAGAGAGATTGAGCAAACACAAGTAGACAAGCTATTTAGAGTGGTTCCACACTTCAAACTAAAAGTATGTCAGTCCACTTACCTAGAGAGGTCAACCTATAGGATTTCCTAATCATTGCATTCTTATATTCATTCATAAGACTTACAATACATGACCAAACAAAGGACTTACCTATCCAATACAAAGAGTCTTCAACCTTACCAAGGACTTACCCACTTTTCAAGGAGTCTTCCGCCTTCTTCCAAGGAATTACCTACTCTTGCACAAGTCTTCATCCTTGCAGGGATTACCCACTCTTCTTGGATCTTCTGCCTTTGACTTCACCTTCACTCAGAGAAGCTTCCACCAAGGACTTACCCACTTGAGCAAGGAGTCTTCTGCCTTCACCAAGGTCTTACCCACTCTAGCTCCAAGTCTTTAGCCTTGATCTTCACCAAGGGACTCCTTCCCTTGTTCTTCTTCACCTCTCTTGGATAAGAGAGAGAACCTTCATCTTCATGATTGAAAAGAGAGATGGGGAGGTGGTGGAAGTGAGAGCCTCACAAGATATACATGTAGGACTAGCTCTCTTACAGATTTCCTACTCACTCTAATGGATGTAGCAAATGATTAAGCTTAGAGAGAGAGAGAAGAGGTTGTAGGAAGCACTCAACTATAGAATAGGAACCTCACATAGAGTTTTCTTTGAATGCTCAACCTTGGAATGAAGCCCAAGGGGTCTTATTAATAGTTGGGGATGCCTCTTAGCCTTTGGGAACACTTGAGAATGAAAACTAGCCATTTTGTGGCTTGCAACGGATATATTTTCACTTGTTGCAACTCCACAATGGCTAGAAGCACTTTTCTGCACTTTTTCGTACAGTGCAATCGGTCGAGTTTCTATAAAGGTAACTCGACCGATAGGGGTGAGCATTGGTCCAAAACCGGACCGGACCGGACCGGACCGGACCGAGGACCGAAAATCAATAATTTTTGGACCGTTGACCGGACCGTTTGGTGGTCGGACCAGACCGGGACCGGACCGTTTTGACCGCAGACCGGACCGGACCGGACCGTTTGGACCGCAATCAGCCTTTTTTAGATGTTTTACAACTTATTTAATTATACAAAGTTGATAATCTTAGTCACTTCTAACAATTATATAACTTTTAATATCAAACATTTATACTAGTAGTACTTATATATGTACTTTATTTGTAGTTATTATAGAATACACCTTCAAATATATATGGATTTTATATAAAAGTTAGTCTGCGGTCCGGACCGGACCGAAGACCGAATTTATCGAATTTATTGGACCGCGGACCGGACCGAAGTTGAAATGGACCGGACCGAACCGGACCAAATTGAGCGGTCCGGTCCGGTTTTGCGGTCTGGATCGAGATTTGCTCACCCCTATCGACCGATAGAGTAAAAGACAAAGCCGATTTTCATACCATCGGTCGAGTTTGTCCTGGGGAAACTCGACCGACCAATGAAAATCGATTTGGTCAGTTACTCCATCGGTCAAGTTCTCTGAAACCACAACTTGACCGATCAAAAGTCATTTTAAAGATCCAATCAGGATCAGTCGAGTTTGCACCTCACAGAACTCGACTGATGAACAGCCTGATGTGAATTTTGGAAAATGGCTTTTGAGTGCTTAAACATTTGATCTAAGTGCTCATGATTTTTTCTAATCTTAATTACAAGTCAAACAATCATTATAAGTGATTTACAACATGATTCTAATGGATTTACATCATATTACAAAAACGTGCACTTGTATTGACTTTGACTTGTCTTTTCTCTAATTTGAGATGCGCAAGTTAGGGAAATTGGAGTGTGTCTATACCTAATCTGAAATCACTCAAGTAGAGACATTAGACACCAATATGTGGAATGGTTAGTCATCATCAAAATACGGGTTTAGTCAATTTAGACGTGAGTCAATCATTGACCTAATTGACCTTGAGTCAACAATCTCCCCCTTTTTGAAGATGACAAACCATTCCATAAATGTATTGAAAGCTTTCAAGTAAAATCATACCTTCGGAGAAACCTAGGGGTTTCAATAGGATTGAGCTCATATGCTCCCCCTCAATTGATGTGCATGGAGTTCTCATACTCCCCCTCAATTGATGATATTTCCCCTGCATGGTTAGCTTTCATAACATTTATAGAATACTATGTCTTCTACTCATATATGTTCTACACATATATGTCTTCTCCCATTTACCTTTTCCCTTTCCAATGGACATACGTGTCCTCTTCATGTAAGACATGCATTCTTCCTCTTTTAAAAGAAGACATACCTTTCTCCCCGTTTGTCATTTCAAAAAGTGGGGTTATGAAGAAATAAGAAACATCACTTGTTAAAGAGAAAGGAGATAACACAAATATATATAAGGAGAGTAGAAGAGCACGGATAGGGGCTTGTCCAAGCATATAAAGAAAAGCAAGTTAGAGTATATACTTGAACAACCCAAAAATGCAAGATAAGGTGTTGCAAAAAAACAATAAAACACAATTTTGACCCTCAAGATGACAGAATTTGCCCAAAAAGTACCAGGGCTCATGGCAAAGCGACGAGCCTTGCTCAGAAGGTCATTTCTGCATAAAAACACTAGTCTTGCACCAAAAACTAAAATTGGAGCAAAATTTACATAAAATCCAAAAATACTCCAATTTCTACATATAATCTAGATCTATGTACCCTGCATCACAATGTTATGCAAGCAACTCAAGTTAGTAGATATGCAATTCAGGGAACAAGCTTGATCATGTATGAGATAAGATACAAGCATAGCATATGGATGAGCAAAGATTACCAATAATAAACAAGGTTAGAACTACATGTAGTGAACTACTAGTAGATGATATCACAAGTTAGGACTACTAGTAGGATCAAGATCATAGCAAGAGAAACCAAAATATACACAAGATAAAGCAAGCTATGAGTATATGTAGAGATATATCCAAACAAAGAGATATGCAATTTTAGAAGCATGAAAGGATATAAACCACTACAAATATGCATCATTACCAAAGGATGATCACCACTAAGAACCTCAAGGTTGTATCAACACAAGATATACACATATATAGATGTAGCAAGTTAGAGCACAGTGGAAGCAATTTTAGAAACAACCAAGAGATCCAAAGAGATCATCATCAAAACCTGCAAAACAACTCAAAGCAAGTAATTGCAAGGTATAGATATACCAATTTAGAGCAATTAGAGAGATAGAGTTGTAAGAAAGATAGGCAATATAGAACATGGCAATATGCATATATAAAGGTACCAAAGGAGTGCCAAAGAATAAGGCTATTGGTTGAGAAAATCTAGTTGAGAGGGAAATTCTCATCCAATAAGCCAATTGTGTATTTTGTGCACATTGTTATCGGTCGAGTTCTGTGCATTGACAACTCGACCGATGACAGCTGTTGGCAACACCCAAAGGTGCTTATCGGTCAAGTTTTAAACAGGGCAAACTTGACCGACAGATCAAATGTCAAAAAGCACATATATTTCATAAAAACATATTTAAATGTATGCTAAAATACAAACCATATCCAAACATGTCTAAGCAAGTTAGTAATGCACTATAGAAGCATTAAAAATAGTTTTTGAGCAAGAGTGTGAAGAGGAACACAAAATACCACTTTTGACTCAAAAACCACATGCATAGTGCACACTAACTTGACAAAAACAAGTTAGAAATGGTTATAAGAAAGAGAACATTACCTTTTTTTCTTACCATTCCTTTTTCCACTTGTTGTCACCCTCTACACATCTCACCTTTCTTCTTTCATGTGGATTGAGAAGTCAATTTGCAATTCAATAGCTCAAGTCAATCCATTTGCAAGTACCTACAAGAAGCAAGATGAAATGTCCCCAATCATATTTTTGGGTCTGGAGGGGTTATCTTAGCAACCCAAGTCCTATTGCTCTTGGGTGCTTTCCTAAAAGGACAACAAGTAGAATAATGACCAATTTCATTGCAATAGTTGCATGTGCCCATAGTCTTGGAACTAGAGGATTCTCCATGGAAGATTGGAGGTCCTTTACCTTTGTTGTTCCCTTGACTACTATCATACCCCAAACCATGTCTACCAATTATTTTGGTAGTATGGTGTAGGATATCATTAAGGCTCTTCTTACCAACTAAGAATCTTTTCAAAGAGGATCTCAAACTGTCTTTATCATTCTTAAGAGAAGCAATAGTAGAAGACAAATTATTGATATTATCTCTAGCATGCAAAAGATCATTTTCTAAGCAAAGAGCTTTAGTTAAATAAGAATCTCTATCAATATGAAGAGCAGCAACATCATTCTCTCTATTAGTAGAACTAGAACAAGATTCATGCACATTGAGTTTAGCAAGCAAGGAGGCATTTTCTGTTTCTAATTCGTGCAAAACAAAATCTTTGTCCTTGTTTTAAGATTTAAGAACATCAATATCATGCATGAGAGAATCAATAATTAAAGTATGCTCTTCATTAGAACTAGGCATGAGAGGTTGAGCTTCTAGAAATCTAATATTATCAAGCAAACTAGCATTTTCAAGTTTAAGAGAGTCAACTTGGCTAAGACAAGAATTTTTATCATCAAGCAAGAAAGAATTAGCATGTTCAAGATCATCTAGTTCTACATGCAAATTATCAACAATTCTAGCAAGCTTTTTCCTTTTACTTTTAGAAGACTTAAGAGAGGCACAAGTATCATGAATAATGGCAATCAAAGGTTCTTTATCTAAAGAGTTTAGATTTACCTCACTTGAGTCTTTACTTGTTGATGCTATAAGAGCAAAATGGCATTCTCCTTTATCACTAGAGCTTGAGCTTGATCCTTCACTTGAATTTTCACTTGAGCTTGATTTGGAGGAGTCACTTGAGCTTGAGTGTCACTTATCTTCTCTTTTCTTATGATGATGGGTCTTTTTTCCTTGTGGGAAATCTTCTTTGTAGTGACCCTTCTTTCCACATGTGAAGCACCAGATGGAGGATGACTTGGCTTTGTAGAATCTACCCTTGGAGTACATGGCATCTTCTTCAACTTGAGAGGATGGAGAAGTTTGACCAACAATAGCCTTGATTTGAGCTTTGATTTCAGCCTTCTTCATTCTCTTGAGTTCTTTCTCCTCTTGTCTTTCTACTTCCTCCCTCTTGTCAAGTGTGGCTTCATGTGCTTGTAGATTTCCAATGAGCTCTTCAATAGGAATATCCCTAAGAGACCTTGCTTCTTCAATGGAAGTCACCTTGGGTTCCCACCTCTTGGGGAGAGTTCTAAGGATCTTTGTGTTGATCTCTCCACTAGACATAGGATGTCCTAAAATAGCAATACCATTTACAATGGTGTTGAGCCTTGAGTACATGTTGGCTATCCTCTCCTCCTTTCCCATCTTAAAGTTCTCAAGCAGCCCTTTTAGCATGTAGACTTTGCTTTCCTTCACTTGATCTATCCCTTCATAAGTGATGCAAAGCTTTCTCCATACCTCATAGGCTGTTTCACATGAAGAAATCTGGTTGAACTCAGTGGGGGTCATGGAGGCATAGAGGATGTGCATGGATCTAGCATTCAAGGTTGCTTTCGTCAAGGTAGCTTCATCCCATTCTTCAATCTTTGTCTTTGGTTGCATGTATGGGCTGTTCACCATTTGCCACATCTCAAGACTTGATCCTTGGATGTAGAATTGAAGCCTTCTTCTCCAATAGAGGAAGTTTCTCCCATTAAAGATTGGAAGGATGATCAAGTATCTCCCTCCTTGGTAGTCACCCATCTTCTCCTACTTGTATAAGTATGCTTGGAGAAGACCCGCTCTGATACCAATTGTTGGATCCTAGATGGGTGATTAGATGCTCTAGAGGGGGGGTGAATTGAGTTGAATGCACTTCAAAAAAATTCATTAGACCTTCAAGATATATCACAAGATAAGGTTGCTAAATAGGAAATTTGTGTGCAACTATAACATACATAGCAAGGGAAAGAGAGATTGAGAAAACACAAGTAGACAAGCTATTTAGAGTGGTTCCACACTTCAAACTAGAAGTATGTCAGTCCACTTACCTAGAGAGGTCAACCTCTAGGATTTCCTAACCATTGCATTCTTATATTCATTCATAAGACTTACAATACATGACCAAACAAAGGACTTACCTATCCAATACAAATAGTCTTCAACCTTACCAAGGACTTACCCACTTTGCAAGGAGTCTTCTGCCTTCTTCTAAGGACTTACCTACTCTTGCATAAGTCTTCAGCTTTGTAGGGATTACCCACTCTTCTTGGATCTTCCGCCTTTGACTTCACCTTCACTCGGAGAAGCTTCCACCAAGGACTTACCCACTTGAGCAAGGAGTCTTCTGCCTTCACCAAGGTCTTACCCACTCTAACTCCAAGTCTTCAGCCTTTATCTTCACCAAGGGACTCCTTCCCTTGTTCTTCTTCACCTCTCTTGGACAAGAGAGAGAACCTTCATATTCATGATTGAAAAGAGAGATGGGGAGGTGGTGGAAGTGAGAGCCTCACAAGATATACATGTAGGACTAGCTCTCTTATTGATTTCCTACTCACTCTAATGGATGTAGCAAGTGATTAAGCTTAGAGAGAGAGAGAAGAGGCTGTAGGAAGCACTCAACTATAGAATAGGAACCTCACATAGAGTTTGCTTTGAATGCTCAACCTTGGAATGAAGCCCAAGGGGTCCTATTTATAGTTGGGGATGCCTCTTAGCCTTTGGGAACACTTAAGAACAAAAACTAGCCATTTTGTGGCTTGCCATGGATATATTTTCACTTGTTGCAACTCCACAATGGCTAGAAGCACTTTTCTGCACTTTTCTATATAGTGCAATCGGTCGAGTTTCTATAAAGGTAACTCGACCGATGGAGTAAAAGACAAAGCCGGTTTTTATACCATAGGTTGAGTTTGTCCTAGGGAAACTCGACCGACCAATGAAAATTGATTTGGTCAGTTACTCCATCGGTCGAGTTCTATGAAACCACAACTCAACCGATCAAAAGTCATTTTCAAGATCCAATCAGGATCGGTCGAGTTTGCACCTCACAGAACTCGACCGATGAACAGCCTGATGTGAATTTTGGGAAATGGCTTTTGAGTGCTTAAACATTCGATCTAAGTGCTCCTGATTTTTTCTAAGCTTAATTACAAGTCATACAATCATTACAAGTGATTTACAACATGATTCTAATGGATTTACATCATATTACAAAAACGTGCACTTGTATTGACTTTGACTTATCTTTTCTCCAATTTGAGATGCACAAGTTAGGGCAATTGGAGTGTGTCTATACCTAATCTGAAATCGCTCAAGTAGATACATTAGACACCAATATGTGGAATGGTTAGTCATCATCAAAACACGGGTTTAGTCAATTTAGACGTGAGTCAATCATTGACCTAATTGACCTTGAGTCAACATAGTGGTGGTGAAACCTGGTACAATCCCAGCGATTCCATATCATTGATATAGATCCAACTTTAATTCTGTCCTTTACTTTCTTTCAATTAGTTTAATCAACCTCAAATCAATCAATCATTCTAAATATTAGTCTTACTTGAACTAGACTCAACTAACAAAGATTCTTAAAAATGTTGTCTCTTGGGATTTGATCCTCAACTATATTGCGATAAGACCCGTCCTCTTGTGGGTGGTATTATTGCACAAGGTTTTGATAAAGGCTCAGGGATTTCAACCCTGGGTGAATTTGTTAGTGCGATAATAGACCACGACAAATTCTCATCAGTATATTGTTCTCACTTGATACTCTTTAATCCAAAAAATAGCATCACTTTTCAAAATATGTTTATCTACGAGTATGAGGGTATGTAGTTAACAACCGTGTTGTGTTATTTTTTGGTTCATACATCTTTTATGTATCTAAAATTAACTATAGCTAACCATTTAAAGTATCATGTAGCCTAAATGGCATTGTTATATTAGTTTTTATGAGCAAATTTGGGAAAAATACTACATTAGAATATTATTATAATATCATAGGTATAGTACAATGTTAATCAATACTTAATGATGTTTGAGTCATGACGATGAAGGGAACAATTTAGTTCTCTTATCTAAAAAAATCTTGTGAAGTAGAATTTTCATCCATGTCAAATCTTTGAGACTAATGTTCTTCCCATGGAACCTCATATTTAGATGATCCTCCTCCATGTATTCATGATTATGTAATCCATACTTATTATATGGACTAACATCAAGATCAAAAAAAAGATATAGAAGAGAAATCAATAGTTTATCATGATGCCTTAATGAGTCAAATTTGGGGACATCCTATCACAAAACAAAATAGATTATAGTATTCATATATTATTTTATTTTTTTGGAAAATCCATGAGACTATTTTATTCATCCCGCTCTCCTCATGTAGGCTTCATCTAAATTATAGTAGGATTTTCATTGCAAATGGGAAATTGGGCAATATTACTACCCGTACATCTAGGTAAGGTTACTCTACGTTCGCTCAGAGGTTGATTGTGTACTCCAAAAAGGAGTCCGGTTGTTTTAGGTGCATCTTAGCTAGGTTGTTAGCAACCGCATTGACCTGCCTACTGATGCGGGTGATAGAAACTTCCATGGTCCCTTCAAGATACCTATGAATGCAAGATATCCATGATTCCCAAGCAGGAAACTCTTCATCAATAGTCCTAGATGCCACTTGAATTGTTTTGGAACTATCTGATATGATCTGCACCTTGGTTCAGCCTTCCTTCTCATCCATGTCGAGTCCTAAAAGAATCTCTACCATCTCATCTTCTATAACAGAGGTAGCCTCCATTTTCCTACCATGGCCAACTATCCATTCCCCTTCCTCCGTTCTAGCAATAGTCGCAATGGCCGCTTTTTTCGGTGTACTGATGCATCTACATTGATGCACACAACACTCACATCCCCTTCCTCGCACTGCTCATGTTTTCTAGACTTGTGGTAGGCTGATTCAGCTTGCTCCTTCAACCCCATCCTCTTCAAGTTAACCAATATCTTATCAATGAATTTTACCCTTTGCTCCATTGGAAGCTCTTTTTTCTTGAAGATTTCTTTGTTTCTAATCTTCCAAATCTTCTAGCAACCTGCTATAAACCTTTATACATGATCATTATTTTCCTTCAGGTTTCGGCTTATCCATAAAGTTAGATTGTCAACCCGAAAGAACTCGTGTGATCTTTCAAAACCCATCTTTTGCCAAACTTTCGCAACATACTTGCAATCCCTAAGAACATGCAAGCATGTCTCCTCCTCGGCTCCACATATGCATATGGGATCATGAGTGAGTTTCCTATGCCACTGCTTCCTATTCGTCAACAAGCCATCATGGGTGATTGTCCACAAGAAATCTGCATTTTAGCTATAACTAGAGTTGACCAAACTCTTCACTATAGGCCTGATCTGGTTCTATTCTTTTCTTGTCTCAACAGACGGTAGGTGGACTTAACAGTGAACCTCCCATCTGTATTCATTTCCCATGCCCAAATGTCCCTTCCTCCACCCAAGATCAGTGTTGGAAGTCGACATATAGCCTAAACCACTTCCATAGGAAGATAATCCCACATGAATCCCACATCCTATTCCCCGTGCAAATCTACCATATCAACCACTCTTAGTTCTTGTAGGTCAGCCTCCACATGTCTCATTGTCAAATTCCTCAGCTTAGAGTAACTTGGAACCTAGTGGTCTCTCCACACATTAGTGTCCTCACCACTCAAGACCACATTTTTGTTGTGGTCCTCGATTAGTCTTCTCATACTATAAATCGATCTCCAAAAAGGTGTGGCTCTTTTTCACATCCTGGTACTAAGAATTTTATACTTAGCAATCAACCCTTGGCACCAAAGTGTATCTTAGTTCTACATCAGATCCCATGTGCTCCTCATTAGCAAGGCCTTGTTCCATTCCTACCCACATACAAGTCCCAGCCCTCCTTCCTCCTTAGGTGTTGAGACTTGGTCCCATGCTACCAGTGATAGAGGGTGTGGTTTCGGACCTCCACCCCACATAAATCTACCTATATTTTTGTCAACCTTGCAACAAATATTCATCGGGAGGCTATATGACTGCATGATATAGGTAGGTATGGAAGTCAGCACTGATTTTAGAAGACATTGTCTACCAGCCAGGGATAAGGTCTTACCCACCCATACGATAACTCTCCCTTCCACCTTCTGGATCACATAATTATAAGTTTCCTTCCTTGTGTGTGAGTGGATAATAGGTGCTCCAAGGTATCTCCCTAGGTCATTTGTGGAACGGAAGCTAGATCTCCTATAGATCTATCTCCTAGTCCTCCTTGGAGTACTCTTAGTGAAATAGATCATCATCTTCTATGTAGATATGACTTGTCTCGAGGCTTCCTCAATCTTTGAAGCACTTTAGAATGGTTTCTATATGATTGGTATCGGCATTGGCAAACAGAATGATGTCATCTGCAAAAGCCATATGTGAGAATGAAGGTCCCCCTTTAGCTAGCTTCAGAGGTTTCCACTCTCCTCTCCACCTGGGTATGGATGTGCTGACTCAAAAACTCCAAGTAGAGCACTCACAAGTAAGGAGATAGGGGGTCTCCCTTGCGAAGGCCCCTAGTATCTTTGAACTGGGTAGTTGTTTTCCATTCCATGAGATACTAGTGTTTCCTCACATAATGGAATTCATAGCATATTTGATGATGTTTGTTGGCCATTCCACTCATAACATGATATGCTGAATAAAGGACAAAGCCATTTTTTCGTAGGCTTTAGACAAGTCTACTTTAATCGTCATGTAGGCTCTGGGACCTGCCCGGTGCATATATGGATCAACTCATGTATTGTGATAATGTTCTCCATTATATTCCTTCTCCATACAAAGCTTGTATGTTGCTTAGTTATCCAATCTACTATATAGCCTTTGAGCCTCTCCACAATAAGTTTTAGCACAATTTAAGAATGGTGTTATTAAGAGGAACATGTTGAAGTTTATTGCAATAGTCTGGGATCTTAGTCTTGGGGATAAGGATTATAACCGAGTCACACATCCCCACAGGTAGTGGCAGACCCATAATGGCTTTTCAAACAATTATAACAACTAAGTCTTTGAGCTTTTTCCAATTCATTTGAATGAAATCAGCATCTACTCCATTTGGGCCACTAGCTTTGTATTTAGCCATTCTTTTTAAGGTTTTGTAGATCTCATCATCTACTGGTATTCTGGCCATTTGAGTATCCTAATCAATGGTTAATCCCTTGTAGATCCCTGACATCCTCCCCATAGCTTCCCCACTACAAAAAAATGGTCTTTAACTACAAAAATAAAATATAGCAAAACCCCAAATTTTGTAGCTAAAGGCTTTAACTACATATTTATTTACATACACAAATTGTAGTGTATGCTCGTATATCTAAAGCCTTTAACTATATTTTTCAAATATGTAGTTCGATAATCCATTCGCTACAAATTCATATGTAGTCAGAGTTGTAGCTAAATATTATCTTTACATACTTAAATGTAAGTATAATTATGCATATGTAGTCAGTATGTAGCAAAAAGATGAAGTTAATACATTTTATATGTAGTTAATGTGTAGGAAAAGGTAGCAGATATTACACATAAGTATATGTAGTTGGATTATGCATCTAGATACATATGTAGTGCCATTTATTACACATACATATATGCATAGTTTGATTATTCATATATTGTGTAATTTGTTAGTACAGAGCTCTTTTAGTAACAAAACTGTAGTAGTTAGACCAAGTTATGCTCATTATGTCAACAATCTTACTTTCATTTATATTGAAAGTCGAATCTACACAGGGAGGACGTAAACCTTGCCCCTATTACACAATGTGTACAAAGAGAAGGATATACATATATTAATGATCAGTAAGGTCTAAACACATCTTGACAAAAGAGTATGTATCTTTCTCGACCAGTGTCCTTATTGTCTTCTCCTTTTGTCTGATGATTTGGTGAAGTATGGTTATCCATGCATGAAAGCATGATGACAATTAGCAACAGAGAGTAGTATGGCTTCACTAGTGACACATCATGTCCCTCTCTGGTGGGCAAACAAAAACCCCCCATTGCATGCATTGCCTGACTGCAACAAGGTTGATCAGACACCTACATGTATTGAAGAGTTTTGTGAAACCAGGAGCTCATTGCTCATGTATCCTTAGTGCGCAATAAACACCACATGGCAGGACAGTGTATGACCTCCCATTGAGCTTCTCTAGGACAAACTTCTCAAATACTCATCCAATGCAACCACACTGCCATCAAGAAGCTGGATGTGGGAGCAATACCTAATGTTCCATCTGAGTTTACTGAAGAATTAGCACCATTAGGCAATCCCATTTTCTCCACCAATACTACAAAAAGTACCAACATATAGTCAGCCACTATTAACACAAAGGGAAGAAAATTGTTTGGCATGCAATATTTCACCAATCCACCATCAGGTTCAAGAAATCAAAATATTGACAAACATCTCATGAATTAGAAAGACAAGGAAAACTTCATCTCATCACATCATCAGCAACTGAGCCATCTAATATGTTTGATTTATATTAGACAGTACAACACAAATACCTTTTAGAGAGAGAAGGCAGACCTGTAACTATAAATATCACAATGACTGTGATCAAGAACTTCATGTTGCACATACAAACCAAGAGTCAAAACTCTGGAGGTGGTAGTCTTTTGAACAGTCAAATTCACCCTGGATGCATATACTGAGCAAGAGAGATATCAACTAGCTTTGATAGAGAGGTTTCTTGCTGGAGGTCTTGGCCTAACTAACTTCAATCCATGACAGTCCTAGCCACGATATGTTGAAGCATTTGTGAATACGGTGAAGGATCTACAACAGTGCCTATGGTTTGGATAAGCTGTCTCCAGTGTTGTGCCAGGCGTTTCCTGGTATAGCATCCTTGGATCAAGCATTTGGAATGGTAATAAAGCAACATCATTGACAATCATTCATGATAATCCATGTATTAAGGAAATTCAAACATCATTAACAATCATTGATGATAATCCATGTATTAAGGAAATTCAAAAGGGAATGATGGTAATCCACTATGGATAAGCAATGAAAGAAGGCCCACAGAGTTAGATACCTGAAATATAAGATGATAGATTTGAATGATATCCATAATCATGAAGCAAGTTGCCTCATTAGCAATCCATTGCCTCCTTGTCAAACTGATATCACGAGAACTAGAGAAAAGAGGAATCAGAAAAATTCCAGCCCAACTTTACACAAAAATGATAAACCACCAAATAAGGACTAATAGTTAGGGAGACATAAATATATATTATAAAAACTTGCGGTAGCACTTTTATGGTTGATTAAATTATCAAATATGTTGTGAGTGTAAATCATTGTGGTTCATTTTAATCATGACTTCACCTCCTAGAGACTGAGAGGCATCAAAGACTGACTGCAAAGAGTGGCATCATAGGTCAATGCACTAAATTATGCATTCCTTAATACTGAAATTCTAAAAGTATATGGTTATTTTAGATGAAAGAACAGTTTACCCTCCATCTACACCCAAAAAGACAGGCTATATGCAGATATTCAAGAAATCCAATGTTGAAAAAGAAAGAAAGATTAAAAGGCAGGGTTGTCATTGAATGAATGAAGATGGCTCTCATGATGGTTTCATTGACATATGAAAACCTACTTCACTTATTAGACAAGTAAAAGACAGTTGATTATTTTTTGATGCTAACATCTCACCAACCATCTTGCAAACTCTGGGATGACAAAGAGTCCTAGAAGAATAAGAATACAAGGGAATAGTCCTACATAAAAGTGCAATGTGTTAGTTGAAGAAACAAGTGGCTATTTATGTAAGAATGAGAAGCCATTATGTGAATCTTTGAAGCAGCACAAGTAAATACTCTAAATAGGAAATGTATCACCCTCCAAAACAATGAGAAATGTGATGATGTACCCTCTTGGGCATCTGAATGGAATAACAACTACTCCTTGTTGTGGGTAAAAAAGTTATTGATGCCAAATCTTACAGGTTATTAGCTTTACTTAAAGTGGGTTTGGTGGAAGGATACTCCTCCATAAGATAATGCTACAATTTGGAAAGTAATTAAATAATGCCTTGCCTATAGATGAAAATATTGTTGAGTGTGTGATCCTTCTTGCATCTAAATGTAATTGTTGTGATATACCCCATAAAGATATGTTTAACCATCTATTAATTACAATTCCCCATGGTGGTTTCATTTGCATCTGTTTGTTCTATGCAGATAGAGATCCTCCTTGATCATGTAACTTCTAAGATTTTCTTTACTAATTTGAAATCACTGATCTTAATGTCTATAAAAAAGATAAAGAATAAACCAAAACCACTATAGTAACTTCCATACCCACTTGCTTGTTGTTTCTCCACATACCCTGCTCCTCGGCTACTATCCTCAACACCTTCTCCATGATCTCGTAACAACATCCTCATGCCTCTGCAAATCAAGACAAATAGAAATTAGCTCCTCTCTTTGTATAACCTAAAGAACGTTAAGAAAAAAGAATAACTCCAGGATGTATGACATCAAAAAGCTCATAAATCAACCTCATGCCTCTTGTCTAACCGATCATACCATATATTAGGCTCGTACATAACCAAAAAGGAAGCATATACACTTCTCCAAGATCAAAAGGAAGCATATACACTTCTCCAAGATCACATGCTCTACAAAACCAGATATCACTTCAATGAAACCAGATATCACTTCAGATCTAAAACAAAAATAGTAATTATGTTCAGAATAAAAAATCTACATGAAGAGAGATTCCTACTAACTCTCATCGTCCATGAACACTTAACATCATCCTCAAACCTCCATAAAAAAAGACTATCATACAATTGCTCCTCTCTTTGCATGATCTGGAGAAATTTCAGAACAAAGAAGAAATTATTGGATGCTTACAACATAAGACTTGAAGGAACTAAAGATAACCAGATAAAACTTTTGCATGAAATTCAATTCTATAATATGACATTAACTAGTAGTAACTACATGTATAGAATTAAATTTCAAAAAAGATAACCTTCCCTATGTATAGTACAAGACAAGCATATGATTTTCCAACTACCTGAAAGAAACCAGCTGCAGATATCTTTGATAGATAGTATCAAAACAGACCAAGAACTCATAAACACTGGAAAAAGTTTCTAGTAACTGTTGAGGGGATCTATAATATGGAAGGGGAGCACTATAATCTTCTTGAGATTATATCTTTGTGCAAAAAAATAAGGTTGTGTGTAATCCTACATTTTCTTTACAAAAATTTGGTTTTAATTTTTCTTGTTTCATACAATTGCTTTGTGGAACAGGTGTACACACACTTCAATGAAGCACACAACATTGGTGCAATTGGGAGATCAGGTTGAGGTGTTTGTGAGCTTCTAAGGGTTGATACAGCTAACATTGACATTGTCATGAGAACCTTTACAAAGTGTTTGGATCTTGTGGGGGTTATATAGATTCATCAGATGTTAACTCTACCTTTCCATCTATCATGTAATAGTTGTACCCGGTTGGGAGTCTATACTTCTTATCTAGGTGTCATTTCTTTTACTAGAAACTGCATAAAGTATAATGTGACTGAAGTTAGAGCTTCTAATCACTACATAAAGTATGATTTCCAGAGGACAACATGCTACTCAACTTATAGAAGGTCAAGAGGCATTCAAATAAATAGAATGAAACATAAGAATATCCACAAGTTTGTGCAGAACAGGGTGACATTCAATAATTCCTCAAATTGCAAAGCAAGTTCACTATAGAACAGTCACAATATAGACATAAGAATAAATGAAGTGATCAATGTGCATTCCAAGATATGATATGATTTTTTAGCCAAATCAAAAGCCAGAAATAACCCATAATCCTTTACACAAAAAGAAATCTAAAAAAACTCTCTTCGCAAGTTGTTAAAAGAACTAATTCCCTTGGAGAATGGAAATCAAGCCAAAATTTAGAACTACTCCAGTACATTATTGAGATGTCAAGAACAATAGTTTTTGTATATAGAATTATCTCACTACCCTCTAAAAGGTACTGGCTACACCTCGTCTCATGAAGAATTAAAAAAATAGATCAAAACTTCAAGACAGGGGTATTGTTCCAGTGTACTAAACTCAACCAGGGAAAAAAAGGAACATTGTAGGAGATGAAGCCAATTCAAGCTCAAACTATGAAGACTACGCAAATGGCAAATTAATAAATTGATAAATCGATAAAATGGAAGTTTATAATACTAAAATATCTAAGTATGATTTTGAAGTTAATTTAAAGGGTCTACTACTGACCTTACCAAGAAAACGGACTGTCTCTCTAGAATTGTTGATCTAGCAAGTTTCTAAGAGGCACCAGCCATGTTGTACGAATCATGGTGGACTCCTCCTTAAAATTAAGTTATTACTTGAAAAGCCTCATAAATGGTAACCTCAATGCTTGTGATTGAACTTAGAGCTTTTCATCACTGCATAAAATATAATGTGACTAAAGTTAGAGCTTCTAATCACTACATAAAGTATAGTCTCCATAGGATCAGTATGCTAGTCAACTTATAGAAGGTCAAGAGGCTATCAAATAAAAACAATGAATCATAAGAATATCCACAAGCCTGTGTAGAACAAGGTGACATTCAATAATTCCTCAAATTGCAAACCAAGCCACTTCAGAACAATCACAATATAGACATAAGAAAAAAATAAGAGATCAATGTACATTCTAAGACATGACATGATTTTTTATCCAAACCAGAGGCCAAAACTATTAAGACTGCACAAATGGCAAATTAATAAAATGATAAACTAATAAAATGGAAGTTTACAATATTGAAAGATCTAAGTATGCTTTTGAAGTTAATTTAAAGGGTCTACTACTGACGTTGCCAAGAAAATAGACTGCCTCTCCTAGAAATTTTTGATCTAGCAAGTTTCTAGATGACAACATGCACTGAAAGTCAATTTTTGGACATTTAAGGATTCCTAATTTATCTCTTGGATATAAACATAACACTTTTTCTAAACTGGCTAATAAACCTTTTTGGATCACGTTGTCGTTCCCAAGTGTGCCTTATTGGTACTAATATGATCCCTATAACCTAAATTTGTAAGATTATCTCTCTAGATTATTCAGATGTTTTTGTGGTATTCTGTAATCTCATGGAATCTTAATGTCATAGTGAACTACAAAATAGATGAATGGCTCTGGGCTAATGAAGCTTTTTTGACCAAATTTTTGGAATTTTATATAGTTCCCAGAGCCTTGGAGTGCAAAGTAGGTCTCTTTAAAAACATATTCCTATCATTACTTTGAATAAGTGATACTCTTCTATTGATGTTGGCAAATGAAATATGATGCATATTCCAACTTTAACATTTGTTTTCTTAGATAGATGCAACCCAAAAGAGGTCAAGACAGAAGAGTATAATGAGTTCTACAAATTAGAAAACATCTATTGTAGTCCTGAAATGATAGAAGATAGGGCATCTTAATAGAGCACTTTTTAGGTTCTTGATTTAACTTATAAGGGACCACTTTGTAGTCTAAAATAAATAATTTGACTCTCATCAGCCATTTTCATGGTAACTATCTATTCTATGTGGCACCACCAACAAGAAATTGTAGCATACTTGTCAGTAGAATACCTCTACATAGTTGGGTCTTACGTTCTATAGAAATTGATGCTTCACTTGGTTGGTTTGATGCCTACTGAGTGACATAAATGTTCCTAAAATCATAGATCAATCATCTATACAACTCTCAAGTTGAGCTTCTCACTCTACATCCTGTTTATAGGTGAGAAATGATATTTCAGGTGTTCCCCCAACCATTGAAAGCAAGTTTGCATGACATGCAAATATGAGTTTCCTTCTTATCAACTTAACTAAATAATGGGCAAACCACTAATGATGTCAGGTCAAAAACCTATTATGCTTCCATTGTGTCAGCCATTCTATGAGAATATTCACCAAAAATAGTCCCAACTAACTGAAAATCAACTAAATATATTTCTGACAATGCATTTCCATGAACTATTTGTGGCCACAAGAGTCTATAAACAATTATATTCACTTTCCATGATCATGAGAATCAGTAAGTCATATGAGAATGTACATACAATAGCACCAAAATCACTTGTTCTATATATATGCCTATGGCTTATGAGATATTCATCTTAGAGATAACACTCTGATCTTGGGGACATGTTGAAGAAAATGAACAATTGCTCAAGAAAAAGACATTGTGAGGATAATGGCTTTTGACTTTTTGTATGAAATTGTGCCTAGAGATGACGTTAAGAAAGGCATCTTGTCAACAGGCCCTAGTGAATTCACCTATGAACCACTACCATATTACTTCTATAAGCATATGGTCTCCCCAGGCATGATGATGGCTATTCATATTTTAGACCATGGACTGTTACATACCCTGATACCATAGACACTTGTTCCACAACCACAAACTTAAGAACAATGGTGAAACAATCAAGGAAAAACAATTGAGTAACACTTGATATAGTCATCGTCTTGCATCCTGATTTTAATTGATGCTAAAACTTGTCATACAATCATAATCTCATTGAATTTAGATTTCCCATACTACATCCACAATAGATTGTTCGGGAATATTGATCGGCAATCTTCTAGTAGACCAGGGATTTTTATATATCCATCCTCCACAGGAAATTGTGACTCAGCCATTGCCTGAAGACCAACAATCCAAAGAGCAAGGATCTAGAAAAGGCACTCTAGCTAATTGTGTCTGACATGTGCAAGACAAAATACATGTTATTGTGCATCCCAAAAAAAATATCACTGTAGATATTTGTTACAGAGTCACATCCATATATTCACATGATGTATACAACTAAATCTACTGGAGTCAATCTACATGATGTATCTAGAACAAGTATAAACATTTAAGCAAAACCTATAGGTTGAACCTCCAAGGAGAGAGAGTATCCCCTGCAACTACTAGATTAGAAAATTGCATCAGGAAAATGATGGAAGCAGCTGATGGTGAAGTTTTGCTATAATGGGACCGTGATGCAGGATCTGAGATGTTTTTAGATTACCATAGGCATAACTATCATTAATATATATGCACCAATTAGTTTAAATTCATGGTGAAATTCATGAAAGCTCTATGGATGTTCATGATATAGGATTAGATGTTGCTGCTAATAGTGAAAATTAATATGGGTTCCTCGGAACCCATGGTACAATAGAAGATGACAATTATGGATAAAGATGGATGGAGGAGAACCTCTTTTGACTCATAACACAAACTAAAGGTCATTCATAAATTTTTATAATAACATGCCTAGTTTGTTTCGAGATGTACAACATGTTCTTATATGTAGGTTTGTTCCTGAATTATCTAGGGGTCATTTGATGAAATATTAGTGGGTTGAAATCCAAATGCCAACTTAAGCATACATTTACATGTTATTGATGTACCAAGAAATAAGAAGGAACATATAACCAAAGATAACATGTTATGCCTATTACCAAAAGAGCATGACTACAACCCATAACAAACATCCTAAAGAGTGTATCCTTCCACATGAAAGTCTATCTTGAATTGATTATTATCTCATTTCTAGGATAATGCATAAGGTCTTTGTTTTTGTTCTATGAATGAGGGTCTTGTTCTTTCTATTTGCTTCTAACCTGGCCTCCTTTATGATATATTTTGGAGTATTTTTGTCAGTCAAAATGTTCTGGATTCTCAGCTCATTAGTTGTTGGGTTCTTTGATTATGGGCATTGCCAATTCCCTTGAAGTGTGCCTTTGATGTGCCCTAAGATGGTTTGATGTAGTGATGGAGCTTATGAGATCTTTAGCCTCTACCAGATTCTCGTGAATCTTTTCAGAACTACTTGATTATCTGCTACTATTCCATTGTTTCAAGATATATGGTAAGTTGAAACTCGAGGTTGCAGTAACCCATGTTGTTAGTATTTATTGGATGGACAATGTTTATAATTTTTTTACCAATTTACAGTTCTTTTATCTTGAAGATAGCTTATATTTCTATATGACAATTGATTATAAGTTGGCTGCTCCAGTATTTATTGGAAGTACAATTGTGGTTATTAATGTACTTCATGTATGTGTGCGTTTGGTGCAAGATGTTGTTGATTGCCACATACAATTACTCAACTTTTCATTGTTTATGGAATGAGGTGTTGTTCCACGTCTGAAAAGATTCTTTTCATGTTTATTGGTCACTCTGTTTGGAGGCTCAAAACTATATAATTATTGTTGGTACAAATGTCGTGATTGGCATTTGTTGTTCGGAAACTTGGTAAGACTTTTATAGATTCGTTTATATTTACTATAGTTCTAGGATTTATTGTATAATGTAATATATGAGGCTTGTTAACAGAAAGTATTTTAAAGGTTTGTGATGCTTCAAAGAAAATAGAGCAATGACAACTACAATCCTACTGCCATTAATTATGTTACAGTATGATAAGTGAAATAGATCGTGGCAATATTTTAGCACTCACTTGAATGTTGTGTGCCAATTAAGTAGTATGAATACTTCCTGGAGGGTTCGGACAGTATGAAACGCAGAAGTGCAGAGGATTTGCCAAGAGCCAGAAATTGGCAATTGATCATGTCACTAAACTCTTAGATGACATTGCTCGAACTGACTATAGAGCTCTCATTGAGGACTATGTTGGACTCTAAGGCGTTATTGTTCCTGCTCTTTTAAGAGTTATTATGTCATATGTGATGAGCCCCTACAATAATAGAAAAGATAACAACATAGTCAGCTACCCTACAACATAAAAAATATTTTATGATCAGACTAATGCAAGTTAGCTTTGAATCCCACAGACAGGAAGTTCTGAAATGAAAAAAGGATACACCATAAGAAAATTTTCATGATCAAACTGATGCAAGTTGGCTTTGAATCCCACATATAGAAAGCAAGTGTAACATGCAATCTTACTTATGGAATATTAGAAGAAACTCAAGTATGTATATTGTACAATGTTAATCAGACTAGAAATGATCAACATAACCAAAATAGATTACCTTTGGTTGAAAACCATGCTTCTTTAGCAGTTGAGCTAAAAAGTAAGAATGGTTGGAGGTTGGTGGAGCTTTATGCAAGGAGTAGCATAAACATGTTCACCAGATGATTTAGAATAAGATTGATGAACCCCATTTAGCTTTTCTAGATTAAGATATTTCTCAATCCTCTCAGATAGATGATTCAAACATTGATGCTTAACTCAAGCCCATAGAAGTCCTCTAACTTAGAAGATTCATCTGAATCTCGTCCCCATAATGAACACCTTCAAAATAACCAGAAAGTGTTATTTCTAGCACAAGAAGTTTGATGGAATTACTATAACAAAAGAATTAAATAAAATTTTATCATGTGGATAAGGTCCCTTTTAGTCAGGCACTCTATTTCAAGGCATATCTATTCATCCTAACAAAAAATTTTTACCCAAAACATTAAGTCAGGCCCTAGTCATCTTGTGGCCTCTATGTCTCTATTAGTAGTTGTACATGTACTGAGAACCTTATTTAAACACCTACTATGGATGTTTTGAAATGTAAATTACTTTTCTTATTGGGAATATTAACCTTCCAAAATGGTGAGTATAATCAGAACCGAGTAAAATAGTGTACTTCTAATGTTATATGATGCATCATAGCATGGATGTTTTACATTGTTAGTTCGGTCCCATTGGCCCCATCCTAACATCCAAAGACATGAAGAAGGGATGCCACTATCACCATGTTATCTTTAACTTAATTTCATATCACTATACACTTTTTCTTATACTCCAAAATGTGATGAACATATATTGGTTGCATGGATTCTCTATAATATCAAAAGATGAAGGAAAATTTAAGTCTAATCAATAAAATCGATGTTTGATCATATACGAAAATAGAGGGAAAATGATGCCATGGCTGCTCCAACAAAATTTGCAGTAGACATAATAACTAATGTCCCCATAGAAATTTGTATCTTGAATAACTTGCTTTCAAAATAGTGACAAGTCAAATGATCAATATATAAAAGAACAATTCATGATGCACCCACAATGCTCTTCTAAAAACCATAAATATATGCATACATAATCATATCCCATAAAATTTGTCATCTATGTAAGAAATGTGATACCACTAGAAATACACAAAGATAGGAAAACATAATCATATCCCAAGAACCCACAATGCTCCTCTAAAAACCAAAGACTACCAAACCATAAGTCCTCAATGTGTGTTGATTAATGTCCACTACGAACAATAGCAATATTTGAGTGTATGGTTGAAAGGTAAGCTAAAGTTGAACCACTATTTGGAATGTGGGAACCAGCTACTCTAGAGAATGGAAAATATTAATGTTAAGCAATCAAAGGTTCGAACAATATTAAATATTTACCAAAAATATGTGATGGCACAATATACCATACCCATAAACTATCAATTAAAAAAAAAGAATTCATTTTTGGATGTCCAACCTTTCTCAGATGTATTTCTGGACAAGCCATCATGTACAATGTTTCCCTCTAAGTCCTTATTGTGAAAGCCTTAAATTTGTTTTCATGAACTTGTTTTAATTTCATATAAATTGATGAGTACCACCCATGGCATATAGAGAGTTGTAGAATCTTCACATACTCCAGCTGGGTAATAGGATAGGAAACTACTCCTACACATGAAACTCAAGACAGAGATGAGGAAGTAATGAGGGTGAGTAACTTAACTGATAGAGACCAACGTTTCTGGAACAATGAGGTCATCCAAACTATTTCCCAACTAAAAAGATTTTATAGTCCCATCAATTTGCATTTTCTAGAGGATTGTCTGTCTTGGGTGTAGATAATGGTGTGCGTTCACTTTGATCATCCTGTTCGCTAGAAATTTTGGGGAGCACACCATATTGGTCACCATACTGACCATAAAGAAACACTAAAGATGGAATATTGAGAACAGTAATAGAAGGAAATTGGCCACTAAAACTCAGTTATATATTGTGGATAGGATGCACAGTGAAAGGTGCCTATTTTAGGGACACTGTGCGGAAGAATCATTATGCAGTATTTGCTCAGATCAACAAAGATTATAAAACATTAAACTTTGTATTGAAAATACACTAATGCATCCTTGACCATTACTCATTGAAGGATATTATACTAGACATTCTAGATAACTACTTTGCATTGACATTTCAACAACTTGTCTGACAGATTGCAAAGACTGGATATATGATTTGTGACCAACTAGTGGACAATCTGGAGGTGAGGCAATGACACTATGTTCATTGAAAAGGAACCAACAGTTCAATATAAATTAAATTGGTTAAGAACCTGATTACTGATTACACAAACCATAACCATCTGGATGGCAACACAAATAGATCGAAATAGGGAGAAGATAATGACAATTAGCAACGTCCAGAAGAAGGAATGATGATAGTTTATTGTGACTCCATGATTCATGTTGCGTTGTCATGTTAGAATGTCCTCTCTATTAGTCTGCGAGGTGATAGAAGATGGGGAAGCTAATACACACGGGGCCCTCCAGATAGTTGGGACCAAACATGCTCCACCCACACTTCCTGTGGCGGGGATGACAGATGAAAAGATGAGGCACTACACACAGCAGATGGTTGTTGTGGCTAATTATTAAAGGAATAAGGTTGTTGGGCCTTGCAATTGCGAGCATTCACATAGTAGTCAGTGTGATATGTAGAGGGGGTACCTCGTATATGAACCAGCTTAGACAATAAAAATGGGATTGAATCAATTGCCTTGTTTTCATTGAGAATGGTGTCTTCTCCCTTGCCTTGTGTGAGACCCGATTCATCCGGAAGATCACTGCCCCCATAGGTCGTCGTCGTTGCCCCGCCTCACTCCGACTACTTGTCGGTATCAGAGGTTGGGATAGGAGGGAGGAGAATAGGGTGAGAGGTAAAGGGAGCGATCAGATAGAGGGTTGTTTGGTGGTTGTGGTACTGACAGTGAGAAGATGGGGGTGGGGTTTGGGGGAAGGGGAGACGGAGCACAGGTGCCATGCGGCGCCGATTGGGGAGAAGGGAGTACTAACTGCGGAAATAGGGGGAGGATGGATTCACACGTGGTAAACTTAGAATTTTTTGAGCGTATGGTTTATTTGGAATTGGTAGGGGCCGGGAGGAGGAGAGGGTTAATAGACAATTTTATAGGTAATGGATATATGTATTTAATTTTGTAGTCGTTATAATTATCTATATTTATTTTATTTATAGTTATATAATATGTAAAGAAAAAAGGTTTTGACTACAAATAAAGTATATATAGCTAGAATAAATGTAGCTAAATTTACTCTTTTTTGTAGTGCCCGAGTAGGAGCCCCTATGGTTGTGAAGTGGGTCTGAAAGAAATCACTCACTAGCTGATCTAGTTGTTCATTATCACTCACCCATTGACCACCTTTGTTCTCTAAGGCCCTAATGGTGTTATGTTGTTTCCTACTCTTTATGACTACATTATAATACTTGGTTTTGTGGTCCCCATTCTGCATTCAATTTATGTGGCTTTATTGTTTAGGTTCTCCTCTTCTTTGGTTAGCATCTCCTAGTGTTTACTTTCCAAGCAAGAGCATGCATCATCTAGCTCAAGGGTATAATCAGCCTCTAGTGCCACTTGTAGCCTTTCAATCTCGGCTAAGGTGTATCCTTTTATCTTGTTTCCCTTGTGTAACACCCGGGCCAGATAATGGGTAGTCCAATCATTCCTCATAAGATCTTTTTATCTGAGGCCTCAAATCTTGGGACGTTATACCTTGTTTGTCTATTGTTGGCCCCATTTAGTCAGCCCCTGCTTAGCCTTCATAAGTGCCTCCTGAAAGCTCAGATTTTTGTCCCAAATATCATTCATCACCAGTTGGAACTCTGCCTCCTTGGCCCATGCAACTTTGGTCTTGAATCTCCTCATTGTGCCCTTCCTTTGTGTAGCTGATATAAGAATGGGATTATGGTCCAAGTGATCTTTGGTAGGTGTCAAACCCCATTATTGTTGTAGCTTTGAAGCCATGTTGCATTTACTACACATCTATCCAGTCTTTCCATTAAGGCCCCCGCCTTATAGGTAAAAGGAGGTCCTGAGAATCATATATCACTCAACTCCACATTTAGTAGCACTTCTTGGAATTTAGCAGCTTCGTTGAAACTGAACCCCTTGCTTCCCTTCTTTTCTATTAGGTCTGTCCTGGCATTAAATTTCCCAAACATTGCCCATGCCCGATCCATGCTGCTTTTGATCCTCTCTAGATTTCTCCATGGTAGAGGTTTGAGCATAGGATTTGGGCTAGAATGAACAACTATGCAGAAGGTGGTGTTGACCTTGCAATGAATGTATCGCTGATGGCTTTCTAACACCTCGATGTCACACTCTTCCTAATTCCATAACAAGCATACCCCCCCAGAGAAACCCCGAGCCTCAACTCTACGAGACCTAGTAAATCTCAACTTTTCGATGGTGTTGTCTACCTTTTCTGCTGAAATGCAAGGTTCTAGGACCGCCATGACTTTAGCTTTGTGTCTTTTTATCATGTCTTTCAGGGTATTGAGGTAGTCATCATTCCACATGCCCCTCACATTCCAAACCATTGTGTTAATCACTAATCACATCAAGAGATGGGTAATAGCCTAGTCACTGAGCTCCCCCTTCTGGAGTCTCCCCTCCCTCCTTGTCAACCTCCATCCTCACTTGTTGTCTAGTATTATAGATGTGTCCCTTGATCCTCACACTACTGCTACTGGTCTCCCTCCTGAGATTTCCTATTCCATTTGTAGGTCCTCCTTCCTTTGAGCAAGAACTAGTGGCTACCTCAGTATACCATGATGACCTTTTGGTTTTCTTTTCCCATTTTATTGATGATGACTTCATCTACTCCTGGATTCACCGATGTATGACCCCCTATTGTCTTCTCTATAGCATCACCTTCTATGTTAAATACTTCATTGACCTTCTCTATATTTTCTCTCAAAATGTTTTCCCATGACACTTCCTGTGCTATTACCTTCCTCTTCCTCCTCCTTGTCCTTCCCCCTTGTATAAAACTAGCTGAAGCATCAGCATGAACCTCCTCCAACTCCTCTCCTCCTGTCTTAGGTTCTTCGATTTCCTACACATCTAGCGATTCATATATGTTCTTAGTAGCCCAGTCTTTCCCCTTGCCACCTGCATTCTTCTCTTTATAGTTTGGCTTCCTGGTGTGGACATTCCTTCTGTAGTATGTGTTCCATTGTTCTTTTTTGTCATCCCATTTCACTCTCTCCCCTTCCTCCGGTATTTCAGCAGCTGTGGTAGTGTTCTAAGTTTTCCCACATGCTTCCTTAGTGTGCCCAACTTTCCCACATGTGACACAGACCTCCGGTATAGCCTCATACTCCATCTTATATTCATATCCATCAATTATAATTGTTTTCATGATCATTTATCAGTTTCTAACTCTACTGCAAGATGAGCAAACTTGCTCCTTGTGCATCGAGTTGTATGCTCGTCCACCCTGAGCAGTCTTCCCAAGACCCGTCCTATTCTCTTGAACACCATCTCATTGTAGACGTGTAGCGGCAAGTTCAGGACTCTAGCCCATGTCACCATCCTTCTGGGTAGATCCTTAGTATGCTAGAAATATGGATCCCATTGCCACACCATAAGACAACTATTGAATATAATCCAAGGCCCTCCAGTGAGGACTTTGTAGTAGTCCTCCTCGCACGAAAATTGGATGACATAATGCCCTAGACTAAGTTTATGAACATTCATCCTTCCCATGAGCTTCTATAGAAGTTTAAATATGTCCACCATTGTTAGAAGCCCAGCGTCATCCCCACCAGCTTCACCACTACAACATACCTCTAATGCTTTTGCAGAATCTCATGTGCATCAAGTGCTATGTAAATTTCTCATTGACTATCTCTATGTCTTTAGATCTTATCTTCTCCATCAGGTCATTTAGGATGAAGATCGTCTGCTACGTGGGACTTGCTCTGTTACAACCCAAATTTTTGGGTTCATATGGTTGGAAATGCAATTTCCACAATAAATATATGATTATGGGAATTGTATGAATTATATGTATTGAATGGATTTTCTTTGCAATATTTTCTTTGTGCATGTGATTTCGTGGGTCATAATATGATAATGCATCCAATATGATTAAAAGAAAAAGAAGAAATCAATTAATGCATTATTAAGAAGGAAATTTGAGATAATGAGGAAAATATGAGAAATATGTGGAAAAATGTGTGGTTGACTCATCATGGATGAGATTTTGAATCCAAAAAGTTTCTAATGGTAAAAGGAATCCAAATAAAGAGAATAAAAGAATAGGAGAGAGAAAATATGCATAAAATATGCCTTAATAAGTAATAACTTTCATATGAAGAAAAGTCTCGCATACTTTTGAGTTTGAGTCCCAAACTTAGTAGACAAGTAGATTAAGTCATTATGAACTTTTCTTTAAAATTTGGGATCAATTGGCTAAAAGAGGAGAGAGATATGCATTTAGTAAGTTTTCATAAAGTGAGGGACTAATAAACAATTTATGAATAATATCACACGCATTCTTCTCCTCTTTGGAAAGGGATTTTCACAGACTGTGTATATGGGCGCGTTTTGATATCCCTTGGATCACAAATCGATGGTTGGTAAGCCATCTTCTACCTTTGAACAGCTGAGGCAAATCCAAAACAGTAAAGTTCCCTTTCCTTCTCAGATTCCCTCTGTCCATGATCAATATGGATAGAATTAAACTCTTCCATCGAGTTGGGGAGGTAGATTCGAACTCAAACAACCCCAGTTTTAACTGATTTAGAATAGATTGGGACTTTCCCCAATTTTTTTGGATAGACAGACCTGCGAACAGAGGACCCCGCTCGCCCATGCCTATATAAGGCTCTTTAGTCTCCCGAAGTATTTTTTTCAAGATCCCACGAACTCAGAAAGCGACCCCCTTGCTCTCAATTTGACCCCTCATTCCTCTGGTTTGCTCTAGTTTTCATGGATCTGCTACAGACCGGACCTTCTCCGCTCTCCCTAACCTTGACTTCCCTTGGTGATTGGCGCCCACGGGGAGTTGGGCGGGATGGGGCGGAGCATTTATAACCATCTTTGGGGTGATTCGATGCCTAGAAGAGAAAGTCAACCCTTCGATTGACCAGTCCATGGTGTCGTGTTGCGTCGGCTGTGTCAGGAAGAAGAACGGAGGTAGAAGAGATAGGCAGGGGGAATTACTATGCTACCCTAACTCCTACACAATAAGGTAAGGACCAGCATGTCCTTTCATGCTTTGTTTTTCTCCTTGACCCAGACCCAACGATGTGGGCGTGGGCCGCCGCAGAGGCAGAAGCCCATTGGCCTCGCGAGCCCATGTGGCCATACATGGTTGGCTGAAAAAAATGAAATAACTTACAAAAAATTATGGTAACTGATAGGATGATCATATTAAGATAAATAATATACAGATCTTGCTCAGAAAGATATGAGGAATCTAATAAAAATATAATGGAAGCCTTATTCTTGTTGTAATTCTAAAAGTGTATAAAGTTATCATCTTTAATGGTTTAAATAATGAAAAACCCTTAGATTTGATGATAGTTGGATCTAATGATGTTCTTTGAAATGCTGAGCAAATATTAATCTATTGTTAATAAAAGGACGAATTAGATCTAAAAAGATGATGCATAACGGCTTGATTTAGGGTTCTAGGTACATGAATATGCATTAAAGGGCCTAAAATCCTACTTTTGATAAATATGAATTTTAATGGTTTTAATTGTTCAAATCCATGAATAAACAGAGGTATGATGATCCTAAGTTGATTTGAGCATAAAACATCCTTAATATGGATAGTTTGAGCAATTAGGGTTTTTATGAGTAGAAAAGTTATTTTAGGGTTTGTTGACCTAAAAAGGATTAAGTCTGAGAAATTGATCTAAGGAACCCTAATGCATCCTAATGAGACTTAGAAACCCTAGAAAGGTGTCCCAAGTCAATAAAGAGTTGTTTGGGATGAGATGGTAACAACTAGGTGTTATACATGTTTTCAGGATCAATGTTTGCTTGATTGGTTGATTGGACATCTTGGATTTGGATATCTTGTTTATGTTTGAGGCTTCAAATCAGGTATGTGGTTACGCTTATGGTTAAATCGTTTTAGTTTCACGATGATTCCCGAAGTTTTGTCGGTTGCTTGGAAATAACTACTTGGGTGACTTTTATTTCATGCAACTGTAAAGTGACTATGGCTATCACCATAAATATATATATGCATGACTAGCTCAAATCTGGGTCCTCCTCTGTAGCTCTGATGTTGATGAGATAGATGACCTAGTACATGGTCTACCCGCGAGGTAGGACCATCAGGTTATCACAGAGTCAAGGATTCGACTACCTTTGGGTGGGGCCATGCGACTCCACAACCATATGTATTGATCTACCTATAAGGTAGGATCATGGGGGTTAGTTGAGATCTACCATATGAGAGGTAGTATCTATGTCCACTGTAGGGACAGCACAGAGACCAAGATATGTAAGGATTGAGTAGTCGTGTTTAAAACGTAAAGTTTGTTTTGTTAAATCATAATTACTTACAATATGTTGTTACAATTAAATGCATGATTATTAGTTCCTCCACATATCAATATAATTCGTTATACTGATCATTGTTTTGTTTGTCGGCGTTTTAAGTTTATCTGGAAAATAGATATTCCTTTAAAGTGACAATGATAGAATAAAACTTAATAAAGATTGGAGGATTTTAGATAGATAGATGTTATATGGGGTAAAGTCCCTCAGCTCCTATATTTTGCAAGGTATGAGAAAAGAAAAATTACCATTTTAAAGCTTAGTTGTAGAATTTATTAATTATTGTTGATTATTTGCAAAACCACTGATCTTATTTTGGGATAATACATATGACTTCTTGGTCTCTCTTAATTGGAGGTTACCGAGAAGCGGAGTCGTTACATGCTCCAACTGCTTCCTTGAAGTTTTTTGTCCCACCTTCTACTCCATTATATTGAGCCGTGAGGTCACCGCCCATCATCAGTGGAAAAACTGTCTCCATGTCCATCGTAGTTACCGTGCTATGGCTTGTTGCTTCCTTGTTCACGCTTTGTGGGCTTTGGTTGGCTCCCTTCATTCCTACATATTGTAGGTCAAGACCTATTCCTCCACTCTCAGAGATGTTCCTTCCTGTGTACACAATTTTAGACTCAGAACAAGTTCTTTAAATATCTGGATTTGTCAGTCTATAGATTTACCCAGGCCCCTTTACAGCCCTACTAGACAGTAATTTGCCAACAACCAGTGTAACTATGACAGAATGTCACCTGACTATTAGTTGACATCTCAGCCGCCTGTCGTGTCTACCTAGAAGACACAATTGGCAACCGCAAATGTGATGCGAGAAACTTAGGACACATATGTGAAATATCCTTTTAATTCTGTAAAGGGCCAGCCGCCCAGCCGAGTTAATGTTTTTTGAGATTTATTGGAATCCTAACTCGGCCCGATATTCTATTCTACCGGTTCAGCGTCTCGATAGGCACTATATATTATATGGCGTTTATTTTCCGAGATGGTTAAGGCATAGCCTCCACCTAGTGTGGTTTTGCCACACTATAAGCATAATTCACAAATGTATAATGTATTTAAAAATAAATGTAAAGCTAAGTGAAATTCAATTTTTGGACTTATGTGTTTGAGATTAGGCTGTTATCCTTGTAAAACTGCAAGGATGTAAGTTGGAAAATAAGGATCGATCTCGGTCAAGCATGTACTTTCCAACATGTGGAACCCATGTCACATGGTCTAATGACCGCACAAGTGACTGCTGCATGGTACCTAGAGGTGCACACGCCTTGACCGTGTAAGAACCACCACATATAGTTTCGTTACATTGATTTATTTAGTATAAGACCACAACTGCTGGCGTACAATTAAGTTCTCTAACATGGTTACTGATGCAATCTCAGCTTTTATGTAATCTAAAAGACAATGCGATCCCAACGGATCGAACAACCATAATTCATTACAAAAGAAGTGTGTGGCCTGGTCATGACAACATGTATTTTATAATTACTTGAAATTAAACAAAATGACATGTTCATTTGGGTTCCTTGTGGCAAGATGTTCTTACTTTACATAAACAAGAAGAGTACCCTATCCGATGTCAGTGGATACACCTCCAAATATGTTGTTTCGGACTTGTTGTTCCAGTTATATTCTAAAAAATCGTTATCATTCATTTACCTGACATTTTTAAGCTTAAAAAAATTAATAAGGTGTGTGTACGACACAGATTAAATGAGTGCTTGATTTTCCTGTTCCCAACATCTTGTGACGGGCGTATCACAGCCGAACACTGCTCAAGAAGAGGAAATAATGGATCACGATTGAGGAGTGTATGGCCAAAATGCTTCAGTAACAGGAAGCAGCATAGGGTCTCGCCACATGAATCTGGCCCCATTAAATGGGATATGTCTGGGATAGCAAGTCCAGGATAGCAGATTTGAACATCTAATACACCCACTTTCTCGGGTTAATAAAAATTGGTGAGAACAAAGATGATGTTTCATTTGACAAGAAACGGAAAGAAAAAGGAGGAAGGGATAAGGACAGAAAAGAGAGAGGGAAAAAGAGAGAGAAACTTCTTTTCCTATTACTTTTGGTCCATATTGAATTTAATGATGAAATAAAAACTATTAGCATCTACACACACAAAAATATTCTAACAAAACTATTGTCAATATACTTTTGAAAAAATAATTCAAAATATAAATGAATATTAATATTGGGGATGAACTCATTTTCTAAGTAGTACACCACTCAAAAATGAGTACTTCATGTCATTTTTTTTGATAGAGTAATTATTTTTATGTTAGTCTATTTTAAAGTGAGTACTAAAATGAGTACTAGGTTATGTTGTCAGTGACACTAACTAAAAAAGTTAGCATTGCATGTCATTTTTTTAGAGATGGTGCTCATTTTTTTAAGTAAACAAGGAAAATAAGTACCATACTAAAAGAAAGACATACAATACTCATTTTTCAGTTAGTGTGTTACTTAGAACATGTCTATTATCCCCAAGAATGTAATGGTGTATAAATTTTGAAATTTATTTTAATATACAACAATAACAAAATGCACTATACCAAAAGAACAACATGCAATGCTCATGTTTGAGTTAATGTATTGCTCAAAAAATGGCTACTATTTTCGATATGTATTATTCATTTTTATTATGTATCATTTTTTTTCAAAAGGATGTCTAAAATAGTGTTGTTAATATGTATGCTTTTATAAGTAATCTAACTAAAAAATTATTATGGATTAAAAGTTATAGGTAAAACAAGTTTATGTCTCTTCTATTTTTGCTCTCTTGCGGTATTTCCTCACACTTCTCTCTTGTCTCATTTCCCTATCATTTATAGCAACACATCCTCTAAAGCAGGGGGTATAGATGGGGATGAGTGGGGTTACACCCATAATTTTCATAAAAATAAAGAACAATGATACACACATACACTCCCATCCTCACTTATACATTCACTTTCTAGGGATTGAGGAATGGTTGTTGACAATGAGGATGACACTCCATGTGGTACAAAAGAGAAAAAGAAATGAGGAGGGAGGAAAAAGGACATAAAAAGAAAATCATGAGAGAGAAACTTATTTGACGAATAAATTTCAGTTCATAATAATTTTTTTGATGAAATAAAATTGTTAGAATAGTTATAAAAATATATTCTAACAAGAACAATGTAAACATATTTTTTAGAAAAATACTGTAGAATATAAAAATTACTCTTACATATTGGGGATACTACTCATTTTCTAATAACACACTATCTCAAGAATGGGTACTTCATGTCGTTCTTTTGGTATGAAAATGTGAGTCAGTTAAGAGGTTTCTATGGGGACCCATGTCCTTTCTTATTCTATTCATATATATCTCGCTTCATACTTGAAGTTTCATGGATTTAACTTTTGTTTATTTTTGCTTAGCGATGATTTTCTTGATTATTGGTTTAAGGACAATATGGTTAGCAGGGATATTGCTACATAAGTATTAATGATTTTGAAGTAATCTAGTTGAGGATACCTTACACCAGTATGTTTTCTTTTTAATTCATCATTCAATGTTTTATTTTCTTTGTTCTATGTTACATATTTGCTTTTCATTTGGTTGTTCTCATGCAAGATGCCTTTAAGCATGTACTAAGAGAGATTTTAGCAAAGCATCCTAGATTGGAACCCTAGAAAGGATCAATAGAGATATGTATCATCCTTTTTTATGGACACAACATAATTTTTTAATGTCATTAGGCACTGTGAAAAGTTTTCAACAATGTCATAGACAGAGACATATACTCTTTTATCCATGGTTTCCTGTGATGGGAAGTTAGTGTTATATATTCAAATTTACCTCTCATTTTGTTTTTCCCTTTCATAGGAATGCCCTCCAATTTTATCCAATGTTATGCGCTCAGTCCAGAGAAAACAAGAAGTACAATGAGGCCCTTAAGTGGCCTACTATAGGGAGCCTATCAATATGTACTAAATGAGATAAAAATGGTGATGGAGGTTTCTATCTTGGTCATATGGGCCTCAAGAGATGACAAATCTGATGGAGAGGCAAAATGAATCGGCAATATAAGGTATATCTTTGAACCCTCTTCACATATGAATAAAATGTATAAATTTTTTGTTGAATCTTGATATATGTTTGTGTTTGTTAGTAATAGTCATTCATGTAGATGTGTTAAGATTGAATTGGCTATAAGGTATGGATTTGTTTTCATTTAATTAAGGCTTTCGGTAAGTATTCTGACAATATTTCCTCATGTTGGGGATAGATATAATTAATGAATCAAGTTTTAGGCATACTTGAAAACACATCACCCATCACATCATTGGGTTTCTATCAATCTAGATCTACTTAGGAATGGCTTGATTATGTTCAGAGTTATACAGTATGGTAGTTGAAATCTTGTCTTGATTATGTTCAAAGTTCTTAAAATGTTTTCATTGTAACATTAGTATGTCGTTTCAGTTCCTTTTCTGGGTTTCTACTCTACTACTTGGTGGTAGTGGTTGCTTCCTTCGAGTATCTATTTCTCATGAGTGTGCAAGAAGTTAGGATCCTACTAAATAGTAGTGATGTTGATCAGAATGAATCATAGTCATTTTGAGCTTTTATAGTTTGTAGCTTGGGTGTTGATCGTCCATGCTATCCTAGCTTTTATAGTTCAAGCAAGATAGTGGGTGTAGATATGCAAATTTTCTTTCATCTGCATGTCCTAGAACTCTGAGTACACATCACCAATATGTAGGTTGATTATTTATCTAGGTTGTTTGCAAACAACACGGACATCAAGTAGTCGATCTGCATGGGTTTGTCATAGTATCAACAATGGGTGTGGGGATCAAGCAACAATAGTTACACCTAGAATGTGGGAAAAGGCAAGTCAGTTAAGAATATTTCATGAAGAATGGTCATCTTCCCTATTCTATTCATAAATATATTACTTCATATTTGAGGTACCATGGATTTGAATTTTTCTTGTCATTGTATAGGGATGATTTTATTGATCATTTGGTTAAGAAAAATATGCTCACCAAGGATATATCAACACATATATTTATGTTTTTAACAAAATTGGGTAGAGGATACCTTATACAAATATGTTTTCTTTTTTATACATTACTTAATGTTTTATGTTTCTACTTCTATGTTAGATATTCACTTTTGACTTGGTTGTTCTCATGCAAGATGATATTAAGCTTGTACTAGGAGAACTTTGAGAAACACATCCTAGCTTGGAATCCCAACAACACCAAGATTTCATGAGAGATATGTGCCATGTTTTCATACAGATATAATAGTTTTTAATATAGTTGGTCCTTATGAAAAGTTTTCATATAATAGACATATACATACATATACATACATATATATAGCCGACAAGGAGTGGCTCAAGTGGTCAAGCACGGTGTCCCCTAACAAAGGGACCCTGGTTCCAATCCCAGTTGTCGTCTTAATTTACCACCCTCCCAGGCGTTCGGCCTCCGCCACGGGCGTGGGAGAGAATGCCTCTCTTTATCCCATATATATATATATATATACATATATATATATATGGAGTCAGGCTAGGATACACTCGAGTGTATTTGGAGCAGAATACACTCAAGTAGTTTTTCATGATGCAATATCTTTTTCAAAAATCTAATCTATTCACTACTACAGAACCTACCTTTAGTGTCGGTTATTTAAGGCCTTTAGTGTCAGTTTCTAAGCGACACCTATGTAGGTGACACTAAAAGGTCACCCATTATGCGTCGGTTCAGGAACCGACACCCAAACTCTTCACGCACGACTGAAAATGCGCCATCAGGGGACTATAGGCGTCGGTTATTAGATAAGAAACCGATGCCCAAACCCTTCACGCCACAGAAAAGGCGCCATCTTGGGCACTATCAGTGTCGGTTATAAGCCAAAAATCGACGAAATATGTCTTCGCGCTAAAATAAAAGGTGACAGTTATTTGTAAAAAACTGACACTATAACTTTATGTGTCGGTTTTTTACAATTACCGACGCCTATTATTGGTGCCAGCTTGGGCCCTATCAGTGTCGGTTTGTAGTAAGAAACTGACACCATATATCTTCGCGCCACAGAAAATAGGCGCCGGTTATTTATATAAAATCGACACTATAACTTTGTGTGTCGGTTTTATACAAATAACCGACGCCTATTGTTTTGGTTTTTTTTTGTCAGTCTGCAGACCTGATGTGGCTGGTCGCAGGATGAGAAACCTGCAGTTCAGTTAACTGAACTGCAGGTTTTACGACATCCATTGATATCAGCCAACAACAGGCCACAAACCTGCAAAATTAACAACAAAAATATATATATTCACACATGCATTTAGCAATGCAACCTGCAATTCCATTTTATATCACACATTTAGAAATATTCATGTAGCTAGTAATCCGTAGTTCCATTCATTTCACAATCACACATGTAGAAACATTCATATAGCAACCAACACTTTCATTCATTTTCACTCATACACATGTAGAAACATCCAGACATGTAGAAACATTCACACATATATTATAATTTAGAAATTCATTTACAAAATATCATTATTTAGTCATTATTCGCTATCAGCATCCCAATTATATTTTAATTCCCCCATTATTTGTATGGTTGTTGCCCATTCTTCTCTTACTTCATTTAATTCTCCCATCGTATAGGGAGCATGTACATCTGGTAAGTCCTTTCCTGTAGTGGGGTCAGTTTTAAACACCTGCAAAGAGAATGATGTATATATATAATTAATGAGCTATAAATAAGATTGATATATTTCGATCATATTATCTAATGAGACTATATAATACCGTAGCAATACAGTCGATATCCAGTGCGGCATGTTTGATAATCATGTGCATATATCGCATGACATAGTATCCACATGCCCATCCGTTGTCTTGTGTAGCATACTATAACTTCAAACATACAAAATATTAAAAAATACAATTAATTAAGCATTGTTCACATAAATAATATATACATATATTGTAGTCGGGAACTTACTTTCACGTTCTTCTAAATTATTGGCTGGTTCTTTTTCGTGGGGACCTTTCCTCCAGCCTTTTTGAACTCATCAAAACCCCTACATGTTAATGTAACACAGAACATTGCAATTAAATAGTAATGTAATAACATATGTTAACGGATATGAAAATAAAATATTTCTCACCGGAATAATGCCATTTTCATTATGTGTCCAAATCTTGTATTCAATTTAGTCCCCTTAGGATCTAGATAATAGACAGTGAACGTCTCGGGGAGAATAACCAGCAACTCCCAATGCTTACCACTAGAGGTAAAAAAGTTAAAAATTAATAACTCAAAATCCACAATAAAAATGTAATTTTCTTAAGTCCAAATTATAATAAGCAAAGTAAACCTACTCTACGTTGAATGGAGCCATTATCACTGTCTTCTTATTTACAGCAAAATTTTCAAAAGCCTCACAGCAGTATTGTTGAACTGACGTGGGGTCTTTAGCTACTTGACTAATCAAAGATGGAATCAAAAACCCTACATGTTCGAATCCAAAATCTGCACATATCTTGTCTAAGTAGCTGCAAAATATGTATTAATTACACATGCATTAATAAATAAGAAACCAAATCAGCTGATCATACACAAGGTATATGGATGTATAAAGAAGATCTCACCTTATCCATAGCTCTATCACAGATGTATTTAGCCAAGCATATCCAAACAACTCCAAAATATCTTGTATAAATAGTTTGGTTTCGTATGCCTGACCTCTAGAATTTGAATCGGAAGAAACAGTTATAGGGCAGTTTATATCATGTTCGCCTAACCATATTGCCATACCCCTACAGTTAGGACCTAACGGGACAGGTAGGTCCTGTGGAACCCAACTAGGTAATGTAGGAGGTGTAAGTGGAGGCCTAGATATTGTGGGTGTCTTCTTTTTAACCTGTACATATATATATATATATAATTTTAGATCAACTAACATCATATACACACACTAACAATATAACATAATGTAAATTTATCATACAGTTCCAGTAAAGATGACATCCTCTTTTCGCCACAATATCACTCCGCCTTCTGCCTCACCAAGCATTTCACAATCTGGGTGGGCATATGGCAATTGAATATCCGCCCATTCTTGCAATACATGTACCGGGCTCACACGAAGCCAACCAGCTGGTTTTGGAGACCCGTGAAACTGTTCCCCGGGTAGGGATGGGTAAGCCGACGCCTCTGTAATGACATATTTATTACTTTTTAGACGGCATCGCTTCAACCCCTACAAATTTTTGTGTAAAGAATGTTATATACATATATACATATCATCTTTTTTTTTAAACGACTACATATGCATATCATAAAAATACTTATAGCGGATGTGCTAGGTGGGTCTACAGGATTACTCCCAACCTCTGCAGTAGGAGTAGAGCCTGCAGTAGGAGCTATTGCAGTAGGAGCTATAGGTATTGTCTGCTGAGGTGCAATCTGAGATGACTGCCAGGTTTTCATTGCTTCTTGGAGTCTCCTCTCAAATATCTTATCGACCTATACATGGATAAAAGAAATGTTAGCTTCTGATTATTGGATTCTCTTTTATAGTAACATTATCAAGATAGAATATGTTACCTCTTCTTGTGAAAGTCCCACTTTTTGGACATGTTTGCGCTGAGATGGCCCAAAAAAAGCTTTGATGCCCACACCTGTGCATGTAGCCCTAACACGTCCAAGATGCTCTGGGTTACCCAGAGCAACTGTCAATTCATCCCTTGTTCCCTCAGGGATGAACTTGTCTTGTTTCCTTAGCTGGTGCAGGTCCTGCTAATCGCCAAAACAAAAATTTGTAATTAAGTAAACAACACAAATAATCAATATTCGAATGATTGTTGTAAGAGTTGTATTTTACCATTTTTTCAGCCGCCTCAGCAGTTGCGGCCTTTGTTATTTCTCCCTTCTTATTTTGCCTCCCAGATATCCAGATATCATGGTGAGGAAGAGGTGTGCTACCTATGGTAGATGACTCATGAGTAGGAGCAGACTGAGCATCAGCCTCAGACTATAGTCTTTGGCGAATGCCTGCATATCTTCTTGGACCCATTGTGTGGTCGTGCACATTCATCGCACGCCTTGATCTTTGTGCATCACTGAGGGCCTAGTTTGTATGCACATTAATGATTTGGTTAGTAACACTAAATGTTAATCTTGAATAGGTGAATATTAATAATGAGATTGAGACTGACGCCTAATACCTTGAATTCATCAGTTTGTCTTGAAGCGACGAACACCTCCCATTCTTCTTTGTCCAAGAAGTTCCACTGTTCAGTGGTTGTCTTCTTCCTCTTATCAGCTTCTTTTATGTATTCTCGTGTGAGATGTGTCCTATAGTTCCTTAGGACTCTCCCACAGCGTTGCATCACGCATTTACGATGCAACTTTTCATCCAATTCAAATATACACAGCCAGGGAGGAAGATTGTATTTAACAAGCATGACTGGCCAAGTGTTATGTTGTCTTCTCAATGTCCCGTACGGATTCATCCCGTCTGTACAATGCCCAAGTCTTAGATTCCTGACTTCTTCACCAAATTCAGGGTACAATACATCAATCTTCTTCCACTGTGGGGAATCAGACGCATGTCGTAGGATCCCATCATTATTTTTCTTAACATCTGCATGCCACCTCAAATTCTTCACATCTATCGGATTGGCAAACAAGCGTTGAAACTGTGATATTATAGGTAGATACCACATCACCTTGGCAGGAGAACCAGTTTTGGACTCCCCCGAAGTCGTCAATTTATAGCGTGACGCACCATATTTTGGACAATCTTTCAAATTTGCATAGTCCTTTTGAAATAATACACAATCATTCGGGCATGCGTGTATCTTCTTGGCATCCATTCCCATTGGGCACAATAATTTCTTTACCTGGTATGTTGAGATTGGCAGCTCGTTTCCTTCAGGAAGCATTTCTTTCAACAGAGACAGCAATGACGTGAAGCTTTTGTCGCTCCATCTATTGTTAGCTTTCAACTTATACAATCGCAACACAGCGCTAAGCTTCGTAAACTTAGTACAACCAGTGTATAACGGCATCTCAGCATCATGCACAATGTTTCTAAAAATGGGAGGTGGATTGGTGTGCTCAACCCCACAACTATCCAGCATCGCATCAACGATGTCTACTGGAACTAGTTCATTCACATCTACGTCATCGTAGGCAATTTCTTCTTCCACACAAGCACTGCTATTAACATCCACTGGTTTCGGGTTTGAAATCTCTCCATACCAGTGCCATTCTGTATAGCCTTGTATAATCCCGTTGCACATGACATGAGTTTTGATTTCGTCACCAGTGTTGACTTTCAAGTTGTTACCGCAATGCCTACATGGACAGTAGAACCTATCTCCAGGTTGTTTCCTATGTTCCTCGACAAATCTAATAAATTGGTCAAGACCAGAAATAAACTCTGGGGTGCAGTGATTGCGAATGGACATCCATGATCTATCCATTATATGATCAAAGAGAAAACAAGTATATATTAGGACAAGATTAGGGTATACTATCCAAGATTGTTCACTTTATAGACCAACAAACACATGTGATGCCATTCTTATATATAATAAATGTGTACCACCTATCCCATCCTTGAACACCTAATCTCACTAGTAAGTGTATAATGTGTATTGGGTTTTCAAAAAAAATTTGGCAATATTTCCCCGTTGTTCTCTAAGTACATATGTACTTAGAGAACAAACGAGGAAATGCTACCGAAATTTTCTCAAAAACCCAATACACATTATACACTTACATCCTAAGTGAGATTAGGTGTTCAAAGACAGTCCCAAATCGGGGACTATCTAAGATTTACTCCTAATGAGTAAATCTTGGACGAGTTTCTAGGCCAACAAACACAATAATAGATATGTACATGTTAGGGTTTCATCACAATTGATGTTAGGGTTTCATCAATGTTAGGGTTTCATCAAATCAAACCCTAGAATGGGTCAAGTTCAAATCAAACCCTAGAATGTTTACAGGCATTAGGTACATGAAAAGGATCTAAAATCCAAACCCTAGAATGGGTCAAGTTCAAGTCAAAATGGCTACAAGTGTGCATTTTGGGTTTCTATGTAAATGACCTTAGAACATCTATGTAATCACTTGTAATGATGAATTGACTTGAAACTTAGAAGAGAAAAAAGTATTAAGATATGCATGATACAATAACTATTTTGCATCACATTACGAATGGATATCCATGATCTATCCATTCTATGATCAAAGAGAAAACAAGTATATATTAGGACAAGATTAGGGTCTAGGGTTAACAAATACATGTGATGTCATTATTATATATAATAAATCATAATCTTCAAGTTAGGGTGATTATTGATGTCTTTAAAAGCATGATTGGCAATTTAGGGAAAAGTTCATCATTTACATTCCAAGCATGTCACATGTGTGCATTACAGTTCATCATTAAGCAAGAAGGGTGATTAGGATTCTCAATATACTCAACAATGAAACAAGTTAAACATGTGTGCATTACAGTTCATCATTTACATTCCAAGCATGTCACATGTGTGCATTACAGTTCATCATCAAGATAACTATAACTTACTTAAGCATGAAGTAATATACACTTAATTCATAATAGCATGACACACAAATAAGTAGATGAAAAATACAAATAAGTAGATTCGGGTCTGGGCCTGAAGGCCGAACTCAAGGCTGCAATTTTCGTGGTGTTTCCCGGGAAGAACTGCCCCTGGTTCAGACCTGCTTCATGCACAGGTGGAAAGGGCTCAACTAGAAACGCAGCTAGGTGTTGCTCATGGCTGAGGGGGCTGCAGAATCAAGTTTAGGGCTGCTATATAGGTCGGGCGCTGCTAGGGTGAGGTAGAGGTAGAGGAAGAAGAAGGGCGGAGGAAGGAGAAGAGAGGAAGGCGGCGCCGCTGGTGGCCGTCAGGGAAAAGCAAGGTGGAGGAGAAAAGGGTTACCTTGCAGAGGAATCTGGCGGAGTAGAGCATGAGCTTTAGCTGGCGGCAGCACCGGCGGAGCACAAATGGCAGAGAGCGGCGGCGGCGGCGGCGGCGGAGCAACGGGGGCGAGCAAAAAATCACCGGAGCAACTGAAATCGGGAATGAAACAGGGAAAGGGGAAGATTCGGTCGCGCTGGTGAGCTATTAAGTTGACAATAAGTGTCGGTTATTTAAAAAAACCGACAACTAAACCAACAGTGTCAGTTCTTTTCCAAAAACCGACAACTATACTACTTTATAGTCGTCGGTTTATAAATAAAAGACAACCGACAACTATTCCTGTCCCGTGCATACCCTTTAGTCGTCGGTTATTTATTAAAGAACCGACAACATATGTAAAATTTTGGAGGTAATTTTTTCGCTGGAATTTTGGTTTTGGCGGTTGATTTTAAGTGTTGGTTGTTTATTAAATAACTGACACTTAATAAAAGCAGTACCCGTGTCTGGTCGACCTTCACAGATTGGATGTCGGTTTATGTTAAAAACCGACACTGTAGGGCTTATGTGCCGATTTATGTATACAACTGACACCTTGAAAATCGACTTTATAAGCCATTTCTGTAGTAGTGATTGATCTTCTTAAACATCTTTTGAATAGCTCATACACAAAGTTTGATCCCATTTGGACATTTATAGGTCATGTTACGAAGACTGCAAAAATTATGCATTTCAAATAAGTTTTGTGCCTCGAGTTTGTTTCCCTCAGATGAGTGACTTACAATCATCCAAATGGACTCAAAATTCTTGTGTAGCCTAATTATAATATGGCAATGAAGATCAATGGTTTACATTTTATAAAAAAGTATCCTTGATATGAAAACACAACTTGAGTGTAGCGTGCGATCCCTACACTCAAGTGTATTCTATACTCTCTCTCTCTCTCTCTCTCTCTCTCTCTCTCTATATATATATATATATATATATATATATATAGTTTTAGTCCATGTTTTCCTATGCTAGGACATTAGTGTTATACGCTCTAACTTACCTCTCATTTTCTTTTTACCTTTGATAGGAATACCCTCCAACTTTAGCCTTTCATGGGAATACCCTCCAACTTCAAACAATGTTATACACTCAATTCAAAGCAAATAAGAACTCAAATGAGGCTTTCAATTGGCCTTCTACAAAGAACCTATCAAGATGTACTAAATACGATAGGAATGGTGATGGATGTTGTTATCCTAGCCATATGGGCCTCAAGAGATGAGAAATGTGATGGAGAGGAGGGATGCATTGATAATATAAGGTATATATTTGAACAGACTTCACATATGAATAAAATGTATTAAAAATCTACTGACTCCCAATATATGTTTGTGTGTGTTTTATATTAGAAGTTCATCGATTTATTAATGATAACAAAGGCTTTTGTAAGTAATTCTGATAGTATTTCCTCATGTTGGGAAGAGGTTGTAATTAAGAAATTGAGTTTTAGGTATACTTGGAAACATTTCACTCATCATATCTTTGGGTTTTTATCAATTGGATCTTCTTAAGAATGGTTTGATTGTGTTGAAAGTTATAATTAATAATATACAATTAATAATATGGAAATATAAATATTTCTTAATTGAGTTCACAACTCTTAAAAGGTTTTCGTTGCAACATTAGTATGCCAATTCAATTCTCCTTTCGGGGTTCTACTCTACTCCTTGGTTTTAGGGGCTGCTTCTTCAAAGTAGCTATTGCACCTGGGTATTCCAGAAGTTAGAGTCCTATTGAAAAATAATAAGGCCACTCAGAATGGATGGAAGTCATTATGATATTGTATAGTTTGTAGTTTGGGTATTGGTTGTCCATGTTATCCTAGCTTTTTGCAGTGCAAGCAATATAGTTGGTGTAGATATGCAAAATCTATTTCATCTACATGTCCTACAAGTGTGAGAGGAGATCACCAATCTACATGTTGATTATCTAGCTAGGTTGTTTGCAAATGACACGGGCATCAAGTAGCTAATCCACATGGGGTCGTCATAGTATTAGAAATGGGTGTGGAAATCAAACAACAATAGCTACACAGAGAAGGTGGGAAAAGGTGAGTCATTTAAGTGTCAGGGTCATCCCCTTCCCTATTCTATTCATATATGTCTTACTTCATATTTGAGGTTCCAAGGATTTGAATTTTGTTTTTCATTGTCTAGGGATGATTTCTTTTTATCATTAACTTATGAAATATATACTTACCAAGGATATAACAAGACAAATATTGACGAGTTTGAAGAAATCTGGTCGAGGACACCTTAAAAAGGTATGTTTTTTTGTATGCATTATTTAGTATTTTATTTTCTTCATTCTATGTTATATGTTCTCTTTTGATTTGGTTGTTCTCATGTAGGGTGGTTTTCAGCCTATACTAAGAGAGATTTTAGAAACCTATCCTAGATTGGAGTTCCAGCAAGGAACCCAAAAATTTCATGATAGTGATGGTATGTGTGCCATCTTTTCTACATATACAATATAATTTTTGGATGTAGTTAGCTATTCTAAAAAGTTTTTAACAATACAAAAGTAGAGATATATATTTTTTTTATGTTTTCATATGCTTGAATGTTAGTGTCATATGATCTAACTTACCTTTCATTCATTTCTCCTTTTAAGAGCAATAACCTCCAGCTTCCTCCAATGTTATATGCTCAGTCCAGCAAACAATAACTGCAATGAGGCCCTCATATATCCCACTATGGAGAGCCTATAAAGGTGTACTAAATGATATAAGAATGTTAATGAAGGTACTATCATGGCCATATGGGCCTGAAGATGTGAAAAATATGATGGAGAGGCATGATGAATTGGTAATATAAGGTATAGCCGTGAACCAACTTCACATATGGATAAAGGTGTCTAAAATCTATTAACTCCTAATATATGTTTGTGTGTGTTTGATATTAATAGATCATGCATATTTATTAAGTGATTGAATCGGTTGTAAAAGGTATTAATTTTTTTGATAATTTAACATCTTTGTAAGCCTACCATATATAGCTCCTTCTTTTTCTAGCACCAAAAGAATGTGCATTCATATAGTTAATTCATCAAGTATAGAATTATATGTGCATGACACGATGAGTCTGATTAACTTTTGTTTTACAAGAATCCATGTTGGCGTTTCCGTGTACTCTTTATTTTGTGCTCTTGCAACAACAATAACATATGCCCTCTCTATTATGTGATTTTGCACCAACAAATACATGCATGCTCACTAAGTAAACAATGACTATGATGATGAATCTAGACAAGGTTGGTCCATCTATCATGACTTTCATATATTAGGGAACTGATGCAAGCTATTTGCATACACAAATTTCCTAGAAGTATTATCCTAGGTTTAACCTTGAACACAATCACAACTACCTCGCTCGCAAGCGGACAGATCAATCATATAGCAAAACCTTTAACACAATCACAACTAACTTGCTCACAAGTGGAAAGATCAATCCTATAGTAAAGGGTCAAATCCCAAAGGACAAAATTATTAATAAATCAGTTTGAACCTATCATTGATAATAATATTGAAATATGGTTATTTGAGAATAATGGTTAAATTAATGTGAATTAAAGAATGCAAGGAAAAAGCCAATTGAACAAGGGGTTTAATTCAATGATACAGAACATTGGGATCTCTGGGTTTTACTGTCAACACCTACGTACATATCCAATCATTACAACTGAGATAATTTCTCACATATCAGACATGACCCAGTGAACACGCCTCCTTATGAATTGTGAATTCTTATGGACTAAATTCCTTGTGAGCTTGAGGTTTTTTTGCCCATGGTTCATGACTCAGTCTTCCTATATGGTTCCTTTTATGATCTCATCTGGAATCCTATGCATCCATTCTGCATTCTAATCCTAATTTTTGATGTCTATATGCTTATGATTATACTAAACAAGCTAATAGAGTGATCAATTCAAATATCAAGCAACAATCAAATGGAGAATATCATATGTGAAAATCTATTTTAACAACAACAAGGATAAGTATTGGAGATGCGGCTACTTCATATGTCCCACTTAGAAGGTATACTCACTCATGTTTGAAGAAATAAAACATATATAAGAAGGAAGAGGAGAAGTCATGTCACTGATGGAGAAGGGAGGAGCACTCAAAGGTCTCTGGCTACTACAATCTACTATGACTTTGATGAATAGAAAGAACTTTGCTAGGATGATCCCCTTCTTTGTCATCTCCTCTAGATCTTTCCTCTAGAACTTGATCTTCATTGAGTGAGAATAGAATAGAGAATAACTAGATTTGGTTGCTACTTTTGTTATTTAATCGTCTTGGGTCGGTGGCTGGGAAATTGTGCAAAGTTTGTCCCAATGATTGGGTGATCAACAGGTGAGATTTCCTGGTCTTCACATGGTGGTGCGATTGATGGTATTCTAGTCAGATGATCAATGAGGGAGATCGTCCAATCATCTCCTAGTAAACCTTCTAAAGAATATGTAGGATCATGTAATCTACAAGGATGATTGCCTGATCAAAAGTCAGCCCAAAATTGTGATTTTACTAATGTCGGAGACCAATTTCTTATTTAATGGGATCGAATGATTTTCATCATGGCTATGTGCTATATGTAGATCGCTTGAAGGCTCGACCACCAGATCTAAAGGTGTTAGGATATCAAAAGTCTCTTACATTTTTTGTGACCTTTTGATTGACTGATCAATAAGGAAGTTTGCTCGAACTGAAGGATCATCTGGGAAGGTTTTGGAATGGGCAAGTGGATCGGGAAACATAGAGATTAGATTGCCTGATCTGCCTACTAGAATGTGCTAAATAGCCTAAATTTTTATGTGGGGGATCTCTGGTTTTCAGAAATAAGCTTGGTGAACAACTTATTATATGCTCTGGAGTTGATATGAGCTTTCATTTGTAAAAGATCAAAAAATATTGATCAAAATCATATTTACTGAAGAATGAGAACCATAGTGATGAAGCTAAGCAAAACATAATGTAATTTATAACTGAAATGAGTAAAACTAAACTAGAAATCGCAATGAAAGTATGATGAATATACATTCATCAAACTAACCCAAACTTGAACGTTGCTCATCCTCAAGAAACAAAGAATCAAAGCAACCTACCAAATAATCACTACTATAGAGAATGCATTTTACAATGGCTAAAACACAACAATTTTGTTGGTTGTGTTGTAGTTATCATATTTATTACAACAAGTCTATTTCTATGTTGTTAATTGTATATATTATACAACACAAGTTATATATAATAGGTCAAACTCATTGTAGTATACATGACTACAACATGTGCTAAATTTTTGTAATAGATTATAATACTACAACATACTCAAACCCATTATAAGAGACCATAATTACATAGCATGCGCTGATACATTGTAATAGTCACATATGCTAACCTGTTGTAATACATCATAACTACACAACATACTCTGGTCGTCGTAATATACCATAATCACACAAAAATATTTCACCTATTGTAATAATTATTTGTTGTAACAGACCACATTCACATAACACGTATATTAACCTGTCTGTGGAAGGACCCCTGGTGTGGGGAGGGAACTTACTTAGCTGATCGTGTTAATATTCATCTTAAGTATAGACTTGGAAAAGGGGATAATTGTTGTGTGGATGCTTGTTTGAAGGATGGTGAGTGGTTTATCCCTGACATTGTTTGTGGGGGTAATGCTTCTCTTCGAACCCTAAGAAATTTAGCTAGTCCTATTCCTGATGATGTGGATTATATTCTTGTGAATAGGAGGAAATATCTGTCTATAAAGGATTGCTGGAACATGTGCAGGAACAAAAGCTTTGTGCTTCCTTGGTCTGCTGGGATTTGGAGTAATATGATTCTGAGTAATATCTCTATTTTCTTGTGGAAATGCTACCTTAATCATTTGCCTACTCATGACACTTTGATGAAGTTCAATTTTTAGTCCCCTTCTGTCTGCTTTCTTTGCTGGAAAATGTTGAGAATAGTCAACATCCTTTTTTCTCTTACTGGTTTAGCACTGAACTTTGGTCTCAGTTCAGTTTGAAGTTTGGTTGTGTTCCTTCATGTCTTACTGATATCATCTCGTTGGAGAAGGAAGCTGGAGTTGCTGCTTTTTTCCTTGTCCACAACATTTGGAATGAAAGGAATAGGAGGATCTTTTCGCATAAGTCCTGTGATCCCAAAGGGGTCTGGACTATGTGCTTCCGTGATGTTAATAGCATGTACATATAGCTTATAGTTTTGTTTTGTTCTTTTTTGTATAGTTGTTAGCTCTACGGCATTATAAAGAGACTACTCTCTGTTTGGTATTAATAAAGAAGGAGGCACACATGGTTCAACAAAAAAAAACATGTATATATAACTTGTTTTATATGTATAACAAAGAATGCATGTCATGCATAAAAATATTTTGGTTCAGAGGTTTGAGTTGTGTTTTGCTTTCACGTGGTCTCGAATTTGAAACATGTGTCTAGATGCATTTTTCGTTTTTCTCAATGTGTTGTATAAAACACCCCTACTACAATGGGTGTGTTCAATGAACTACAACGTGCATTCTCTATTGTATAAAATACTCATATTACAATATGTGAAACACCTTTTATATAAAAAACCCTCCCATAAGACCACGTGATCTAATACAATGGTTGGTACCTAATGTAAAATGGAAAAATGAATAGTTGTAAAAACATTTTTGTAGTAGTAAATACTACTATTTTTTCATCCTCTCATTCATAGTATCACTTAGTTCTCGACAACCAACATGTAAAAGCAACTCTAATTTCTTGGAACCACATAATGCCAGTTTTGGATTCCATACATTGACTTCACTTTTACAAAAAGTTTCCAATTCAAAACATGTGAATTGTAATCATGATATTACTAGTGCCTCAAAAGAATCTGTGTAGTCCTATGAGGTTTGCACAAATTTAGGGTCCAATTGTAAAACATATAATTTTGGAGTGACTACCTCTTCATGGGAGAAAAGTGAAGCAAATGGATGGATGAAAAAGAAGCATTGTAAATCTCTCCTCTATTCAACTTGAGATTGCTTTATTTTTATGCAATTAAATTGATTACATACTTTTCTTTTATTGTGCACATTGGCATATTTTTATTATAGTACACACATATTACATACTAGGGGTGTGGAGAAGTAGAGAGGTGAGAGAAGTGGTGCCACTCCAAACATGGAGTTTTGCACATTCTTTGTGACTTTTTTTTATTTATGGCAAATGATTTGGTAAGAGGATGGTGGAAGAAGTGTATAAGAGCCTAAATTCGTGCATCTCATATTTGGGAATTCTGAGCATCAGAATAACCTATCAAGCAGTTCAATCATATCATATGAATAATAGAACAATGATTACTCCATTAGAATCTTATGTTAATCAAATTTAGAGATACAGTGAAATTTGAATCCTCTCAGTTCCATATGGCTTTCCATCATTTTCCAATGAGTAATACTATAAATGGTCATTGGGGATATGATAGGTTCTAGCATTGGTCATTGAGATTTATTTTGCAAAAAGGATTAGTTTCATTCAATTTAAGGGTATATTGTTTATTTTTCAAGATAAACATGCAAACATGTAATGAATCTAGGCCGACTCAGTAATGCCTGATTACATGCAACTAATAATGAACTTTTGAAAGGAAAGATAGAAAACATGTAATGCTACTCTAGAAAGAAAATGGCAAAAAGAGGGTGGAGTAAAGACATACCCTCCACCCTCCATACCAAACTTATTAATTTGCTTGTCCTTGAGTAAACTCTAAATCCTGAATGGAGGGGAGAGATCCACTATAAATGCCACCACTCATCGTGATCATCAGGCAGTGGTGCATGTTGTGGAGGTGGCCCTTTTCAAGAATCCTAGGTTGGTATGTCAGACCAATCCTAGCTAAGTGGTGGTCGTGGGGCTCCTTGAGAGGTATTTCAGGGTAGTTCCCTAATATTAAGAATGGGGGAAGGATATGTGTGTGTGATTCCATAGTCAACGTAGTGAGTATGTGCCCGGTCGTAGTCACCTTAGGTCACATGCCAATCTTCATGCATTGATTAGATGAGGTACATGTGGTTCAACATGTGGCCCTTCCTCTACTGCTCCCACTCCATGTAGGTTTGGGTGCCTTCAATCTGATCCAACTATTGATGGAGGTCAATGAAGTGACAGGGCCCAGATAGGCCTACAATCTTGGGTATGATTCACTTCATGCAATGTATAGAAGGGGAAGGTGAAGGTGGAAGTCCAATCTCATCATCATTGACCTCCATGGATGCATTACATCTCCAAGTTGTAAACTCAAGAACTTCACCCTTAATGGGTGTATACTCCCTCATGTAACGTTGAATGTGCTTAATGAGGTATGTGAGATTGTAGATGAGATTAGTTGCTATGAAATAGGTGTAGGTGGGTAGTTGTAGGGTAGTTTGTTTGTCCTTGAACAACCAATACTAGATGCATTTCTCCTTGTCTACCCTTTGCTTTGTAGAAAGCATCAAATATTGAATAGTGATCAAGTGGGATACCTTTTGCGTCACAAATGTAGTGAACGAGATATGGGTGTAGCTGAGGTAGGTCGAGTTGGCAGTGATCACGCCTCCCTGATAGAACTTTGAAGCTTTTTTGTGGTGCTGTTGGATTTGCAAATGGTCAATGAGTGCACTCCCCCTATTGTACAACTCACCATTCAATAGACATCATAGGCAACATAGGTATGTAGGTAAAATGATGTTATGTGCACCGATCCTCCCAAAAATGGTGCATGCCAGAATGCAGTGGAGGTATTGTACCATCAGGCTATGAATTTATGACGTCTTGGCTCCATTTAGGGGTGAGCAAATCTTGGTCCAGACTGCAAGACTAGATCAGACCAGTCAGTTTGGTCCAATCTGGTACTGGACTATTTTGAGTTCAGTATAGTGTAGCGGTCTGGAAATTTTATAGATTCGGTCTGCGGTCTGGTCCGATCCAAAATCGATCAGACCATGGACGTGATTGTGATCATTTTACATATAAAATGTCTTTTAATATGAAGTTATATTATATAAAAATTACAAACTAATCACATATTAAAGCAATAGTAGTGTAAATGTTTGATATTAATGTCAAACAATTATTAGAAGTAATTAAAAGTATTAAAGGTTTACTATTAAATAAATTATAGAATGTTAAAAATTCTGATTACGGTTCAAATGGTCTGCTTTGTGTCCGGTCCTACACTAAAATGGTTTGGTCCAACTTTGAAATGGTCCAGTCTACGGTCCATACTTTTATGTAAGTTCAATCTTTTATCTGGCATGGTACGATCTGGTTCTGGACAATGCTCACACTAGTGCCATGTGGGAAAGAAGATAGCATCCATATGATCTTTGCCCAGTATTTCTCAATGTTATACTTCATGTCTAAGATGTTCTTATTCGCAATTATGTACCTCTATTGTCAATCATTGCCAATATCAATGACGAGGGTAGTAAGAGCCTTGTCACATAAGGTGTGCTCCTCCTCGAACATGTAGAAGGGGTAGTTGTAATTTTGGTATTCCTAATATTTTGGTAGGAGGATAGGAATTTGAGAGTTAGATCCTTGAAGGCCGAATGCCCGTCGAATGGGAAGGGTGAAATGTGTGAACAACGAAGGATGAGCATCACGCACTCAAATATCCCCAAGCTCTTTAGAGTCTTGGATGGGCATACTAGGTCTACAACACACTGGGGGACTCGATGTGCTTGAGCTATTTCCTATGCTCAGTGGTGACAATGGCCTTGTATTTGGCCAATACGATGGTAATTTAGGTGGGGAAGTAGGAGGGAGGATTGCGGTTCACTCCCAATGTAAAAGAGTGAAATCACCCCTTTACTAAAAATTTGAAGAATTGACATCCATTCCAAACACTCTCAGAGGTATGATGGAATGGGCATAAATTTTTTGAAATTTTTTAAACATTAGTATACAAAAGACCATTAGAAAGCAACAGAATAAAGAAATAACTGACTATGTTAAATTTCATAAAAGGTTTACACTAATACATCAAATTCTCCCATTAGGGTTTACATCAAGACACACAATCAGGATCTAGATAGAGGGAAGTATAGACCACTACAATCGTGTCTCCAAGCAACATCTCCATCAATTGAGTCCAAGCCAAAAGCTAAGATCTTCCTTGTCTTATCCATCACCTTGCTCGACACCTGGGTGGTTGGGAAGGCACCCAGCAAAAAGGGAAGGAAAAGAAAGTATGTGTTACAAAACTAGTCTAGGATATCAAGATAAGTAAAGCAAATAAAAACATGCTAGGGTTCATCATATGATGAAGATAACAAGAGTATGAGGCTATATATCAAAAAATATTGCCATTAACAAATATAATAAAAAAGGATTTGCATGTAAGATAATTATGTCTACCTAACTAAGTAGGGTTGAGGCACCCACCAGACCTCTAACCTTAGGTGAGGGGAGAATAAGACATCCAGACACCTACAATATTATGGGGAGAATAAGACATTCCCCAAGGACATTATTTACATGCCCTTTGTGGGTGGTTGTACATAAGTACTGCTACTTTAAATTAAATAAAAAATAAATCCACATGCTAGAAAAGTAGTCATGGAAAGAGTAGTCAAATATTCAATAAGCGTGGTAGTGGGGTATAAGACCCAAAAAAGAAGAAATTATAATCTGATTTGAGGAATGAACAACATTAGGATTCAAGAATAGAAGATTTAGGGTTCATTTAAGCCTCATTAGAGAAATATAGGATTTGGCTGCAATTATCCCAACATAGGGTGTAAGGAATGTGCATACCTCTCTTATTGATATCATTACTAACTTTTACCACTTTAATTGAGTCCAAGTTCCACTTTGCCTATTTTTAATGTATTAACATGTATTAGAGTACATAGTACACATTAATGTATAGTAACCCTAATTTCAAGTTTTTTTTGCAAAATTCGGATTTATATTTTGAAATTATCACCGATGAACTTATTAGGTTCTCCTGATGAAGAAAACATATTTTTATGTTAGTTTTGGAGTTATGATGATTAAGATGTAATTTTTATGGATTTTATGCATTAAATTCATTTTACAAAAATCACCCTTTGTCAAACCATGAAATCGGACCTTGCAAATATTTTTATTAGATAGATATTAATTTTTTATTTCCAAAACATATTTATTTGTCAAATTTGGATAAGCGGATTAGAAGATATGAATTTTTCAATACTGACCAATAGGAAATTGTCACAGCATCAAACCGATCGAGATAATTAAAGAGAGAGGGAGAGGGAGAAAATACCATTTGAACCAAGATCAGGTTTGAAGTTGCATAGGTAACCAAACTAGAGCTTCTATAGAAGGTAAAATAGCAAGAAACCAAAACCCTAGAAGAACATGGTAAAAAGAGATGGAAATCATCAATTTTAAACATAGAAGCATGAGTTATAAGCATGTACTAAGCAATATATGAGAAGGGGGTTAACAAAACTTGCCTCTAGTAAGGTAATTAGGTCCAAACAGAAAGGATCCCAAGATTTGAAGGTCTGATTGCTCCAAGACAAGCTCCTTTCTTGAGTAAAGATCACCTTCTCCACTTTAGAGGTGCAAACCCTAGAAAAAGATCACGGAGATGAGATGTTTTAGGGTTCTAGGTGGAGTTTTACCATGTACGGTCATGGTTCTTACCTAGAAGAAGGTGGGAGGAATACTAAAAGCATGAAAATAGGAAAGGAAAGGAGGATTCTTACTAGTTTTGGTTAAAAACTTGATGTAAACCCTAATGGGAGAGTTTGATGTATTTTTGTAAAACTTTTATGAAATTGAATATAGTCAGTTATTTTTTATTCCGCTACTTTCTAATGGTCTTTTGTATACCAATGTTTAATAAATTTGTAAAATTTATGCCCATTCCATCATGCCTCTGAGAATGTTTGGAATGGATGTCAATTCTTCAAATTTTTAGTAAAGGGGTGATTTCACTCTTTTACAATATGGTATCAGAGCCCATGGTAGTCAAAATCCGACTATTTTAGTTTTGTCTCCCCTAATTAGAATCACTACCTTACATAGTTCCTTTAGATGACATGGTTTCCCTAGAGTTGATCTATAAATGATGAAAGGTTGATTTAGGACCATATAGTTCCACATTAGTATCATGATGAATAAAACCCTAAAATACTCATAACTAAAATATGCATAACTTAATGTTGTTTAGGTTTATCTTTAGGCAATTATTAATCCATGAAGTTGAAGCAAAGGTGTCTAGAAAGGATCACATTCTGGGGGGCTGGCAATACTTTCCTCCACGCCACTTGCTTGGTTTACGAGGACTCCCAGATCCATATGATATCAGCCTGGCCTAAGCTGAAATGGATTGTGTGAAATAGTTTGCTTATAGGCAATAGTGACCTTAGACATTTATGTTGTATATCTTTGGGAACCCTAAGTTTTAGGTGTATGATGACTTGTTTGAGGATGGATACCAAGATAGTCTCTTTATGTCCCTTGGGGACACATGCTTGGATAGTTTATCCCTAGAACCTAGACTTTGAAGTTTGGGGTTAAGTGAGCTATCAGAGTGCACAGTGGAAGTGTGATGGATCTTGTACATGGTTTAGTTAGACTCATCCTTTAACCCTAGTGTAGTTTGTCTTGATAGGTCGAACCCTTTAAGGGGTGGAGTATAGTTAGTTTGATGATGTTGGGTAGTTAGATTTCAAGGACGAAATCCTCTTTAGGGGGATGGAGCCTTATGACATCTTGAAATCTATCTACATTGTCTTTAGAAACCCTAACCCCATACTTAGGAGGTGGTTGTGCTTGAAACCTTAGTGTGATACAAACAAGTTACAGTTATAGCCTAAGGTGCTTGTTTATATATTAATGAACATATAATGATCATCTAAGGAATAATTTATATGTTCAAACCCTAATGAATACCTAATGCACATAATATGAGTAACTCACATATTAATCCTAATGGATATGCATGGTTTTTCCCATGTCATAAACCAATAAACATTAATGAAATGACAAGTAAGATAATTGTAACTTAATCTTGGACTTAATACATGCTAAGTAAAATGTAGTGATCATATTAACTGGAACCCTAAGTTGTAATCATCTAACCTTAAAATATACATCCTTAATGCCTTTCATGATACATTAATTACATTAGGTGCCATTATCATTTAACATAATTTGATACACATAAATGATATATATAATCATCTAATCACATATTAATCAAGTGATCAATATGAAATGCATGGTTCGTTACCTTGTTATCTAATACAAACACGATTAGTCACTTAATGTGAATCAATTTGTAATATGCCTCACCTTGATCATTAAAATACATGGAATGGCTTCAATATGAATACGAAGTGATTCGATTCACATAAATGTGCAAATTAATAATATAAATAAATAAATATGAGAAAATGATTAATGATGACATTAATGTGAGAAATAAAGATAATGTGGTAATGATATAACGTTTAATATAAATATATGTGATTGATGTGACATAATTTGGATTAAATGAAGACTTAATGACAAATTGAATATTTCATGCAAAATAATTCGTTATAACTTAATGTGGTTATAGTATAAGGATAATGAAGTTGAAGTTCAAAATATTAAGGATAATGATCAAGTATATTAAGGGAATTGAGTAACCCATAATTTTGCTAAAATTCTTAGTAAGATAAATGAGATATATATATACACACGATGTTTCATGGATGATAATGAAATATAACTTCCTTGGTAATAAATTGATTATGACATGCCATAACTAAAACAATGGTGATAATGTGATATCATAATGAATATAATGTTAATGAGCCAAAAATATAAATAATGTTAAATCTCCTAAAAAGAATATCTAAATAATGGAACCTAGGTGATCCTTGAGAACCTGACCTATGTCGAGATGCTTGTGGAGTATATGTTGATGAGTTGTTTGGTGGAAGTTAAGGTTGGAGAAATAACCTGAAAATTTGTGATGAGATGTTGCACACTCACTCTTCACTTCTTGCTTGTGATTTCGGGGACGAAATCCTCTTTAAGGGGTGGAGTGTTGTAACATACCAAATTTTGGAATTTTGTCTTTTGACCCTCTTTCCCATCTTTTCTTTTCATTTCTATCCTTAGTGGCCTTTCTATTTAATTAGTAGAATTTATAGTAGTTTAAGTGAACATTTATTCACTAATTGTACCAATATAAGGGCTTATTTACAAATACCTCAATGAAAGCTTAATTACCATAATTAAGTGATCTAAACCTTAATATAACTTTTTTATGTGAGTTGAAAATATAAAATGAGCCTAAGTTTCAAATTTGGTTCGATTTGGATGTTGTTTGTGCAAGTGATAGAATTTAGGTACATTCTGGACTTTTATACAATTTACCCAATTGGGAGGTTTTCTTTGTAAATTATCACCTGAATTTTAATCCTTAGATATTACCTTACCATTCTTGAGATTTTGAACCATGGGGCACATGTTTATACATTGGTTTGAAGGTGTTTCTCTCCAAGGGCATTATAGGGATTACCCTCTTTATAAATGAGCTTATCTTTAAAAGCTATCAACCAATGGGGTTATTTCTTTATTTGAAGGACGGTGGGGATGGCTTAGAAGGCTCCATGGGATTTTAGGACCGACCTTTGATATACAAGAAGAGTGTATGAGCTGTCCTCTTACATGGCCATGAAGCCCTAGCCTAAGGACACATGGAAAGTCCCATAAACACCTCATGGTTGCCCCCTTCTTTATAAAGCCATGCCTACCCCTTCCCACCTCTCAATCCAAGAAGAAATCCTCTCCTTCTCTTTTCCCCAGCTTATATCATAGTCCCTTCTATGTTTGGCCACGAAGTTGCTATTCCAAGATAAAAGAGGGTGCGTACCTTGGTGAAGAAGGCTCCTAGGGTTCCAAATTTCTCTATTTAGGATTTCTTAAGCCCCTCCTTGGTGATTTTGACCAAAAATTATAAGTATCCTCCTTTCCTTCCCTGTTTTCATGTTTTTAGTATTCCTTCCACCTTCTTCTAGGTCAGAACCATGACCTTCCATGGTAAAAATCCACCTAGAACCCTAAAACATCTCATCTCCATGCTCTTTTGCTAGGGTTTGCACCTCTAAAGTGGAGAAGGTGATCTTTGCTCAAGAAAAGAGCTTGGATTGGAGCAACCAGACCTTATAATCTCAATATTCTTGCTGTTTGGACCATATTACCTTCCTAGAGGCAAGTTCTGAAAACCCCCTTTTCAAATATTCCTTACTACTTGCTTAAAACCCATGCTTCTATGTTTAAAATCAATGATTTCCATCTCTTTTTACCATGTTCTTCTAGGGTTTTGGTTTCTTGCTATTTTACCTTCTCTAGAAGATCTAATTTGGTTACCTATAAAACTTAAAACCTGATCTTGGTTCAAATGGTATTTCCTCCCTCTCCCTCCCTCTTTAAATATCTCGGTCGATTGGATGATGTGGCAATTTCCTATTGGTCAGTATTGAAAAATTCATATCTTCTAAACCGCTTATCCAAATTTGATAAATATGTTTTGGAATTGTAAAATTAATATCTATCTAATAAAAACATTTTCAAGGTCTTATTTCATGGTTTTATGAAGGGCGATTTTTGTAAAATGAATTTAATGCATAAAATCCATTAAAATTACATTTTAATCATCATAACTATAAAATTAATATAAAAATATGTTTTCTTGATTAGGAGAACTTCATAAGTTTATTGGTGATGTTTTATGAGTCTAAATCTGAGTTTTTATAAAAAGGTCAAAATTAGTGTTTCTATATATTAATGTGCACTATATACTCTAATACATGTTAATACATTGAAAATAGGCAAAGTGGAACTTGGACTCAATTAAAGTGGTGAAAGTTTGTAATTGATTTCAATAAGAGAGGTATGTGCATTTACACCTTAAGTTGGGAATAATTATTCCTTAACCTATTTTTCTATATTGAGGCTTCATTAAACCCTATTTCATATATTCTTGAATCTTTTGTTATACTTGCCTCATAAATCAATTTTGTAACAATATTCTTGGGTCTTGGTACCCCATTGTCATGCTTATTGATTCATATGATTATTCTTGCCATGATTACTTTTTCTAGCATGTGAATTTATATTCTATTTAATTTAAAGTAGCAGTACTTATGTACAACCATCCACAGAGGGCATGTAAATAATCACCCTGGGGAATGTCTTATTCTCCCCACAATATTGTAGGTGATTGGGAATGTCGTATTCTCCCCTCACCTAAGGTTAGAGGTCCGGTAGGTACCTCAACCCTACTTAGTTAGGTATACATAATTATCTTACATGCAAAAAAATATTATTATATTTGTTAGTGGCAAGCTTATTTGATATATAGACTCATACTCTTGTTATCTTTATCATATGATAAACCCTATCTTGTTTTTATTTGCTTTACTTATCTTGATATCCTAGACTAGTTTTGTGACACATACTTTTCTTCCCTTTCCCTTTTTGTTGGGTGCCTTCCCAACCACCCAGGTGTTGATCAAGGTGATGGATAAGACAAGGAAGATCTTAGCTTTTGGCTTGGACTCGGTTGATGGAGATGTTGCTTGGAGACAAGATTGTAGTAGTTTAGACTTCCCTCTATCTAGATCCTTTTTGTTGTATCTTGTCGTAAACCTAATGGGAGATTTTGATGTACTTGTGTAATATTTTATGAAAGATGTATATAGTCATTTATTTTTGATTCCACTGCTTTCTAATGGTCTTTTGTATACCAATGTTTAATAAATTTGAAAATTTTATGTCCATTCCATCATATCTCTGAGAGTGTTTGGAATGGATGTCAATTCTTCAAATTTTTAGTAAAGGGGTGATTTCACTCCTTTACAGCATGGTATCATATCCATACTTAAAATAAAGTTGGGGGAAAGAGAAGGAGAGGATTGCTTCTTGGATTGGGAGGTGGGAAGGGGTAGGCATGGCTTTATAAAGAATGGGGTAAGTATGAGGTGTCTATGGGACTTTCCATTTGTCCTTAGGCTAGGGCCTCATGGCCATGCAAGAGGACAGCTCATAGACTCTTCTTGTATACCAAAGGTCGGTCCTAAGAGCCCCTGGAGCCTTCTAGGCCATCCCCACCGTCCTTCAAATAAATGAATAATCCCATTGGTTGATAGCTTTTAAAGATAAGCACAATTATAAAGAGGGTAATCCCTATAATGCCCTTGGAGAGAAACACCTTCAAACCAAGGTGCAACCAAGTGCCCCATGGTTCAAAATATCATGAATGGTAAGATAATATCTAAGGATTAAAATTCAGGTGATAATTTACACGGAAAACCTCCCAATTGGGTAAATTGCATAAAAGTCCAAAATGTACCTAAATTCCATAACTTGCACAAACAACATCCAAATCGAACCAAAATTGAACTTAGGCTCATTTTATATTTTAAAATCACATAAAAAAGTTATATTAAGGTTTATATCACTTAATTATGGTAATTAAGCTTTCACTGAGGTATTTGTGCATAAACTCTTATATTGGTACAATTAGTGAATAAATGTTAACTTAAACCACTATAAATTCCACTAATTAAATAGAAAGGCCAATAAGGATAGAAATGAAAAGAAAATATAGGAAAGAGGGTCAAAAGACAAAATTCCAAAATTCAATATGTTACAATACTCCACCCCTTAAAGAGGATTTCGTCCCCAAAATCACAAGCAAGAAGGGAAGGGTAAGTGTGCAACATCTCATCACAAAACTTCAGGTTATTTCTCCAAACATAACTTCCACCAAACAATTCATCAACATATACTCCACAAGCATCTCAACATAGGCCAGGTTCTCAAGAATTACCTAGGTTCCATTATTTAGATATTCTTTTTAGGAGATTTAACATTATTTACATTTGTGGCCCATTAACATTATATTCATTATGATATCACATGATCACCATTATTTTAATTATGTCATGTCATAATTACTTTATTACCAAGGAAGTTATATTTCATTATCATCCATTAAACATCATGTATATATATACAATGGTAAATAAATCCATGTTAGAAGTGTAAGACCCCAAACCTTACTTAATGTGTTGAACAAGCTTAACTACCATAATTAAGTACTCTAAACCTTAATCTAACCTTATGAGATATTTTGAAACCATGAGACAAGATTAAGTTTCAAGTTTGGTCCAATTTGGACGTTGTTTGTGCAAGTTATGAAATTATATGCATATTTTGGACTTTTATCAATTTACCCAATTCAGATATTTTCTTTGTACAAATTTGGATAAGAGGATTAGAAGATATGAACTTTTCAATACTGACCAATAGGAAATTACCATATCATCAAACCGATCGAGATAATTAAAGAGAGAGGGAGAGGGTAAAAAACACCATTTAACCCAAGATCAAGTTTGAAGTTGCATAGGTAACCAAACTAGAGCTTCTAGAGAAGGTAAAACAACAAGAAACCAAAACCCTAGAAGAACATGGTAAAAAGAGATGGAAATCATCGATTTTAAACATAGAAGCATGAGTTTTAAGCATGTACTAAGAAATATATGAGAAGGGGGTTAATAAAACTTGCCTCTAGGAAGGTAAGAAGGTCCAAACAGAAAGGATCTCGAGATTTAAAGGTTTGATTGCTCCAAGACAAGCTCCTTTCTTGAGAAAAGATCACCTTCTCCACTTTAGAGGTACAAACCCTAGCAAAAGAGCATGGAGATGAGACGTTTTAGGGTTCTAGGTGGAGTTTTACCATGGAGGGTCATGGTTCCGACCTGGAAGAAGGTGGGAGGAATACTAAAAGCAAGAAAACAAGGAAGGAAAGGAGGATTATTACTAGTTTTGGTCAAAATAACCAAGGAGGAGCTTAAGAAATCCTAAATAGAAGAATTTTGGAACCTTAGGAGCCTTCTTCACCAAGGTAGGCACCCTCTTTTACCTTGGGACAACAAATTCGTGGCCAAACATAGAAGGGATGATGCTCTAAGATGTTAGAAAGAGGAGGAGAGGATTGCTTCTTGGATTGGGAGGTGAGGAGGGGTAGGCATGGCTTTATAAAGAAGGGGGCAAGTATGAGGTGTCTATGGGACTTTCCATGTGTCCTTAGGCTAGGGCTTCATGTCCATGCAAGAGGACAACTCATAGACTCTTCTTGTATATCAAAGGTCGGTCCTAAAATTCCCTGGAGCCTTCTAGGCCATCCCCACCATCCTTCAAACAAATAAAAAAAACCATTGGTTGATAGCTTTTAAAGATAAACACATTTATAAAGAGGGTAATCCCTATAATGCCCTTGGAAATTAATACCTTCAAACCAAGGTGAAACTAGGTTCCCCATGGTTCAAAAACTCGACAATGGTAAGGTAATATCTAAATATTATAATGCATGTGAAAATTTACAAAGAAAACTTCTGAATTGGGTAAATTGCATAAAAGTCCAAAATGTGCATATAATTGCATAACTGCACAAACGACGTCCAAATTGGACCAAACTTGAAACTTAATCTTGTCTCATGATTTCAAAATAACTCACAAGGTTATATTAAGGTTTAGAGTACTTAATTATAGTAGTTAAGCTTGTTCAACACATTAAGTAAGGTTTGGGGTCTTACACTTCTAACATGTATTTATTTACCATTGTTCTACTTAAGCGGTGATTTTACATTTTAGATCCTTAAATAAGATTTCACTGAGGTATTTGTGAATAAACCCTTCCATTGCTATAATTAGTGAATAAATGTTCACTAAACCACTATAAATTCCACTAATTAAATAGAAAGGCCAATAAGGATAGAAATGAAAGGAAAATATGGGAAAGAGGGTCAAAAGACAAAATTCTAGAATTCGGTATGTTACAACACTCCATCCCTTAAGAGGATTTCGTCTCTGAAATCACAAGTAAGAAGGGAAGGGTGAGTGTCCAACATTTCATCACAAAAATTTAGGTTATTTCTCCAACCTTAACTTCCACCAAACAACTCATCAACATATACTCCACAAGCATCTCGACATAGGTCAGGTTCTCAAGGATCACCTAAGTTCCATTATTTAGATATTATTTTAAGTAGATTTAACATTATTTACATATTTGGCTCATTAACATTATATTAATTATGATATCACATTATCACCATTATTTTAATTATGTCATGTCATAATCACTTTATTACCAAGGAAGTTATATTTCATTATCATCCATGAAACATCATATATATATCTCATTTATCTTTCTAAGAATTTTAGAAAATTTATGGGTTACTCAATTCCCTCAATATACTTGAACATTATCCTTAATATTTTGAACTTTGACTTCGTTATCCTTATACTATCACCACATTAAGTTATAACAAAAAATTTTGCATGAAATATTCAATTTGTCATTAAGTCTTCATTAAATCCGAATTATGTTAAATCAATTAATATATTTATATTAAACATTATCTCATTACCACATTATCTTTATTGCTCACATTATAATCATTTTCTCATATTTATTCATTTATATTATTGATTTGCACATTTATGTGAATCAAATCACTTCATATTCATATTGAAGCCATTCCATGTATTTTAATGATCCAGGTGAGGCATATTACGAATTGATTCACATTAAGTGACTAATCACGTGTGTATTAGATAACAAGGTAACATACCGTGCATTTCATATTGATGACTTGATTAATATGTGATATATATCATTTATGTGTATTAAAGTATGTTAATTGATTATGGCACCTAATGTCATTAATGTATCATAAAAGACATTAAGGATTTATATGTTAAGGTTAGATGATTACAAGTTAGGGTTCGGGTTAATATGATCACTATATTTTACTTAGCATGTATTAAGTACAAGATTAGGTTACAGTTATCTTACTCTTCATTTCATTAGGGTTTATTGGTTTATGACATGGGCAACACCATGCATATTCATTAGGATTAATATGTGAGTTACTCATATTATGTGCATTAGGTATTCATTAGGGTTTGAACATATAAACTATTCCTCATATGATCATTATATGTTCATTAATATTAAACAAGCACGTTGGGCTATAACTATAACTTTTTTGGACCCCACTAAGGTTTCAAGCACAACAACCTCCTAAGTATGGGGTTAGGGTTTCTAAAGGTAGTGTAGATAGATTTTAAGATGTCATAGGGCTCCATCCCCCTTAAGAGGATTTCGTCCTTGAAATTTAACCACCCAACATCATCAAACTAACTATACTCCACCCCTTAAAGGGTTTGACCTATCAAGCCAAACTACACTAGGGTTAGTCTAACTAAACGATGTACAAGATCCATCACACTTCCACTGTGCACTTTGATAGCTCACCCAACCCCAAACTTCAAAGTCTAGGTTCTAGGGATAAACTATCCAAGCATGTGGCCCCAAGGGACATAAGGAGACTATCTTGGTATCCATCCTCAAACAAGTCATCATACACCTAAAAGTTAGGGTTCCCAAAGATATACAACATAGATGTCTAAGGTCACTATTGCCTAAAAGCAAACTATTTCAAACAATCCATTTCACCTTAGGCCAGGTCGGTATCATATGGATCTAGGAGTCCTCGTAAACCAAGCAAGTGGCACGGAGGAAAATATTGCCAGCCCCCAGAACCTGATCCTTTCTAGACACCTTTGTTTCAACTTCATGCCCTAATAGTTTCCTAAAGGAAAACCTAAACAACATTAAATAAAAAAAATAAATCCACATGCTATAAAATTAGTCATGGAAAGAGTAGTCAAATATTCAATAAACATGGTAGTGGGGTATAAGACCCAAACAAGAAGAAATTATATTCTGATTTGAGGCATGAACAACATTAGGGTTCAAGAATAGAAGATTTAGGGTTCATTTAATCCTCGTTAGGGAAATACAAGATTTGGCTACAATTATCCCAACATAGGGTGTAAGGAATTCACACCCCTATCTTACGGATATCAATTACTAACTTTCACCACTTTAATTGAGTCCAAGTTCCGCTTTGCCTATTTTTAATGTATTAACATGTATTAGAGTACATAGTGCACATTAATATATAGAAAACCTAATTTCAGACCCTTTTTAGCAAAACTCAGATTTATATTTTGAAATTATCACCAATGAACTTATTAGGTTCTCCTGACGAAGAAAACATATTTTTATGTTAGTTTTGAAGTTATGATTATTAAGATGTAATTTTTATGGATTTTATGCATTACATTTATTTTACAAAAATCACCCTTCGTCAAACCATGAAATCAGACCTTAAAAATATTTTTATTAGATAGAGATTAATTTTCGAATTCCAAAACATATTTATTTATCAAATTTGAATAAGTGGATTAGAAGATATGAAATATTCAATATTGAACAATAGGAAATTGCCACATCATCAAACTGATCGAGATAATTAAAGAGAGAGGGAGAGGGAGAAAACACCATTTGACCCAAGATCAGGTTTGAAGTTGCATAGGTAACCAAACTAGAGCTTCTAGAGAAGGTAAAACAAAAAGAAACCAAAACCCTAGAAGAACATGGTAAAAAGAGATGGAAATCATCGATTTTAAACATAGAAACATGAGTTTTAAGCATGTATTAAGCAATATATGAGAAGGGGGTTAACAAAACTTGCCTCTAAGAAGGTAAGAAGGTCCAAACAGAAAGGATCTAGAGTTTTGAAGGTCTGATTGCTCCAAGACAAGCTCCTTTCTTGAGCAAAGATCACCTTCTCTACTTTAGAGGTGCAAACCCTAGAAAAAGGGCATGGATATGAGATGTGTTTTAGGGTTCTAGGTGGAGTTTTACCATGGAAGGTTATGGTTCTGACCTGGAAGAAGGTGGTAGGAACACTAAAAGCATGAAAATAGGGAAGGAAAGGAGTATTCTTACTAGTTTTGGTCAAAATCACCAAGGAGGAGCTTAAGAAATAATAAATAGAGAAATTTGGAACCCTAGGAGCCTTCTTCACCAAGGTAGGCATCCTCTTTTACCTTGGGATAGCAACTTCATGGCCAAACATAGAAGTGATGATGATCTAAGTTGTGGAAAAGAGAAGGACAGAATTGTTGTAACATCCCTGACCTGGGTTATAACCTAACCCTAGAAGTTTTGCCTAAATATGTAATTAAACACTTGTGATTATTCTCCGGCATGTAATTAAGTTCCTCAGGAACATATATTTTCAATTTTGCCCTTTATAATCAAAGTTGTTGTAACATCCCTGACCTGGGTTATGAGCTAACCCTAGGTGTTTTTCCTAATTATGAAATTAGATGATTGTAATTATCTTTTAGCATGTAATAAAATCTCCTAAGGAACATATGTTTCCATTCCTATCCCCTATGAACAATGTTGTAGTATTGTTTTGCAATGCAAGGACCTATGTGCAAATTATCCAGTTAAGAGGTTTAACTTGCAAAGTTCATAGTTTAAGATGTTCCTTTGATGATGAGACATCATATGAGTGAATATGATGAGGTATGATGGATTTCCCAAGCATGGGCATCAAGATGCAGCTTGTGGGATGATCCTTGTGCTTAAAACCCTAATTTTGGAATAAAGTGCAATTTACCCAAAATGTGGGGTGAAACTTGTAAAATACACCTTCTATATTATCTTTTATGACTCTTGACATCATTCAGAGTAGAAATGATGAAAGGGGCGCTTCAATGAAGTAATCAGATAAAAAGAATGATCTTTGTAGAAAAAAAATTCACTAAGTATGAGAATGGAGACCTTTCATATATATACCCTAGTTGAAAGTTGGTTTTCTTTTCCTTAGATCTTGAGTTTGATGGACTTTGATTAAGATTAGATGGGTTTGGACGTGCCTTGAAACAAGGAGGGACTTAGAAGAGAAATCCTTAAACTAAGAGGTTCTTAAGGTGGAAAACTACCCAAACTATATAAGCTTAGTTCCCTTGCAAACCAACTAAACGTATCCTGTCACCTCTGCATTTCTCATCTTTCTCAAAACGACCAAGGCAAAGCTATAGATCTCAGGGAGACGACCATCTAGTTCTAAGGTGAGTAGGAACCATCTTCTAGCTCGAATTCTTGGAGGAACTCTTCATAAAAGGTTGGTTCTATGGTTAACTCACTTAGATTCTTTGTTCTAGCCGACTATCCCCATCTTTTCCTTAGAGAATCACCTCTGGCTGACTTGTGGAGCTCAAGACGCCATTATAGGCTTAAATCTTGGAAGCGTGGAGCTCTAGGAACAAGTTTGAGGCGGGTTTTATAACTCTAAACTCTTTGCTTTTTATGCTTCTCTTTGTTCTTGCTTTTTGTACTTAGTTCTTCTTCTACCTCCCTTCTTCCTTGCACTTTTGCAAGAAAAACGGTGGAGAACTGACCTGAACAGAGGTTGAAGATGATGGGCGTGGATTCCTAGGTAACTTTATCAAATGACCTTGGAACCTTTTGGTCCAAACGGTTGCAAACCGTTTGCAATCAAACGGTTTCAAACCGTTTGATCTCATGCGGTCTTGCAAGACCATTTGGATCAAAATGGTCTCAAGACCATTTGATAGGGTTGACCAGGGTATGAACATTTGAGTGTCTGTTGGTAACATACTGAATTTCTTTTCTTCAAAGAATCATAACTTAATTCCTAACCAATTGAGAGTTGAAGGCACTTCAACACCCTAACCCTAATCGGGCTGAAATTGCCGATTTCAAGTATAGATCTTGTTGAGTTTTGGGTTGAAGGACCCAAACGGTCTCAAGACCATTTGGGGGTTCATCCAAACGGTCTTAAGACCGTTTGGTGACAACCCAAGACCGTTTGGAGGTCTAGGGTTGAGGTAATTTGATGATTTGAGGGTTCGATTACAATAAGTTGATGAATTGATAAAAGTGCTGATTTTAGACCTAATTGGAGTTCAACCTTTATCTAACCGACTTGGTTTTTAGTCAAACTTTGGGCAAACGGTCTCAAGACCGTTTGTATGATGTCCAAACGATCTCAAGACCGTTTGGGCCCAATTGGAGGTCAATTGATAGGTTCAACCTTGATTTGTCTTACATTGTTGAACATTGATGATTATCCGATTGAAACCCTAATTGAGATGGATTTCACCCTAATTGGCTTTCAATTGAGGGTCAATGTGGTGTCCAATTGATTGAGCCTAACCCTAATTGACTCAATTTGTAAGTGGTTAACATGTTTTTGACCAATTGAGGGCTTCAACATACATAACCATAATCGATTGTAACTTTTGAACCATGTTGGAGGTCCAAACGGTTTGAGCCCATTTGGACCAAACGGTCTCAAGACCATTTAGATCCAAACAGTCTCAAGACCATTTGAGGCCAAACGGTCTCAAGACCGTTTGGGGACAAACGGTCTCAAGACCATTTGGGGCCAAACGGTCTCAAGACCGTTTGGGCTCAAACGATCTCAAGGTCGTTTGGACCAATCGATCTCAAGTCATTTTTGATCAAACGGTTTCAAACCGCATAAGCACCAAACAGTTTGGAAGTCAACCCTCCCCAAACGGTCAACACCCTCAAACGGTCTCAAGACCGTTTGAGGTCAAACGGTCTCAAGACCGTTTGGTGGTTGACTGGTTGAAACCGTTTGAAGGTTTTCAAGGTTGTTTATACTTAATCACTTGAAGGTGTAAGTGGTTCAATGATGATCTAATCTAAACCCTAATGGTAACCTAGGACATTAAGGGACTAAGTGACTAATGAATTGACCTGTGATGGTGATCGATGGGGCAAATTACCAATATACCCTTGAAGGGTACAATTGAGTGATATCTTGTTCTAATTAAACCCTAATGTCTTGATTTTGGAGATTTAGCTTATGTTAATCAATAAGAACTTAACCCAACCTGTTTTGGAGTGATGTAATCATCATCTGCCATTAAAGGAGAGAGAAGGTCACCACCTGTTAGTAAGAGGAGAGAGAAAGTATCAAATATGGTTGAAATTCAAGTAAAGTACCTTCAATGTGTTTAATTGTGCATGATTAGGGTATGATCCACCTATGTGAGATCATGGAAACCCTAACTATGATAATTGATGATTCTTAATCTAATTTGAGAGCCTCAATGATGAAGTTTCTCATACATGATAATGTTATGAGTTCAAAGTACCATAAAGTGAATAGTAAACCCTAATTCTAGGGTGATGACATGTAATGTGAATAGTAAACCCTAATTGATGAGAATTCGGGGAACCCAACTCTTGTGAAGAGTATGATGGCATTACGTCTTTAAAATGAATTATTTACTGTTATCAGTTGAATTAACCATGCAGGTTCCTATATGAGAATGATCATATCCATGTATGAATTATGATACTATATTCATTAAAAGCATGTTGTTAGCTTTATGAATAGTGAAATATCCTGATGCCCTGTTAGTGGCATCTTATGAGATTAATGGGCTGTGAAAGCCATGAATGACATCAAGGTCATGCTAATAGATGACTTGATGCTGACATGTCACTTGATAGCAAGTGTTATGATGATAATAGGGTGTGAGCACCTATGTTTTTGAATCATAGTGATAAGATGATTAAGATTTTATATCCATCCAATAATTGATGAGAGTTAAGCTTGACATGTTTCATATATAGGTGAACAGATCGAGGTAAGAGTTATAATGCTATTTGCATTAAGAACACTTTATATCTACACTTCAAGTATAACTATATGTCATGTTATCTGGTAAGTGATAACATATGAGTTTGATAGGTTGAATGAGCCATGAGTAATATGCGTTGTTGATCATCAAAGGTCATATTATTTAGATGACCAGATAAAATAAGATGTTACTTGGTAATAAATGTTGTGTTTGGTCCAGGGATTTGAACTCTCACATTCCGGATTCATAATGATAAGATGTTTCAGGATTGATATCCCTATGTTAAATTATGAAATGTGATCCTAATACAGAGTGTTACTATGTGAAATTCTATTACAAGATAATCCTATGAAAGGCTTAACTGCAGACTAATGGGTGATGAATGTAAATAACCCTTGTGTTACTTGAGTATGGTTAAGTATGATATCATGTGTACTAATCATACAGATATGTTGTGGAATTGGAATCCTAACACCTTGTAGGAAAGAGTATGACTACTGGCCATGATATCCCTAGTAATAATTCCAGGTAATGGATATATGATCTAAGCCTGAAGAGAGTCAGTGTTGTGACGATGGTTTTATAATAAATAGATGTTATACATGTCCTTTTATTTCCAAAAAGATAAGTGACAGGTGGGTTTATCTTATAGTTGCATTGATTCTAGTAGGAAGAATAGATTACAATCTGTGAAACATTGTTTTAACTACTCCTAAACATATATAACTTCTTTGTGTACTGTTATTCTCTTAAGTTGTAATAATCATGTTTTTGGCGAAGAGTTATAACTCTCGCTGGGACAATTTTTATTTTTGTCTCACCCTGTAGATTTCATCTTTTAGGTGGACGTAGGCGAGGTGGCAGAAATCCTTCAATAGGTGAAGGGCAGCATCAACAGTACCAGGGACAGTAGTGAAGTTTCAGGTGGAGACACTGGCTGCTATGTCATGTGCAGATAGAGTTAGAGTCCTATGTGTCGTCTCTGTACTCTCAGGTCCTCAGAGTAATAGTTAGTGCTTTCGAGTTTTTGGTCAAGTCCCTAGAGATTTTGTATGTTGCCTTACAGAGTCTCACTGATGGATCGGTTGTAAATAACTTATCAATTGCTTAATGAGAAAGCTTTGCCTTTAAAGGATCTCTTCGTAAAAGTTTTAAATTTTTAGTGATTTCCGGTAATCTGCTGCTTAGTGAATGCTTCCGCATTAGTTAATCTTGTTTTTCTCGAAATAGACGTCACAATTAGTGGTATCAGAGCTCTAGCTTCGCTGAGTCTACAGAGACATAGGACTAAGGTTGTAGAGTCTGTTCTAAGTGTTTTCCAGATTGTCTGATAGTATCTTCTGCTCACATAGGAGGAGAAGAACTTGAAGATGTTTGGACCACATGAAGAGCATGCCGATGAGGGCAGTTCTGCTGCACCAAGAGGAGGTGCAAGGGACCAGAATAGGGAGGGGCTTGTACCTGAACAGCCCCAGCTTGACCCAGCTGAGATAGAAAACCCAACTATCCATGCTTTATTTGATAAGTTTCTGACAGGCATAACACACATAGCAGATAGGTTGCCACCATCTGCACCTAGGGCACCATCCCATCAGAATGGTTATGGAGTCGGCAAGACTTTCGAGAGACTTCGCCGGGTGGGATCCATAGACTATGATGGTACATCTGACCCAGCAGATGTTGATGTATGGTTGACAGAGCTGGAAAAGGCTTTCAGGATCCTTGATATTCCTGAAGCTGAAAAGGTAAAACATGTGGTATACCTCCTAAAAGGGAGTGCTGGTAATTGGTGGATGATAGAGGAGGATAAGAGACCAGGCGAAGAAATAGGATGGGAGGTTTTCCGACGAGAATTCATCAATAGATACTTCCCTAAGACGTATCTAGATGAGAAGATCTCTCAATTTGAGAAGATCACACAAGGACATATGAACGTTAGCGAATATGAAGCTAAGTTCATGGAGTTACTACGGTTTTGTCCACAGATGGCAGTTAGTGATGAAGAAAGAATTCAGCGTTTTGAAAAAGGATTGAACGCTGAACTAGCCACTCCTGTGTCTGCTCTAGAGAACAGAGAAAGGTTTGCCACCTTTGTGGAGTCAGTGAGAAGGATAGAGAGGTCGGAAACCATGAAACAACAGACAAGTAGTAAGAAGATGTACACCCAGCCTCAAGAACAAAGGCTTGAAAGTTTTAAGAAACCAAGATTTTCTACACCATCAGCAATATCAGAATTTCCTACCCAGGCACAATGGGTGTCAAGTGGAAGTAGGGATCATAGTAGTATTCCAAGAAGACCCTCTGACATAGCATCAACATCGGTAACCGGATCGTATAGACACTTTGCACCCAGGATCTGTTACCTATGTAGACAATCGGGACACCTGGCAAAGGATTGTCCAGACAGGAATACGACACTGACTCAACCCCAAGGACAGAGTCTACAAGGCTCACAAGGGAGGCACTATAATTATAGAGGACGTGGACAAATGCCCCATACAGGTCAGATGAAATAAGTTTTGTTTTAATATTACATATCAAGATTTTATGTGTTAAAAATATGTAAATTTGCTGCTTTTGAATTCCTTGAGTAAGTCCTAGAAGAACACAAGGGAGATAAGAACCTGTATCTTACTCAGTATTCTTTAAAACAATTTATAATCTCCCTTAACTGTGTATTAAGAGGATGAAACATAGATGTGATACCTGAAGAATAATCTAGTATGGTAAATTCTGTGTGTATAATGATATGAAAAACGAGGAATATGATGATAAGTAAAATACATACTACCTAATCTCAATACTTATATACCCTGGCCAGGTATATGGTTATTGTAGATAAGGCAAGTATGAAACTCCTAGATTGTTATCTTTTTTATTACTCTGATCAGGTAGTTATTCTAAAACAATCTAGAGAGTATAAGGAAATTTAAATGAGAAAAGCTAAGTGAAACTTTTAAATGAACATACTTAGTGAATATACTCAGTGAACATACTCAGAGAATACTTAGTGAATATACTCAGTGAACATACTCAGTGAATACTTAGTGAATATACTTGGTGAACAAACTTAGTGAATATACTCAGTGAACATACTCAGTGAATACTTAGTGAATATACTTGGTGAACAAACTTAGTGAATATACTCAGTGAACATACTCAGTGAATACTTAGTGAATATACTTGGTGAGCATACTTAGTGAATATACTCAATGAACATACTCAGTGAAAACTTAGTGAATATACTTGGTGAACATACTTAGTGAATATACTCAGTGAACATACTCAGTGAATACTTAGTGAATATACTTGGTGAACATACTTAGTGAATATACTCAGTGAATTTCCTCAGTGAATACTTAGTGAACAAACTTAGTGAATATACTCAGTGAATTTCCTCAGTGAATACTTAGTGAACAAACTTAGTGAATATACTCAGTGAATTTCCTCAGTGAATACTTAGTGAACAAACTTAGTGAATATACTCAGTGAATTTCCTCAGTGAATACTTAGTGAACAAACTTAGTGAATATACTCAGTGAATTTCCTCAGTGAATACTTAGTGAATATACTCGGTGAATTTCCTCAGTAAATACTTAGTAAGCATACTCAATGAACTCCTTCAGTGAAGCCTTTGAGACAATATACTTAGTAAATTTACTTAGTGAAATCTTCCAAGACAAATTCTGTAGTAAAACTTCTCAGTGAATGTTTCCAAATCAAGTGATTAGCAAACTTCCTTAGTAAATTTTTTCTAATAAATAAAGGATTGCTGAGTAAATTATTTGTGTTATGGTATGTATGTTCCTCTGTTGGTAAGCATTCTTGAGTGATACTGGAAGAATGTTCTTTTATGCTTTTTCCTTTCAAAAGTATGGACACCTTATGTTATGAGTTTATGCTTTACACAAGCATAAATCGTGATAAGAAGTAATTAACGAAAGGGAATTTGTGTGAATTACAAACCCATAATATCATCATAATTTTTTTTTTTGATAATATAGGGAAACTTGAGGACCTTACTAATGAATAATCCGTTCCTCCTTTCCCTGGGATTTCGGGGACGAAATCCTTGTTAGGGGTTTATAATGTGTAACATCCCTGACCTGGGTTATAACCTAACCCTAGAAGTTTTGCCTAAATATGTAATTAAACACTTGTGATTATTCTCCGACATGTAATTAAGTTCCTCAGGAACATATATTTTCAATTTTGCCCTTTATAATCAAAGTTCTTGTAACATCCCTAACCTGGGTTATGAGCTAACCCTAGGTGTTTTGCCTAATTATGAAATTAGATGATTGTAATTATCTTTTAGCATGTAATAAAATCTCCTAAGGAACATATGTTTGCATTCCTGTCCCCTGTGAACAATGTTGTAGTATTGTTTTGCAATGCAGGGACCTATGTGCAAATTATCCTAGTTAAGAGGTTTAACTTGCAAAGTTCACAGTTTAAGATGTTCCTTTGATGATGACACATCATATGAGTGAATATGATGAGGTATGATGGATTTCCCAAGCCTGGGCATCAAGATGCAGCTTGTGGGATGATCCTTGTGCTTAAAACCCTAATTTTGGAATAAAGTGCAATTTACCCAAAATGTGGGGTGAAACTTGTAAAATACACCTTCTAGATTATCTTTTATGACTCTTGACATCATTTAGAGTAGAAATAATGAAAGGGGCGCTTCAATGAAGTAATCAGATAAAAAGAATGATCTTTGTAGAAAAAAAATCACTAAGTATGAGAATGGAGACCTTTCATATATATACCCTAGTTGAAAGTTGGTTTTCTTTTGCTTAGATCTTGAGTTTTATGGACTTTTCTTAAGATTATATGGGTTTGGACGTGCCTTGAAACAAGGAGGGACTTAGAAGAGAAATCCTTAAACTAAGAGGTTCTTAAGGTGGAAAACTACCTAAACTATATAAGCCTAGTTCCCTTGCAAACCAACTAAATGTATCCTTTCACCTCTTCATTTCTCATCTTTCTCAAAACGACCAAGGCAAAGCTCTGGATCTCATGGATACGACCATCTAGTTCTAAGGTGAGTAGGAACCATCTTCTAGCTCGAATTCTTGGAGGAACTCTTCATAAAAGGTTGGTTCTATGGTTAACTCACTTAGATTCTTTGTTCTAGCCGACTATCCCCATCTTTTCCTTGGAGAATCACCTCTGGATGACTTGTGGAGCTCAAGACACCATTATAGGCTTAAATTTTGGAATCTTGGAGCTCTAGGAACAAGTTTGAGGCGGGTTTTATAACTCTAAACTCTTTGCTTTTTATGCATCTCTTTGTTCTTACTTTTTGTACTTAGTTCTTCTTCTACCTCCCTTCTTCCTTGCACTTTTTCAAGCAAAACGGTGGAGTAACCGACCTGAACAGAGGCTGAAGATGATGGGTGTGGATTCCTAGGTAACTTTATCAAATGACCTTGGACCCTTTTGGTCCAAACGGTTGCAAACCATTTGAAATCAAACGGTTTCAAACCGTTTGATCTCATGCAGTCTTGCAAGACCGTTTGGATCAAAACGGTCTCAAGACCGTTTGATAGGGTTGACCAGGGGATGACCGTTTGAGGGTCTGTTGGTAACATATTGAATTTCTTTTCTTCAAATAATCATAACTTAATTCCTAACCAAATGAGAGTTGAAGGCACTTCAACACCCTAACCCTAATCGGGCTGAAATTGCTGATTTCAAGTATAGATCTTGTTGAGTTTTGGGTTGAAGGACCCAAAAGGTCTCAAGACTCTTTGGGGGTTCATCCAAACGGTATTAATATCGTTTAGTGATAACCCAAGACCGTTTGGAGGTCTAGGGGTGAGGTAATTTGATGATTTGAGGGTTTGATTACAATAAGTTGATGAATTGATAAAAGTGCTGATTTTAGACCTAATTGGAGTTCAACCTTTATCTAACCGACTTGGTTTTTGGTCAAACTTTGGGCAAACGGTCTCAAGACCGTTTGGATTATGTACAAACGATCTCAAGACCGTTTGGGCCAAGTTTGGGCCCAATTGGAGGTCAATTGATAGGTTCAACCTTGATTTGTCTCACATTGTTGAACATTGGTGATTATCCGATTGAAACCCTAATTGAGATGGATTTCACCCTAATTGGCTTTCAATTGAGGGTCAATGTGGTGTCCAATTGATTGATCCTAACCCTAATTGACTCAATTTGTAAGTGGTTAACATGGTTTTGGCCAATTGAGGGCTTCAACATACATAACCATAATCGATTGTAACTTTTGAACCATGTTGGAGGTCCAAACGGTTTGAGCCCATTTGGACCAAACGGTCTCAAGACCGTTTGGGCTCAAACGGTCTCCAGACCGTTTGGGCTCAAACGATCTCAAGGTCGTTTGGACCAATCGATCTCAAGTCGTTTTTGATCAAACGGTTTCAAACCGCATAAGAACCAAACGGTTTGGAAGTCAACCCTCCCCAAACGGTCAACACCCTCAAATGGTCTCAAGACCGTTTGAGACCAAACGGTCTCAAGATCGTTTGGTGGTTGAAGGTTGAAATCGTTTGAAGGTTTTCAAGGTTGTTTATACTTAATCACTTGAAGGTGTAAGTGGTTCAATGATGATCTAATCTAAACCCTAATGGTAACCTAGGACATTAAGGGACTAAGTGACTAATGAATTGACCCATGATGATGATCAATGGGGCAAATTACCAATATACCCTTGAAGGGTACAATTGAGTGATATCTTGTTCTAATCAAACCCTAATGTCTTGATTTTGGAGATTTAGCTTATGTTAATCAATAAGAACTTAACCCAACCTATTTTGGAGTGATGTAATCATCATCTGCCATTAAAGGAGAGAGAAGGTCACCACCTGTTAGTAATAGGAGAGAGAAAGTATCAAATATGGTTGAAATTCAAGTAAAGTACCTTCAATGTGTTTAATTGTGCATGATTAGGGTATGATCCACCTATGTGAGATCATGGAAACCCTAACTATGATAATTGATGATTCTTAATCTAATTTGAGAGCCTTAATGATGAAGTTTCCCATACATGATAATGTTATGAGTTCAAAGTACCATAAAGTGAATAGTAAACCCTAATTCTAGGGTGATGACATGTAATGTGAATAGTAAACCCTAGTTGATGAGAATTCAGGGAACCCAGCTCTTGTGAAGAGTATGATGGCATAACTTCTTTAAAATGAATTATTTACTGTTATGAGTTGAATTAACCATGTAGGTTCCTATATGAGAATGATCATATCCAGGTATGGATTATGATACTATATTCATTGAAAGCATGTTATTAGCTTTATGAATAGTGAAATATCCTGATGCCCTGTTAGTGGCATCTTATAAGATTAATGGGTTGTGAAAGCCATGAATGACATCAAGGTCATGCTAACAGATGACTTGATGCTGACATGTCACTTGATAGCAAGTGTTATGATGATAATAGGGTGTGAGCCTGTGACGTCCCCAGATTTTCTAAAACTTAATCTGATGTGTGACGTCCAAATTGAAACCTCACCTCAGCGAGAATCCCAATTTAAACACCACACACTAGGCTAAGAAAGAGAAAACCAAGGGAGTCAGAAGGAAACAATCAGTAGCACAGGTACATGAACAATAATAAAACCACAACACATGTTCATCATTCAACATATAATTACAACATGAATTGTTACATCATTTGATATTACATATTGGACAGCAAACTTATACATATACATGTACTACAACTAATCAACAGGATCTTAAGACAACAGGTCCACCTGTACATCAGCTCGCCACACAACTCTCAACTATCCTGGATCCTCAAGAGCATAACCATAACCTAAACAAAAGATTACATGCGGTACACGTCAGCACAATATTACAAGAATATTGTACTGAGTACGCCTACGTGTCTTTTAAATACCTCCCATCATATCTTGGCAATAAGATAAAACTAATACTTGGCAAAATTAAACAAAATATAAGAAAAGGCGTATAGTTGCACAAAGATATTTGTTACCATAAGAGAACACATATTTTAGGCACATTTCCATTATATGTAAACTTGATCAACCACATGCACTATTCTACCAAAGAGATTTAGTGCTCACATGTACTATTCTGCCAAAGAGATTTAGTACTTCACAAATGCACTATTCTGCCAAAGAGATTTAGTGCTCACATGTACTATTCTCCTAAAGAGATTTAGTACTTTCATCAATGCACTATTCTACCAAAGAGATTTAGTGCTATCATATAATGGACCAAATATCTTATGTTTCATGTGTTCATAGCAATAAGTATAAAAAACTAACCAACATATCATACAAGAACAATCATTTCATCCAATACCATATGCCAAGTATTTTACTATGCATATAACACAAGCATATTGTATAATAAGCCAAGTAAAAGGTAATGGCGTACCTTCCAAAGAGATATCCTAATCATCACACATTCCTGATGTCAACTATATCCTTGGTCAAACCCTGATCAAGACAAGATCATATACTATCATCAGGTTCTCATCATCTTACATCCCGTCTTAACCCTAATTGTGTTCATATTAGGGTTTGCTTATCTCATTAGGATATGTACTTTATTACTTGTCTTATCATCTTGTCATTATGTTCCTGACTTAGATATTAGCTTACTATTCTCATATTCCAGATTAGGGTACATAATCTGAATATCATGTTCTGTATCATTCTTTATACATATTAAACCTAGGTTACATGTATTGTACAAATTAGGATTTCATCTCATATATTAAGGGTCATCTTCATATAACATGAGTTCCATGCATCTAACGGATATCCGAGTTACATATTAGCCTCACATTAGTGATATGAAGGTATTCTGTAATTACCATGATTTATTGAGCATGCATGTATTTATTGCATTTTATTTAGGGTTATTAGCCCTAATTAGCCATATTAATCAAAATATATGCTTTCGTGCATCACCATGACCATATATAATATCATATACATTTTAAACATGATTATAGAATTACTGACATGTTTCCATAATTTTATATCATTATTTAATATTTATTATCCATGAGCTGATCATTCCACAACTTACATAATATCACTGAGAAAAAAGCATAAAAAGACTGATATTATGATTCTACTGTGTTCTATGCATTTTTCTGAGAATTTTGATATATTACTTGTATTTTTCTGATGTTCGAGCTAATTACTACGATCTATTGAATATCTGGGTAATAACTGAGATAATTAACTTTGTGGGCTAATCAGTAGTCGCCACATGGCAACTAGGGTGTGCGCTCCCGCACTGAGCCGGCCGGTTCTCGGCTCCTTCCTTCTTTGCGACTATGCGATCTGGATTCTCCCAGATCTACGCAAGAGTCGACCGGGACACAGTTCCCCGCTCGACGCCAGGTTCTTCCATGAGCGCTGCCGTTGCGCTAGAACGGTGGCTAGAGATGGGCCCTGGTTTCCTCCTCATCTAGAACAAACGTGATCACGAGCTCAGGCCGGTCCTGCTGTGCGCCATTGGCCTAGCGCCTTCGTCCCGTCTTGACACCTCCAAGTCATCTCCGACGACTACACGGAAGCAGCATAGCGGCCCTAGCTCTCCATCCAGGCTTGCTCCTCTCCAGCAACACTGCTGTGGAGCGTCTCTCTCTCCTTCGCGATCTCAGAGTCCAGCGTCTGCCTGTCCGCCGTGTGTCTTTTCCTCGGCGTCAGCCTGCGTGAGGTGGCCACGGCTGTTCCTGGCGCCGTCGTTGAGTCAGACCCTGCCAAGGAAACCACCATCATGTGCTCATATTCATCTTCTTCTGGTTCTCACCTATGACTTGTCTTCTCTTTCGTTTGTGTGAGTGTCGCCGCTCACTCGAGTTAGAACTCCGGCGAGTACTTGGTCGCTGCATGCCTCCTCTTCCACTCCGACATGCAAAGCTTCGAGTGGCTCCCCCTCTCTCTCGATCTACACCACCTAGGATCCTTTTAGCTTTGCTCGCAAGTTCGGCGGGGCTCGATTCTCTACTGGCATGGCCGCCAATCCATCAAGCTTCTGGGCTCTCTGCACAATGGTGGCTTCTCTACTGTTGTTGGTGGTGGAGGGACCAAGGTGTGTGTGGGGGGGGTCTCGCTCTCTCTCTGTAGTCTCTAGTCAAAGTAAACTGCCCATCGGTCTCTCTCTCTCGCTTATTCATGCCATGTTCGCAATGTGGGGATCATGGCATCATTGTTCATATAACCGCTGCCAAGAAAAGACGGTGTCCATTGCCATCGGTTCATATCCAAGGCTGATGGTTAGGGATCTGACTAGGCCGATCATGGCTCGCATATATTGCCTAAGACTAAGAACAAAACGGACCTTTAGTCTATCCTACCCAAATATATATACTATTTCATCATTTTCAGACCTCATTATCTTCTTCTAGGAGCATCTGAATTCATGAGACGTTGACTATGGCTTCGTCATCATCCAAGTTATATCCCATCAAATCTCAATCCCAAGTTTCCACTATTTGACTAATAAATAACTCAATCAAAAGGGCATCAACTTAGGTAGTCAACACAACTAATCATCCATATTTTATCAAAGAACTTGGTACACTTCAAATAACTCAAACACATGTATCCATATATATATCGTTGGACATTTAAGGATTACAAAATTTCACTCCATCACATCCTACACACCTTAAAAGATATTCCGTCCTCGGAATTAAACTAGAAAAGCCACTTCGTCACATCATATACATCTTAAAGGAACTTTCGTCCTCGAAAGTAAACCATACACATACCCCAAGGAAAACTACCATGTCTTCATCTACACATATAGTACTATTCTAGGTGCAACGCATTCACGAAACCAAGTTCCATGATCATGTCCAAACTAGTATTAGGAGAATTTAAAACTTCTAAGGTTAAACATCCTTTCATAGAAGGCTCAAATTCTGAATAGGTCATAACATATCTCATTGTTAGGGATTCATCCTTATCTTTGCCCATGAATTAGGATTTCGTCATCATATTACCACAAATTAAAGGAGTTAACTAAGGTTAACCCATACATCAAGGCGTCATCAACATTTTATTGAGCTAATAGTTAGAACAAGTTCAACATTAACATATGCCATTTAGGAGGGATTTAACTACAGTCATCCCACTTGATCACATTAAGATCATATCTAGGTGTCATCATTATTATGTTGTGATAACTATCAAACTATATTTTTTGTCTTTATTAAGCACTATGATTAACACCTCATGCAACATGTTCCATTCATATGATCTTATTTCATTGTTCGTAATAAATTGCAACATTACTAGTGAATTCATCAAAAGATTAGCCAACAATTCACATTATCATCATTATTCAAGATACGGTTAACCATGTATGCATCGATATCTATTAAACCATCTCTAGGTTTCCATCATATCATGTCTATATATCACATATCGAGATTAATCGCATCCTTACATATATTATATCATGGTTGTGCTAAACCAACTTATACAAGTGGCTTCTTAAAACATATATCAAAACTTATATAGTCCAAATGAGGTTCTCCTGACCCATTTCTTGAGGGTAGTTTCATGCTCAGTCTCTCTGAACTAACTCAACTCTATGAGTATCTCACATGCATATACTTTATCTGAACCTCTCTTAGTCTAGGGTTCTCGAATTACCTCATTGGCACTAGGGATAGCCATACAAGCTCTAGCCACCTAAGCACAAACCAAAACATGCTATTACATACTCTTCATAGGTCTTTACCTAAGAGATACTATTTCTCAACTCTCTTTCTCTTATATACACACCACTAGATTCTTATATGGGAACCACCAACCCGAGCATGAGGCTTTACAGAAACTGACATAGCTACCTCCTCCAGGGTCTTGGGCTCTCTCCCTCACCCAGATGGTAGGCACTCATATTCATATTCACATATGCATATATAACCAACCTCTCTCTGACTTCAGGGTTTGGTCCTCCCAAGGACATCTAGGGTTCAACAAGACTATAGGAATCATACATAAAACAACTCAACTCAATCACTTAGGAGTATTCTAGTTTAGGACATATCATATCACATATCTCATAATTCTCATATCTTGGAGTTTAGGTTCTTTAACCTTCTCCCAATGGGTCTCGCTCTCTCATGAGCTAACCCCAACACTGGTCCTAACACTAGAGGTCCTCCTTTGTAAAAGAGCTTAAGGCTCATGCTGACTCACAACTTGTCTTAACTTAACTTATCTTAACTCATAAAAGAAAGCATACTTGCTTCATCAAGCTTATCTCAAAACCTCAAAACTGAACTCAAGTCCTCAAGACAGACATAGATCATAATAAACTATCTTATATCATCTCTATCAAAATTACATCATATCATCAAAACTTATATCATCTATTCCATCTATCATATATATATTCCAACAAGGCTCTAGACATCTAATCTAGAACTACACTCTCTTCTAGACTGATGTCATTCACTTTCACTTAGGTTGCATGACCACCTCCTACTCATACATGTGTGGGGACACATTTTTGTAATACATATACATAATAAAATATTACATAGTTTTTCTCCGATAAAACAAGCGTCAGAGAAAACTATCAAGGTTCGATCCAATTGGAATCCAAAACCAAATCCTGAAAATGAGTGTCCCACACATAGTAGAGAGTACAGTGTCATGAAAACTAGTGAAAGGGGTGAGAACAAGGGGTAGACTAGTGTAGCTACTCTAGACAACAAGCGCCATATGTCTAGGGTTTCTCTTCCCTTGATGCACGTCATTTCCAAATAGTGCAACGTCCCATACCGCTGCACTATAAGGAACGAACGACATCTAAGGACTTGCTACTTAACAAGCACCCGTCTAGACCTAGTTCTCGGACATCTAGGTGCTAACCTAGAGGCTAGGTCAGATCTAGTCGCTAAAAGATGCCTAATCTAACCCTAAAAGATTATTAAGTTCAAGGTTCTTTAGTTTTGAGTTGCATAATGAGCAAATGTCAGGCTTTGCTATTGTTCATGCTCTGATACCACCTGTGACGTCCCCAGATTTTCTAAAACTTAATCTGATGTGTGACGTCCAAATTGAAACCTCACCTCAGCGAGAATCCCAATTTAAACACCACACACTAGGCTAAGAAAGAGAAAACCAAGGGAGTTAGAAGGAAACAATCAGTAGCACATGTACATGAACAATAATAGAACCACAACACATGTTCATCATTCAACATATAATTACAACATGAATTGTTACATCATTTGATATTACATATTGGACAACAAACTTATACATATACATGTACTACAACTAATCAACACGATCTTAAGACAACAGGTCCACCTGTACATCAGCTCGCCACACAACTCTCAACTATCCTGGATCCTCAAGAGCATAACCATAACCTAAACAAAAGATTACATGCGGTACACGTCAGCACAATATTACAAGAATATTGTATTGAGTACGCCTACGTGTCTTTTAAATACCTCTCATCATATCTTGGCAATAAGATAAAACTAATACTTGGCAACATTAAACAAAATATAAGAAAAGGCGTATAGTTGCACAAAGATATTTGTTACCAGAAGAGAACACATATTTTAGGCACATTTCCATTATATGTAAACTTGATCAACCACATGCAATATTCTACCAAAGAGATTTAGTGCTCACATGTACTATTCTGCCAAAGAGATTTAGTACTTCACAAATGCACTATTCTGCCAAAGAGATTTAGTGCTCACATGTACTATTCTCCCAAAGAGATTTAGTACTTTCATCAATGCACTATTCTACCAAAGAGATTTAGTGCTATCATATAATGGACCAAATATCTTATGTTTCATGTGTTCATAGCAATAAGTATAAAAAACTAACCAACATATCATACAAGAACAATCATTTCATCCAATACCATATGCCAAGTATTTTACTATGCATATAACACAAGCATATTGTATAATAAGCCAAGTAAAAGGTAATGGCGTACCTTCCAAAGAGATATCCTAATCATCACACATTCCTGATGTCAACTATATCCTTGGTCAAACCCTGATCAAGACAAGATCATATACTATCATCAGGTTCTCATCATCTTACATCCCGTCTTAACCCTAATTGTGTTCATATTAGGGTTTGCTTATCTCATTAGGATATGTACTTTATTACTTGTCTTATCATCTTGTCATTATGTTCCTGACTTTGATATTAGCTTACTGTTCTCATATTCCAGATTAGGGTACATAATCTGAATATCATGTTCTGTATCATTCTTTATACATATTAAACCTAGGTTACATGTATTGTACAAATTAGGATTTCATCTCATATATTAAGGGTCATCTTCATATAACATGAGTTCCATGCATCTAACGGATATCCGAGTTACATATTAGCCTCACATTATTGATATGAAGGTATTCTGTAATTACCATGATTTATTGAGCATGCATGTATTTATTGCATTTTATTTAGGGTTATTAGCCCTAATTAGCCATATTAATCAAAATATATGCTTTCGTGCATCACCATGACCATATATAATATCATATACATTTTAAACATGATTATAGAATTACTGACATGTTTCCATAATTTTATATCATTATTTAATATTTATTATCCATGAGCTGATCATTCCACAACTTACATAATATCACTGAGATTAAAGCATAAAAAGACTGATATTATGATTCTACTGTGTTCTATGCATTTTTCTGAGAATTTTGATATATTACTTGTATTTTTCTGATGTTCGAGCTAATTACTACGATCTATTGAATATCTGGGTAATAACTGAGATAATTACCTTTGTGGGCTAATCAGTAGTCACCACGTGGCAACTAGGGTGTGCGCTCCCGCACTGAGCCGGCCGGTTCTTGGCTCCTTCCTTCTTTGCGACTATGCGATTTGGATTCTCCCAGATCTACGCAAGAGTCGGCCGGGACACAGTTCCCCGCTCGACGCCAGGTTCTTCCATGAGCGTTGCCGCTGCGCTAGAACGGTGGCTAGAGATGGGCCCTGGTTTCCTCCTCATCTAGAACAAACGTGATCATGAGCTCAGGTCGGTCCTGCTGTGCGCCATCGGCCTAGCGCCTTCGTCCCGTCTTGACACCTCCAAGTCATCTCCGACGGCTACACGGAAGCAGCATAGCGGCCCTAGATCTCCATCCAGGCTTGCTCCTCTCCAGCAACACTGATGTGGAGCGTCTCTCTCTCCTTCGTGATCTCAGAGTCCGGCGTCTGCCTGTCCGCCGTGTGTCTTTTCCTCGGCGTCAGCCTGCGTGAGGTGGCCACGGCTGTTCCTGGCGCCGTCGTTGGGTCAGACCCTGCCAAGGAAACCACCATCATGTGCTCATATTCATCTTCTTCTGGTTCTCACCTATGACTTGTCTTCTCTTTCGTTTGTGTGAGTGTCGCCGCTCACTCGAGTCAGAACTCCGGCGAGTACTTGGTCGCTGCATGCCTCCTCTTCCACTCCGACATGCGAAGCTTCGAGTGGCTCCCCCTCTCTCTCGATCTACACCACCTAGGATCCTTTTAGCTTTGCTCGCAAGTTCGGCGGGGCTCGATTCTCTACTGGCATGGCCGCCAATCCATCAAGCTTCTGGGCTCTCTGCACAATGGCGGCTTCTCTACTGTTGTTGGTGATGGAGGGACCGAGGTGTGGGGGGGGGGGGTCTCGCTCTCTCTCTCTGTAGTCTCTAGTCAAAGTAAACTGCCCATCGGTCTCTCTCTCTCGCTTATTCATGCCATGTTCGCAACGTGGGGATCATGGCATCATTGTTCATATAACCGCTGCCAAGAAAAGACGGTGTCCATTGCCATCGGTTCATATCCAAGGCTGATGGTTAGGGATCTGACTAGGCCGATCATGGCTCACATATATTTCCTAAGACTAAGAACAAAACGGACCTTTAGTCTATCCTACCCAAATATATATACTATTTCATCATTTTCAGACCTCATTATCTTCTTCTAGGAGCATCTGAATTCATGAGACGTTGACTATGGCTTCGTCATCATCCAAGTTATATCCCATCAAATCTCAATCCCAAGTTTCCACTATTTGACTAATAAATAACTCAATCAAAAGGGCATCAACTTAGGTAGTCAACACAACTAATCATCCATATTTTATCAAAGAACTTGGTACACTTCAAATAACTCAAACACATGTATCCATATATATATCGTTGGACATTTAAGGATTACAAAATTTCACTCCATCACAGAGCCCCTATGTTTTTGAATCATAGTGATAAGATGATTAAGATTTAATATCCATCCAATAATTGATGAGAGTTAAGCTTGACAGGTTTCATATATAGGTGAACAGATCGAGGTAAGAGTTATAATGCTATTTGCATTAAGAACACTTTATATCTACACTTCAAGTATAACTATATGTCATGTTATCTGGTAAGTGATAACATATGAGTTTGATAGGTTGAATGAGCCATGAGTAATATGTGTTGTTGATCATCAAAGGTCATATTATTTAGATGACCAGATAAAATAAGACGTTACTTGGTAATAAATGTTGTGTTTGGTCTAGGGGTTTGAACTCTCACATTCCGGATTCATAATGATAAGATGTTTAGGGAGTGATATCCCTATGTTAAATTATGAAATGTGATCCTAATACAGAGTGTTACTATGTGAAATTCTATTACAAGATAATCCTATGAAAGGCTTAACTGCAGACTAATGGGTGATGAATGTAAATAACCCTTGTGTTACTTGAGTATGGTTAAGTATGATATCATGTGTACTAATCATACAGATATGTTGTGGAATTGGAATCCTAACACCTTGTAGGAAAGAGTATGGCTACTGGCCATGATATCCCTAGTAATAATGCCAGGTAATGGATATATGATCTAAGCCTGAAGAGAGTCAGTGTTGTGACGATGGTTTTATAATAAATAGATGTTATACATGTCCTTTTATTTCCAAAAAGATAAGTGACAAGTGGGTTTATCTTATAGTTGCATTGCTTCTAGTAAGAATAGATTACAATATGTGAAACATTGTTTTACCTACTCCTAAACATATATAACTTCTTTGTGTACTATTGTTCTCTTAAGCTGTAATAATCATGTTTCTGGCGAAGAGTTATAACTCTCGCTGGGACAATTTTTATTTTTGTCTCACCCCGTAGATTTCATCTTTTAGGTGGATGTAGGCGAGGTGGCAGAAATCCTTCAATAGGTGAAGGGCAGCATCAACAGTACCAGGGACAACAGTGAAGTTTCAGGTGGAGACATTGGCTGCTATGTCATGTGTAGATAGAGTTAGAGTCCTATGTGTCGTCTCTGTACTCTCAGGTCCTCGGAGTAATAGTTAGTGATTTCGAGTTTTTGGTCAAGTCCCTATAGATTTTGTATCTTGCCTTACAAAGTCTCACTGATGGATCGGTTGTAAATAACTTATCAGTTGCTTTATGAGAAAGCTTTGCCTTTAAAGGATCTCTTTGTAAAAGTTTTAAATTTTTAGTGATTTCGGGTAATATGCTGCTTAGTGAATGCTTCCGCATTAGTTAATCTTGTTTTTCTCAAAATAGACGTCACAATTGCTTCTTGGATTGGGAGGTGGGAAGGGGTAGGCATGGCTTTATAAAGAAGGGGGCAAGTATGAGGTGTCTATGGGACTTTCCATGTGTCCTTAGGCTAGGGCTTCATGTCCATGCAAGAGAACAACTCATAGACTCTTCTTGTATATCAAAGGTCAGTCCTAAAAGCCCTTAGAGCCTTCTAGGCCATCCCCACCATCCTTCAAACGAAGAAATAACCCCATTGGTTGATAGCTTTTAAAGATAAGCACATTTATAAAGAGGGTAATCCCTATAATGCCCTTGGAAATTAAAACCTTCAACCAAGGTGAAACTAGGTTACCCATGGTTCAAAAACTCGACAATGGTAAGGGAATATCTAAATATTATGATGCATGTGACAATTTGCAAAGTAAACCTATGAATTGGGTAAATTGTATAAAAGTCCAAAATGTGCATATAATTGCATAACTTGCACAAACGACGTCTAAATTGGACCAAACTTGAAAATTAATCTTGTCTCATGATTTCTAAATACCTCACAAGGTTATATTAAGGTTTAGAGTACTTAGTTATGGTAGTTAAGCTTATTCAACACATTAAGTAAGGTTTGGGGTCTTACACTTCTAACATGGATTTATTTACCATTGTTCCACTTAAGCGGTAATTTTACATTTTAGATCCTTAAATAAGATTTCACTGAGGTATTTGTGCACAAATCCTTCCATTGGTATAATTAGTGAATAAATGTTCACTAAACCACTATAAATTCCACTAATTAAAAAGAAAGGCCAATAAGGATAGAAATGAAAGGAAAAGATGGGAAATTGTTCCACCTATGTCATACTGCATTTGGAAATGGAGCGCCGACCTCACGAGAATGTCATCTCATTGGAAGGTTCGGTTGCTGCCATCATACTTCTCTAAACCATACTGGAAATGGAAGTTCTATCATAGTCCTTCAACTATAGGGATTCTAATGTATGGGCACTAAGAGGAAAGATAAATGGGCTTGGAGTGTAACATTCCTGACCTGGGTTATGTACTAACCCTAGGTGTTTTGCTTAATTAAGTGATTAGATGCCTATGTTTCTTATATTTCAATTTTAATCCTTTTTGCATAATGTTGAAATATTGTTTTATAAATTATGGACTAAAGTGAAAATTACCCAAGTAGAGGGGTTAACTTGCAAATAGTACATGTTTAGATGTTCCTATGATGTTGAGATATCCTAATAGTTAATATGATGAAGTGGTACAATTTTCACAAGCTTGAGCACCAAGATATAGCTTGTAAAGCAATCCTTGTGCTTTAAAACCTAGTTTTGGTGTAAAGTGTAATTTACCCAAAACCTAGGGTCCAACATGTTAAATATACCTCTAGAGGATCTCTCATGTTTCTTGGCATCCAGTGAAGCAAAGAAAATGAGAAGTGCGCCTCTTTTGAATGATCATGGTAAGAGTGGAAAATTACTCACAAATAATATATTAAGCAATATCCAATAAAGATGGATATTAATATACACTTCTTTAAGGTGTTTTGTTTCTTTTCCTTTTAACCTTGGACAAAGGAGGAGTTTTGCATGAGTTTAGAAGGTGGAAATGTGGCCAAGGATGGAGGAAGCTTTGGTGGTTTTAGTTGTGAAATAAAAGGAGATAATCCTCTTCTTTCCACTTTCCTTGAAAATATCCAAAAATATATAAGTGTATCTTTCCAACAACTCAAAGGATCGTTTCCTTAGTTCCTCTTCTCATCACTTTGCTTGGAACGACCAAGAAGGAGCTCTGGAGAAGAGGAAGAACGACCAAGCTGACTTGGTAAGTGTTGATCACCATCTACCTCGAATTTATGGTGGAAACCACTATATAAGGTTAGATTTATGGTATTCTTCACACGATTCTCCTTTCTAGCCATCTTCTCCATCCAAAACTTGAAGAACGGACCTTGAAAACCTATTGAATCTCAAGCCACCATTAAAGCTACGAAGCTTGGAGCTTTAGATCAGTCCTAGAGGCGGGTTTTATAACTCTAACCCTTAAAGCTTTGTTAATGCATCGTTCTTTCCTATAATCATTGCTTAAATCTTCTTATTTAGACACCTTTGTGTGTTCTTGCTATCTTTTCCGTGAAGAACAGCCCCTGTTCTTGGTTGAACAAGAGGTAGAAGATGATGATGTTAGTTACTATGTTTATCCAAGATTTTACTTTAGCAAACAGTCTCCCAACCTTTAGCAAACAGTTTGCCAAAACGTTTGGAGCAAATGGTTTCACAAGAACGCATGGAAGCAAATGGTCCAAGACCGTTTGGAGGCGTTGACCATTTGGAGGTCTGTTGAGAATAATGTAGACTATTTACCTACCAAAAATCATCAATTAATTCCAAGTGGTTCACCAATCAAAGGCACATCAACCATCTAAACCCTATTTGGGTCAATTGCTTATTTCAATAATTGAATTAAGTTGAAGTTTGGGTTGAGTGACCCAAACGGTTTCAAAACCATTTGGGGATCACCCAAACGGTCTCAAGACCGTTTGGTGATCACCCAAGACTGTTTGGAGGTCTAGGGTTAAGTAGGGTTGACCAATTGAGGGTCCAATGATATCAAGATGATGTATAATCGATTTCTGAATTGGTGACCAAACCTAGGGTTTAAACCTTAATTGAATGACATGGTTTTTGATGAAATAATGGGAAAACAGTCTCAAGACCGTTTGGAGGATATCCAAACAATCCCAAGACCATTTGGGAGGTCATCTAAGACCGTTTGGAGGTCTAGGGTTGACTATGATTAAGAGGTTGAAGATCCAAAGATTCTAAGTTGAAATGCAAATAATTATTGACCTAGTGATCAATCCAATGAGCTAAACCTTAATTGGTTGAGTTGGTTTTTGGTGTGGTTTTGAGCAAACGGTCTCAAGACCGTTTGGAGGTCATACAAATGATCCCAAGACCGTTTTGGGTCAGGTCATGATCAAATTGGATGATGGTTCAACGATTTCAAATCAATTAGACTCATATTGAAGTATGTTGAAGGGTCATCGATTTCAAACCCTAATCCAATTGATCCAAGCCTTAATTGATGATCAATTGAGTGTCAAATCAGTTGAGGGTTGACTTATTTGACTCAATTGATGAGTGGCTAACAAATGCATGATCGGATGAGGGGTTCAACATTGGAAACCCTAACTCAAATGAAGTGGTTGAGACTTTTTTTTGGTCCTTACGGTTTTGAGGTGGTTTGGACCAAACGGTCTCAAGAACGTTTGGGACCAAATGATCCCAAACTGTTTAGTCTCATGCGGTTTCAAGGTCAGTTATGTCCATGCGGTTTCAAAGTCAAACCTGACCAAGCAGTCTTCACTCCATCTTGGACAAACGGTCTTGAGTGTGCCATTTACCAAACGGTTTCAAAAGTCAACAAGACCAAACAGTCTTCAACACCAAACGGTTTCAAGGTCTGTCCAAGACCTTTTGGGGTTTAGTATGCAAGACCGTTTGAGGTCTAAAAAGGTCAAGATCGTTTGATGCCTTAGTGGTCAAGATGGTTTAGTGGTTGATTAACCTAAACCTCATAGATACCTAAAGTAATTAAGGGACCAAGTAATTAGTTGGTTAATGCATGTTATAATAAGTGGTGATCATTACAAAGGTACCCTTGATGGGATAGAGTGACTAATACTCTTTGAACAAGTGAGCTTTAATGATCACAGTAGTAATGACATAGCCCATGATGTAAATGTTGAATTGACTTAGCCTAATCAAGGGTGATGCAAACATCAACTTATAGAAAGATGAAAGAGAAGAGTTATTATATGAATGGCAATCAAGTACTGAACTCCTAATAAAGATGGATACCTAATTAGGGTATGATCCATATCAAGTGAGATCATGAAATCCTAATTCTGATGGTACATAATGATGGTATGATCTTAATTCATTGTAATATGAATAGTAAACCCTAATCTAGGGTAATGTGATGAGATATGAATAGTAAACCCTAATCTAAGGTAATGTGATGATGTGAATAGTAAACCCTAATTTTGGGTTATGCTTTTAAGCATGAAACTCTATGACTGAATTATGAAATGAGGAATCACTATTCCTAATTAAGCTAAAGGGGTTGGTTAACCCTAATTGAATTACAAAGGGAAACCCTAACACTGGTAAGGGTATAGTGATGCAACCCTTGAATAGTGAAGTTATCTTTGTTTTGCTTTGTGTTGATATAGAGATAATGTGTCTGTTATTATTTATATGTCCATGCAGGATTTTATGAAATAGTGAACATATCCAGGTAAGAGATATGATGCAATATTCATTAAAAGCACTTTATAAGCGTTGAAAGCAACAATATGCTATGTTGCCTAGTGAGAGGTAACAAATGAGACTGATATGATGTATGAGTCATGAGAAATATTTGTATTGCTACAATCATGTTCACATTATTAAATGACTTGATGGCAATATGTTACTTGGTAACAAGTGTTTTGCTGAACTAAGGGTTTGAACACCCATGTTCCTGAATCATAATGATGATATGGTTAGGGATTGATATCCTAATGTTAACTAGATGAGAAATGAACTTGATACAATTAGTACTCTTTCTTTATAGCAATTGTTTTAATGGTTTATGTTTGAAAACATGCCTGATGCTAAAAGAATGTCGTAATGTATTTAAATAATCAAGTATAATGATATCATGTAGAGCCCTGACCATAGATCCATCATTGTCAGAAGTTAAGTGATGGTGAAACATGTTTTCCTAAGGGAACTCCTCGAGAGCATACTTTTGAGTATGTGGGGGTTATGGACGCAAATTTCCTTACGTCCTAATGAGGGAATTGATGTGAGATGTACATTTAATCTCTCAATCCTTCATTATATGTTTATGTCGGGATGATGTATCACTAATCTCACGATGATGTTGTTAATGCCGCATCGATGGGAGATAAATAAGAAATCCCTTGATGGCAAAGAGAGTACAGAATGCCACTGTAACTCTAATAGCGAAGTTGCCAGAATACCCTGGAAAGCTATTATGGTAGAGACACAAGATGTCCTACATGATTGTACCTCACACTGACTGAGGAAGATGAGGTCATAGGAATCCAGCTCTTCTGATGACCTATGTATGGTACCGATTGCGATTTTATAATGGTCGGTTGGAGTATGAGCGGTATATCTCATCTCCTCAGGGCTTAAATATGTTTGAAAAACGTAATCAGTCGTGTAGCATAATTGCTTAGGTTGAGCTACGAGAAACAATGATTGATGATACATTGCTCATTAAGTCCTAGTTGGAAAAATAATATACATGTTCTTCATATTCCTTATTAAATGATTGACTTGCTATTCAATCAAATTATAATTGAAATGATTGCATAAAGAATACTGCTTTATTTAGTTATTTACATGCTGTTGAATATTTATAATTCTACTGCTCAGTGTTATTCCTTTATTTGCAATAATAATGCTTCTGGAGAAGAGTTATAACTCTCGCTGGGACAATTATTCAATTGTCTCACCCCCGTGGGATTCAACTTTTTAGGCAGACACCGAAGACGAAGGAACCCTTCAGTGGGTGAGCAGCAACAGCAGCAGCAACAACATCAGGGACAGTAGTGATCCTCAGGTGGAGACACTGTCTGTCGAGTCTTGTAAATAGAAAGTCCTATGTGTCGTCTCTGTACTCTCAGGTCCTAGGAGTCAGTAGGTGTCTAATATAGATCTGAGATTTTTGGCTTGATGCCTCGAGATTTTTTGTATCTTGCTTTGTACAGTTTAACAGGGCAATTGATGCTAGTAACCCTCGAGATGAGATATTACAAAAATGTAATGATGAATCAGTTTGTAAATAACTTATCTTGTTTCTTAATGAAAGAGTTTTGCAGTTTGTAGATCTATTTATGAAAAGTTTTATTTTTTTAGTGATTTTCAGTAATTCCGCTGCTAATTAATCGCTTCCGCATTTGTTGATCTCGTTTTCTCTGAGAAGATCGTCACATGGAGGATCTACTCGTGTTCAACATTCAAGGACTAGAGGTGACAACCTTCTTTTCAATGCAATAAGGTTTGACATTGGGGTCTTAAAAATAGTCAAGCCAGAGTCCAAAGAAGTTGATCAGGTGGAGTAAACAAGTTAGAAGTGTGGGAAGGGATCATGAGTTGGCGGTGTGGAAGAACAATGCTATAGGAGATTGATACATTGAATTGTAGTTGTTGATCATGTAGTGGTTGATGGGGTCGTGTGGGTTGATTCCTTGACCTTGGTTAGTTGGTTGATTCCTCGACCTTGGTTAGTTGTCCCCTTCCTGGGTTGCAGTTGGTGTGGTGAAGAAGTCTTTTGGTGGCTTCGATAGCATTCCATACTTTTGAGAAAGGTGACAGTTGAAGTAAGAGAACTGAGCCTTATGGATTAGTGGAGATGTGAAGTTACATATAGCTAGTTTTTAAAGGAAAGATGTTTGTCAAAATGATTTGATGGTGTGTCGTGACTTTAATCAACGTCTACCTCTGTATTCGCATGGCATGCTTACATTAGTCAAGAACCAAGGATTGCACAGGGGACATGTTTAGTGAAATGGAAAAGTGACATATATTTGACTTTGGGCCCATTGTGAAGGACACAAAAGTCATGCACATCATGCCTAGGATAGTTGGAAATATAGTCGAGGTTTAGGCACCATACAATGTGGCATGTAACTATTATGAATGATTTTATATGAGTATCTTTTTTGATGAACAATTTTTTTTGATGAACTATATGAGTGTCTTTTAAATTTTATAATGCTAAATCACAAATATGAAATTCTCAAATTTATATGATGTGTCTATTTTTATTTGAATTAAACTATAAAAATATAAATCTTGAAAAAGATGACTATACATATTTGTCACTTGCTATGCATATAGAGATCCCTTTTTTGGTTTTCCTAAAAGATATCAATGTAATCAAATAATTAATGAGATTTGAAAAATGACATTCAAGTGATGTGTTGATTGGATCATTTTCTCAAATCAAATGATCATTGTATAACATTATTTACTTGATAATTGACTGAAATAACCGAGTGGGAGTTGATTGGATGATCAATTTGTGAAAGCACTTAAAATTAGAAACAAAACATATTGTACTTCTGGGTTCCAATTTTTCTAGTATTTTACATACTGTGAGGCAAGTTTTGTAAGAGTTATTCCACTTGTAGAGAGAAAAACTCATCCGAAAGACAATAACCCATAATAGGAGGAGAAGGCGATCAATGCTAGCACTTCTATATCTTTGTATTCCATTTCCTCTTGGCGTCCAAGGTGGGGAACAAGACTTCTCACATCTACATGGATGATGTAGAGGTTAAGGCTTGAGGACAAGCAACTTCTTCAAGGAGAAGACAAGGTGTTGTTGCAACGATAAAGTGGCAAAAACAACAACCACTTCATATCTAGATCCAGAAGTGCATGTTCTACACGAACATAAGAAGTGTGTCTAGTTGTTGGACAACTAGTGTGCACGAAGGTATATATGATATCCCTTCTATGTCTATAATATAATGATGTTTTATGTCTATGACATACCCATTGGCTAAGAGTTTTGTTGGGAAATGTTTGTATTTCTGTTGCGCCTCCTACCACCAAAACCCAACAAATTTAGCACGTATTTACAGGATGTAATCGACCCACTTGTCAACTCATTTCTAACATGATTGGTCAAGTAATTAGGAACTACTTATGATAGGGTTCGAATGATACTAAGAGCATGACCCTTGTGTCTTGAGACAAAGTTACTACATCTAAAATTCATGTCCGACTAAACACTAAGTCTACACGAGTCACTACTACTTAAGAGTTGTCAAGACTTCATCTTTGAAAGACCAATACTACAATGGAGGTCATGACGAGAAAATATGGAAATAACTCTCATGAGGGAGTTATGAATGGATCAAGACTCTTGAAATTTATGAGAAAAAAATGAAGAACATTTGCTACCTCACACTACTAAAACCATCCTTTCAAGAGACAATACAAATGTGTGGATAGAGCAATGGATCCAAGGTAGGAAATGTCCTTGAATCCAGCCTAATAAAGCCATACATGTATATACTATTGGATCTCAAGGTTTGCTGGCTTATCAACCTTGAGGTGAATAGGGATGAGAGCTTCATAAGAGAATGGCTTGACGATGAAACTTGTATCAACATATTATCCATGATCATATCAAGGAGCGACATTGGAAGAGATTATATATAGATGATCCAAAGGAACTCCTCCTCTAAGTCGATACATCAGAAGTTGTAGAAGCTGAGAACCACCAAAACCTTGGGCAAATGGATGAGACTATGGAATCTGAAAATCCCTCAGCGAGTCAAAGCATTTTTGTGGATACCCATGCATGGGAGCCTAATGACAAATCATTCCCGCCAATGTCGTGGTTTCACCACAGGTGCCGAATGCTCGAGATGTGGACTTAAATATGAAATCATACACACTCCTTATATGAATGTGAGTAAATTCGTGAGTTATGGACTCAAATTCAGAACATCACACTCACTACCATGACCATTGTGCATTTAGTCACACAATGGCATTATCAAATGTCAAGAACCGAGCACAATACAATGACTGGCCAATATGGTTTGCTATAAGGTCTAGAGGATTTGACATAATAGATTTCAAATGGTGTTGCAAAACACCAACACAAGCCCGAAAAACATCTTCAACTGTCTAGAAACATTCATACAGGATGAACAGACTGAGGGAACTGAGACAAACGGTGTAGAGAAGTGGAACCAACACCTATTGGGGCGTTGATGCTACATATAGATGCTTCAATAATAAGAAGTAAGAAATACATGACTATCAATTACATCCTCAAGGACCACACTAGCGAATTGATATAGGGGTGATTTGAAAAAGGAAGCAACAAGGACATCCTAGAAGATGAACTATTGGCCATCCTTTTTCAGCCTTCAAGATTACATCACCTCTAATGCTCCAATATTAGTGATGAAGGATGATCAACAGACCCACAAAATGCTTATAGGGACAACGAAAACACCACCAAAATTCAAACTAAACCAAACGTATATTGAGAGAGAGAGAACGAAGTTAAATGTAGTTGATTTTACCTTTATTAGGAGGAACTGCCTGCCGATACCCTAGCTAGATGGACAACAAAATAAAATGTAATTTCTGATTGGTAGATTCAATGCCTTGAGTATTTATTCAATGTTGTGTTGGAAGATGCAACCTTGATCCATTGTAACACTAGTCCCCTCGATTTGCCTGACCAAGGAGTTGGGATAAACAATACAAGCTCCTCGTCACTTAAAAAAAACTACATTTTCTTCTAGGTACAATTTTAACAACCCCAAGAGAGGGTGGACATAGGATAAAAGTAAACTTACGGGTTTGTTAGCTAAATATTCTAAGAGCCACAATTTTCCGGTTTTCCAGCGTACGATTTTCTCACAATTTCCGCCTTTCCCTGATTTCGCATCCACCTCCGGCACCGTTCTCCGATCCGATGGCCTCCTCATCCGCCGCCTCCGCCGGGAAGTCCATTTTCCAATCGCTGAAGCGCTATTTTAAGAAGCCGTGGGAGATTACTGGGCCCTGCTCCGACCCTGAGTACAGGAGCGCCGTGCCGCTGGCCACCGAGTATCGACGGCATTGTCCTGCCACGGTGCCCGCTAAAGCCATCATACCTACATCCAATCCAGAGACCGTTTTCGACATCAAGTATTACGCTCGTGACCAGCGCCGCAACCGTCCTCCGATTCGGCGGACCATTCTCAAGAAGGCCGATGTGGAGAAGATGATGATGGAGACGAAATTTGAGGTTGGGAACCTTCCTGGCGTATATCTTACCGCCAAGGTTGAGGAGGACGAGAACACCAGAGGCGGTGGCTACCAATGAGGGGTGAGCGACTTCTATTATTGTTGACATTCTGTGTTGCTGAGTTTTAATGTTGAATTATGTCCGTTCTTTTAAGTATTATTGACTTATTGGACCTTGATTACTATGTATTCATATTTCCGTCTTTCGTGACGTCAAGGAGCACTAACTTGCCAAGCGGCTGCAGTTCTTAGGAAGTTAGGTTGCTCGGGCTTTGATCTCAGAAATTTTGGTACCCCTTTTTGGAGCTCAGGTGCCTATTCCTGGGTTTAGCACCCATCTGTAGGGCTCTGGTGTCCTAGCACCCATCTGTAGGGCTCTGGTGTCCAAATCAGTAATTGTTTCTCGTTTTAAGGTTCTAGATCCCCGTACTACTTTGCCGCCAGCCTTGTATTGTGCTAATGCTATTGATTTGCTTCATCATCATCATCTAAGCCTCAGTCCCAACTATGTCGGGGTCGGCTACATGATCCTTCGTTTCTATTCAGCTCTATCATGGGCCATATTCTGGTTGAGATGTAAAGATTCAAAATCTCTCTTTATAAGCTCATCCCATGTTAATTTAGGCCTTTCTCTTCTTCTATCTATTGTGCTTGACTCAATAGTATTGATTTGCTTATACATAAAATTTTATGGGTGTGTGATACACACAGGGACCACCTAACCCTGCTGACACCCTAGAAAGCCCCTCCACTGCCACCTACAATGGATGATCCACCAGCAGCAGGTGGCAAATAGCTGCGCACTACCAGGCCAATCACTGTCCTCAGTTTCTATCAGCAAATGTTCCTTGCATCTGTGCCCCACTAGGGTGTAAAGGGAACCCGTGTATATTGTTAACGCTAAATTAGAAAGACTAATTGTACTGAAGTGATTACCAATTACAATCCTAGGATGGAGATAAACTAAGGAAAAGGTAAATAAGCAGTACGGAACCAAAACCAACTATAAGTAAAGCATATATACCTTAACACTTCCGTTTTATGTTAGAGCATAGATGTTTCTTACGCGCAAGATGTCAATCAGCTTTGCACATCTCTTCCTTGCAAGTGCTTTTATAAATAAGTCAGTAACCTAGTCTGTTGAGTGTGTGTAGGGAGAAAATATGTCCTTCATAACGACTTCCCTAACGAAGTGGCAGTCACTTCAATATGCTTAGTGCTCTCATGGAAAATAAGATTAATAGAAGTGAATCAACCTCATTGTCACCAAACATCTACATAGGGACAATAATAGGAAGTTCAAATTCCTCAACAAGAGATCTGGCAAAGAGAACTTCATAGGCTGTATGGGCCATAGCATTTTACAGTCCTAGATACAAGATTTCCTCCTTGTCCTACATAAATGCAGTAGCTAGTGGTGGATTTCCGATCGGTAGTAGCTACTGAAGAACTTACCATAACAGACTCCCCCTAAGCAACAGATCCAAGTAGTTACTATGCATATCTTTTTATATAGATCCATATGCAAGTGCGTTTTCAATGTGCTGGCACTAATGATTGACAAAAGGTAGTAGCTAGACACATAGAGATGTGCATGGAGCGAGCTACTGAAGAAAATCGATTTCATTCACTCCAAACGAAGTATAGAAATTTGCAACTAAGCATCCCATTAATGCTAAAACAACGAAGTACTTCAACTTTTTGTGAGTTCATTAATGGCCCACCTTCACTTTAAAGGCCCATGTGGATGAAGATAAGCTATTTCTGTATATAGGCATTTTTTTGAGATTTGTTAAGTCTTGTGCATTGGCTGCTACTTAACTAGGATTTAGTCATAGACGACTATCAAAATTGGGTAAATATTATTCTGACTAACCCTTTACGGGGTAGGGGTCCAAGATACATGTTGCCCAACCTTGCAACCTTACATGTTCTTTTTGAAGAAACAAAAAATGGCAAAGAAAAGAAAAACTATCTACATTTGAGTCTATATTTGACCCATTTACAAATTTTCTTTGCCAATCTCTGTATGTCGGCTGACTTCCTTTCATGCACACGCTGGTTCCTTTCCATCCAGACATGATGACATAAACTAGAAAAGGCTAGGATTCCCTTTCTCTCATCTTGTTGGCTGTGCTCGTGGTATCTTGTGAACACCAATTTGAATTCCTCGTCAATGTGGAAAGCAATGCCCAAGTTGTTGCATATAAGTTCCCAACTTTCTCGGACATATTTGCACTTTGTAAAAAGATGGCTATGATTTTCATCTTTTACGCCACAAAGCAACAATGAGCTTCGGCCTCCGCGTTCCAACGTCTGATGCGATCTCTAGTTGCTAGGACTTTGTGACAAATCTTGAATAGAGAGCAACTTCAACGGGGTACATACCCCTCAAACCAAACTGATTTTATGCATGATACCAGCCTAACTTGTTTCTTATCATCTCTTAGTTCGAGATCTTTGGATTTAAAATCTTCGATTTCCTCCCGTGGTTGGTATGTCAAAATGCAGGACCTTTCCCCAAATAGCACCCATCCTATTTATGGATCTTGAATAGCCCTCTCTTGTATTAGGGATGAAGTCAAGTTTTTTAGGATCACGTTTGTTCATCCATCCTGCCAAGTGCCGACTGAATCATTGTCACGAGTCTGCCTATTCTCCTCACTGTTCCCCATCTAGCAATTTCACTAGGTAGCTTTAGATTCAATCCACCTTCATCTTTTAGTACAACCACTCTTCGTATCTCATATCATGATTGGACCCAACCATAAAACGTTTGAGATCTTCATCTCCATTCTTTCTGAATGGTGTCCGTAATTCTCCTTGCTGCACCTAGAAAATAAGAAGGCCTTCAATAGCAGACTGTATAAGAGTGACTCTCCTAGCTGTAGAATTTTTATTAGAAGGCCATCTAACAATCATTTCATCCAACTTATCACTACAATCTTTAAAACTATTGCCCATTTAGTTACCCCCAGCCAACAGGAAGGAAGCCCAAGTGTTTTGTAGGCAGAGAACCATCTTATACGTTCCTTGCATTGGAAATTCTGTCAACTGTATGAAGAGTATTTTCTGAGAGATACATATTTGTCTTGTTTTCATTAAGGCTCCAATTGGTTTGGTGTAAGTCATGAGTTTCGCGGAACTCATATTCTGGGAACTCTAATTCATTTTTTGAAACTTAAGTTCCATTCACTTCCATGTGATTGGTTTGTTGTAAGCGTAAATATGGAAATCATTAAAAATATTGTTAATTTTTATTGTATAATATAAATAAGGATGGCAAAGGCATAAAAAAAGATTCATCATCATCATCAACTAAGCCTCAATCGCAACTATGTTGGGGTCGGCTACATGGATCCTTCTTTTCCATTCAGCTCTATCATGGGTCATAAAAAAAGAATCATATTTGTAAAAAATCATAATATTCGTAAATCATAATAACCACAACAAGTGGTTATGGTGCAGATGTTGTTCCTTTAAAAATATTATATTATGGTATAATATAATCTTAATAAAAATACTATGATTAAAATCACATCACAATATTTTTATTTTACTTATACTGACTCAATAGTTCTAGGTCTTGTCAGAGCCTAACGATTTGATCTCTTCCATTGAATTGGGTGTATACAAAGTATTGTAATAATATCCCCATTTCATGTACTTGTAAATATAAGTTTTGGTTCATTATTGTTTAACGCAATGTAGAATATTAATTTTTACATTATTTCTATAGGGAACTTTTACTATATTATTTGTGCATGGTTACAGTTAATTATCATTTTTCACGTCATATTGTTTAAACATTAAGAATAAAAATATATTACGTAAATCACATTGTTTTCACATGGTGTGGTGTGTTTCTTTTTCATGATGTTTGTATTTTTATTTTGTAGATTGTACCGATGATGGTGTTTATAGTGTAAAATAGTTTACATAGTGCGATTATAGTATATGATATTTTGTCATATTATATTACGGTTTTAGCAATGAACTATATCCACACCGTTAATATTTCTAGTCATAAATATTTTACATGTGTCATTTATAGCGAATGAAGAATATAATTGTATAAGAAATGTTGTTAGTTGTCCCGGAACTCGTTTTCCGCTCTTTTTAAGAGGGAACTCAAGAACTGTGTTTTGTATGTTAGTCTGTAATCACCGGAAGTCACGGAACTCAAGTTCTAACACTTATTTTAAACCAATCATGAAAAACTGCTCAAGGTACTTTAGTTCATAAGTTTTTTGGACCAGTTACGAAAAACCAATCGAAACCTAATGCAAAGACCGATTGGTGCCCAAAAGCTGGATAAGAGCAATCTTTATGCCTCCAGATTCGTTGTTTTTGCTTCTACAAAGGCAAGCACATTATCAACAAAAATCAAGTGACTCAACACCTTGATAACATGTACACTCTAGGCTGAAATCTTCTATTCCTGTTCGACTTTCTTCATCAATTGTGTAAAATATTGCATTGTCAGAGTCAACATAAGAGGGGATGGAGGGTCGCCTTACTCCAACCATTGCTCCCACTGAACATACTCGTGGATGTTCCATTTACCAAGGAACGAGATATCCGATTTCGACGCCGTTTCGACGACATGGAAACTGAAATTTTTTGAAATTTCGACAAAAATTTCGATAGATGCAACCGTGCCCGTTTCGACGCCAAAATGAACGAATTAACTTATGAAATTTTACAGGCGTGATCTCTACACCTAAATGCATCGTTTTATATAATAAAATTTTATGTGGGCGTAGGTTGGGGGGGTGGTCCTTCATGTGGGAGGTAGGGGAACTGTCCTGTTTCTTTAGGATTTTGATGAAGGGTTTCGATGAGAAAATGTAGGAATTAAGTTATTCAATTTTGCAAGAATGATCTATATACATGCATGTACTTATTTGTGTTATAATATCAAATATGGGATATGTAGGGCATCCCCACACATTTTACTTGGGTTGATAGTTTGTTGTTGATATGACTCAATAGTCAATCATTTCATTGGTCCCAAGAACACTAGTGCAATGTTTCCAAGCTAAATCATTATTTGTTGGTGTGGTTGGCTTCCTAGCACCTTCATTGTCTAATAAACCACCACTAGGATACATGTCGTCCACATTGTAGAAACTAAAAAAGCATGCATTGCATAATTATTTAATAATTTGAATAGCAAATATTAGGGAAATGCAATGCAATTATGATATACTATTAAGTATATACTATGTATAAGTACTAAATGGTGAAATAACTCCAATCCCCCTTTGCTCCTCTTCAAAAAACAACAATAAGAACAAGGATTGCAATTATCGAAATTTTCATCGAAATTTGCCGAAATTCATCGAAATTTGGCGAAATTCATCGAAATCATTGAAATTTGGCGAAACTCATCGAAATCGACACAGTCGCACGTTTCGGTACTAGATCCCATCGAAATCGAAATTTTTGGGCGAAATTTTGCCAATTTTGCCGAAACCTCATTGCTTGCCATTTACTAACATAGAAAATTTGTAGCACCTTTGATGCTGTTTCATCCATCGATACCATGTATGATTGAATTCTATTTCTTTCGTAATCTACCTGAAATTTTCGCATCTTACACTTTCTTATGCCTTTGACATACCAAGCTTCAAGCAAGCTTATTTGCTCCCTCTTTGGACATTATAGTCAATAATAAACTCCCCAACTAATAAGGCAACACTCACTAATAGTCTAATTCTTCTTCCATGCACGAAATATCCTTGACTTTTAGAGATGAGGTACGAAGGAACTCATTTCAATCTTGTTGCCAATATTTTTGCAATAATTTTGTAATGAATAGAACAACATGCTATTGGTCTGAAGTCCAGAGGAGAAGAGATGATCTTTTTCTTTGGGATGAGTACTAGAAAAGCATGATTTACCTGTCTCACCATGCTCTCGCCTTTGACGAACCATTTGATACTTTCAATATGAGCATCTTTGATTATGTGCCAGAGTCTTCTATAGAAGAAAGCATCAAAGTCATCCAGTTCTGGACTTTTCATGGACAATTAACTACATATACATATGCATGTATGTATGTGAAATGCATGTATATATGTGTATTTATATATTTGTGTGTGTATGTATATGTATGTCTGTATATGCATGTATAGATATGTGTGTGTGTATGTATATGTGTGTATATATGTTAGAGTGTCTATATACTTAAGTGTTTTGTCTATTTACTTAAGTCATTTAGTCTATTTGTAATATTGGCCCAAGTGTGTCCTTGGCCCATTAGGGTTTATCTAAGTGTCTGTATGCTTCCCCCTTCTCCTATCTATAGGAAAGGGTGGCTGCCTCCTTTCTATCAAGAAATAACAAAAACCCTACACGAAAGGGGATCTTCCCCACTCATATCGTTTTCCACATGGTATCAGAGCAGTCGATCTTGCGCTGCCCCAATCCTGAGAGAGAGAGAGAGAACAAAGGAGAGTTGCCTCCCCTTGCGGGCGGCTGCCGCCGCTAGGCGTTGCTAGACTACCCGTAGGGATTTCCCTTTCCTGCCTCTTGTTGGAGCTGTCTCCATCTTCATCAACAACAACAAAAATCATCCTATGAAGTTGCTGGTATCTAGATCTACAAGGGCCGCTATGCCTCCATCAGCTTTGCTTGCTAATGAAGCCGTTGCTATCCTATTCATTGCCATCATCACAGATCTAAACCACCATTATCAACTCTTCCATCGATCTACTCCATACATCCCCCCCTATTGAGATCCACTCGTAAATCAAGGAAAAGATCTCCTATTTTTGCTAATATTAAGGATCCATCATCCTCTACTGCTGTGGTAGAGATCCGGAAGGGTTTCCCCCTCTTTTACTGTTGTTGCTGGGTTTTTTTGCTGCTGATTGCCGCCGACGGGGCGTGTCATTTTTGGACACGGCGTGTAGGCGGTGTTCTGCTTGTTTGCGACTTCGTTCGTCGGTTTTGGACACAACGTGTTCGGTGATTCGTCGGTGTGAGACACGCTGTGTCCTCCTTTGACATAGCGTGTCGCCTGCTTCTGCCCCGAGCTTCTGTCAACTGCCACAACTTCAACAACACCACGTGTCCCCGGCTTCTGCTGGCGCTGACTGCTGCTACCCTGCTACCAGACACGACGTGTCATCTGCTACTGGTGCTTCCCGTGTCAACTGACACAGCGCGTCGCTCAACGACATGGGGTGCCCACTGCTACCTGTTGCTATATCTTGGCATGCTATAATGATTCTATCAGATGGCATGGGTATCTATACATGGCGTGTTCCTTCTTTCTCTTACAGGCAACAAGTATTTTTTCGTTTTCAACATTTTTTATAATTTTGCTTACATCCCTTGGTCTTCCAACCCTACATAACATTTGGTCTACCTCCTCAATATCTTTTTCCACCCTCCTTACATATTGAACCTATTCATCCTATCGAGTAACATTCCGGTAGTGTAGCTTCTCTTTCTACCGAGTTCTATTTCGGTAGTCTTCTGTTTGTTCTTCTTGTCCTACTCCCATATTATTTTTTGACCTAATCTAAATTTTTTTACGGGGCTCCGCCCCCCGCACCCCCAAATTTGTCAGCCTAAGTGTCGGAAAAATATCGTTTCGGGTCGGAATCAGATCCACTTATTTTTCTATCCAGATCTATGTAATCGGGTCATTTTGCACCTTGACTTGCATTGTCGATTACCTCCTCCACATATTGCCTACACAACCCTACCTCTACCACTATTTTTGACTCTCCACGCCTACCGCTCTCTTGACTCTTTTCGTGGTTGGCGTGACCGCGTGAGGGGGAGAATAGAGGATGAAGAGTAAAGGGAAGAGATGAGATGGAGGAGAGATGAAGGAAGAAGAAGAATTCAATTATGCTTCTACATGGATCTTCATGCCACTTTCTACTGCTGGTATATGGATCCTTGTGCTACTATTTGGTGTTTCTTTTCTTCTATGTGGATCCTTTGATTGTTATGTGGAATGTTCATGATAATTTTGTTGCTATGTGGAGCTTTCTGCTGCTATTATTGCTTATTCATCATCTACCTCGACTGCTGCTATGAAGTTACATAGGGATGTCATTGTTACTACTTGTGCTATCATTAACACATGTTACTTGCTGCTTTGTGCTTTTGCACTATCTGTTGTGCTTGCTCTGTTTTGCATGTTGACTTTCTACTGTGGACCAACACTCTATGGACTTTGACGCCTACACTGTGATGGATACTTTATGAGGAGGGAAGATGATGAAGACTTTTTGTGGATGACTTTATATGGAGCTTCTCCTACATTGCATATTGGAGTTATTTATTTGCTTGCTACTTTGTACACTGGTCTTTTATCCGCCTACATCGTTGACTTTTGCTTCTGTGTGCCAGCACTCCTTGGCTTGTCCATGCTTTGCGCACGTTGACTCTCTACTTGTTGTGCTTAGTTTGCACGTTGACTACTGCTGCTTCTTGTGACCTAGCACTCTATAGGACCTGTGATCCAACACTCTCTGACTACTACAACGACGACTGTGATGAAGACTTGGTGCCTATCCGCTGTTCTTTCTTTTGCTCCAGATGCCATTATGATGATCAAGAAGCCTCTATGCCTGCCGAGATATCTGCTGCTTTGGAGTATCTACTTGAGGGGGAGTCTTTGTATTTGGGTGCTTGAGTGGTTTATTGTAACATTGAGGGGGAGAAATTTTTGTATGGGTTTAGTTATATTTTTATTTTGTTTAGTCTGTCTGTCTGTTTGCAAGCTGACTTGGGATTCTCCCAAGCTCCAGCTTGAGGGGGAGTGTTAGAGTGTCTATTTACTTAAGTGTTTTGTCTATTTACTTAAGTCATTAGTCTATATGTAATATGGGCTCAAGTGTGTCCTTGACCCATTAGGGTTTGTCTAAGTGTCTGTATGCTTCCCCCTTCTCCTATTTATAGGAAAGGGTGGCTGCCTCCTTTCTATCAAGAAATAACAAAAACCCTACACGAAAGGGGATCTTCCCCAGTCATATCGTTTTCCACAATATGTATGTCTGTATATGTATGTATATATATGTATGTGTGTGTGTATATACATATGTATATATATAATATAATATATATACATATATATACACACACATATACATATACAAAGATATAGATACACACACACATATATACACAGATACATACATACATACATACATACAAAAGACATACATGGTGGGGAGAACAACTCCAACAAAGACTGCTATTGAGGGGCTTCTTCTATTCTGGGTGCGACAAGGAGAGATCCCAGGATCGATCCTTGATAGGATGGAGATGAAGATGATAAATTTTATATGGACAAGTGCCTATCACCCGATGAGATATGCACGTATGACACTCCCAAAAGATGAAGTTTGGGCTTAATTTAAGAACACCTAGGGATATTGTCAAGTGGGAAACATTGAGAAGATTTATAAAGTATCAAGAAGGTACCTCGACTTGGGGGAGATGGATGAGGGAGAGATATCCACGAGGCCTGTACTTCAAGCCAAGTACTAGAGAGGGATACACACAATAAATGTTATGATGGAGGCATGGCAACAAGTAAAGCAACTATTTGACCCTTATGAAACAGGAGGGTGGAGACTCAAGGATGTCAGGACAGACTATAGGAGGTTACAAGATCAAGAGCCGTAAAAGACAAGCACATGAAGTAGGTATAGGCTGGTATACAGGTGCTGAAGTGGAGCACGTGTATATATAAAATTCTGCATGGTGAATTTGCTACCCTTGACAAGATACATAGGTGAAAATGAAATCAAGATATTTCTGCAACATGCTTGCTGTGCAAGGAAGAGGAAGAGTCCCACAACCACCTGGTAGGGGGCTGCTGTAAATTCACAAAAGAAATCTGGGAGATCATATGCAGGAAATTCCGAATGCAACTACAGCTGGAAGTAGAGCCAAGAAGGATGCTGTCAAGCTGCGTGAAAGATGACAAGAAGAGAATTCTTTTTGCTGCGCTATGCTACCATATTTGGGGGGAAAGAAATGCTAGGAGACACGGTGGTACAACCACGAGTGCAAGGAGTATATCTGTAAAACGTTGTGAATGTGTTAAACGCAAGCTACAGTTTAGATAGGAGAGTGAGTTTTTTTTTCTGTTATGATGTATAGCGTTGGACTATATGTAACTCTTGACCTCCTATAACTTTAGGAGGAAGTCGGGATATATTTACCTGATTCTGATACATACATATACATATATATGGGATTAAGAGAGAAATATTTCTCCCCCCCTCTCCCATGCCCGTGGCGGAGGCCGAACGCCCGGGAGGGTGATAAATCAAGGCGTATGTATGTATGTATGTATGTAAATGTATATTTAAACACATGCATACATATATATATATATATATATATATATATATATATATATATATATATATATATATATATATATATATATATATATATATATATATATATATAGCTCATGTTATAAAGACCGCAAAAATTATGCATTTCGAATTAGTTTCGCGCGTCGATTTTGTTGCCCTCAGATGAGTGACTTACACTCATCCAAATAGGCTCAAAATTTGTATGTATCCTAGTTATAGTATGACGGTAAAGATCAATGGTTTACATTTTGTAAAAACTAGTCTTGATATGTAAACACACTTGAGTGTATTCGTGCAATCTGTACACTTGAGTGTATTCTAGCCTGACTCTCTCTCTCTCTCTATATATGTATGTATATATATGTGTGTGTGTGTAAACACCACACACACACACCCCCATATATATCTGTGTGTGTGTAAACACAACACACACCCACCCATATATGTGTGTGCTCGCAGCACACACACACATATACATCTATGTGTATATATGTACACACATATATATATACATACAATATATATATATATATATATTTAATGTATATACATATATACATATAGATGTATATATATATGTATGTATATATATTTGTGTATTCATATATACACAAATGTATGCATATATATATACATACATATATACAAATAGATGTGTATATAAATACATACATATATGTGTATATATATTATAGACTATGCAACATCGATTCTCCAAAATAGCTGCCCTACCTGTAACAATACGTAATGCATACCGATACTTCTTGGATACTCTAGAACACATACTAGATGCTTCTAAGCCATATTCATGCTATATTTAGGGCCGTATCCTGCTAATAAAGATGAAAAAAATTTGCACCCAAGGCACCAGCTCATCTCTGAGCCCTCTCTACTAAGAAGCAGTAAGGCCATTGCACCTGTCTTTTACACCATTTGTTTCCGAATTCTATCAACATGTCTTACCCTCTTTACAGTTGCATACAGTTGTATATGGATTCTAAAATACGTCTAGTGAATTGTTTTTGATATAATGTCCACTTTCAATTCTAAACTAGACATAAACCCGTGCTATACACGGGTGCTTTAATAGACTACAATGAGTAATTTATAGGTTAAACTTTCAATAAAGAAGTTGCAGTAAACATGTAATATATATATATATATATATATATATATATATATATAGAGAGAGAGAGAGAGAGAGAGAGAGTCAGACTAGAATACACTCGAGTGTACAGATCGCACGGATACACTCAAGTGTGTTTGCATATCAAGACTATTTTTTGCAAGATGTAAACCATTGATCTTCATTGTCATACTATAATTAGGCTACATACAAATTTTGAGCCCATTTGGATGAGTGTAAGTCACTCATCCGAGGGCAACAAAATCGACACATGAAACTAATTTGAAATGCATAATATTTGCGGTCTTTATAACATGACCTATAAATGTCCAAATGTGCTCAAATTTTTTATATGAATTATTCACAAGATGATTAAGAAGATCAATGGATTAGATTTAAAAAAAAATATTGCATCATGAAAAACCACTTGAGTGTATTCTGCTCTGAATACACTCTAGTGTATTCTAGCCTGACTCAGGCTAGAATACACTCGAGTGTACAGATCGCTCGAATACACTCGAAGTGTGTTTGCATATCAAGACTATTTTTTTGTAAAATGTAAACCATTGATCTTCACCGTCATACTATAACTAGGCTACATACAAATTTTGAGCCCATTTGGATGAGTGTAAGTCACTCATCCAAGGGCAACAAAATCGACGCGCGAAACTAATTAAAAACACAAAAGTTTTGCGGTCTTTATAACATGACTTATAAATGTCCAAATTTGCTCAAATTTTGCGTATGAGCTATTCACAAGATGTTTAAGAAGATCAATGGATTAGATTTTTGAAAAAAATATTGCATCATGAAAAACTACTTGAGTGTATTCTAGCCTGACTCTCTCTCTCTCTCTCTCTCTATATATATATATATATATATATATATATATATATATATATATAAAGGTCTTCTCAAACATAGTGGGATCCATTTGTAATTTGCATCCAACCCCGTCCGCGGGCTTTCTTATATAAGTAAAGGTGAGTCTCCTTAAATAATATATAATTTTAAAAATTAAAGACAAAAGTGTAGTGTAAGCACACAAAAGCTCATTTATAATTTCAAAAAATAATGAAGAAAATTGCATCCAACTCCCTCTGTGGGCTTTCTTATATAGTTTATATGAATCTCCTTAAAACAATAAAATTTTAAAAAATAAAGACAAAAGTGTAGTGTACACACATAGACCCGTTTGTAATTTCAAAAAATAATAGAGAAAATTGCATCCAACCCCCTAAGGGGCTTTCTTATATAGTATAGATCTAGGAAGCACAAACGTAGACATAGACACGGATGTAGACACGGGACACAACGATTCCTAAAAATATAGGACACAAACACGACACTGAACACGACAACTATATAAAGAAATATATACATTTGTAGAACATATATGTTATATGTATAAACACACAAAAGGATCTAAATAGATTATCCAAAGTGGCAATCACCATGAAATCCAACAAGCACTTAAGTTTAACAGATAACATCATATCCACAAGTCACGATATGGAATAATCACAACATATATTATGATGTTTGATTATAATATTGTTGCAGTAAAAATATATGGAATTATAAAAATTAAGAGTAGAATATTGGGAGAGTAATTTTTTTCTTGTTGGTGGAAGTAATGATGAACAAGATTTACTATCAAGATGAAGAAGGGGATAGGGTGAGGAAACATGTTGTTGAGAATGTTGGAGGAGATGGAAAATGAAGGTGTCTTGGAGGTTGAAGGGGAAGAGGAGGGGAATACATCAAAAAGCTACTTAAGATGAAGAGGAAAGAGAAAAGGAGAGGAGATGGAGATGTAGAGAAGCAAGAAAAAGAAGAGGCGTAGGGAGGACAATACTCTGCAAAAATTGCTAAAGAAGAGTGAAGTACTTGCATATAGTAGCAAAAGCTTAACTAATTGGTGTTAGTAGGCAAGGATTAGTGGACAGGTGACAAAGATTCGGAGATGGTCTAGGTTTTTTTCATACATGTAGGCTTAAGTGGGTCGGATGGCATGTCTTGGATGTGGCCACAGAGTGTCCAAGCTGTGTCCAACACTGAACTAAAGTGGATACGCCAAAGGCGTGTCCGCCACGTGTCTAGGCGTGTCCAAGGTGTGTCCATATTGGACACGTGTTGGACACGGACACGACAGCCTCTGGGAAGTGTCCATGCTTCCTAGGTATAGATAAGTCAGTCTCCTTAAACAAGATATAATTTTGAAAATTATAGACAAAATTGTAGTGTACACGCAAGGACCCATTTGTAATTTCAAAAAATAATGGAGAAATTTGCATCAACCCCCTCCACGGGCTTTCTTATACAATATAGATGAGTCTCCTTAAACAATATATAATTTTACGAATTAAAGACAAAGGTGTAGTATACACACATAGGGACCCATTGTAATTTCAAAAAATAATGGAGAAAATTGCATCCAACCCCTCCGCATGCTTTCTTATATAGTATAGATGTACAACAATGTATGGCTACTAAAACATAATTTTAAACTGTATCTAATATTCTCAAACAATTTGAGTGCTAATAAAATGCTACGATATATATATATATATATATATATATATCAGTTTGACTTTTTAATAAACCCTCTGATCACTTTTATTTATGTTTATCTGAATGACATTGGATTGTGTTCCTTCTCATTTTAGGAATAAATATATTGATTTTTTAATTCAAAATAAGCATTAAAAATTGCCATATCCACGCTATACCCGTATCTTAAATTTTCAAAAACTGTTGCATCCCCGTCTTGAATTGTAGCGATATCCGTATCCGTGCTTTATAGATTATAAATATAATTGCAATATTATATGTATACATATATATGTGTGTGTGTGTTTGTATACACGCACACATATATATGTATATGTATATGTGTGTATCTATATTTGTATATGTATATATCTATGTATATATATGTGTGTGTGTCTATATATATGTGTATATATATATATTTTCCATTATTTAATCTATTAAATATGTATATATATTATATGGACATATATGCATGTATTCATGAGAACTGATTTAGGAATAAGAAATTGGATTTATCTAAAAGTTAACTCCAAGCTTTAGATAAAATCATTTTTTTATATCTAAAAAAATTCGTAGCAATCGTTCTCCGAGTTGAAGGAATTCGGTCAAGCTAAGGGGATTCTATACAATAATATAATAAGCGCGCACACACACACCTCTCTCTCTCCCTCTCTCTCTCTCTCTATATATATATATATATATATATTTATATATATATATATATTTATATATATGACGGTGAAGATGTAATTGATGTAAACCATTGATCTTCACCGTCATACTATAATTAGGCCACACAAAAAAAATTGCGGTCTTTATAACATGACCTATAAATATCCAAATGTGCTCAAATTTTGCGTATGAGCTATTCAAAGATGTTTAAGAAGATCAACGGATTAGATTTTTGAAAAAAACATTGCATCATGAAAAATGACTTGAGTGTATTCTGCTCCGAATACACTCGAGTGTATTCTAGCCCGACTCTCTCTCTCTCTCTATTTATATATATATATATAGATATAGATATAGAGGCTAGAATACACTCAAGTGTATTCATGCCCCGATACATTTTTGACCATTGGATCTAGATCAGATCACTCCCAAAACAACCATGTCATAACACACTCACAGTAGGAATTCAAGTCCGCGAGTCAAATGACTGCACCCCATCTCTATTTCTCTCTCTATGCGATCTCCTTTATTCTCTCCTCCAACCTCTTCTCACGCTTCTCCTTCACACACCTCTCGGCTTGTCCTTTACGCCCAAACACCCAACAAGGCTGTCAGCCCCTTCCTTGCCTCCGGAGAACAACCACCATGGACGAAAGCCACCTAAAGGTCATCACACGATCCCTTCTCTCCTATTCCCCTCTTGCCTCTCTGCTTCCTCGTCTATTTCCTTCTCCTTAAGCACCTCACGAACACTCACGCAACCCTAGCAAGCCCACAAGTCCCTTCCTTTCCTCCGAGAAGCAACACCGAGATTGGTCAGTAGGAAGTCATAAAAACAGAGGCCTATTGAACTAGAAAAGAACAAACTAAATCCATCTTTACATACCGGAGAAAGTTGCAATGTGCTTTCCGACACCGGGGGCACTGATATCTGCCTGATCTCTTGATTGCCAGGAATTGGCACCAAGCTATGTAATGAAAACATCTTTTTCATATCTTGCTTGCCGATTGGTGACATGTGAGAGAAGTAGGAGATGGGGCATGAATCCGCCAATGTTTTGCTTTGTTGAGGAGCGACATAATTGCTGGCTAAGGGTGACGGGAGGACAACCTCATTTTGGCGAGAAAGGAGAGAAGGAGACGAGAAAAGACGGGAGGAGAAAGATTACCTGATGGAGAGAGACACGAGAGACAAAGATTACGGTTGGAAGAGGAACACTGAGATAGACTGAGAATTAGAGGAGTGTCATGTGTGCTCTGGCTACTACGAGAAGTCATTATCTGAAAGAGTTTTTTTGTCTCTTGTGTCTCCTCTTGGTGTCCAACTCACTATTATCTCTGTCAAGAAGGAACTAAAATCAGAATAACATGTACAAATAGCGGCCTTAATCTATGGCTTGAATTCTTAGAACTAACTACCCAATAGGTTTTCTAGATACTTCAAATGAGAACGACCTCAACTAGTACACAACAACAACCTCCTGCTTGCTAACGCCAGGCCTCTTGCGGTCCAAGTTCCCGACCTTATCTGCCACGGAGACGAACTTGAACGAAAACCTCTTCCCCGTTGCCTCCAACACATTTAGGGAAGTACCCAGTCTTGTTGGCCTCACCCTTGGAGGTTCGTCGGGTCAAAGACACCAAGAGTCTCTTGGATGGTGTTGTCCAAGTTGATGATGTACACTCTGTCTTCTCTTTTAAGAGCCTCTTGGATGGCATGGTTGGCAACAAAGTGGGAGAAATTCACAAGGCCACCTGGTTGGGGCGTAGGCGCACCCACAGGATCTGATGAGGTGTATGGTGCAAACAACTCATCGATCTCTAGGAGCCTGCAACCTCACATAGGTTTGTCGGTGGTTACAATGTCTGTCCATAGGTTTAACAAGTGGCTATTGTGTCTGGGGAAATTCCTTGCACTTCTCCTTCAATGGCACCGCGGTTCCCGTTGCAGCTCAGATATTGTTGCTGTTGTTGTTTGTGTTGTTGTTGTGATCGTGCTAGAAATAAAATCGGAGGGAGAGGGTGACCGGTGGAGAGAGGTTACCAGTAGGAGAGGGAGTCAGGAGACATGGATTACGGAAAAGGGGAGTTGGGATTTAGGAGAGAGAATACGTGATATACAGATGAGGGGGTCAAACGCCATTTTTTTTCTAAGGATCTAGGTTCGATCTAATGGTTAAAAACTTGAGTGTATCGGGGCAGAAATAGACTTGAGTGTATTCTAGCCTCACACTCTCTTTATATATACTTACATATATATGCACACACATATGTATGTGTGTGTGCGTGTCTACATGTATATATATATACATATATGTATATATATATATATATATACACATATATATACATGTATGTATATATATACATATATGTATATATATACATATATGTATATATATGTGTGTGTGTGTGTATATATATGTACATACATATATGTATATATATGTGTGTATATATACACACACACATATATATATACACATACACACATATGTATATATATATATATATATATATATATATATATATATATATATGTACATATATGTATATATATACATATATATACACACATATATATACATATATACATACATATATATACATATATACATATACATATATGTATGTAGATACATGTATGTCATATATATACATATGTGTGTGTGTGTGTATCCGGTTCAGTGGCTTGCATAGTCGACCAAACAGAGAAAAGACCGCTCCGCACGACTTGCTTGGGAGTGGAGCGTAAAAATTAAACTTTTAAGGTTTTTTTTAATAAAATTGGCTCAAACCGAATAAGGTTCACTAGAGCCATGTGTTGCAGGTGGCTGCCTATGCGAGCGCCCGAACATGCATGCATGTAAGGCTCTGCTTAGCAGGGTATTGACCTTGATGACTTATCACAAATGTGTGGTTGTCCACTACTACTGAGGTTTGCCAAGGTCAACATATTAGGTGGTCAGTCGTTGCCTATGGCTTAAATTTTATGCGCTAGACAATCTAGGTTTTGAGATAGCAATACGTCTGCCCACTTGAGATTAATAATTTGTGTCAACCACTTCCTTGAATATGTTCTTAACAATGTCTAATTTACAGGAAAGTTAGTATGAAACTTTTGCTAAATTTGTTTAACTAATCCCCTGATTCTCTGGACATTGTTATGGGTACCGACAGGGAGGGTATGGGGACGATAATGATGGCTGTAGTAAGGTATTTTGGAAAGCAGAAATATAACATGTCATGAATAAGCTAAACACTCATCGTCATTGTTAGAGTTATGTGTGTTGATGGGCCTACCTTTACTTAAACCCATCACTAATGTTATAGCTTATCCGAAGTTATTCCTCATGTACAAATGATGTCGGTTCTTCTCTGTGTAGGAACCATGGTATTAGCAAGTGGCTTAAAGTCACTCTTTGATTATCACATGGTATCAGAGCATATTGCCCAACATTCCTAAACCTATCTTCAACCCAGCCACTAGCCCCCAACTCGGGCACTACCGCCCTCAAGATAGAGGCAACATGTTGTTGCCTGCAAGAAAAGGTAGCAGGTTACCGTCCCTAAGGGAGACCACTGTCCCCATAAGGAGGAAACATCCACTAACCCCCACAGGAGGTGCTCCCCCTCTAAGGGGAGCTATACTGCCCCTTGCCTAAGAAGCAATAGGCCGTTGCAGACTCCCATGAGGGGAGCTATGTTGCTGCATGACTCTCATGAGGGGAGCACCACTACCACCCATAGAGGATGCTATGGTTGCTGTTAGGTCGACCCATTTAGCGCCACCGCCACCCATAGAGGAGGATGCCATGGCTGCCGTTAGGTCGTCCCAATTAGGACAAAAACTGTCGTTACATCTAATGGGCTTTAAGCCTTCATCATCAACTAACTTCACCGTAGTTCTATTACATTGTTTTTACTAACCCGTGTGTGGTGATCAATTCTATTCTATAAAGCAATCGGAGTCCCGTTTCTCCTTTTACCTCCCCTTTTTTGCAAAAACTAGGAGGCATTGTTATTCACCCCGCCCTCCCTCAGCAGGCACAACGAAAATAGTTACAACGTGGTGTCTAGAGTCCATTCCGAGACTCTCGCGAATGAATTCCAGACACATGGACCAACTGGAAACATCCCTAGCGGACTTAGAGCCCCACTTAGCCAGCCCGTCGGCGACCTTGTTCGTGCTCCTAGAACTGAAAGTGACGAAGACTGATTGCATCCTTTTGAGCAGACGAGGACAGTTCCCGGTCGCCGGTTTTTATTTAGCAAGCATCGACGTCTTTCCATTGATGTAGTCACAGGACATCTTATGGTCCGAGGACACCAAGATCGTCTCATCACAGTGCTGGGTGGCAATAAGGCCCCGGTAGATGGCTAACAACTCAATCTCAGTGATATCTAGAAGCTCAGAGGATTCACATCCCCTTGAATCCATTTCCCCACGTGATCTCTGAGAACAAATCCAGTGGCCGATCTGGAAGTTCTTTTCATCAAAGCCCCATCGACACTGAGTTTTAAGGAGGATGGAGGTGGAGGTACCCAGTTGGGATCGTATTGGCTATCCCTAACATTAGGATTAGTTTCTGCCTCGAATACCTTCAAGATGGTATTGGCCTGGTTGACGATCAAGCGGGCCACCTGGGCTATAGAAGTGCTTCTGTTCTCGAAGATTAGCTCATTTCTTCTCTTCCAAATCAATTCCAGTCCGATAACCGCAACAATCTGCCGGTCAGGTCTTTCTTCCACCTTAGATTGCTCGACATCCAATGTTTCCAACTTTGTTCATTGTCAAAATGTAGTTCAAGACTCTAAGCAACCAGGTCCCAGATCCTTTTTGCAAAGTGGCAGGAAATTAACGCACAATGAACAAATTCTGAGTTTTTCCCACAGCGTGGACATCGGTTATCAGTGGCAAAACCCCTCTTGACCAGGTTACAGTTGGTCATCAGGCCATCATGGAGGGTCTTCCAAAGAAACAATTCGATTCTCTGGGGAATTCTGAGATTCTAGATGCTAGGCTAACATCCACTGACCGGAATCCTCACATCTTTGAGAAGCATGTTGTGGATCAGTTTAGTAGAAAAGATGCCGTTACTGGTGCCCATATATTGCTAGTCATCCTCCCCTCCATCAACATTGGGGGGAATAGTCCTGAGAATCCCCTTACAAGACTCATCAACAAACCAATGATATATGAAATATGTATCCCAATAGTTGTCCGTTGCCATAGACGAAACCTTGAGGTCCCTTAGCTCCTCCGAAATTCTTCTGTCTGATTTCAGATTGACTTTGAATCTCCCTTCCACACAGTTATCCTCCCAGACCGAAGTATCATTTCCATTTAGCACAATGCGGCCGGTGTGATGAGTCATACTCTCCATGTGGCTGAGGATGAACTTCTGAAGACGAGATCCTTTGACCTTCCCACTATCTTTCAGGTGATTATACCTAGCGACCATGATGTCCCGCCAGTGGATACTCCTAGTGCAGACATCCCAGACAATCTTGGAGAGGAGAGCTTCATTCTGTAAACGAGCACTCTTAATGCTGAGACCCCCATCGCTCTTTGTAGCCACAAGCTTCCCCCATTCGATCATACATGTTTTCTGACCCCAGATAAAGTTTCTAACACTCTGGTCAAGGCTGGGGTTGCATTCAAGACTGTGCGAGCCAAGGTGACCTTGCCTGCCAAGGATAGAGTACAATTCGCCCAAGTATTGATCTTTCCTTCGATACTGTTCAGGAGGTTAAGATAAACAATTTTGTTTGAGCGCTCGTGAACAATGTGGACTCCTAGGTGGCGTCCCAGGTTTCCAGTCTGCTCCATTCCCATGCGACGACAAACCTTTCTCGTAGTCACCCTGTCAACGTTCTTTGAGAAGAAGATGGTTGATTTATCCTTGGAGAGCATCTGCCCTGAGGCTCTGCCAAAATCCCGCAGACATTGTAGCCTGAGATACGGGCGCTTCACTAAATAACACAATATCGTCCGTGAAACAGGTATGGGTAAGCACATGGCCTTTTCTAGAAGTCTGGAGAGGAGACCACTTCCCCTCCTCCGATACAACCACGATAGCTTGACTCAACCTCTCCAAACACATCACAAAGATGTATGGGGATAGCGGGTCTCCTCGTCGGACACCCCTCGTAGGTTTGAACGACGAAAGCCTCTCTCCCTGCCAAGCCAGGGCAATCTCCTCTGAGGTGATGATATTCATAACAAGTTGAATGAGCTTCTCAGGAATGGCCGTTCACCGGAGAGTATCAACGATGAAGCACCACTCCATTCTATCATACGCTTTAGCCAAATCGATCTTCACAGCCATACAGGGTTGCCTAGAGGTTCTAGTTCTCATCAAGTGAATAACTTCTTGAACTAGGATGATGTTGTCAGCGATCCGTCGATCGGGGATGAAGCTACTCTGAAAGGGCGAAATCCAATCATCCATGAACGATTTAATTCTTTCAACCACAATCTTAGACAACAATTTTAGGCTCGTGTTGTTCAGAGCAATGGGTTTGAGCTGATGACAAGTATTAGGGATCACCACTTTGGGGATAAGGATAAGAGTGGCATTTGCCATTTCAGGAGGGATGGCGTTACCTGCAAAACAATCGAGGACAGTTAGCTTGATGGACTTCTTAATCTTAGGCTAGTTGTTCTGGAGGAAACCAACATGCACCCCATCAGGTCCCGGACCTTCGAGGGGTTCATCTTCGTAAGGTCGGCATAGATCTCCTCGTCATCTGGGATGGCATCAAGATTTGTGATAGTGCCCGCAGGAAGCATGGGAAAATGTCTAAGGTAGTTCACGACGGTGATCAAGGTGCTGCTATTAGCCTGACTCTTAAATAGGGTCTCGAAATGGCTTTCGACCCGGTTCTTCAACGAGGTTGGATCATCTACCCAGTTATCATCAATGTCTTTCAGCTTCGTGATCACATTCACTCTCCTTCTGTCCCGACCCATAGCGTAAAAGTATTTAGTATTCGAATCCTCCAGTTTCATAGTCATACCTAGCTTTCTGCTTCCACTCGACCTCCTCCTGATTCAGGATCTCGAGGAATTCTCCTTGTCTGGCAGCAAGAAAGTCGTCCATCTCTTTGGTGTAGCTGTCACTCAGGCGAGACTGAAGATAGGCTATAGACCTCAACAACCAATCCTTCCTATCTCTCTCGGCTTTCCTTTCCTCTCTATCCCATTTACCTGCTACCTTCTTGAAGTTGCTTATAGCACCAGTGAGGTTCAAGTTACCATTCGACGACTGGTTTAAAAATCCTTGAAGGAGGCACGTTTAGACCAGGTCACACTAGTCTTCAAGAACGAGGGATATTTCCTTTGGATAGTACAACTAGTACGAACCGTAATCGGAGCATGATCAGAAGCGACTTTGGGAAGAACTTCAACATGAGTGCGAGGAAATCTAGCAAGCCACTCATGGTTCGCCATCGCTCTATCCAGGCGTTCCTGTAGCATGCCCCTTTTAAAGGTCATCAGAGTGCCAGACGCACCAAGGTCTTCAAGGCCAACAACATCAAGAGCCCCCGAGAACTCTCTGCAACTGCTGAAGTTCATGCTATGGCTTCCAATCTTCTCGTGAGGGTGGATGACGACGTTGAGATCGCCCCTCACTAGCCAAGGTAGGGAAGATGCTGCTCCAATGGTCCCCAAATGGTTCCACAGGAAGCGCCGCTTCGTTTGTTTTGTGCTTGTGTAGACAATTGTTAATAGACATTTGTTGTTGATCATACAGTAGATGAACTGCTTATGGAGCGCCAACACCTCTACTACTCCAACCCTAGCTTTCCACAAAATCCAAATTCCTCCAACAAAACCGATGGCTTCCACTCTGTGAGAGTGTTCATATCCAAGGTGTCTGATAATACGGTCAACAATATTATCACTAGTTCGAGGTTCAACAATACCTAAGATGTCGATGTGGTATTTATGAGAGAAATCCTTTATTGTATTCTTGATATCTTTCGAACAGATACCCTGCACATTCCAAGATGCATAGATCGAAGGATGGAGGTTTTGTGGGCTTATCTCGCCCTCTTTGTTCTCAAGTGGGTTTTTCCTTCCCCTCTTCCTTGAACCAGTGCGGTTCGGCTCTAACACCTTCCTGTTCTGCAGATGGACTCCCACACTACCTTTTAAGGGGATCTGTGACCCCGTGCATGGCCTCGAATGGTCATTAGAGCCGAAATAGAAGGTCATAGGAGAGGATCCATGGTTTTTCTCGCCTGTGACAATCACCATGCCATCCTCTTCTATGACGTTAGCCACATGGGTGTTCTCTTTACCTGCCATACCTCTCAAGGTCCGGTTACTTGCTTGTCTACCTTGCTCATTTGAGATAGTCTGCAAGGGAGCTCTGACCTTCTGAGGATGTGTCTGGCTCTTTTTTTGTTCTTATCCTTCCGCTGTCTCCAATCGATGCCCGTAACACGGTCAACAACTCCATTCAGGTCGCCTTGCTCCTCTTCTTCTCTAGGGATAGGTTATTGAATTTGTTTGCTGTGTCAACCCCAATCTTCCCCTCATGCTGACCTCTCCTTGGTTTGCACTGGTACGGTCTGGCATGTATCGCCAGAGTGAACTCGCCCGAAGGGGAAATCTCCTTGGTCAACACTTGGTCTGTGTTGCCTGCATCCTTCAACTTCTGTGCTTCAATCTGTGCTTCAGTTCTCTTCCTGCACTCCATATGCCCCAAGCAACCGTAGTGCATATAGATGGATGGTAGGTTTTCATACTTCAGACTATACCATTCTCCTTGGATGAAAACCGTGGGAATTAAGGGCTTGGTTGAATCCAGCTTAACAACCAGTCTGGCAAACTTCCCTCACCGCTTGAGTTCCATATTCGTGTCCACCCTCATCGTCTCCTCGATGTGATCTCCAATCTCCTCTAAAAATCTCTTCTGATATAAGAAGATAGAAAGCTTCGGAATCTGAACCCATGCAACGATATTTTTGGGATTTCGACGGGGTAAAACTAGGATCCCAGGGCTGAATACTGAGGTAGGATCCCATTAATGGCCAAGGACCTCCTGTCAGCGCCTTGAGGTAGTCATCCTATCTCAGTAATTGCACTAGGAAATAGTTATTCTCCAGATAGATGAGACAAAAATTATCCACGGGGTTCCACATCGTTTTTATTCTCTTCTGCAGCATCATGAACCCCACCTCTCTACCCAAAACCTTCACAACCACCGTGTATTGCCATAGAGTCATCAAACTGTGCATTTCCCCTTTTCTATCTCGAAACATAGCGAACCATCAATTTTCTTCACCACTATATCCTTCTTAGTCAGATCTACATTCATATCTTCGAATCCCATTATAGAATCCATCTCGAGACCTTAAGCACCCGACGTGTAGGACACCAGCCTCCGAGTGTCTTCCTTCCGCGTGGAGTTCCGATCCGAGGAGGGGAGGGGCGGGAAGGTATTGCCGCCTGGAGAAAGATGATCAACTTCCATTGCTCCATCCTGTCTACTGGGTCTTTGTTGTTGGGTAGTATCTCTTCCCGCTCTAGTAAAGTCCAGTGTAATCCCCACGCTCTCCAGGGTTGCTGCCTGTGTATGTCCGGACGCCTGCAAATCCGAATTGTCAGTTGCCATCTCCTCCGGATGTCTGTACCCCCGTCCTCCAAACCATCCCCGACCGCCTCCCTCGAGACCTAGCGTCATCGCGCCCTTTCCCCTTGCACCTCCCCTTTGTTAATGGGTGATTGCTCCTAATTAGGGAATCCTTCCCACACCTATCACAATGCGTCTTGTGATTTACCTATTCATTTATTCACATGTTTCGCCATGCTTTTGACCGGTGCTAGTTCGTTTATTATTCACTATACATTCTATCGATGATTTACCTACTTTTGCTTCACCATGCTTCTTATCAGTGCTTACATCTCTTGCAAAGGTTGATGGCAAGCCTCCTTAGACCATTATCTACAACGCTATTGCACCCACCTCCATCTTCAAAATGAATTGGAGATAATTACTTACCCAATGAGTTCAATCTATACAATTCTTAAATCCAAAGACAAGTTAAAGTTCAAGTAGAAGCTTGCTAAGGGTAACCCTGAGTGAAAACATTGGAACAACCAAGTCAAGAACTAGTTCTTGTTTGTAGATTAGTATGTAACCATCTATACCTTCCAAATACATATTTCACAAAAATGCCAAAGATCTGTAGGACGTCACTCGTAACCACTTTACCCAAGAAAAGAACGTCATGCATATCTACAAGATTTGGGACAAATTGTTTACTAAACATTAGGGGGATCAATGTCTAGATGAGTAATAATATTCTGTTGCCCTTTCACAACAAAGAGATTTCTTCCAGCCCATTACTTCCGATAAACAAACAAAAGAAAGAGCCAACCTTATCGCTACAAAGTTTCTCAATGACCTTCACTTGGCTTATGGCCCTGTTTGCAATGTAATCTTGGTTATAGACTAGTTTCCCGCTCCAAAGGGCACCTATTCTCGTCTACAACAATTTGATGTACAACTACAGCTAAGCTAGGCTTTGCTACATGAACCACAACTTGCTATGGCTGCTGTGCCTTGTTGGCGAGGACGTGGCCCTAGACTAAAATGTACCTTATGCAACAAAATTGGTCATCTGGGAGAAGTGCTATAAGAAGTGCATGCATACAGAGCCGACACTGCTCATGCTGCTCATACAACGGACAATTCATAAGCCAATCAATTTCCTCTTCCGAATATGAACGGTGACTACAAGCCTCTCAAAATTCTCAAGGATTCAAGAACTCTATTGACTTTGTAGATTGTTGCAAAATCTTCAATGCATCTGGCCTCCAACCAAGGTATCATGGACCCATCCATTATAGCATTCAGTTTTCCGTGGATTGTCGACTGGGGCTACACAACATGTCACGAGTATCTAACATCCTTTTCACCCTAGAATCCCATATTCGACATTCCTCTATCACACTAGCTGACAGATCCGTTAAAGCTGGATATTGTGGCAATGTGAATCTTTCACCAAATCTTCAACTTTAGTCTTTGATTTAATGATAGTCGCTAAACTTGTTGATTCTTTTAACAATTACATAACCTCGGATAGCCATGGCTTCATGTTGCAACCTTTAGGATTGCTGAAGTTTAGAGATGATTGCTTGAGTTATAGAGTTTGTGACTTTCACTACTTTGGTGATGGATGTAGGGACATCAACAATACACTCTCTTTTAATGTTCACTCCTTCATCTTGACTAGTGCTACAGACACCCATCTTTGAAGAAATTCAAATGGTGTGAATCACCTCTATCTACTTGGAAAAGTTTCCCTGCTATTTTTGCCAACTAGGATAGCACCATAGGATTTCTTTTCTAATGCAAAACTATTACATGTCCGATAGACATTTTCATTCTTGTTTAAAGTGACATATGCTATCCTTTTTTGAGCCACATATTTAAATGATTTTGACATTTTATCACGTGTCTCAATAACTTATCGAGGTTGACTTTACTATATATGTTAAAATCTCGAGATGAAATCTTTGGTGTGTTCCAATCTTTTTATAAGAGGGTTAAAACTTAGGTTAATATCTCCATTAAGGCCTTCTGCACTAATAATGCTTTGGAATATTTCTTTGGAACTGTGTCAGTCTCATATGGCCGAACCTCTCGTGTCATTTGACTCGGGATTAGCAGATTCTACAATACCCTAAAAGTGGACCAGGGCTATATCTCCTCTATAAGAACCCCATTCTGCAGACATCAACTTGCTATGCTGAAGCTGATTGCACTGGATATATTAATGACATGGGATTTACCACCAGCATCTGTGCACACTTAGGACATCACCCTATCACTAGGAGAAGCATGAAACAATGATAGTTGCTCGCTTAAGCACTAAAGCAACCATGGATCATGCAAGTTGCTATATCCAATGAGTAACATCCGTTCTTCAAGAATTGGGTCTCCCTGCTACTACTCAGCCAATATCAAATGTGACATTCAAGCTGCAATACACTTTGCAAACAATCCTGTTTTCCATGAACCCATCAAATATATCGAGGTTGATTGTCATTTTGTACGAGATTTGATTCATGGCAAGAGAATTATCACTCCTTATGTGAAGATTGGACATTCGATTGCGAATTTACTACCATACCTTTTCCTGCTTTCAATAATTTGTAACAAGCTGGGAATACACGATGTGTATTCTCTAGCTTGAAGGGTGACTGTTAGAGTCATTAGAGTTAGTGGGCCTAGCTTTACTGAAACCCATTGCTAATGATTTAGTTTATCTTACGTTATTCCTCATGTACAATTTGTCTCGGTCCTGTATATATAGGATCCATCATATTAGCAAGTGGCTGGAAATAGAAACTCTATGACTATAACAATCATTGTCATCCTCACTCCTAACCATATTGGGGTCGGTTGTATGAATGCTTCTTCTGCATTTAGCTCTGTAATGTGTCTTATCATATTCTCATCAAGATGCAAAGATAAACAAATATCTCTTTTTAAGCTTTTTCGAAGTTAATTTAGGTCTGCCTACTCTTCTTTGAATTGGTACTTGATCAATAGCCTTGCTTCGAATTGGTGTATGTGTCAACATTTGTTCCACTGTCAATATATGTCATTATATTTTGTACGAGATCTAATTCATACCAAGAACATTCAGTATAAGCTAATCACTGTTGAATACTGAAAAAGAGAACTGTAATTATAGACCATAATTATTATTTAGTTCTTGATGCTAAGATGGATAGTTGACGACCTTTGTTCTATGTAACCTGGAGTCAGTCACATATGGCTTCTGGACATATCTTTAGAGTATATACATGGCATGGTTGTAAACATCCTTGAATGTGGCATCAAGTCCTTGAATTCTGCCATTGTTCCTTCTGAGGGGTCACGGGGTTGGTAAAGGTAGATCCTTAAGTCTTTTAGCTTATGGACACTATAGATTGTGGCATTACGATGATCTAGGTATGGCAAAATACTCGTATCTCAAACCACCTATCTGGGAGACAATCGGTGAAAGGCCATGTCTGAATTAATGTAAGGAATTCAGGACTTGTTTGACAGTTGGGCTATTGTGGATACATTGCCTGACAACGGTAGAGGTTGTATCTTGCCGCTTGATCTAATCTACCTTAAAAAAACCATGCAAATTGGTCTGTTATACTTTTTACAAAAGCTGTTCAAAATAACGCTTTTTTTGCTGAGGTTTCAGGACGGTTGTTCTCTACATGAACGCTGCTAGCAGAGTGCTGTAAGACAGCGGCAAATATCCAGTTTCATGACTCCTAGTTGGTCCCAGCAGTTGACAGTGACACTATATTGTTGGGCATTGCTGAACATGCTGGCGCTATGTTGTCAGCAACTATTTGGTGTAATAATTCATTAAGAGCAAATTATCGACAACTGTGTTGTTTGCTTTTGGCATGAAAACTATTCAGTTTGCTCCATCCTCCTGTGTTTCAGTTCTCGGACGTGCCGATTTGTTAAGAATATTATATTACAATCTTCCCTTGGTTCTGCAAAGTTAAAATGCAACCTGCCAACTTGAATGATCCATTACATGCCTTCTCTCTCTAGGTTCAAGAACTGGTACATGTTTAATCTGTCACGCTATACAAAGGATAGGACTATAGCATATATTAATTTTTTCCTAGCTGCAACAACAAGCATCCAAACAGCTGTTTGCCGAACTCGTGAGAAACTGTTTGGTGTAATAATTCATTAAGAACAATTTTGAACATTGTGGTGGCATTCTTTGGCATGAAATCTTCTCACTTTGCTCCATCCTGCCGAGTGTTTCAGTCCTCCAGCGTGCCAATCTGTTACGAATAGCTCTTACCTTGTAGCCTTGGTTCTAAAATGTGCAAATGCATCTTGTCAAATTGAAATATTAACCACAGGCTCTAGGTCTCAAAATTGCTGGTAGATTTTTAATCTGTTACTTATAAATGATGAGACTGTAGCATATTAAGTTTTTCGTAGCTTGCCAACAACAGCCGAGCATCCCCCCCCCCCCCCCCCCCCCTCGCTGCGGGAATGTTTCGCCTATAAACGAAGTTTGTATAGTTTGTCAATTATGCATTCAGTTATATTTTGGGGTTTACCTTTTTTGTTAATATGACCAAACCTTAGTTTCATAGATCCGATATTGCAGCACTGAAAATAGTGCTGCTGGTTAAGGCTTTAGCAAGTGGGCCAAGGATTTCCTACGTTGCCTATGACACCATTCTGCAAAAGAAATTTTGAGGAAGTTCAAGAATTTTGAGTACCTTTTTTTAGCAATATAGGAGACATTGAAAATTTGGAATATGGTATCGAAAGAGCTCTTGTTATTTGTATACAAGCACACACACAACCTATGATATTCATACAACGTTTACTTAATCAAATTAACAAAGATGTAAATTGTCTAGAAAATTTGTAGGTTGTAGATTTGTGTTGACTAGGTGATAGCACAGGGTAATACTATGAACTACTATACAAAAATGTAGCTCCATAATGAATGGTTTCAATTGACGATATCATCGAAATTTATTGGAAGTTTGATAAAATCGAAAATCATCATGGTTAGTTTTTTGATTGCAACGTCAAAATTTTCATGGAAGGGGTTGCCTAGGCCTAGATTAAATGCTGACTTTCAAAACCCAGGTACTCTACAAAGAAATGATACAGGCAACCACGTATTACTTCCTTGGGCGTTAGGGCAACATGCAAACTTGCTGAGTTGTCATGGCAGTTGGCAAGTTGATGTTGGGATGGTAGCCTGCCTACACAAAGAAATAATAGAAAATGCGGCGTGTCTAGTCCAAATGTTTCAACCTTTGGAGTGATTGGAAAATCATATAATCTTTGTCAGACTTTTTTTTCGATAGAAATCTTTGTTAGACCTTTGTTGTGTTGACATTTGCAAATATGGTTGGGTTGAATTATAGTACCATTTTGTTTCCAAGTACCCAGATTTAATATAAATTAATCCAAATATAAAGGTAATGTTCATAAAATGGGTAATTATGACCATTCTCTTTTAAGGTCACGCCAAAATGTCTAGTCTTAGTCATCAATTGTAAATCTAAATGTTTTTAATCATGAATTTTGTTTTTTAAGCTTCATCAGTGGCAAACAAAGGCTTGGGACACATCCCAATGACTTGTATGTTTTTTTATTCCAACAACATTTCAAATATTTGACCAATCCTACTCATTCTGGTCTAGTTTATATCTTCAACTTTATTTTTTTAATTGAGAAAAGAAAAAAAGTACAAGCTCTTTAGCTATCTACCCCTCCTCCAACCTACTCATGCACACACCAACATCATTTTTTCCAACTCCCTCAATCTCCCAAATACCCCTACCCCTCTCTCCTATTTCCCCTCCCGTGACATTCACATCTCTCTTTCTCTCTCTCCCCTACTCCCCTCCACTCACACATCCAAATCTTTCTCTTTCATTTACACACATCATACTCTCATTACATCCTCTCTCAAAATGTAAACCTTAAAGGATTGAAAAACTTGGTAGGTTGTGTTTACTCCTTAGCCATGGTGCCACGATTTGAATGGCATGGGGAGAGATAAGAAAGGGCCCATAAGTGACCGTGCCTCACTTAAAGGAGGGAGATGAGGATGATGTAGGCGAGACAATGGTAGGTGTGAAAGTGCAACACCAATATGTAGGAACTGTTATGGAGATCCGAGCGAGATGATATACATGTGGATACTAGTGGGGTTGGTTCATCATGGGGGATCCATACAACTATAGTTTTGGAGATTGAGTTAGACAATTCACGACTGAAGTTGTTACCAAATAGCTAAATTGTTTTGTCTAATATATGTGATGTTTGGACTAAATCTGTATAATTTATTGAAGCTCGTACCTAATGAACAAATTTGAATGCATTACCATCCTATTGATCATGCCAAGCTCTGCACCCATTTTTTGATCGCAGCCATACTCCACACCTAACTAGTAACTGATACGAGGAAGAAATAAATTTAATCAGCTTGACAAGTAAGAAATTATAATGATATAAACTATAATTGCTGAAGAAACATGCGAGTAACTAGAATAAGAGATCTTAGTTCTAGAAGTTTTCATGATTTTAAAATATTATTGTCTCTAACTCCCAAAAACACTTCTTGCTCAATATTTCATGCTATAAGTTGGTAAAACCATTCATTACCTACTTTTTACATAATTGTGTTTTGAAAATATTCAATGCAAAGAAATCTCTTTCAAATATTGTTGTAGCCACCTGTGATATTAATGCCAATTATATGCAACAATAAACTAATGAAACAACCATATTTGTTCATTTGCTATCATCTTAATAACAAGAGTACTAATCACAATATGAAAATTGAAATCTCTTTACAACATGAATGCATAGGATCAAACTTGAGCAAACATAGGAACACTTTTAATCATAATACACTTGAGCAAACAAAAGAACATTTTCATGATCAAATTTAGATAAATAATCTCTTAGGTCAAATTAAGCACTATATATCAATAACTCTATACATATATATCCTTATATTGGACATTCACCATGACAAAATTGCATTACTTCTAATTATACCTATCTCAACATGACAATAATGATAATGAATAACCCATTGGTGCTCAAACCTTGAAGAACATCTAGTTGGTTTCACATCTTTAATATTTTGATAGTGGCGTTGCCTTTGCAACACAATATTATTACAACTACTAAAAGCGCACCCATCCACTATCTCTATGGAAGAATTTCTTCAGTAGGTTATACAAACATCATTTCATTAAAAATTCCTTAATTTTTCTATATACAAGACATATTAGTTTAAGGTTATCATAAACACATGATAGAGAGAAACTAGACTATTCCATTATTTGTATAAAAGCTAATGCTTTGGCTGTATTGCTTGGATCAATCTATTCACAAGAGATAATTGTTAGAACCTCAACAAATGAATTTCACAGTTTAAAAGTACATATTTGATGAACTAAATATCATTAGGTCTTTCTAGACCGTGTCCTTGATATTTGCTACATCATATCCTTGTCTTCCTAATAACCCACGTCATGTTATATAAGAGGCTCCATTATATCCTATCCTCATTGGTGATATGCAAAAAATAATCCAAAGTAGATTTTTAAAAGCAATTTAAGAATCATTAACACACACAATATTGGTTAACATTTCATTAGCTTTTCATCATTGATTGGAAGCATATATGGACAAGTTTAAGTTTATGATAATTTATCTAGTACTATAGTCTTACTAATTTAAAGTTTAAAACATATAACATACAATAAATAAGTAACCTTGCAATAAAAGTCATTTCCTCCTTTAGTAATGCATTAGGGGACTTGTTAACAATATACAAAAATAAATATGTCCAAATTCATCAATAATACCTGTATGATGGATTCTACACAAGATTTCACCAAATTAATTTTGGTTACTAGATAATTCCTTTAATTATTCATGAGATCATTTTTGTTAAGCATACATGAAACTTCGTGATTATTATATTTGATAATTCTACAAAACCTTGGATATTTTTTCTAATTTTTGGATTCGAAGACTCATCATGTCCATAAACAATAAGACCAATAGATAAAAACCAACTACACAAAACATACTAGTAGGATGAGGTCTATATGTCGTATCCATATTTCTTCTACTAGGAGAGAACATACATGACACACTTTATCTCTAACTTTTGAATTCCTCTATATCCTTAAATTATCAAGAGCATTGATAATTGCACCTAGATATTCCTTGACAACTTCCATAGCTTTTATCAATTGCTAGAACATGTCTCTGTGAAGGCCTCCATCTCAAGGAATCACCTGCCAATTTATCAATGAGATAATGGTAAATGAAATAAGATGTATATTTCTTCACACTATATTCCAACCAATATAACACACTTCCTGAAAGTTCTTCTTAAATCTTCCCCTCATTTTGTCTCTAATTGCACCTCAAACCTTTCAATTAGTTTTCAAAGTCCTAGATCAATAATAATAATATGTAAATTTAAATAAAACTAGCATGATGTTTCTTAGGTGCATACATACTTGCATTGGGTGCTAAACTCCTCACATGCTCATCACTTTTTGACATGGGTGTAAGGAAATTCATCATTTTATGTATCTATTTCTTAGTTGAAATAGTGTATCACACATGCAAAAGCTAGAAAATCACATAAATTTTCATCCAGATTAAGTGATATGTTTTCATAAATTGTATATACTTTTATTATGTCATATACTTTTGTTAAAAAGTAAAACATAAACAAAATCCTAAAGTAACTGAAATCTGAATTTAGGCATGAAGTTTTACTAGACTTGCATGTTCGTTAATCGCTATTATGGTGTGAACAAAGAATGCACAATTATCAACCAATGCTCGCCTCTCACACTACATGGTACAAGGGTTTTGTGAGGACCATACCTATATTATATAGATAAATCCTAATCTATAACAATGAATGTGTGTTTAAATATTGATCTATCTTAGTTGACAATCAAAACTATAATTTATGTCAACCAACTCATCTTGACATGATGACTGAATCATCATTGCTTAACCCCTAAGCAATGAGAATCACAAGGTTCTTGTGAATTGGATAGTTAGTTGATGATAGAACCTTTGTTAAACTCCTCAATATGTTCTTTTAAGGACATGGTTGATGTTAATCGATATGAAAAGTGAATTTAGGTCTATGTTGAACATGATATACATCGTCTAATTGTAATTAGCTAAATTTTTGAGTTGGAGAGGTTTTGTGGTTTGATATTTTGTATTGGTTTTTTGGGACCTTGACATAGATATGTTTGAGGACTTGCATTGATGCTAGTTATACCTGGCTGTCATCAACCTTGGTGACCAATGCCAATGTGGCCTCAACCCAAGTGGTTGATTCTAGCCTATTTTATGTATATTTTTTATATATCAAAAATTAAGATATTAGGCTTTGACCTGAGGTATATGTAGATCTATTTAGACCTGTAGAACTAAAATCACATTGTTAATGTGTAATCAAACCCCCAATCCAAGCTAAAGGAAGAGGGTTTAGGGGAGTATAAACTATAATACGATAAAGTTTCAGGTCAGCTTGTAGATTCTAATAGAATCTTGGGATGTTATGGTAATTTTCTTATTTTCTCTTGATATTCCATATCTATTTCCTACGTATTCTCCTCGTGGGTGTAAATTATTTAAAAGAATGCATTCATGCCCTGTTCATATATTCTTCTATTTACTCTTTATTTTAGACTCTTGAAGTATAAGAAAGATAGAGGACACCCTTCTTATAACATCTTTGATCTTTGAGGGATTTTGGGATGAGAAGAGTTCAACCAAGAGTATTCTCTTCTATAGGTAATTGATTTTATTCCTCTCTTGAGAATTACAGATAATTCTCTCGTCATTTATGATATTCATGACATATAATTTCTAAAATTTCTCTAGTTCTACTTATTTTAGAAGATAAAAAGAAAATAAGGAAAACATTATGGCATGTTTCTATATGAAACATAACATATATGATTTTTCTACAAAATTATTAATGAATTCCATGATTTCCCCCCAATTTATCTAGACAAGAAAAAGATACATGCTATGTACATATAATACAAAAAATTAACCTCTAAACAATCCATAAATAAAGTAACCTCGCTCAATGAAATGATAAAGATAACAATTAATACTGCTTTTGTTGAAGTCCGAATAGATGCTGAAAAAGGTTACATACCAACAAAAGTAAGTTATTAAGTAACGACCAACATCAGCCTTTGTTATTGATTTTGTTAAAAAAGCTAGTAAACATAATAACATATCGGATGCCACTTACCTTTTGATGGTGTTTAGATTGTTCATTAGAGGAAACTTATATGGGCAGGGATCAACCATAATATCTATGCTAGTTGTTGTCAAGTAGTCGATGCCCTATGTTATTCAGGTGAATTACCAAGGCGATGATTGTGATTATGATAATTTATAGTTCATATCCTGATAGATGGTTGATCTACTGTGTCATACTTTGTTCTTGGGAACCCCTTCTAAGAACCCAGGATGAAGATTGTGTAGCGAGGGTGATGTGCCCCTACTCCACCAGATGTGGCAACCTGAAGGTGGGCTGTATGACCTAATTATATTGAACTTTAGAATCCTTTTACTTTATTTTTGTAATATTGACTAATTTTGTGTCATTCTAAAATAGACCGTTATTAATGTAAAACATAACTCAAGACGCTACATGTTTTTACAGACACCATGCTTGGCCCTCCTTGCAAAGCTCACGATTGGATACAACTGCAGGAGGTCCCAAATAGCCATACCATGCCATCTAGACATACCCATATATAATATCATCCCAAAATCGTTCGCAATCCATCATTAAATCAACAACACCATCTTTTGCAGCATGTTAATATAGCCACATACAAATATGCGCAGATGTAGACATATTTCCAAATTTTCATGTTGTCATAAACCTACAAATATCCCAAAGTGGCAGAAGTCCACTATAGGCGCGCAGCCGCTATACACATAGGCATACACTTTCAAATATCTTAATGCAATAGCAGCAACAACCTAAACTAGCTCACATCTGTTCCGCTTCAAGCTTGAAGCCTAGCACATGCCCATAAGATTTATGTGTCTACGTATATTCTAGGCTATTACGAGACAATTTGATGAACTGTTAATAGTCACCTAAATCTCACTTGAAACTCAAAACTACGCACCTATACTCTGAGCTACACACCCTTCTTTATAAATAAGGTGCCATTTTGACATTAGAATAGAGTTTTGGGCCTGAACAAAGCTAGAGCTCCTCTCACCACTCAAAGAGCTAAACCTAGAACCAGAGACCCTAAGCTGCTGTCTGGTTCTGGTTCTGATCTGGACTAGGTACTAATTCTGACTAAACCAGTCCAGTTCTAGTCTTGTTTTGTTTGATAGAAACCGGACTGATGGGTCCGTTTCAGATTCCGTAATCTGCTAATTCAGACTAAGTCAATCTTGCTCTTAACATGATTTCAGATCCCAGTCCAATTTTGACTGTCTTTCGTGTTATTTTATTTTTATACGTCAAACTGAAAAACACAAGTAAAGAGGCCAATCTAATCTAACGAGTGCTTGCAATGGGAGGAGTCATCAAACAAAAATAGGTCCGAATCCGGATACACTAATCTGGATCTATCGACTAACTCAACCTGGATTTCATAATCTGGATCTCGAATCGAAGAGGGGCCAAGGTTAGAAGCCAATAACCCAACTAACTAAAAATCAACACCTAGCTACTTCTGACTAGATCTCCTTGACCTTGCTAAAGCATGGAGGGATGTCCTCAACAAACTCCCAAACCTATAATGGAGCAAGGTAGTAACAACATAACAAAAGTTCAACCTCTTTTTAATTTTTGTATAAGATTTAGGGACGAAGCGACAAAATGAGAATCCGAGGATGTCTTAATTGTTATAGTATTTGTATTTTCTTCTTCCCTTTTAAATTTTACCACATACTAGTGACACATTTAATTTTCAATAAATTTTCCGCATTATTTTACACTCGTTTCTCTTCTGGATAGGCAATACCACGTCCATGGGTGCATTTAGGTGCCTAACACATTCCTAATGCACAATAAGATGCCTCATATTGAATCTAAGAGCGTGGATTAACCCAAGAGCGAAGTGAGGATTTGAATGTTGGGGGGGGGCAAAATATGTTTTAAAGATATATTTTTATATCAAGCTGTTAAGCTTACACGACTTCTTATACCAGGTTGTTAATTCAACATAAATTCTTTCTCAAATATTGTATCTCAAATCTCATACTATCAAATGAGATATAATATGTAAGCATTTTAGAATGTGAACTACGAATGAAGCCCTTGTAATATTTGTTGAGATATTGATTATGATAGATTTTTTTTCTTTGGTAAATTCTTTTCATGAAAACACAATAAACATGCTGTCTTCTTATATTTCTCTTAGTATTTTTAGGATGAAGACTACTCTCTAATGATTACATGAGATTTTATAAAAGATTTTTCTTATATTTTTTGATGGTTAAAATCCTATGATGGATGACTTATAGTTCATATATAATAGTGAACATATTATATCTTACAAAGCATGTATTGATCCTCTTTTAAGTTTTTGACAATCAATTTCTGTATACTCTTAATATAAAAGATAAAAATTCTTTGTATTTAAATTTTTCTAGCTATATCAAATATTTGTGATATTTGCATTGTTCACAAAGTATTTAGTCCCAAAGCCAATGTGAGAACTCATTACACTAAACGAGATTACTCAAAACATAAAGCACAATCAATCACCAATTAACCACATACCCAAAAATATAGATAAATTAAAACTAATTTCAACGTCAACACCTGCTTAGAAACATTTGCATAAGAGCGCAACATCTTTCTTTTATCCATACTATGCCAAGAATTTGATACAAATTATTCCATCGCCTTAGTCACAACATATATGCACAAGAGAACAATATTCATATATGCCACACAAATAAGCATTAATATGCTAACAAAAGTTTGATTCGTTTGAAACACCATATACACACTTTTCCTGCCCGGACCTGAGAGTACAAGGATGACTCTTGGACACACTAGATATCTAATAAACTTTCTTAAAGATTCATTACTATAGCTCCTCTTTGCTTCCACACATTTGTTTTCGTCACTTCTAATTACCTAAAAAAAATTGTGGCAAACCACAAGGGTGAGACCCATGTCCCAGTAAAAGATATAACCTCCAACAACGCTTATTGATTATAATATTGTAAATAGTAGATAACTGAGCAGTTGGAGTTTTTAATAATCAATTGAACAGATTGAACAGTTCAAGTATGCTAAAAGAATTAAGCAATTAATCTTAGCAATAAGTATGATTATCAATGTATATATAGATAACAAATAAATCCATTTCTCTAGATAGATATCTACTCAAATTTCATCAAACTGCATCTAATAATAGTCATCATCATTAATCTAACTATCATCATATTCCTTGCTAACAATAATCTAGTAGCATAAGCATCCCTGTCATCATGAATATGTCTAGTAACATAACATGGCTATCAATATTGACATCTCAAATAAAGGAAGCATATCTATATCATTAGTAGAACTAACAACATAAAATAATGAACTACATAGTCATGATTAGAAGTTTAAGCATTTCTAATTACATAGGCATGTCTAGCAATATTAAACATAGCTAGCAGCAACATGGCTATCAATATTGACATCTCAAATAAAGGAAACATATCTATATCATAAGTAGAACTAACAACATAAAATAATGAACTACATAGTCATGATTAGAAGTTTAAGTATTTCTAATTACATAGGCATGTCTAGCAATATTAAACATAGCTAGCAGCAACATCTTAACCATTAATATCAATATATTTGACAACATAAGTATGTTTACAACATGAGAATAACTACAAAATAAGGATATCTATTATCTCTTATTGTACTATACATTATCTCAATGAAAAGAAAGAAAATAAGGGTTGTCATCTAATATGAAGCGTTGTCTATAACCCTAAACATATGTGCTACACGAGTGTCTTACATCTTTTATTATGCCCTAAGGAAATTGAGGATACCACTCAAAATCCAACTGACCAATGCTAAGTCAAAATCAGTGCCATACAAGATATAGGAAGAGCCGTATTCCTAATATCTTCTCCTCCCTCGATCAGTATGGGTCCTCCACAATGGCACATAAGGTCAAGCTACTAACAACCTAGTCCATCCTTGGTACAGGTCGTGACACTCTAGGAAGAGCCAGACTCCTAAGATATTCTCCTCTCCCAATTAGTATGGGTCCGCCACAACGACACATAAGGTCAAGCTGCTAACAACCTAGTCTATCCTTGGTACATGTCATGACACTAGTGAAAGGAGGTGGGTACACATACCCTACCATCCAAGGTACAACCACACTTGTCCTACAATCTTGTCAAATATATAATCACCGAGACATGACAGAAGTCGTTCTCAATCACATCAGATGTATGAGGCATGATCATGGCCATCCTCCACAACCTGCATTGTGGATGACAGTGATATATCCTCAACTTGTCACCCCCGTATACTCAACAATATGCGCTCTGAGTTTTCTTTAAGAATACTCGTTTCACCATCTGGCAAGTTCTGACACTCAAATGGATCTATGGCACATGACACTACATGATTATAGTTTCACTTGATTAGTTATGCCAATTGGATGAATTAAGATTGCATCAAACAAGTAGACATACAAACCCTAATTCACTTCTAGCAAGCATATAAATATTAGAACTTGAAAAAATATAGAACATATGAAACATAATTTCTCATCTCATCATCACATGGTACATTCACTTGCCATTCATGGGACTACACTAGTCATCATACTATCACAAGATATAAATCCTTTTCACAATATCACAGGATATCAACCCTTATCAACACAAGAGGATTACACCTCATTCAGGGCTCAACCATGCCCAAAGGTCATTAAGACCATCATACTATCACATGATATAAATCCTTTTCACAATATCATAGGGTATCAACCCTTATCAACACAAGAGGATTACACCCCATTCAGGGCTCAACTATGCCCAAAGGTCATTAATACCATCATACTATTCCCTGCAAGATCAACATTATCTTTGCATGCCTTATAACAAGGCTCAACAACATTACTTACATATAATACACTGGATCAACACAATACTGCATTAATGAGCTAGGAGATATTCGTAAAAAATCATAGAAGGGTTATATTAACATCAAGAACATTCCTTTATTACATCAACATGCAAGGAATCTAGATATGATTAACCCTCATTATATTCATAATACACATGTTTAGCATAAGAAAGTATCGACCATGTGGATATGATAACCACCAATTAACATATTAAGATTATGATCATATTAAGGAGGTTATTCCACCATCATTCCATTATATAAGAATGTTAAACATATATACTCATCTTTATCTATTTGCATTAGAGTTAGGTTCAACAAGATAAATCATATGAATGTTACTAATCAACATTTATACCCCAAACCCTAATGCATAAGGTGAAGCATCACCATCACATTACATACCATTCTCAAGTATGAACCCACACATAAATTAAGGTGTAGCCATTGGGTTATAACACATTAGGGTTTCAACAACAATAACAGAGTACTCTATGATTGTATTAGTCATTCAAGGACTATTCATACCCAATAAACATCATTTATTTATATTAAATCTAGCTACAATAAGCTATACCTCATTAGGGTTACATATCAACACAATATGATTATCATTCCTTCTATTCATATGAGTGAATAGGTAAGACTAACTTATTAAGGGTAATCCTCCATTTATTCCATCATCTTTCAATCCATATCTCCATACCACTATGTCACCCAGAACCATTGGATGTTTAAAAGGTAAGACCATTGGTTGTTTACATAAGTAAACACCTTGGATAAACCACCAATGAAGTCCTTAATTTGTTCTCTAGAAAGGGTCACCATCTAACCCTAGATATCCTCTGATTAACAACACAAAAAGTTCCATTGAGAGTAGGATAAAACCCACAATCGACTGTTCATTTAAAACAGACCATCCATTGTCAACAAGTAAGCTTCTTAAGTTGACCATATAAAGGAAACCCTATAAATCACATTATTAGGACCAACATATTACATTAGCCATAATTACACTTTATTTAAGGAATAAACATTAGATCTTGACCATTGGGTCAAGTTCATATGTTAACCATCAATTTTATTGTAGGTCCGACCATTGCATCAAGTGACCCAAGAAACCATTGGTCCAAGGCTTAATTGATGCTACAACTATATGATTAACTCACCATAGGTTGTGGAGACATGATACACTATTATTAGTGACCATTAATTCACCATAAGTTGTTAGATTAGCGCTATATTCATGAATCAACATTAAATATTAAGTTAATGTCGTCATTGTTTGATAACATTATTAGGGTACTTAATGATTGATCATTAAACTTCTAATTGATCCAAAACCTGACCTAAGGGGGTGACAATAGATTGTCACCATCATCTGGCACCTTTGATCTCGACCATAAATTATAATGAAGATAACACCATAGGGTTTTTGAAATGGTACCATGATCAGGTCATGGGTTTATAGAAGAAATCAACATTAAACCCTAAAATTGACCGTTGGTTGATAGGTGTTTAGCACCATAGGTTGTCAAACCCACCTGATCTAAGTTATATTATACCTTAGGAATAACATACACATTATCAAAGGTTCATATAGAACTGAAATCAGAATAGAGAACAATATAAAAATCAAAATCCAAGTCAAGTATATCTTTTTAGTGCATGAATCATCATTTTCAAGTAAGAACATGAGATAACAAGCTTATGGTAAGCAATAAACGTGGAGAAAGTTATGAAAGTTACCTCTAATGAGAAGATGAAATCCCAAAAAAAAGAAAACTCAAATAGGTAGGGTAGAAAATCCAAGCATAAGCTATGAACTCATTCATCTAGCACCTTTCTTCATCAAATGAGCAAACCGTAAGCATAAGGAGAAAGAAAGGTAGAGTTTTAGAGCTTTAGAGCAATTTCTACCATGGAACAACAAAGTTCTGACCTGGAGAAAGATAGGAGGAAGGATAACAAAGAAATAAATAGAAGAAAGAAGGGGATCCTTACTGTTTTAGGTCAAGATCACTAGAAGGAAGCTTTTTAAATCCTAAATGGAAGTCAATTACAACCCTAGATTCTTTTTCCAAGAAGCTTCCCTATTTCTTCTTCCTTGGATAGGAATTTACAGAAGCATAGAGAGAGGATGGGGTTTGTAGAAGGAGGGAAGTGGTGGAGAGAAAATGGCTCGTTTTGGTGCTTAGGGATAAGTATATAAAACTTTAAGAAAAAGAAAAAGAAAAAGTTAAAGGTCTAGTATCTTTCCAAGTGTCTATGGCTTTAAACTATTAAGAATATACAAGCACACACACAAGCAGCTCCCTCACCATCCATAGAGACAAGCTTATCCCTCATTTCTTAAATTTCTAAGCAAAACAAATAACTCATTAGGTGATAGCTACTAAAGGTAGCTCATCCATGAAGGGGTAAACCCTAAAATACCCTTGGAGAAAACACCTACAAACCAAGGATTAAATGGGCGCCCCATGGATCGACAAGATCAAGAATTATGAAAGAATATCCAAGGAACATAATGCAAGTAATAAATTACAAAGAAAACCTCTCAATTGGGTAAATTATAGAAAAGTCCAAAATGTGCATAAAATTGCATAACTTGCTCAAACAGTGTCCAAATTGGGCCAAATTTAAAACTTAAACTTATCTTAAGATTTTAAAGTATATCACAAGGTTATATTAGAGTTATAAGAATTAAATTATGATAATTAAGATTATTCAACTCATTAATCTAGTTTAGGGGCCTTACAACCAATTCTTGAAGATCTCACAATACTTTTTATGCAATAATGTATTAAGTAAAATATCTATTTTTTCCATGACAATGTGAGTTGTCTAACTATTTAATGGAGTAGAGTAGAATCCCTTATGATATCGGCTTGATTTCATAAGAATTGGGACATGCTTTGATTCTTCTTAGGTAGATGAATTATCTTGTTTTGATTATAAATTCTTCACATATCTTTCTAACTATGTATATCTTTTTATATTTATGGCAAGTTTATAGGTTGGATGGTTTTTAGAAAAAGAATAAGAAATTAAATTATATTAAAATTAATATGTCCTATATTTCATTTTGAAACAAGTTAGTTATAATTTTTATTAACAAAACTTCATATTCTAAACCTACATCAAACTTGAGGAAAATATTATAGATGTTTAACATAACTCTCAGTTTCAATACTACTTGAAAAATTCAAATATACGAACCTCTTAACCACTCTTACATTTTGATTGCATAGTGTTGATACTATATGTAAGTAAACCACATTAGTCTACCTTAAGAAAGTGTAATCACACCCATCTATACATATATTAAGAAACAACCCACAAACAACTACAACAATCTACATATATATAAATATTTTTGTCAAACTATTTATAGATTGAGAGAAAAGTTAAATATACACCGAAGAAAAATTAATCACATAAAAGTAAGAAGCTGTGCGCTACTAGAACAATTATGCTTTAGTAGGATTATAGCACATATATGTGAATATTGTGCTTGCCATTCATAGAGTTGGAGAAAAAAAATAAATATAGTTTAATGAAGAATTAAACTTACGACCACAAGTTCAAGTTTCAAACCATATATCGCTGCATCCCTACAACAATACGCGCGCGCGCGCGCACACACACACACACACACACACACACACACACACACACACACACACACACACACACACACACACACACACACACACACACACACATATATATATATATATATATATATATATATATATATATATATATATATATATATATATATATATATATATATATATATATAAACACAAACACAAACCCACACACACAACGCTGCAAACCAGCGTTAGGGGTGGTTTTTTTTATTATATATGCATTGATATTGATATCTATTTATATACCGTGCACCTATACATGTGTGCGTATATATATAATTTGAAATGCATAATTTTTGCGGACTTTATAACATGACCTATAAATGTCCAAATATGCTCAAATTTTAGATATGAGTTATTCCCAAGATGATTAAGAAGATCAACAAATTAAATTTAAAAAACAAATATTGCATCATGAAAAACTACTTGAGTGTATTCTAACCTGACTATATATATATATATATATATATATATATATATATATTCTTCATTTTTCTCTGGGGGTTTTATGGCCCCTGCTTTCCTCCTTGGCTCTGCTTCTGTATCAACCTTGTACCACTGGTATTTAGAGAGTTCTTCTTTGGTTTTTGAAGTGTTCCCGTAAATAACTTGGTGGCTACTCTTATGTACTTTAAAACGAAAATGACAACCTCATGGTCCATCCTTTTTGAGGTTTCACATAGCGGCGAATCCTCTGGGGACATTAACATCAAGGTCATCGATTACGCTTAGAAATAGGCCCAACTCATGCTTCATTAAAAGTTCTATCGTATGGCTGCTTAGAATGGGATCATCAATAACGTGAATTCCCTGACCTCTTCACGTGTTTAAAGAAATGCATACATAGGCGCTTAAACGATCTAATCCTATGTATGGATTTTCTGTCAGCTTCAATCAATCACACTTTTGATTTATCAAAGTTTTCATTTAAGTGTCCCACAAAACAAGTGCATAACCAATAGAGTTAAAATTTGGACAAGCTCATGCCCGCTTATGCGCACCGTTACGCGCAACCCAAAACCACCTTTCACCTTCAGCTGATGTTGTCACCTCTTTTCCCAGTTTTCTTCCTACTCAAATTAACAATCAACACGTGACAACATCTGCCCAAATAAATCTGCATGATAAGTTGAGGAATGTTGGTTTGAAAGGATAACGTGACAAACACTAATTGGGTGGTTGGTGGAGGTTATCTAATAGACAAAAATTTTAGTTAGCTTATAACTTGAGGAATTTTTTGATGAAATATAAATCATTAGATTTGTTATGAAAAATACATTCCAATAATACTAATATTGATATATTTTTGTGAAAACTATGATGAGAGAGAAAATTATCTTATTTAAAATTTCTAAATCATGGTGTTTACTTTAATGAAATAAAAACTATTAGATTTGTGATAAAAAATACATTCAAATAAGACTAAGGTTGAGAGGAAAGATAAGTTACTGGCTAATATAAAAAAAATAGTTAACAAATTCACAGATGAATTAGCGCCAAATGGTTAATTGACATCTTGAGATGGTCCATTGATGTCCAGAAAGGATTCATCGACATCCATAAGTATAAAAATAGAGCCTAAGAAAATATTCTACGTGCTAAATCATAGTTAAGGTAATTGGAAACTAAAAACAATATAACAACACCTAAATATGTTTGTTTGACACCCAAGCACAACTTAATGGCACCCAAAAATGATTATTTGACACTCAAACAGTTAAGAAATCCACATATGAATTGGCATCCAATAGTTAATTGACACCCAAAGATGGTTCATTGATGCTTAAAAGTAGTTCATTGACACCCAAAAATATAAATATGACACCCAAATAAATATTGTATGCATTAAATCATGACTAAGATATTTGACAACAAAAAATAACATAATGACACCCAAATAAGTTTATTTGACATCTAAGAACAACTTAATGACACTCAAATATAGTTATACACATTATATAAGGTGTCAGGGTACTTCACACCCAACAACAACTTAATAATGCCCAGAAATGACTAATTGACACCCAAAGATCAAGATGGTTCATTGATGCCTTGAAATGATTCATTGAAACCTAGAACTATAAAAACAACGTCCAAGCAAAAATCAATGCTCGTAAAATTACAGCTAAGGTATTTGACAACCAAAATCAACATAATGGTGCCCAAATATATTTGTTTGACACCCAAGAACTTAATGACAACCAAATATGGTTGTACACACTAAATAAAATGTGAGGGTACTTCACACCCAACAATAACTTAGTGGCATCTAGAAATGGCTTATCGACACCCATAGATGATTAATTAACACTTAAAAATAGTTCATTGACAACCAAAATCATAAAAATAGATCCCAAATATATATTATATGCGTTAAATCACAACTAAGAGTAATTAACAACCAATAATGAGGTAATGACACCCGAATAGATTTGTTTGACGCCCAGAAATAGTTTATTAACAACTAAAAGTATAAAAATGGCGCTTTAAGAGATTTTAGGATGATTTTAGCAATTTTTGTGCGTTATTTAGTCATTTTTAGGCGTTATTTAGCCATTTTTAGATTTTTTTATCCATCTGTAGACATATCACCATTTTTAGGCACTTAGAGTTGTTTTTTGGTGCTATATAGTCATGTTTAGGCACCTTTAGCTATTTTTGGATGTATATTCACTATTTCCAAACACTTCATTTTTGGACACATATTTACCAAATTTTAGATACATTTTAGAAGCTCTTATTACTTCTATCACTTCCCTCATCTTCTCCCACCACTTTTCTCCTCACTTCTCTTATCTTTCATCATCACTTCCCTCATCTTTTTTACCTCTTTTCTCAAAAGTATATCAACAATATTCTTATTTGAATGTATTTTTTATTACAAATTTAGTAGTTTCTATTTCGTTCAAAAATTCATCACAATTTAGAAATTATAAACAAAATAATTTTATCTTTAATCATATTTTTTTTTCAAAAATATATCAATATTAATTTTGTTTGAATGTATTTTTCATAATGAATCTAATCATTTTTTCATCAAAAAATTCCCCATGGTTCAAAAGTTATAACCGAAACAAATTTATTTGTCCATTACACAACCTCAACCTATCATCCAATTAATACCCATCACGTCACACAATCACTTTTTTTCTAAGAAAACCACTCGGCCGCTGCGTGTGAGGCGAGTATTGGAGCATATGCACGTGGCCAACATATTTCCATAATCAATATGCGCTTGTATAGGAGCCTTATTTGTTTGCTTTTTGACTTAGTAGTTCACCACTAGTGACGTCTAACTTTCATATATAGGCGTTTAACCAATACATGCCTATACATTTTCGATTGTATTTTTGAAATTTCCATGTACGAAAAAACGTAGTCATCTCCTAAAAGATCGAGAACTTCTTAAAAGCAATCATTATAACGGTGTCATTGAAAATAATATGCATAAAACTACACGGTTGGCTATAAGCTCGACATTACTACATCATTGAAAATTTTGTAACTTCCTATTTGATATAATTAAATAGTTGTTGATTGCATATATATATACGAGTCAGGCTAGAATACACTCGAGTAAAGTGGAGATTGAATACACTCAAGTCATTTTCTATCACGCAATAACTATTTGGACACATGTAGATCATACATCTAAAGGAGTTAAAAATTATACAATTCAAATTTGTTTCGTGCATCGACTTTGTAGATCATAATACAGTGACTTAGAAGAATCTAAATGAGCTCAAAATTTTTATGTAGCATGTATTTATTATAACAATGAATATCAACTGTTTGGATTTGTAAAAAAATTCCTCCCCCCTCTCTCTCTTTTTATATATATATATATATATATATATATATATATATATATATATATATATATATATATATATATATATATATATATATATATATATATATATATATATATATATATATATATATATATATATAGTCAGGTTAGAATACACTCGAGTGTATCCGGAGCGGAATACACTCAAGTAGTTTTTCATGATGTAATTTTTTTGAAAATCTAATCTGTTGATCTTATTAAACATCTGGTGAACAACTCATACGCAAAATTTGAGCACATTTGGATATGTAAAGCTCATGTTATGAAGACTGCTAAAATTATGCATTTCAAATTAGTTTCACACGTTGATTTTGTTGCCCTTGGATGAGTGACTTACACTCATCCAAATGGGCTCAAAATTTGTATGTAGCCTAGTTATAGTATGACGGTGAAGATCAACAGTTTACATTTTGCAAAAACTAGTCTTGATATGTAAACACACTTGAGTGTATTCGTGCGATCCGTACACTCGAGTGTATTCTAGCCTGACTCTCTCTCTTTCTCTCTCTCTCTCTCTCTCTCTCTCTATATATATATATATATATATATATATATATATATATATATATATATATATATATATATATATGTACAATCTATCTTTAGTATCCGTGCGGGTAGCCTAAAATTCGCTATCCATGCATCCAAAAAAGTAACTATTCGGTCAGAATAATAACTCACTCGACAAAAAAGTAACTATATTGATAAAAAAGTAATTATTCGACTCAAATAAATCCGTGTAAAATACATAGTGAAAATTCTGGAATAAATATGTAATTGTATGTTTGTTATAGCTGGTAGAAATATAACTATCTATGCATGAGAGTTAGCAAGGTAAAGTTACTCTCTACATGTCAAAAGTAAGAAACCCCAAAAAAGTAACCAAAGTAGAAGCGGGTAGCTACCCACGTGGGCATTGAATATATATATATATATATATATATATATATATATATATATATATATATATATATATATATATATATATATATATAACTGTGTGTGTATTTTCTCCGTAATTTTCCACCTTAACACATGCATAGGATGATAAACACTTTTGTAAAAGGTAGTAATCGTATCCTATGACGCATAGTAGGGAAGTGTAACGACCTCACTTTTCGGTATCTCCCAATTAAGGAAAGACCCAAAAAGTTAAGAGTCATTATCTAAAATTCCCAAGGATCCAGATTTTATTAAATAACAAATAATAACAAATAATTTCCATTAATTCAAATATTATTTACAAGATGCTCCTCTAAAGAGTTACATGAATCAAAATTGTATATATGAGAAGAAGTATCAATCGAATCCTTCTTTATTAGCTCTAATGCCTTCAGGTAATTTTATATGGTTTATCATGTCTTGGTATCTTCTTATCTTGCCTTTACCTAAAACAACATGAAACAAAAACACAAATCATTATATTGCTATACTGTGTACATGGATGCATGTAAAAGTGTACAAGTAATATAACAACATATAATCACTCAATTATTTGCAAATAAGAATTGACATTTTCTTCACATATTCTCATCTTTATGTGACACTCATAGTGACATTATAATTGAACAACAAGTAAATAAACACCCAACAATTTACTTGGTCAATCTTTGAGAAACCCTCGACTGATATCGAAAAAAATAATGTGGGTAGTCATTATCGTAACCACGTAGCTCAATGTAGAACTATGCATATCATACAATCATACTTCAAATACTTCAAGCATATTATCAAGCAAAGAGGAAATCCAAGCAATTCAACATTTTGTCTGCATGTATGTAAATCTTAAAGTGTCACCATCATAATATTCAAATTAAACCTTACTTGGGTCCTAATCTAAGGTTTGGGGTTGTCTCAGGTTTGGATAAGGAATAAGGGTACAAACCCTAGTTCCGTCGCATATTACACATTAAGTGAAAGCCTAATGGTTATATCCATCATATTCTTTCATTATGAACACTGAGATCCAATTATGTTCACTAACAACATAGTAAGTTAGGATCTTCAAATCCTAATTCTTCATATACATGATTATTCACATTAAGAATCCTAATTATCATCATTATTATCATGATATCTTGGAATATCAGATTATTCAATAATATTGGACTATAACATGAATGAAGAACATTTAATGTATTTAATCAAGTTAATGCACAAATCTAGGATTCATGTACTAAGCACCATTTTAACACATATTAGCATTACTTTTGGAATTGTGATTAGAATTAGGTCTCAATTGTATTTTATTTATGTTCCTCTCATTTTTATGATCATTTTAACCTGAATATATGCTAGGGTCTGAGTTACCAGTAATTAACTACACATTTTATAAGATAATTCGTAATTAACCAATTACATGGTGCCACGTCGGCAACTAATACATTTTATTTTCATTGCCTTATTCCTTTGGGCTCACAGATCTATTTTTTGGATCCATTACAAAAGAAAACCGGATTTGACTGGTCCCCTCTTTCCTCGTGTCTTGCCTAATCACAGAAAGGGGATTACACACTCCTATTTCACCAAAGAAATAGAGCCTGCCACACGATTGCCACTCCACCCTCCTCGTTGGTTCATCAAGAGTCAACTACGGTCTGGCGTCTGTATTCATCACGTTGGAGGTGAGAAGATAGGGTGTGCTCCCGTCTGTTCACCCGCCTTGGATCCTACTGGCGCCACAAAGATGGTTGGCCATGCCAACACCATCACTACTCTCAACACATAGAGTATAAAGGGAAAGAGGTCAGGTGTTGTGAGGAGTTGTTCAGGAGGATGATGTGGTCAGTTTTTTGGTGAAGGGGAGGAAGGAACTGAGGAAGGAGAGGCCTATGGAGATCAGGATTATGGGAAGTCTAGGGTTATGGGAGGAAGATGACGTAGAGAGAAGGGGAGGAATATCTCCCAAGAAAGGTTATAACCTGTGTACTTATACACGGTCTTCACAAGGATTTCCGCTGACCTCACATCTTTAGGATTCATTTCCTATCCAATATCAATTACTTTCTGATTCTATTATTCCTTTGCCATATACACGAGTCTGAAGTACTATTTTTTACTTTCCTCATACTAATCCTTTTATTTTCTCTCATAGTAATGACAAAAACCCATTGGACTAAAGTGGATGGTTGTTGGAAAGGAAAACCTTCAATAGATTCCCAATATAGTGACACATATATCTAATACTTGTTCCTCAAGTATCTATTTAATTAAGTTACCAACTCTATTTGATTGACTTACTAAAATCCATAAAGGAAAACATCCATCTATATGGTAGATATTGGATAATTTATCATTAATATATAAAGAAACACTTTATGACTTAGGGTCTAGATCCTTCTTTGTCTCCTCTTTGATATATTCCTTAAAGAAATTATTCTTATTTCATGGAAACTCATTAATGCCTCTTAAAATCCTTATCTAGTAAGTTGGGACTTATTGGGATGTCTTTCATATACAAATATTTTCTCTTTAAGCATTTATTTTAAACAACTACCATTATCTCATGGAATGTCCTTTTTCTCCCAAATTCTAGAATTCTCTTCTTTTCCTTATTATTTTCAATTATACCAAAAGTAAGGACCAAATGACACTATACGATGCCTCAAATATTATGTTGCCATTCATGGCTAGATAATTACTCCCTTAATTATCTAAATGCATCTTCTTTTCCTTATAAGTCAAGATGAGATGACACTATTGGATGCCTCAAATCTTATGTTCCCATTCATGGCTAGATAATTACTCCCTCAATCATCTAAAGCATTACATATCTTATTTTCTTTTGGAAATTTGCATATTTTATCACATTTGGTTATCTAATAATTTGTAAAACCATTACTATTTATTTATGCACAAAACCTCTTATTTCTTTATTTTGTTCCCCAAGGACCTATTTGCAAAGCAAATAGTCTCATAAACCTTACTTGGGCCATGGGGTGCACCCATGACACTACAAATAACATTATTATACATCAATAATAAAATTACAAAATTGTTTATCAAATTGAGTCTTATATTCATATATTTAAAATTCATCAAAATTTGAGGATATTGTGTACACCCCTCCTTAAAAGGAATTTTGTCCCCAAAATTCACACCTAGTAAGGTTAAGGTGAAATGTTAGTCAATTTAGTTTCAAACCTTAAGGTTAGAAACCCTACTTAAATATCTTTTACATCTTTTGTTGATATGCAAATTACTCATGTTATGACTAAGTTTGATACCCAAATTCAATTCTAGGTATTTCCACACTCTCATTTATTGTATGACATTATCACTTAGCCATTTTAGTTTTACTTGAATTTCATTTTTCATTTGCTGATTACCTTTTTACCTAGGTTTCCGACCTATTGTTCATTTATGTTCACATAAGGGTGATGTGGCACCTCAAACCCTAACTAAACTTAAGGTATTCATTCTCGTATGCCAATTCTAAGCATAACATATGTCTACCTAACCTCTCACACTAATAATGAGATGAAATAAGTGTTTGGCTGCAACCCAAATACAAAGTTCATCCCATTCCAAGAGCAGAGATGGTGTATCCACATAATATCTCAAAAGTTCACATTTTAGGTCAAATCACTCTCAACATGACGCTAAACCACACCTACTTTTTGATCCCACAATATTCTTATATTTTAAGTGCGTTTCTCACTCTTTAGTTTGTGAACAACTCTTTCAAGATTTCATTATTACGTGATTTCTTGTATCTTTTATATTTACATCTCATGTCTCATTAGCCTTAGTCGTCTCCTTAAGGTCTCTAGGGGTTTAGGTATCTTTGGAGTGATATCCTCCTGGCCTCATGGGCCTTATGCATTTAGGGAGTGCCTCTCACTTTCCCTCCTTGGGCCTCATGAACTCATGAATGTTGCTAATCTCCTGACCCTTGGGCATCAGGAAAAGATGGATGGATATCTCGTGACCCTAGGGTCTTATGCATTTAGGGTATGTTCACTTCCTAATCTCATTGGTCTTATGTACCTTCAATCTTCCCTACTTAACCTTAGGATTGACTTAGGGATATACCCTACCTAGGGTTTATCTAGAGAACATCATTTTCATATGCAATTATTTAACCCGATTTTCCTTCATCTCTTAGGGTACACATCATTCACTTTATGTCCCTACATCTGGCTCGAGCCACCTTCCCTATCTGGGTCTTGGTGTCATAGTGTCCCTCAGAGATGGCATAATTGGGTTCAATAATTCTGTATTTCATACTTTGTATACTTAAATTTTCAAGCTCAGGTGACATCCAAGGTTTCTTCAATCCTCACCTTTCTAGGGAAGTTCCTAACCCAGGGTTCCTTCTTGGATCATAGGAGGAGTTTAGGCTCTCTAGCCGCAACCTGACCCCATGGGTTTAGGGCTTATCCTCCTCCATAGGTCCTTTTCCCACTCTTGGGTTGACATACCCCTCGTCAGGACACCAACCCTAAAAGTTGAATGGATGGTTTCATATTTTTGAACATGCATTTATTATAACTTCTCAACCCTTGTTTTATTAATATCTAGTATACCCTCTCATGGGGTTTTGTCCCTGTAGTGGACTTGGTCAGGGCTTGGTGCTTTAATGACCTTCCTGATCTGGGGCTTGACCTTTTGTGACCTCCCCTACCTAGGGCTTGGTCGTATACACCGTGCACTTGAACCACCTTCCCTATCCAGGGCTTGGTGCCGTGTCGACCTTCCCATCCATGGGCTTGACCTTCCCCTCCAAGGGCTTGGTACTATGTCGGCCTTCCCATTTATGGTCCTCTCCAATCTCTTGATCTTTTGTGACCCTTCCCTCTAGGGGCTTGATCATAGTCATCTCAATGACTTTCTTTCCATATCAAACTTCCAGAGATATAATGAGGGGTTCGATCATGTTATATTTAGATTATGTGTTACTCATAGGTTTCTTATGTTTCTTAAAACCTTTCACATGAATCCTGAATGAATTTCTCCACATGCCTGCATCCACAAAAGGCTATTCACCTAAACTCATTTATATTTCCTCTTTCCTCTTATACTAATTAGGGTTCAGATGGGTAGGGTTCTATCTCACCCACACAACTCCATTCCCCAAGGATTAGGGTTTTAGGTTAGGTAAGAACTACACCCTACATCTTAGGGTTTCTATATCCCTTGACCCACTAGGATTTTCCTAAACCACCCTAGTCCAATCTGGGGTTTATCCTAGCAAGTAAAAACCCATAAACATTTTCTTTACTTTATCATTATTTTCACATTACATGTATATTATTTGACGAAGGATGCCTTAATCCTACTTCTTCTGAAAAACCCTAATCTTAAGAGGAGGAGGAAAATATCTTTTAGGGTTTATTAAGTAAGAGGATTAGAAGTGGATGAAATTGAGATGGAAATACTTAAAAGGAAATATTACTTCAGGAAAACCCTAGGTTCTAGCTAGACATGTTTCACTGTGGCTAAGGGAGTCCTCATATACCAACTTAATGGTGTCGAGGAAAATATTACCATCCCCCAAATCCATGCCCCCTTCTAGACACCATTACCATCACGTCATGCCTTAATAATTTTCCTTAGATTTCTATGAATTACTTGAAATTATATACTATTAAATATTATTTAAAATTTGGGTCTCTGATATCAAATGTATCAACCTCATTTTTCAACATTCCCCAATCAGGGAAAGACCAAAAAATTGAGCTCCATTAACTAAAATTCCTAAGAATCCAGATTTTACCAATAACAAGTAATAGCAAATACTCTCCATTCATTCAAAGATTGTTTACAAGATGCTCCTCATAGAAGGTACATAAATCAAAACTATATATATGAGATGAAGTATCTATCTAATCCTCCTTTAATTATCTTTAATGCCTTCAGGTAATTTATCTGGTTTATCATGTCTTGATATATTTTTATCTTGTATTTACCTAAAATGGCGTGAAACAGAAGCACAAACCAATATATTGCTATACTGTGTATGTGGTGGATGCAAAAGTGTGCAAGTAATATAACAAAGTGTGATCAATGAATTATTTGCAAATAAGAACTCACATTTTATTCACAAATTCTCATCTTTATGTGATGTTAATAGTGGCATTATAATTGAACAGAAAGTAAATAAGCACACAACATTTATTCGGTCAATAAATCCTCAACAAACACCAACAAATGATATTGTGGGTAGTCATAATCGTAACCACATACCTCAATGTAGAACCATACAGATCATGCAATCATACTTCAAGTACTTTGAGCATATCATCAAGCAAAGAGGAAATCCAAGCAATCCAACATCTAATATGCATGTATGTAAATCCTAAAGTGTTACCATCATAATATTCAAATTAAACCTTTCTCGGGTCCTAATCTAAGGTTTAGGGTTGTCTCGAGTTTGGATAAGGAATAAGGGTAATAACCCTAGTTCCCTCACATATTATACGTTAGGTGAAATCCTATTTGTTATATTTATCATATTATTTCATTATGAACACTTAGATCCAATTATGTTCATTACCAACATGGCAAGTTAGTATCTTCAAATCCTAATTCTTCATAGCATCATTATTCACATTAGGAACCCTAACTAGTGACAATAAAAAGACATTTAGATTACTAATAGTGGAAGACCCTCATGTAAGCCGATAATCCTTAGCCTTAAGTGTACCCATTCCCATGTTCCCATGATTGATTGCAGGTCCCATAATTATGCTTTATATTAAGGAAAATATCTTTGTCATGATGAACTGGGAGACCTAATTAAATTGAACTAAATTTACATCCATAGAAAAGGTTATCAAAACCACTTTGCACTTATGCATGTATAAGTGAGGAAATGCTATCTTAATTATCTATAACTTATTGGGGGAATTTTGCCAATTGTTGAAACTGGCAACCACTATAATTCTTACTCTTGATATTCAATCTTTTATTAAAATGGAGACCTTTATGAAAATTTAAAGCTTATTTTGAATTTTTTTTCTTTTCAAAATCAAACCCTTTTCTCAAAAATTGAGTTTTTTTTGAAAAGTAAAAACCTTTAAAAATCATAAATCCTTTATTGAAATTTAAAACCTATTTCAATAATTTTTTTTATAAAACTTAAATCAAACCCTTTCCCATAATGTGAATTGTCTTTGTCAAAAAATAAATATTTTTTTAAAATATATTCAGATCCATTGTCCAAAATCAAAATTTTTGGAGATTGCCCCCTCTTAATATCATGAACCTTTTAAAAATTAAAATACATCATTTTTGCCTTCCAAAACTAGATTCTATTTTTAATATCGAAAACCATTTCCAAAATCATAATACTTTAATGAAAATAAAGTTATTCGTTACAAAAACCTATACCAATCATTTTCATTTTTTTTTCAAATCCTTTTCAACAATAAACTCAAAAAATATTTTTCAAAATCAGAATGGCAAAATAAAAAAGAAACCTCTACTATTTTGGGAAGGACGTGCATCACACCTTAACGTATACAACACCACCACATAATTTTCAAATATCCTATTTGGAAGGAACTTAGTGTTGCTTGTCTATCCAATCATTAGTTAATTTAGTTGAGAGAGATGGCCTCCCAAGTGGGAGGAGTCTTTACACAAGTTATTCATTGAATTCAACAATAGGTGGAGAGAGATGACCACCCAAGTGAGAGGTAAACCATTTGAGAAAGACTATATACATGATAATAAAACAACTACTTGAAGCCAGGGGTAGGAGGAAGTGACAAAGTGATTTTTCCTTGTGTGCATTTCCTCACTTAATAAGATGCTCGATTCCACTCAATAAGCTCTCTCTTCATATCTTGGATGACTTTAGATCACATGTTGCTCAATTTTTAATTTGTGGTTGAAAAGATGTCATTGTAACCTTACTTTCATATGAAGCTGAATGTATTTACGTAATTTTTGATATATATATGTATATTATTGAGACCCCTCAATGTAACATACCAGATCTAGAACCCTACCCTAGAATATTGACCTTTTGGTGATTTTCCAAACAAGGTTGAGGTTAGGATGATCGTAATAATCTACTGCATGAATAATGTAAATAATATGTCACATAATTCAATTGGTGATAATAAGATGATAAATTACTTAATTGGATGCATAATGTTGTTAATGGGCCTATAATGGGACAAATGAAATAACCCATGTAAGAAAGACTCAAAATAAAGAATAGACTCCAAATTCGTAATCTACACATTAAAATAAGCCAACATGACAATTTTCATTTAATTTGGACAACCTTGAAATAATATAGTAATTTAGGAGAGAGAAATTGCCTAAAATGTGTAATTAATAAATAATATAATAAATGACTCCTAAAGAGGAAAATAATCTTAGATTTGTAATCTACATAATAAATATAGCCTTTGGATGAAATTTCATCCAATTTGGAGAAAGTTTGCTTAAAAGGTGAAATCAGGAGAGAGAAAGTACGAAGAACCTTCAAAATATTAATTAAATACTCAAATATATCCAATATGTAAAATTGATGGCAAATTCGTATCCACCACATTAAATATGACTTGTGTGTCAAGTTTCACAGAATTTGGATAATCCTAATGCCATTAATAAAGGAGGAAAGAGAAAATATGATTTGATTTATTTAATATATTAAATGTTCTCAAAAGGAAAATATAATTGCATAATCAGAATCTACATGCCTTAATTTACCTCTGTGCAAAATCTCATCTAATTTGGGTTTTGTTTGCATCCTTAAACGAAGAGAGAGAAAATAGGAAATAATGGCAATCACACTTTATTCGATTTGGAATTTGATTTGTCACGCAATCGGCCTTGGTTTTGCTTTCCAATTTCGGATTGTATCTCGACCCTTGGATTTAGATCCAGCGGCAACTGGATTCTCTTCTTCCTTTCCCCTTTCTGATTTCACGCACCGATGGGGGCTTCTTTCCCCGATTTTCTTTCTCTGATTTCTCCCTCATCTCTCTATATTCTTCTTCGATTCTTTCTCCCACTCCTTCCTTATTTTTTTCCGCACCTTCTCATCCTGATTTCTTGGGTATTTATACCCCGATAACCCAAACCATGGGGCGCCGCCAATACTCTATGTTTCCGCCCCTGTTTCCCGCTCCGTGGCATCTCCTCGTCACCTCAGGCGATCGGACCGCCAGGAATCAGTCCCTCGACCTCTGTCGAGGTCCCAGCTACAATGTGCATACTTTGGTTTGGCTGTCTTTGATTCCGGCATGATCTCCCCTACTCCGCGCCGCCTCCTTAGCATGTCTTTGCCCGACTCTCTTCCGCAGAGCTTCGCGGGGTCCGTTTTGTCCCTGAGGGTGTTCTCAGTGCCTCCGAGATGCGTTCCATAGCATCAATAGCAACGATTAGGTACCAAGCTCATTTTCCCTATTTTTCTCCTTCCCTACTCTCAGATGTAATGTCGGGTGTATGAGTGTTCAGCTGGGTGTTTTCCGCCTTCTTTACCTTCGAGTTGGTTTACTGAAGGTCCAACCTTCGTTTTCGAGGGCTTCTTTGATCCAAATCGCGTAGTTTTCCATCTGGAGGGAGCCCGACAGCAACGCCTGGAAGAGAGGTTCTTCGCAGGTTGGAGGAAGAAGAACAGAGGTGTTAGTTGATTGTTTTGCACCCATCCATGTTTCCTTTTTGTTTTTCTGAGCTGGGGGTAGTTTTGTCTTTTTACCCATGTTGCTCTCCTAGTCGTGCCAAGGCGGGTTGTTGAGATGGTTGTGGGACCAGCTGAGTTGTCCAGTGTGTATTGGACGAACTCAGTACTCCCATCCTCTCTCTCAGTCTCTTATGATACGCTGACATGGAATTTCGTCATTGGTTGATTTTATAAAATCTATAACTAATTATCTACTGATCAGAAAAATATGAATAAATACTCGTTGGTTTCATAATAATGCAAACTTTCTTATGGTATTAGTTTTGTCGTCTGACTTTGATGTTTTGAAGAGGTGATTTTAATGGATCTCATAAATATGATAGTAACTTGAATAAATCATAACTAAATATTTGTAAGTCAGAAAAATATAATAAAATATGTTTTGAACTCAGGAAAATATAATCTAAAATATGGAATAGTTTTGGAAACCTAATTCACATAATAATAAAAAGGTGTTTTTAGGGTTTTGTATATTCATGGAAATCTAACCCTAATTCCCCATATATGCATAATAGGTTCTTTGGAATCCTAGGCTTGGACCTAGATGTGACCCTGGATCGTTTGACTCTGAAGTTGAGGTATGATTGCATCCCACATTAATCTTATATTGAGCAATTTATATTTCCTCTCTTAATGTATGTTTGCATCCCCGATTATTCTTGTTGAGAAATTATCCTATTTTATTCTTTCTCTTGGTCCTATAGACAATAGCCTATACACATTGATCTTTTCTTTTGATATCATGGTTCATGTGAACTATCTTATTTTGTTATTGATCTTGTGATCACGTATATTCTCTTGGAATCTTATCTTGTTGCCTTGGTGCAATTTGGACTTTTGATATTATATGCCCACTGTGATGTGGATTTTACTTGTTGATATATATGCCCACTTTGAAGTGGATTTGTTTAAATGTTTGAGTTGTCCATTGTGTGATGGCAACCTTGATAATTCTGACTATACTATTTACTTGCCTCTATATTATACATGCTATGTGATTCAGTAGCACTAGAGTAGTGTAATTACATTGGTTTTGGGGCAGTATTCCCCTATTGTTTATTTGGAGGGTGGCAGTATACCATTCCTCTGTAAATCAAGTGTGGCAGTAATCCATGCTCAAATTTTATATATTGGGAGATTGGCAGTGTTTCTTTCTCTATCAGGTTCAAGTGTGTGCTTGACCGCCAATTGTATTTATATTGTTCTAGTGTTATGCTTATCTCACATGCATGCAGGTTGATGATGATATGTGCTTTGTTTCCCACCATGGTAGTGGATGTTTATATTGATAGCACATTCTTATTATTTGTTGGTTATGGCAAGTATCCTTTTTGTTATGATCTTTTCTTGATACCCGTTTGGGTGGTCATTATCTCTTGCATGGGAAGCCTTTTACATTTGATGTCCTTTATTTCCTTATATTGCTCAAGTTGCTTTTTAGTATGCACATACCAGCCTTTGCTGATGTCTCATGTTGTTTCTCTTTTGCTGGGGTATGCTTCCAACCCTAGGTGGAGGACATGGATGGCTTGACATGTTGACCTAGACTTAGTTTGTGATGATGAAGCTTGGAGACAATCTTGAGGTGGTTTAGATTTCCTCTACATGGATCCTTATGATGTAAGTTTGTAACCCTTTGTTTTATAATTGAATAGTCAAATATTTTCTTCCGCTGTTATACATTGGTCTTTTGATTACCATTATATAAAGATTTGAAAATTTTACACCCACTCCAACATACCTTCTGAGTGTGTTTGGATTGGAGGTTTTATTGTTCAAATTTTTAGTAAGGAGGTGATTTCACTTCTTTACACTCAACATCATCTTCTTGAACACAATCTTTTTGTATAAGAAAAGGATGAAGAACTAACATTATAAATTTCACCTCAATCGATCTTGTACAGTTTGTGAGTTATCATTTTGGCAAGTTTAAAGCCTTTTTAAGCTTTTTTCCCCTTTTGTATGCCTTTTACACATCATTGCTCGACCCTTCTTTTGGATTGGCCAACGGGGAGTCTTGGATCAAAGGGCTGTAGATCTCACCCTTGAAACACTCCTTCCTCCTTCCAGCTTTCTTGGGCTTTTGGGCATTTAGCCCTAGCCCTCCCTGACAATAGAGGAGAGCAACATCAAGCTTGCGACACCACACTGAACTCGGCCAGGATGTCATAGAGGCTCAAGGTGCCGTCTCTCACCTCCTCTCCTCTTTCACATTGAGAAGTACCACCAATGAACCACTACTCTTATGCAACCCAGCATAGTAGAAAGGATAACACCACAAACCTCTGATCAAGTATGGTCCATGGTGGGATAATAATCTAATGATTGCGACCCCCTCACCCTCTCACAGTAGTGTATGTGCCATGATGGGACTATCTGATCGCGATGGGTCCACGATAAGCCGCCGAACAACGACCCCCCAAATTTTGCTATATGGTATTCTTCTCCCTTTATGGCATATATTATAAAAATGCTCTTTTCTTTGAAAAATGATAGTAAACCTATCTTTTTTCCAAATACACATTTCATATATACTTTTTTGATAAAAATGGTACATTTTAATGAAAGTACTTTCAAGACCTAGATCTAATTGGATATTTACTGATCTCCTAAATGTGCATGTTCTTTAATATTTTTAACATGAATAATGCCTATTATGCCTAACCGTGACCTAATACTAATCCAAACCTTTTTCTTTTCCGGTCTAAGGTCAGTATATTTTGACATCTTTATGAACCTAGAATTGATGTTGATCACTAAAGTGTGCTTAATGTTGACTATACACCATGATGTATGACATAAAACGGGCATGGGATGCTATATTTCTAACCTTATGCATAAATGGGTCAATGAAGTTCAAAACCACATTTATAACTCCAAATCAATAACTTTGATGCCTTGTGACATGAATTATAGTCACAATCCTTTTGTACTCTAGTAATGACCTCATGATATGGAATATAGCTTAATACAAAAATTGATGCATAACTCCTTAATTTTGTACAAATCTTTCCCTAATGACGATCCATACCATGTGTGACGATCCTAATTTTGAGTTTATGAAATTAAATATTTAATTGAGATATAAATGGGCCCATTCGACTTAATAATGAACAATGAAGTAAATTAGGGTCACAAAAATATTTTTTTGAACTTGCAATCAAGATATAGTATAAGGTTCATATACTTAATGACAAGATCATTTGAAGAATTTTGATTTGATGATCAAAATGTTGGAATACAAGCTTGGTAGCAATGTGCTTTCTGTGACGAGGGAGATCTGGTTCAATTTTGGTTTGAATATTAAGTTCCTCGAGAAAGTATACAAGTTTGCATATTATAAATCATGTGAATATTGATGTATGATAGACTAAGGCCTTATCTAGATAAGAGTAAGTGTGAGGATGTCTCGTGCCACTGTCCTGTCAACCATGATAAGCCACGGATCTACCGTGTTACAGGTTCCACCTGAATCATGCACACAAGTAGACAACAACCAAGTCTCCATATTGTACTGTGCTGCATGATCACGAGAAAGGACCTTGACAAATTTGCCAAACCCCCTAGTTAGCAGATCATGAGGCGAGAAGGTAGGGGTATGGGAAGCATGTCCAAATTGTTGTGTGGCTCACCCTCCTCTTCATCCATATGATACCAGGGGAAACTACCTGCCCCATTAGAGAATGCCCTCTACCCCTGTGTGCAGTAGAGAGGGAGTCGATGCTCTGTTCCCCCTCCCCTCTCCATGGTGGCGCAGACACCTGCACGGTGAGGAGGAAGAAGATGGATGGATGAAGGAGACCCAACATAGGGAAAGGAGGTGAGGTGGACGATCCCAGTGTGGATTCGAAGTTGAGGGAGAATGGCCTTTGATGGGGATGAGGTGGACCAAGCTGTCGACAAGCTTGGCTGTGCAAGCCATGGGCTCAAGCCTGTGGATGCGCGGAGTGTTGTGCTCGCAGATCCTTGGATCAAGTTGCTTGTGCCCAAAACTCCTCCGATTCACGGCTACAAGGCTTTGGGGTTGGAGCTTCTGCGACCTCTTCCCTTCTCCTTCCCTCCTACGGCAATAACATGGTCGGGGAGCTCGTTGATCCAGAGCTTCGGAGCCGCAACTGCTGGCCAGAGTCGCCGTGGAGGCGCATGCTAGGAACTTAGGAAGGGGAAAGCAGGGGCGGAAGACTTGGTCTTAGTTAGGAGGATCTGCGGCGGATATCTCTCATTAGAGAGTAGAGATCAAGCCCACGGCGGCGGCTGAGGAACCGGGAACTCACCTCGCGAACCCGTCCGCGCGACGCTTTGCGTGAGGAGATGGAGTAGACTCCTTTTTACCATGACTCATCGGCCTTCCAGCCAACGTGAGCCTCATACTACTTGGCGGGCATATAGGGCTTTTAAGCCCTGGATCCGACGACCCCTCTTTGTTAGAGGAGGTAAATATCTTTTATTATGTACCGTTCTTAGAAACTGGCTTAAAAATAACTGCTTTGTCCGAAAAATGCCTAAAATATACATATTAACTAAAACATGTATAGTTTCATATGAAAATCTTTGATTTTATTTTTAACGATCATTTATACAATGGGTATTAATTTACAAGACAATGAGTGATTCGTGCTACATTAAATGATATAAATAATGTATGTTTGATATAAATTCTTAGAAAATCAGACTAGAACCCCAACGATAATTTGAACAATACTGAACGTTTTGGGCTCTTGTGTATTAAAATACAATTAGTTTCTATAAAACTTGTTTTAATGCTAGAAAATAGATAAATGGCTAGAAAAATATAAAATTGAACCAGATGCTTATAATTATCCCCTGATCACTAATAAAATGCTACAATGTAGATATTATCAGTTTGAATCTAAGAAAGATCAACCCTTCAATTTTGGACATAATATCCCTAATTGTAGCACAATACATGTCTTTAATCGATCAATCATGTAATGTTCAATATTAACATCAGCTTACTGTCCTAAATAGTATATGAAATTCTAAGAATTGGAATGTTGCATCTTATGCATTTCATATGACGATGGCCCCTAATGTGATTTGAAATTCTAATCTTTATAACATATCTAGCATTAAGGTCAATTGATATAATAAGATAAGAAATGATGGGAATATTGTAATGAACTAATAACCCTAAAATATAGCTATATAGGGTTAATGATGAGAATCTAATGCATGTATATGATCACGTTCTTAATAAAGTGATGTCTATGATCTAGATGGTCAATGATAAGTTAAGAAACCTCTGGATCATGTACATGCATTAATAATTATATGACTATGACTTTCTTGTTTGAAATGTGATACATATATATGCTTGTTTACTTGATCAAATATTTTCATGTAATATTCTAGTATTGTACTCAATGTTTATCTCGTTATCTTTGTTTTGTAACTTGAACACATAATATAGATCTGCATTATACAAACCTTGTGCACCTATATGTAGTTTTGGGGCAAGGACACAAGGATGGGTGTCTTACTTGAGTTGTCAATATAGGGCAGACCACGTTGATACATGGGTTAGCTCCTGGTGATGGCCTTGAGGTCCCTTACGAATAAGGTTAGCTAATCTTGAGGACCCTCACAGACCCTTCAGATGTGTATGATATATGATATTGTTGGTATAATTGGAGTAAATTAATTAAAAAATGAGTTCTCTCTTTGCTAAGTAATTAACTCTTTTATTCTTATTTGTTTACTTATGAAACTCTTTTTAAATTATGCAAAGCTTATGTATATGTATCTTTTAGCCCTGTACTGAGTACTTCATGTGCTTGACCCGCCTTGTTTCATGTATTTTATAGATTCAGATATGGCTAGAAGTTGATGGGCTTGGTGAGCTATGTCAGGTGTACTTGTTGTAAGATCCCTACTGTACATGAGCAGACTTGTAGAATTTGACACTTCAATTTGTAATTGAACCTTGTAATAAATAATGTGGATATTAATATATCTCGTTTAATGTTGAGATTATGATTGGTACTTTTATCTTGTTATTTGTTCATGTATGCTAAGCTTTATGCTTCCACATTCATTCTTTGATAATACCATGCTAGGGAAAGATGTCTAGGTCCTATTGCCATTGACTTTATAGTCAGTTGGAGTTAGGATTTGGGTAATAAATAGTTTTGTGACACCATGTTTGTGACCTTAAATCATTAACTATTGGATGGTAACCCAATAGTCGAATCTTTATCTTCTTTTTTCCACTACTGGTCACTATTTTCATGAAATATGACTTAAATGAATATTTTGATGATTAAGTCATTTGTTTAAATCTTATGATTTCCCCAATATTATCATAAAACCCTAATATGAAAAGCCCTAATATAGTTGAGATGTTTCACTCTAATCAAGTGTGACCCAAGTGTGATATAAAACCATGATGATAAACTTGCATGCACTATTTGAGATGCTGAAATCAATATTGAAAGAAATAATACATAGACTAGGTGAAGCCTCCAACCTTCATTAACATGACCATACGACTAGTTTTCTACTAATTATAATCAAATCATACTTCCTTAAATGTTATGATATCTTTGTTTGACTCGTTTGCAAGATCTTCTCAAGTTTCTCAATCAAGTTCCCTTGTTGCAATGTAAGATTTATCTCTGATTGAATTAGATAATGATATTGATGCTTGTATTGTATATGTATGAGTCCCTATGCTTGTCTATATATGTAGTTTTTACTACTTTTTCTCTATGACTATTGTTTTTCATTTTTGTTATAGTATTTTGACAAAATCACACACATAAACATAAGTGTCCATTATACAACTCTTGTTGTCATGTCCATATTGTCAGGGTAAGGGCATGAGGCTTGGTGTGCCTACTTGTTTTGTTCAAGCAAGGGATGAAATTTTAAATAAAGTTATCTCTTAGCATTTATGCCTTGAGGTTCATCATGAATTAGAAATAGGGACAACCCTTGACTTTTAGCTTTGTGGTCCCTCACATACCCTTCCTTTGGGAAGCTAGTCAAAGGCCTTACAATGAGGTTATTTGTATAATGGAACACTTAAAATATTTTTATGTTCATAAGAAAGTCCTTTAAGTCATAGATTTTTTTTAGTTCTTGCCATCATATAAGTTTTATCTAAGAAAATATTTATCTATAAACCTCCAATCATATCTTTTATAGTGTACCGATGGGTTTGCATTGATTTATCCGATTCATACCTTTTCTATGATATATGCTATATATTTAGAGTTCTGAACATGAAACATCAATATAGTCCATGTGGTTATATATTAATAACGGGTGTAGATCTTGTATCTTCATATTTTAGCTCACTGGTGATCAGACTGTGAACGTAGGCAGAGGTCTCAGGTTCAAATCCTCACAAGGACTAATAAAATGGGATTTATGTCAGACATGGTTTGCACCGGAACTAATGGGTTGCACACTAGGTTTATCTTACTCCTTCTGTGTCGGGCCTCCACAGGTCAATGAGGGATTAGGGAGAGGAAGTCTCCTTGATGACTCATTTTTTTATGTATCTCCCCCTTTATTTTCTATGAGATATGTTGTAAAGCTTATGGTTCATGCAAAATAAGAATGATGGGTTTGAGGTTTTATTCATATATGTGCTATGTGGTTTGAGCCATCATAGGGATGGACAGTCGAGTCTTTTTGCCACTAACTTTCTAGTTAGGAGAGTTGAGGTTTCAACAATAAATAGACATGTGACAAATGACAACTATTTATTATTTTGTTAGATATGGCATAACAACCAAACACACAACCGCTATGTATGATTATGACCCAATTACAACATCTCATATGAATATAGAAAAAACCGATGCCCACAATAATAGAATTGAGGTGTGTAGGATTGGTGCAAAATGTATGGGTGTTGTTTTACCTACTATCTACCTAGTTGTGGTTGTACACCTATGATACAATATATTATAGAACAAGAAATTTACCTAGGGAAAAGTTCCTAAGTTTTTCCCTAATATAACATGCAATCATCGCCACCAACAATCCGACGAGTCTCATCACAGTACAACTATAGGATATAATCCAAATGACTACATTTTAAAGAAAAATTCAGATTTTTAATCTAATTAAAAAAAGTAATTACCAAAGAGGGATAGTTTATTGATGATTAACTAAAGTATCAAGCTAGAAATAAAAGTAAACTAAGAAAGAAGTGTTTTATATTATGATAAAATTACCAAGATGACATATTTCACCACCATTTTCTACGTATCGACTCCCTCACATTACATCATTCATTCATACAAATCTTTAGATTAGGGCCAACAAAATTATATCTTTTAGGAGTACAAAATTCATAAGGGAAGATTCTCCTGTAGGCTTGAGGTCTCATTACCTACAAATCCTTAGTCTGTCGCTCCGAAGAACTCCCTTCTGTGGTCTTGTCTTGAGTTCAATGATACATTTTGATATTCTAATCCTAGATTTCAAGGCATCTACGTCTAGGATTCTAACAGTCATGAAAGATAGGTAGCTAATATATTGAGCATGCAAATAATAAATTGATAATCCATCCAAAAATCTACATGAATAACAATCTATAACATGAGAATACAAGATACGGGCAATGGGGCTAATCCTCACACCTATGTAAAATATATACTGACCATCTTAAATCACACGTCCAAAACAGAGTAGATTCAGTGTAGTCGGACTCTTAAATTTATAACCTGACACTCATGCCCCCACAACTATTATATGGAGTATGATGTAGTAGACCGGGTTCGAACAATAGGGACAAGGAAAGCTAAGTGTTAAGAACGTAGGACCCTTGAATCAGATATGCCAAACAAAAAGGTAGATTAAGAATGGTGTTCCTTACAGAACAATGTACTCCAAGAAAACAAAACAAACAAGGGATGATAAAGAAACAAAACAAGAGAATATAAGTAAGCAATCAAGTGTTAACAAGGTATGGATGGGAACTTGGATTGGGTTTTACCAACTAAAGTCTCTCACCAACATACAATACTCACACCCTTTGTATACCCTTAGAAAGATTACAAGAAATCACCATATATGTCTATTCCCTCTTCTCTTGAGTTTAAGATAGATATAAATTATAAGGTCATCTCTCTCTCGAGATGACAAACAAACAATCACAACTGCAACCCTATGACTATTAGGTTAAGAATTCCAACATTTTCACGCATTTATGAAATTCCAAAACACTAGATAAGGTTAGTGCTACTCTTTCGAGGCACTAACAATCAAACATCATGAGATGGTACCTAATCATACAAGTGAAGCATTAAGATCAAGTAGATGGAGATAATCTTTGCCAAGAGCATATGCATTCAAGAGGATGTAAGTATATACATGTTGGGAGAGCCTTAGTGTCTACTCTGAATCCAAGCATTGTGTTTAGCCACTCATGTTAGTGAGTAGCAGTACGAGTTTACTAAAATGAAGATACATCAAGATAAATGAAGATGATGGATGAACAATGTGAGAGAGATGATAGATCTAAAGAAGGAGGAAGGTGATACACCAATACTACTCCTTCAAATTTGGATTTGGCATTAACGTAGAGGATGGCAACTCCTTCTCTTAAAGAAGAGGGTGGTAATATTCTCTCTCCTATGGACCTTCATCTTTAAAGGTAGAATATCAATGGATATGAATGAGGGTGACTCTGAAATGTGGCATAACTTCTTTGTCTCTTGATTTTGTGACCTTTTGTGACCTCCTACAAGGATGACGTTGGTTCCTATTTATAGACGTTGACCACCAACTTAAAAGATTGTTGCGGTTGCTACATCAAGCATGTGTTGGTCGCAACAAGAAATTAACTCCATTGACCGCAATACACAGGCTGTAGCGACCACAAGGGCTTTGGAAGCCCTTGGTCGCAAGGACATATGCATTTGTAGCGACCATAAAAGGGTTTGGCTTCCACTGATTCATCAAATGTAGGGTGTAATGGCTTTGATCGCTACACTGACCGTAGCGACCATCGAGGATTCAGACTTCATCGGTCGCTGGGTCCAACGACCTATAGGGACCGCAAGAGAGTTGGATTCACTTGGCCTTTGGTCACAAGGTTGGATACATTTATACTAACCACAATGTAAACACAATGTTATCTTCATTGAATGCTGAATTGTCTTCAAGTGTAGCGACCAATGAGAATTCAGTATAAAGGAAAAATGAATTGCGAGTTAAGGTAGAAGGTAGTCATATAATGTCTTGTCAAAACCAACCAAGATTGATTATGTAAATCATAAAAAATGTCATTACAGAGATAAAATAGACATAAATGTCCACAAAATAGTATGTTATAAACTCTCCCAAACTTAGAATCTAGCATGTCCTCAGGCTAACAAATAGAATTAAGGCATCAAATGACTTCAAAGGGCCAAATTGGTTATTGTTTTTGTGAGGGTGAACAAATTTGATAATGTCAACCTTAAGTTGAAACTTATGCATAGGGACAAAGGGTTTTCAACATCCAAACTTTCCCTTTTAGATTGGTGCTACAACACTCATATTCCTTGCTATGAATTTCTTTATCAAAAAGTTTCTCCCTTGTGATGTACCGATGATTCTTTTCCAGGTCGTACTTGTGCAAAGTTCTGGAAGAGGTAGCTTTCACACCCAACTTTATTTTTTTTGGATTTCTTAGCTATAGTTCTTGGGTGGGGATGCAATGTTTCCTACATTTCTTAGGGTTTCTCAACCATGCTAGTTGTCTTAAAGACAACATTTCCCAAATGGGCCTGGATGTATTTTCAGGTGGTTGTGTGAGCCCCCCCTTTGAAATGTAGGTGTGTAAAAGTTGGCTTCCAGACTCCACTACCGGTCACAAAGTATTTGCATTCTTGAGTGCATCAATATGCCGGTTGAGTGAAGTTCTTCAACATCTTCCCAGACACTCTCATAATTTTATTCCTCTAGACTTTAAGTCATGGTCACAAGCTTTGGGGTGATATGATTTTGGGGAAAGTTGGTTTGCCATGCCTCTTTTGATCCCAACGAGAGGATTTTTAAAACTAGAAAGGGTAGATGTTTCCTCTTTTGTAGAGTTTATGCACTATCCTACATGTAATTGGGAACCTGGTGGTCAATCAAGAGCATAGCAGGATGAGTCCGCCTTTGAAATTTCATCTAAGTTGACAAACATACTTGTGCCTTCTACATTATTTTAAGGTAAGGGTGACACTAAGACATTATCAAACTTGAATTTTTTTCGTAGATTAAGTAGCTCAAATTTGTCATTCTTGAAGTAATTACACTAAGAGTTAGCCTAAAGACAAGAGGGTCTAAGAGTTGGAGTTATGACACTATCTTGGAGAATTGGACTCCAAATTTGCCTTTTTAGACCACATGTACATCAAATTTCAACAAGTACATATACATGATCAAAATTTCAAATTTTTTCCGATAGGGAACATGCATATAGGAAACAAAATTGAGTGAGATGAACAACAATTAAAAGGGATACACGAGACATAGGGACTTGAATGAAGGAAGCTAGAGAGAAATACCTCTCATGCCCATTTATAGACACCCAAATTATCACACACTTTGTCTTAGAGTGTCAAAGAAAGAGAGTATAATTAAATGGACTGAGTTATTTGTGTTGAGGTTGTTCATAGACCATTCATTTGTATTGCAGCAACATGTCGACATATCCTCCTCTGAGTGCATGATAGCTTTCATGCTGCAAGCTTTAGACTTTTGCATCCTTTAAAGCTATGGCGCTCATGCATTCTAGAGAATAAAAGCCACAGTCATTTGATTGAGTAATAGTGCGGGGCTTCTGTGACAGAACTATGTCTTCTTGAAGTCTTTATTCTTGACATATTTGCACCCCATGCAGAACTTGCGGATCATGTCAACTATTGCTTCCGCGCATGTTATCGCCTTTTCTCTAGTAGGTGTCTTCAGCGTGGTCATGTTCGCATATTTGTTCAATGTGAAGGCTGAAATAGAGTTGTTATATAAGATCACAGTCTTTGCCTTGATGTTGATCTCCAGCAGTGTCCAATGGCTATCGTGGAGGATGGGCAGGAATATAAGGATCTAGATGTTTCCCTATTCATTTCGGCTGACCAATACTTATTGCACAAGGAAATCAATGTCTAACATTGATAGGAATTGATTTGCCAAATTTGTGTACAATTGAAAAATTGCAAAATGGCCATCTCACAGTGTGAGACGACCATCTCACGTGTGAGATGACCATCTGTCTTTTCCAAACAACCATTTCTCCAGTCACTGGTTGTGCAATTTCTAGAATTATTGTGAAAATTTGAGTTCTGCTGGTCCTTTCCTCTTCCACACATTAATACCGTATCAAATAGCAACTGGGAACCTTGACCCTAGACTCTACTATAAATAGAGGGGTACTGGGGGCTTCTCAGAGTAGAACACACACAAATGAGAAATAGTTCCTTTGACAACTGTTGTCTTCTCTGGTTGTAGTAACCACGAGAGCCCAGGCAAGTCCTACCTGACAAGGGAGGGATAGCCATGGAAGAGAACAACTGAGAGTTGTTGTTGTGGGAGAGCAAGTTGGTGACTAATACACCAATGAGAGGGATGACTCCTTCCTGATTGTTCTAGTAGGATGACAGGAGTTCTAGGCAGTCCATGTGGACTACCATAGAGGTGGGAAGCCGTTGTTTGCCTCTTGGAGGACAACATCAACCAGCAGTCCATGACGAGATGAGATGTTGATGAAGACAACATTTGTGGCTACAGTCTTCAGTGTGACTAGGAGGAGTTGCAACAATCCTACTTCCTGAGCCATAGATTAGAGGGCACAACAGTCAGACGAGTCCCAGTGCAACAAGGAGCTGCATAGATACTGTCTAGATAGTTGTGCATCAGCGACGGTGAGGAGATGTTGCTAGACTTGCTCCAGGATCAAGGTATATCCCCAAAACCAACCTTCCTATATTATAGTTATTGATGTGATCTACAGATTATGGGGAATATGGTAGATAAAATTTTAAATTCCACTACCTGCTCTGTACCATATTTCTCAACAGTTGTATTAGAGCCAACATCAATTTACTATATTAAGAGATAATTAATATGATCATATTTTGGTTTTGTCATTCTATTATTGCATGTGATGCAAATAATATCTTGTCAAATCCAAACACTACGATAATCCCAAACTAATATATATATATATATGATATATATATGCAATCTACATGCTTCACCCTAAAAGTGGTTTTAGTGGTGGATGTGTAGCATGGTTATAGACAATAACCCCTATCTGTGCATGATTGTATGTGGTTGGTTTATCTGTTTATCTCAATTTGTGTACCGAGTCTCTATCTCATCTTCCCAATGTAAAATAAATTCTCTTCTACCTTTTCTCCCCTCGAATGTAACTCTAGGTTTCCCTATAATCTTGTAACAATAGGCTAATTTAATTTCCAGTTATGACAAAGATGAATGCATCCCTAAGATGAGTTGTCTAACTAAAGGACCTTGGAGGACATGACAGACTGATTGCCTGGTGGGCCTAACTGATCAGATGGAGGAGCCATTCGATGGTGGATATAAGGACCAGACAACTGGTGAGACAACCTAACAACCATCCAGGAGGCAAACCAATTGGTTCAAGGGTTGACCAATCAACCCAGATTGGCAAGCACAAATCTTCATCAACAACATGTTTTTGCATGTGATGTATACCTAGATGATCGTAATTCCTTGTATCTCTAAGGGATTACATTAGGACTGGACATAACCATCTCTTTCATATATTGCATGTTTTCATTATGGGATATAGCATGTATATGATATGTACTATATATGTGGTGATTGGATAAAGTATACATATATACTTATATATACAAACTTCTTCAAATAAAATTTTAAGTCTAAGATTCTTTCCATTAGTAGCACACATGAAAATCTTGATTGATCAAGTGGGGCACCCCAAGGGTGGTACACCGTTTGTCTCATGGAAGTGTGATGGTAATAATGTGGGACCACCAAGCAGGGTGCATTATGATTGTGTTGGACACTGGGCCAGGCTTAACTGGTGACTCTTAGAGAGTCTAAGTCCAGAAGCATGCAAATGACTATGGAAAGGAGTTACACATATCATCTATCCAAGAGTTACATATGATACAATTAGCAATTGTTGCCTACCTTAACAATTAGTCATGAGCGAGATCATTGGCTGGGTATTGACTGAATTGTTTTGGATCTTGGCCCAATAGAATATTGTACGATGTGAAATTACAAATTGATATTGAGGGCTATCAATTTGAATAAAATAGTGGGAGCGATAATAATTAAAGACCTAATATATCATCAAATCAAATTAAATCAAAAAAAGGTTTTTGACAAATGCAAAATTTATCTCTTGTAGAATCAAATGGCAAACAAATCATCACGTTCAGACAAATTAAACAAGATTTATTTCCATAACCATTTCATGACCTCGAGAAGTGTTATGCATGATCCTAAAATACTAGAGTCAGTATCCACTCAAAATTCATCTAAGACTAACATGGATGCTTATTTGAAGCATGCCAATGATTTTGTGAACATCAAGAACCTTACGGTGGGCTATATGAACTATGAGTTGCATAAACAACATGATAAGCATGAAAGGTATACTGTCTCTAAGGTACTATTTGAGTGAAAACTTACATAGGGAGATCCAGTAGAGCTCCATATTCTTAATATGATTAGCCATATGGAGCATATAGAGAAATTGGTATTTCCTTTGGGTCAAGAGTTGGCCACAAATATGATTTTACAATCATTGCCTAAATCATACAACCAGTTCATTGAGTGTTATCACTTGAGCAACATGGTTGGACCACTGCCAAAGTTGCTTAACATCTTGATAAATGTCAAAGAACAAATGAGGATGGGAAAATCCATGATGGTGATCAACAAAGTTGAGTCCAAGGATAAAGGAAAAGCCAAAAAGCATTTTGTGGCTAAGCTAAAGTCCAATTTTTTTGCACTCAAAGTAAGGAGAAGGATAAGGGAACCCAGGAAGATGAAGTAAGGGATAGATATCTCTACTTTTGGGGTATACATTATAGATATTAACTTCACTACTTCTTCATCATGGGTACTTGTTACTAGATGTGGATCACACATTTGTTTAAATGTGAAGGATCTGCAAAAGAAGTAGACCTTTAGAGAAAGGTGAGGTTGAACTACGTGTTGCTAATGGTACAAGAGTTGTAGACAACACAGTTGGAACCTACGAGTTAACTCTACCATGTGGGCTTGTAATAGAGTTAGAAAACTGCTATTATATAGCTACCATTAATAGGAACATCATATATGTATCTTGTTTGGACAAGAAAGGATTCAAATTTCTTATAAAGAATTGAAGATGTTCTATTAGTAAAGATATGATCTTTTATGACAGTGCCCCAATGTCTTATTGTCTATACTTGATAGATCTAGAAATAGGCATATATAACGTGAATACCAAAAGGTAAAAAACTCCATGACTCAAACAAAACATACCTTTGGCATTGTCGTCTAGGGTGCATAAATTAGAATCAAATATCTAGACTACATAAAGATGGTTATCTGGACTCTTTTGATTTTGAATCATTAGAGACATGTGAATCTTATTTGTTGGACAAGATGGCTAAGACCCATTTCACTAGTAACAATGAGAGGGCTAATGATCTATTAGGACTCATCCATACTAATGTATGTGGACCTTTTAGAACAACCACTAGAGGTTGGTATCACTACTTCATTACCTTCACTAATGACTTTAGTAGGTATGACTATGTTTACTTGATGAAACATAAGTCAGAAACTCTTAAAAAGTTCAAGGAGTTTATGAATGAAGTATATAACCAACATGGTAAAAGTATTAAGGCACTTCATTCTGATTGATGTGAATAATACTTGAACCAAGAGTTTGAGGACCTTCTAAGAGCCCATGGGATTATATCCCACTGGACTCCACTGGAACACCTCAACATAATAGTGCATCCGAAAGAAGGAATCACACATTAATGGATATGGTGCGAACAATGATGAGTTTAGCTGAGCTTCTAACTACCTTCTGGGGGCATGCTCTACAAACCGCCACGTTTACACTAAACTGAGTACCATCTAAGTTGGTCCAAAAGACACCATATGAGATATGGTATGGGAAGCGTGCCAAAGTGTCTTTTATGAAGATTTAGGGTTGCGAAGAAAATGTTTCCTGAAAAGCTGGGCCCAAGATCTAATAAAGTTATTTTGTTGGATATCCTAAGGAGACCAAAGGATATTACTTTTATTCCCAATATGAAAACAAAGTGTTTGTTGCTAGAGAGGCTGTATTCCTAGAGAGGGAATTTATTTCCAAAGGAAATAGTGGGAGGAAAGTAGAACTCAAATAGGTTTGAGACCAACAAGAAAACATTGAACCATTAGATGTACAAGAGGAACCAAAACATTCACTAGGTGTTGTGGAATCTCAAATTCCTCAAGTAACATAGGGACCTCATAGATCTAATAGGACACACCTTGAACCTAAGAGATTTGGATATAGAATAACTCAGAAAGGCAGTGAATTGGTCATAGATGATGAGCCAATTACCTAAAAAGATGCTATAGAGGGGCCATAATATGAGAAATGGCTTAAGGCCATGATATCTAAGATGGAATCATAAATACCAAAAAAGTATGGACTTTAGTGGATCTACCTAAAGGGGTAAAACCCATAGGGTGCAAGTGGGTCTTCAAGAAGAAGACCGACATGGATGGTAAGGTACAAACCTATAAGGGCAGATTAGTTGTGAAGGGTTTTAGACAAGTTCAAGGTGTTGACTATGATGAGTTGCCATGGTTGAGTCTATTAGGATCATATATACTATTGAAACTTATCATGAATATGAGATTTGGCAAATGGATGTTAAAACCACATTCCTTAATGGGAATCTTGTGGAGGATGTGTACATGACACAACCTGAGGGGTTTATAGATCCAAAGTTTTCCAATAGAGTCTGTAAGCTACAAAGGTCAATCTATGGATTGAAGCAAGCATATCAGAGCTGGAATCTTTGTTGTGATGAGACAGTCAAAGGGTTTGGCGTTGCTGAAAATGAAGATGAACCTTGTGTGTACAAGAAGGTTAGTGGGAGCATAGTGACATTCCTTATATTGTATGTAGATGACATGCTATTGTTGTGGAATGACATCCCTACTTTACAAAAGGTAAAGTAATGGTTAGGAAATACATTCTCTATGAACCTACATCTTGGGGATAAAGATCTATAGAGATAGATCCAGAACACTTCTCGGACTAAGTCAGAGTGCATACATTGACAAAGTGCTGAAGCCGTTTAGCATGGAGAGCTCAAAGAGAGGAAAATTTCATACGTGCCATGGTTACCCATCTCTAGAGCTCAATGTCCCAGTTCTTCTGAAGAAAGGGAACACATGAGTGAGATTCCATATGCCTCAACAATTGGATCAATCATGTCTGCAATTTTGTGCACCCATCCATATGTCTCGTATTCCTTGAGCATGATGAGAAGATATCAGTAAGATCTAGGTGATTCTCATGGGATATCCATGAAGAACATCCTCAAGTACTTGAGATGGACAAAGGACCAGTTCTTGGTCTATGATGAAGAGGAAGATTTAGTGGTAAAAGGTTACACTAATGCAATCTTCTAGACTGATCTAGATGATTACAAATTGCAATCAGGATTCGTGTTTTGCCTAACAATGGTGCTATAAGTTGGAAGAGTTCCAAGCAAGAGACAATTGTCAATTCTACAATAGAGGCTGAGTATATTGCTGCATTGAGTGCAACAAAGGAGACTGTATTGATCAAGAAGTTCATCATAGAACTTGGGTTGTTCCAAGCATCAACTACGCAATTGAGCTATATTACGACAACAATGGAGCTATTTTATAAGATAAGGAACCCAGATCGTATCAGCACTCAATGCATATACAAAGGCAATTCCATCTCATACGAGAGATCATGCAGTGTGGAGATGTGAAGATTTGCAAATCTACAACTAAGAGAAATGTTGCTGATCCCTTGACAAAGGCACTTTCATAGAAGAAGCATGATGGTCATGTTAGGTCACTCAGAAGAAGATTCATAGGTGATTGGATCTAAGTGCAAGTAGGAGTCTGTTGGTTATGTATGCCCAGAGAGACAATCATGTGATGATTGTAAAGGCATATCATGTAAGAACTATTTGATTATTAATAAAAGGCAAGCTTCCAATTTATTCCATTTAATTCAGTTATGAGATGATGATTTACCATTATAAAATTTTAGAGGATTATATTACTTGGTGACTTATGTATTCAAGTTACTAACCTTGTGTATGAGATCATACAGATGTCAAGAGTGCATATAGATATTCTCATTATGTCCCTGATCGGTTGTTATTGTGGAAGGTTGATAGATAACAATAACACATAAGATCAGAGTGTGAGTTGGTTGATGACTAAATCTCATTATTCATGATATGGCAACATCAAACCAAGCACACAGATACATGTTAGAGAATAGTGTATCAGATAGACCCACTGTGAGACTAACACATGGAAGCCATCTTCATGGAAGTCATAGTTAGAACTCATAGTGATGGTGGTGGTTGTGGTTCTTAAACCTAAAATCATTACACTCAACACATGTCACTAGGTATACTTTGACGTCATCAAACACGGTCTTGAAACATGGGTTGTTATAACGATGATGATGGGTGGCTTTGACACATGGGGGTTGACTGTGAGTGATAGACATGGGATTTGTCCCCCCTACTAGAGTGTGATGTCCTAGGCCTCTTGATTAGCGAAACTGAGAAAAGCATGTCCATGTTCATGTGAGTCAATATGTAATATTGAGCTTACATATATCTTAGTCATTCTAGTCTTAGTTAAAGAAAAGAATTGAATAACAATGAGGGTGACTACTCCATGCCTCTAGTTCAATCTGAACATCAGTGACAAAGGAACTGTACAAACACTAAAACACCATACACAGATTGTAGGTTGAAGTTGTTCTCCAACTTTCCATTTACTTGGGTAGCAATGATGTGCGACAAGCATCACTCTTTGCTTGTGATGTCATAAGTTGTTATGGACACTCACTGCCAACGTAATATGGGACCTATAGGGTCACACACATAGGTCTTGACCTAAAAGAGGAGTTCAGATCTCGAATGATAGTTGAATTAAGTGCTGAAGTGTTTAGGCATTTGATTCAGGCAACAAATAGGATGATAACACCTCCAAACACCCATCTCAAGTGTTGAGATGACCATCTAGAAGTGCCAAACGACCTTCTCAAGAGGTGAGATGGGTGTCTGGGTGTCAGGGCTAGTTGTGAGTTGAAATTGGCAAAGGAACAAAATGATTCAACCAAACAGGATTGACTTGGGTCACTAAAAGACCGTATGGGTGAACTCAGACTGTAGTCTCGCATGGGTGAGATTGTCCAATTTGGTCGGGGAAGGTTCTAGATGTTTCCCTGTTCGTTTCGCTTGAGCAATACTTGTTGCACAAGGAAATCAATGTCTAACATGGGAATTGATTTGCCAAATTTGTGTACAACTGAGAAACAATGAAATGACTGTCTCACGTGTGATACGACTATCTGGATTTGCCAAACAACTATTTTGGCTAACGCTGGTTGTGTAACTTCCATAATTGTTGAGAAAATTTGACTTCTTCCGATCCTTTCAACTCCCACACATTAATCCCATATCAGATACCAATTGGGAACCTTGACTCTAGCCTCTACTATAAATAGAGGGGTATCAAGGGCTTCCTAGAGCAAAACATAGACAACTGAGAATCAGTTCCTCTGACAACTATTGTCATCTCTAGTTTTTGTAACCACGAGAGCCCAGACATGTCCTACCGGACAAGGGAGGGACAACCACGGGAGAGAACAACTGAGAGTTGTCATTGTGGGAGAGAAAGTTGATGACTGGTACACCAAAAAGTGAGGGATGACTCCTTCCTGATCGTTGTATCAGGACAACAAGAGTTCTAGGTGGTCTGTGTGGACTACCATAGAGGTGGGAAGCCATTGTTGGTCACTTGGAGGACAACTTCAACCATTATCCTGTGACAAGAGGAGCTGCTGAAGAAGATGACTTTTGTGGCTGTAGTCTCTGGTGTGACCAAGAGTAGTTGTAGTAGTACTACTACCTGAGGTGCATATCAGAGGACACAATAGTTAGACGAGTCCCAATGCAACAAGGAGCTGCATAGACATTGTCCAAGACAGTTGTGCATCAATGACGATGAGGAGATGTCATTGGACTTACTCCATGACTAGGTATATCCTCTAAGCCATCCTACCCACATTATATTTATTGACGTGATCTACTGATTATAGGGAATATACTAGATAAAATTTTAAATTCCGCTGCCTGCTTTGTACCATATTTCCCAACAATATTGTCATGTGCCTCTTGTGTAGATCCACTACTGTTAGAGCCCAATGCTACAAAAGTATCAATTGGAAATGTGATGAATTTTGTCTCTCACCTTGTCGCTGCCTCTTGTAATTCCCTAATAGGTGTAGAATTATATTCTTGATTGTACAACTTCTTTTCCAGAATGGTCATTCTATTGAATACCAGTTGCACTTGTGTCGGGGTGTAATAACTCCTCCAGGGCACTTGCACATAGTACCTTGAATAGGCTTTTGTGTACTCATTCTCTATGTAGAATGATCCCTCTAAAGTGTTCTCTTGTTAGAGTTCTCCCTTGGTTGTTATAAACTATGTTTATAGGGAAGCAGAGGCGCTATTGCTACTTGGTTTTGTTTTGTAGACGGGGATCGTTCCCTTCTTGGTGCACCATTAAAGAATGAGACTAGACCTCCTTCATCATAATCGGACGTCCCTTCATTGGTTATGCATGCAAGTAGGGCTAAGGTAGTAGTGATGGGGATGGAGGTGGGTATGGGGCCTTGAGTAGTGCCTACTGGTTCTTCTTCTATGTTATCTTCTACTTCTTTCGTGCATGTAGTTGCATCTATAATTTCTTTTCTATTGATGAAATTTCAAGCATAGCTTCATTGAGTACTGCTAGGGTGACAACCATTTTCCCATCATAAACCTCATCATGATGCTCTTTGTGCTCATCATAATTGAGGTAGATATCACATATGTGCAACGATGTAGAGTTGAGTCATCTGCAAAATCACCTGACCTCCTGCCACTTTCTTCTCCTGGTTGAGGTAAGTTGGCATTACTGGGATAATCTTCAGGGGGTTGTCTTCTGTGGGTGAGGAGTTCAAGTCAAACTCCAACACCATAGCTTTGGTGGTGACTATTGCCATGATCTCAGAATGTGGTTGCTCTCATGGCTCAACTATTTCTTCAATTGGCGGTGGGGGTGCACTTGCGGCCTCTTCATCCTTGTGGATGTCGACAATGAATGGGCTAGAAGATGCATGCAACAATGAGGGATTTGATCCACTTCTTGATGGTGGTCTGGCACACCATTCTTCCATCTGTTTATGTTCTTATTCTAGTTCTTTCATAGCTTGTTTGTATCCCTTGCACATCATTTCTTTCTCAGTGTGAATACTATCCCTCTCCTTCCTATGGTCTATTTTCTCTTTGATGGTTTGCATCATCACATGTTGCTGGAGAAGGACATTCTGTATGAATTCTAGAAGGTCTATAGTCCTTTCTTCTATTCTTGATACTTGTGTTATTAATGTTTGTGGGCTAGTATAAAAATAAGGGGCTTGTGAGGATGAGTTATGAATATGCTCACAGATAGTGTCAAACTGATGCCCCAGCTGTATGCCTAAGGTATGAAGTTGTTGTTTTCTTGCATGTTGGGCTAAAGTTTGGGATGCAGGCGGCGTTGGAATAGATGTGTGATGCTTTAACGAGCTTGCTACATGTGTTGTTGGCAGTGGAAATGCACTTTCTACTGCTCAATTTCAAGGATGTGGCAGTTGATTCTATGGCGCTAGCTGTGCGGGTTCTTCCTGTTCTCTTACAGGCTCCTTCTATGACGTTCATTCGTCATCTAATAGCGCGGGTTGATCATCTACTGTCTCAACTGGTATTTTGGGCACCACACCCGTTGGTAAAGGGTTGGGGTTGGATTCCCTAGACTCATGTGATGATGACATGTCAGCTCCTCTTTGTTTCCCAAGGGTACTTCTATTGCTTTATTGGTGATTATGGAGGATAGTGGGGCATAGTTGAATATTTCATTATGAGGGAGGGTTTTTTTTGGTAGAGATGTACAATTTATTTCCTAATTGGTTGAGCTTGAAGTAGCTGAAGTGTAGCCATTGGTGTTTCTGATACAACAATTCAAGGCTTTATTACTAGTTTCTTCCTTTTCTCTGGCCTTAGTTGTCTTGTTTCCTACACTTATTCTACTTCTTTAGGGACGTCAACAGTTGAATGGGAATCTACAGTGCTCCGGATGGCACTCAAGCACATTTTGTAGACTTCCTCCAGGTTGGGCCTCAATTTGATTGCATCATAATGGGCCATTTTCGAGAGTGGGAGTCGCAGTTTAGAATTGGGTTACTTGTAGAAGAACTTCTCTCCTCTCTGTACTAGTATGCCGGCAATCACTAGGTACTTGATATCGATCTTCATGTACCCCTTAGTTGGATTATATCTTATTAATTGCTCAACATCCAATAAGTAAGACACAATGAGTGTTATTTGGCCTAGTGTTATTTGGACCCCCATGTAAAAGATTCTAGTCTTCTTGGCATCTTGTTCCACTACCACTGACAATATGTCGATGAGTAGCATTCTAATGATGACTAGCTTTTTGTTCATCATCGATCGGATTAGGAACATATCCCCTTGGATACACCTCATAACTCAGATCGTGTGAAAATTGTATTTGTGGTGATCCTCTAAATCACTCTTATGAAGCATGAGGTGATCATGGTTACTTTGGACTTCCCAAGATTGTGTATATTTTCTCCGGTCAGCTTCTCCCACATTTTATGGCTGTTCTAACCCACTGCGTTCTTCTCATCGGGGGCTATTGTGTAAGCATGAGCTTCCTTTTTAGTTTCAGTGAAGATTGAACTCAAAATAACTTTAGTGACATAATAATCTTTGCCACCCATCCTCACCTATAGTTTGATTTTTCCTCCAGCATCCTATTTTTCTTTATAGCTGACTGGTACCTTCTCGAGTGAGGACATAAATTCATCAACCAATTCTGTTAGCGAGCATGGAATTTTTATACATAGGGTGCACAGATTTACTCCTCCTAGGAATTCCATCACTCTATCGTAGATTCCCAATCTTTTGAAGTGTTGGATGTCCATGTATTTTATAGGCTTGAAGATTTTGGTCCCCATGATCATGTCATAATTTGATTGGTGATCCTTGTCTGTGGGCATGGATTTCGTATGTTGCTGTTCAGATGTTTCTGTTGGATTCTTTCTTACTGTATCAGAATCAGGTGCCATGCCAACTATTGAATTTGCTTCTTGTCTCAGAGCCTGTGACCCTGTCTTCTTTTTTAGCTTACTCTTTTTGGTTGTTGGTGCATCTAGCTCAGACACCTTTCATTTCTCTTTCCCTCCATGCTCTTCTTTTGATGGCACAAATTCAGACATATTTGTTCCTTATTTACCTTGGGATACTTCTGTATTCTCCAATGACTCATGTCCACATATGATCGTATACTTTTCCTTGAGTAGCTGCATATGGATCCTTTTCTTTTGTGACATGTTGGGATGATCGTGTAGTGCTTTGTCAATTGCATCAATGATTTCTTGAATCCCTTCTCTATATGTTTCTTATTTGTTCGAAGAATCTGAATCTGAGGATGACATCTTGTAGTTTGAATAGTACTTATTTGTTAGGCATTTTATTAATTTCTTTCATTTCCTAACAGATATGTCTAGTTTTTGCATAGTATATATTCTTCGTTAGTTGTGGAAACTATTAGGGATAAGGGGAGTTCATTGGTTGTGGAGACTATTAGGGATAAGGGAAGTGTAGCAATCATCATATGTTGGGTAAGGCATAGCGGTTTCTACATACCATTCGTAGGAGTAGAGGTCACAATAAGATGAAGAAGTGAGAGATTTTAAGATTGTTTGGTTATAAAGCGTTGCGATCACGACATATTCTTGCTTCAGAGAACTATAGTGGTTTCTAGAATACAAAGGTAGTGACCAATGCACTAGTGTTGCGATAGCAACACTCAACCAAGGGAGGCGATAAAAGATTGAATCAACTCAATCATAGGGACCAAACAACTTACACCACCGTAGCGACTGCCTTGATAAAGGTTAGTGTTTATGTAGCGAACACAACACCATCACCAATTGTAACGACCACAAGGAACCATACATGGCGTACTGTGGTACCCTAGGAAGTCAAGAAGACAGAGAAGAGAGTACAACAAGATGATAAAAAAGCTAGTTCATGATGTCGGCCCACCTTGCGGCGATGATGCAAGGGGAGTGGTGATCATGAAACGACAATTCTATAAGACTACGAATGGTCGGTTAAGTGATGTAACACAAGTTTTTCAGTAAAGAGAAAAGGTATTCAAGGTGTTCCTTTTGAAGGTTCGAGGTTAATGAGAGAGAAGGGAAGGGGTTACATTAGCTGGCATCGCTATTGCCTTGATCTTGGTTTGCCACCACATGGTTCATCACTGGTATTCTCCCGTCTTCAGCGTAGGGTTTGGTTCGCACACAAAATCACCAGATATTCATCGTAAGAGATTAGGGGGGGGTTACGGTTCATGGTTCGATTTTTATATCTTACACCTAAAAGAGTGAAAGGTCACAATGGTTTAAGGAGGGGTAGCGGTTGATACATTTTAAAGAGCAATGCTTGAACAAATCTTTTGTAATAGTCACTCCTTATGAAGGGGCGTATCGTCCGGTTAGAAAGTGTTGTGGTTGCAATGGCTAAAGTGATATGTTGTTATCAAGTATTAAGGCCAGAAAGTTAGTAATAGTCCCTTCATATGTAACTTGTAGAGGTCACTAGGAGTGTTCAAAATCATAGTCATTAAACTATTATGTAGGATGGCATTTATATTCTATTCTTTCTATACTCAAAATATTTAAGAAAAAGTGTCAAGACAAAATTTTTGCATTCAAACTACTTAGACAAATAGAGCAATTAAAAGATAAAATTAGAGTTTATGAACAGTCTAGCATCTAAGTAAGAAATGGGAAAGCTTTTAAATTTTAAAGAAAACACGAAATCCTTGGGTTGCCTCCCAAGAATCACTAATTTATAATTTTTAGATTGACTCTCTTCTTTGTCTCTTCATGGTGCTTCGGGTTGGGGCAGGTTGGGATTACTCTAGTTGGAGTTCCGACCTTCTTATAAAAGCCTCATCCTCATAATACCCATCGAATCAATGCCCATTCACCTTGAATGTTCCAGTCTTCTCACTAGTGATCTCCATCATTTCCGATGGGTATATGTTTGATACAGTGAATGGGCCCGACCATCTTGACCTTAATTCCCCTAGATATAGCTGAGTACTAGAGTTAAATATAAGGACTTTATCTCCTTCGGAGATGTCTTTTCCCTTCAAGTGAGCATTATGCCAACCCTTAGTCCTTTGCTTATAAATTCTGGCATTTTCATAAGCATGCACCCTGAGTTCCTCGAGCTCCTATAATTGCAGAACTCATTTATTTCCAGCTTGGTTCAAGTTAATGTTCAAGAATTTGATCACCCTAAATGCCTTGTGCTCCAATTCCATTGGGAGGTGTCAATTTTCCACAGATCAGCCTACAGGAAGTAGTCCCTATTGGTGTGTCGTATACTATACGGTAGGCCCATAGTGCATCATCGAGCTTCATCGAGCAGTCGTTCTTAGTTTTGCAAACTATTTACTCAAGGAATTGCTAAATCTTCTGATTAAAAACCTCCACTTTCCCCGATGTTCGAGGGTGATATGGCGTTGCTACTTTGTGTTTCACTCCATATATCTGCAACAAGGCTTCAAATCTCCTTTCTCCAAAGTGGGTTCCCCCATCATTAATGACGGTGAGCGGGACTCCAAACCTCGAGAAGATATTTGTATCAAAATCATGATAACTAATTTAGAGTAACAAGTAGGGGTTTCTACTGCTTCCACCCACTTTTAGATGTAGTAAAACATAATGAGAATGTATAGGTTTTCGTTTGAGACGAAAATGGTCCCATATAATCCCCAAACATCAAAATGTCCACTTCAATCCAATTTGCCATAGGCATCTTGTTCCTCTTTGAGATATTGCTAGTGAGTTGGCATTCATTGCAAGTTTTCTCATAAGATTGAGCATCTTTAAATAGAGTTGGACAGTAGAAACCTGTAACAACCCACTTGTACCACTCAGAGTGGAAGCACATATATTTATTCACATCAAGGGGGATGTCACAACCATGATACTCATTGCACAAAATAGAGTTGAATTAAACCATCATAGGATAATAATCATAATTTCTCATCCTCAAACCCTAACAAAGTTTACATGTACATAATCTTAGAAAAAGGATCTATAAACTAGGTATGGTTGGCACCCCACCGATGCTTTTCTCCTTGAAGGTCCTTGAGATCAGGTTTCCACCCCAGATGGACTTCTCTCTTGAGCTTGCTTCCAAAGTACAAACATCATGCCCCCAACCATGCAATACAATTAGGGGTAAGTCGAAAGAACATATTATATTTTAAATAAAACTTGAAAACTGAAAATAGACATTTAGCATTGAACATTGAAAAGACATGCAATTTCTTTTAGGTCAATTTCTTTTATTTTAACCCTATATAAGTGTCCTCAGATTGCACATATGTGACTCTTCTCTTATGCACCACAATTCCTTTTAGATTGCACCGAGGCGCCTCTTCTCTTATGCACCAAAGTTCCTCTTCTCTTATAAGGAACTTATATACGCCTACTTTTAACATTTTCTTTTTCTTAAATATCTTAACATTACTTGGAATTTATTTGTAATTTATCATTAATGTTCATGAAGGTGATATAAAATACAACATAAAACTCAATTCATTATAATTTTATTGACTTTAGAAATTGGAACAGTAAATATTATAAACATGACATTCATCAAAATTCTCATACACACATATATAAAGTAAACAATTTAACTATGTTCAATTTGCATGGACCACTTATCTTTTCACTTTGAGAGTATATTCTATCTCTTCCTAAGTTGAATAAGCCCTAATCACTTGCTGGGTCAGAAAACCCTAATTTACCTATTCAAATTACATTTCATATTAATATATATTTTATTCACAACATTAAACCCTAATTTACATTTTGTATAAACCAATGCTTGTCTATTTAGAAATAGACTTAAAACCTTGATATTCAAATTCCTATTGGAAAACCAATTCCAAAACATTATTTTTCTCATTTTTCTGAGCAAGTAACAATTTATTATGAATTTTAGAAAAATTATCCAATCAAAAATTAAGAAAATGCCACACAGGCAGTTAATTATCCACTAGGATTGCGAGCCCATATGATGTGGTCCAATCACAGATGGATGTGCAAGCAAAGGGGGTCTCACCCCAGTAGGTCAACGTTCAAAGTGAAGTTGGGCGATGAAAAGACCAAAATACCCTTACAAATCAAATTATTTGATTAGAAACACAGGGGCATTCTAGTCATTCAATGAATGAGTTTCTTCCCCTTCGATCATGTAGGAACAATGAGAAAGCATGTAGAACCATGATTCCCAAATTCACGATCGAGGTTTGCTTCTCCCTTAATAGAACTAAGGTTCTAATCAACATTCTCATCCCCTGCCGGACCCAGCAAGCCCAGGCGCGGGTTGAGATGTGGCCAGGCTCACATAGAGAACTTCCCGCCATAATAGGCCAGGGATTCACACTGAAGAAGGGAGATAAGGAAAAGTAGGAGCTTTAGGAGGGTTCCTAACATCCTATCTGAGACGTCTGTCTCAGAAAATGAGATCAATGAATGCAGAAGCGATTAATTATCAGCAGAATTACTGAATATCACTAAAAATTTAAAACTTTTTGTAAAAATATCCACAACTATAAAACTCTTTCATAAAGAAACAAGTAAGTTATTTACAAGCTGATTCATCAGTACATCTCTGTATTATCTCATCTCGAGAGTCATAACAATGACTGCCCTGTTAAACTGTACATGAGAAGTATACAAAAATCTCGAGGCATTAAGCCAAAATGCTCATATCTATATTAAACCATCTACTGACTCCTAGGACCTGAGAGTACAGAGACGACACATAGGACTCTCTATATACAAGACCTAACAGATAGTGTCTCCACCTGAAGATCACTGCTGTCCTTGTTGTTGCTGCTCACCCACTGATGAGTTTCTTCTTCCTCGGTGTCTACCTAAAAAGTTGAATCCCACGGGGGTGAGACAATTGAATATTGTCCCAGCGAGAGTTATAACTCTTTGCTAGATGCATTGTTATTGAAAATAATAGAATGATACTGAGCAGTAGGTTTATAACTATTCAACAGCAGGTAATTCATTAAATAACTAAATAAAGCAGTATTCTTTATGCAATCATTTCAATTATAACTTGATTGAATAGCAAGTCATTTAATCCATAAGGAATATGAAGAACATGTATATTATTTGTCCAACTAGGACTTAATTAAATAATGTATCATCAATCATTGTTTCTCGTAGTTCAACCTAAGCAAATATGCTATACGGCCGATTACATTTTGCAAACATACTTATGCCCTGAGGAGATGAGGTATACCACTCATACTCCAACCGACCATTGCGAAATCGAAATCGGTACCATACATAGGTCATCAGAAGAGCCGGATTTATATGACCTCATCATCCTCAGTCAGCATGAGGAAAAACATGCAGGACATCTCGTGTCTCTGCCATATTATCTTTCTAGGGTATTCTGGCAACTTCGCTATTAGAGTTACAGTGGCATGCTGTACTCTCTTCGCAATCGAGGGATTTCTTGTTTATCTCACTTCGATGCGGCATTAACAACATCATCGGGAGATTAGTGATACAACATCCCAACATATACATATAATGAAGGATTGAGAGATTAAATGTTCATCTCCCATCAATTCCCCCATTAGGACGTAAGGATATTCACGTCTATAACCCCCACATACTCAAAAGTATGCTCTCCAGGAGTTCCCTTAGGAAAACCTGTTTCACCATCATATAGCTTCTGAGTATGATGGATCTATGGTCATGGCTCTACATGGTATCATTATACTTGATTATTTAAGTACATTGTGGCATTCTTTTAGCATCATGCATGTTTTCAAACATAAACCATTAAAACAAATGCTATAAAAAAGAGTACTTTTTGTATAAAGTCCATTTCACATTTTGTTAACATTGGGATCTCAACCCCCTATCAATTTATCATCATGATCCAAGAATATGGGTTTTCAAACACACTAGATAATCAAATCACTTGTTACCACTTAAATAGGTAACTTAATGCCATTAAGTCATTTAACAGTGTAAACATAATAGTAGCATTACATGTATTTCATATGGCTCGTACAACCTGTTAATCTCATTTTCTACCTTTCAATAGGCAACACTGCATATTATTGCTTACAAGGCTCATTAAATACTTTTTAATGAACAAAGCATCATATCTCTTACCTGGATATATTCAATATTTCATAAAACCTGCAGATTAGCACATATTATAATAGGTACATCAACTTCATATCAACATATTACAAAACAAAGATAACTTCATTATTCAAGGGTTGCACCACTATACCCTTACTAGGGTTAGGGTTTCCCTTTTCAATTCAAGTAGGATTAATCATCCCTTTAACTTAGTTAGGAATAGTGATTCCTCATTTCATTATCCAATCATAGAGCTTCATGCTATAAAGCATAACCCAAGATTAGGGTTTCACACTTTTATCCACCTTAATTGGAATTAGGGTTTACTATTCACATACCTTGATTTAGGGTTTACTATTCACATACCTTGATTTAGGGTTTACTATTCACATACCTTGATTTAGGGTTTGTCATGTCATCATTATGAATTAAGATTACATCATCATCATACATTAGGGATACCTCCATTATTACCCTCAATATAGGGTTAAGATTCATTAACCATCATAATTAGGGTTTTCATGATCTCACTATGAAGGATCATACCCTAATTAAATATTCATTCATGTAGGAAGTCCTTTACTTGATTATCATTCATAAAAGAAATCTTCTCTCTCTTATCCTCTATAGGATGATGTTTACTTCATCCTTGATAGGGTTAAGTAACTCAATCATGAAAGGGAATTGACTCCATGGTTTATATCATTACCATTATAATCATTAGAGCTTAATTACTTCATGGGTTTCAAACACACTACCCCTTTTTAAGGTACAAGTACCATGATCACCTGTGATTACATCATGTATTAATTGACTAATCACTTTGTCCTTTGACCACTTTAAGTACCCATGGGGTTTAGGTTAAACATCCACCAAACAATCTTGGCCTTTAAGGCACCAAACGATCTTGACTAACTTAGACCTCAAACGGTCTTGCATACTTAACCTCCAAAGGGTCTAAGACCATTTGGACCTTCATGCGGTCTTGGTCTGCCCTTGAGACCGTTTGGTAAAGTTGCACACTCAAGACCGTTTGCTAAAGTAAGAGGTGAAGACTGTTTGCCCAAGTTTGACTTTTGAAACCGCATGGACACAATTGGTTTTGAAACCGCATGAACCCTAAACGGTTTGGGATCGTTTGGTCCCAAACGGTCTTGAGACCGTTTGGACTCAAACGTTCTTGAGACCGTTTGTCCAAACCCCCTCAAAACTGCATGGACCAAGTATGGTCTCAACAAGTCAAATGGAGTTAGGGTTTCCATTGTTAGTTCCTTCAACAATTGTATATATGTATTCAATCATCAATTGGACATATCACCATTATTCAATTGAATTAATTAGGTCAACCTTCAACTGATTTGACCCTCAATTGACCCTCAATTGGTCATCAATTAGGGCTTGAATCAATTGACTTAGAGTTTGGAATTGATGACCCTTCAACATAATTCAATGTGAGTCTAATTGATTTGAACCCATTGATCCATCATCCAATTTGGTCATGACCTGACCCCAAACGGTCTTGGGATCATTTGGATGACCTCCAAATGGTCTTGAGACTGTTTTCTCAAGTCAACACCAAAAACCAAGTCAACCAATTAGGGTTTGATCCATTGGATTGATCACCATAATAACAATTGATTGCACTTCAACTTAGAACCTTTGGATCTTCAATTGGTAAACTATACTTAACCCTAGACCTCCAAACGGTCTTGGGTGATCACCAAATGGTCTTGAGACCATTTGGGTGATCCCCAAATGGTTTTGAAACCATTTGGGTCACTCAACCCAAGTCTCAACTTTATTCAATTATCAAATCAGCAATTAACCCGATTTAGGGTTTGATGATTGTTGGACCTTTAATTAGTGAACCACTTGAAGTTAATTGATAATTATTGGTAGGTGATTAGTATACATTATTCTCAACAGACATCCAAATGGTCTATGCTTGGTCAAAGCCACCAAACGGTCTTGGACCATTTGCTTCTATGTGGTTTAGATGAAACTGTTTGCAATCAAACAGTTTGAAACCGTTTGCTCCCAAACGGTTTGGGAAACCGTTTGAGCACAAAGACAAAACATTTGGTAAAATGATTTTCTTTGGATAATCATCAAAGTTAAAGTCATCATCTTCTTCCTATGAGCAACCAAGAAATGTTGCTATTCTTCACGGAAGTTATAGCAATTAACCAAAAGAGTACCAAAGAAGAAAAATAGCCAACGATTATTAGAGAGATGGATGCATTGGCAATGCTTAAGGGTTAGAGTTATAAAACCCGCCTCTAGAACTGATCCAGAGCTCCAAGCTCCGCAGCTTTAATGGTAGATTGAGATCCAGCAGTTGTCCAAGGTTTGTTCTTGAATCTTTGGATGAACAAGGTGGCTAGAAAAGGAAACCAAGTGAAGAAAACCATGAATCTAACCTTGTTTTATGGTTTCCACCATGAATTCGAGGTAGGAGATGATCAAAACTTACCAAGCTAGTTCGGTCATCCTTACTCTGGTCCAGAGCTCTCCCTTGGTCGGACAAAGAAAGTTTGGGAAGAAAAAAGACTAAGGAAACGATCCTTGGGTGTTTTGGAAAAGGATACTTATATATATTTATGGGTTTTCAAGGAAAATGGAAAAAGAGGATTATTTCCTTTTATCTCCAAATTATATCCACCAAGTCCCCTTCCAATCCTTGTCTACGTGGCCACCTTATACTATCTTGTAAAAATTCTCCATTATCCAAGGATAATGGAAAAGAACTAAGCACCTTAAAGAGTTATATGTTAATATCCATCTTTTAGTGGATATTGCTTTATATATAATTAATGTGAATAACTTCCACTTCAACTAATGATCTTTTTGGTACCCAAGAATGGCACAAGCTTGTACAAACTATTGCAAACACATCCTCCAACTTTTGGTTGAAGGGCTCCATAATTAATATAGTTCCCTTTTACATTAAGTTATATTAAAGAGCCATTTGTGCTTAAACCTTATTTATTTTAATGTCATGATTCTCTCTCCTCCATGATAATTCACATGAGGCACCCTTCTCATTTTCTTTTCTCTACTTGATGCCAAGAAACATGAGGGACCCTCTAGAGGTGTTGTTTTGCATGTTGAACCCTAGGTCTTGGGTAAATTGCACATTACACCAAAACTAGGTTTTAATGCACAAAGATTGCTCTACAAGCTTTATCTTGATGTCCAAGCTTGTGGAATCTATACCACCACATCATACACATTATTACGATGTCTCAACATCATAGGAACATTTTAACATGTGCAAATTGTGATTTAACCCCTCAACTTGGGTAATTTGCACTTTAGTCCAAAGTTAACAAAACAATGTTTCATCATTATTAAAAAAGGACTGAAATTGAAATATAAGTTCCTCAAAAAATCTTAATTACTTTTCAAAGTATAAAAACAAACATCTAACCAACTTAATTAAGCAAAACACCTAGGGTTAGTACATAACCCAGGTCAGGGATGTTACAAATTATCCACCCCTTACAAGGATTTCGTCCCCAAAATCATTACAAAAACATATTAAGAGAAAAGAGCAGGGTATTTCCTCCTAATTTCTTCCTCTAGTTCCTATGTAGCTTCTTCAACTCCACGGTGATTCCAGAGGACTTTCACAAGACTTATGTCTTTCTTTTTTAGCTTTTTAATTCTTCTATCAAGGATCAACACAGGTCCTTCTATATAAGATATATCATCATTCAATTACACTTCCATATGTTGCAGAACTGATTTTGTTTCAGGATGACATTTCCTTAACATGGAAATGTGAAACACTGGATGTAATTTTTGCAACTCTGGTGGTAACTCTAGCTTATAAGCTACCTTTCCAATTCATTAAATGATTGGATAAGGCCCCATAAACCTAGGAGCTAACTTTCCTTTCCTTCCAAATCTAAGAACTCCCTTCCAAGGTGAGACCTTGAGGTATACTCTGTCTCCAACCTGGAATTCTAAAGGTCTACGACGCTTATCAACATAAGATTTCTGCCTATCCCGTACAGTCTTCAACTATTGTTGTATTATTTTAATCTTTTCGGTGGTCTGCTGCACAAGATCAGGACCTAAAAGTTGATATTCACCGGTTTCATACCAACATAGGGGAGATCTACAACGTCTACCATACAAAGCTTCATAAGGTTCCATATCAATGCTATGTTGATAGCTATTGTTATAGGCAAACTCTATTAAACTTAGGTGCTGATCCCAACTTCCTGTAAACTGGAGGACACATGCCCTAAGCAAGTCCTCTAAGGTTTGTATAGTCCTTTCTGACTGCCGATCAGTCTAAGGATGAAAGGCTGTACTAAACCTTAACTGTGTGCCTAAGGATTCATGGAGTCACTCCCAAAAATGACTTGTAAACTGGGGACCTCTGTCAGAAACAATGGTAACTGGGACTCCATGCAGCCGCACTATCTCATCTACATACAACTGTGCCAGCTTCTCAGCTGAATAGGTTGTTTTGACAAGTAAGAAATGTGCTGTCTTTGTCAACCTATCAACTATTACCCAGATGGAATCATGGCCTTTGGCTGTTCTGGGTAAACCAACCATAAAGTCCATGGTTACATGATCCCACTTCCATTGAGGTATAGGCAAATGCTGCATTGTTCCTGCGGGCTTCTGGTGTTCTGCTTTAACTTGCTGACACATAGGACACCACATAACGAACTCAACAACGTCCTTTTTCAAACCAGGACACCAATACATATCTTTCAAGTTACGATACATCTTGGTGCTTCCTGGATGCATAGCATACATCGAAGAATGAGCTTCTTCCAGAAATAACTTTCTTAAGTTATCCACACCAGGCACTATCATTCTACCATGATAACAGGCTACCTGATCATCTGAGTCATGGAAACCATCTCGTTTCTCACTACCAAACTCTGATCTAATCTACTGAACTACAACATCAGCTTGTTGTGCCTCCTTAATCTGTTGTCTCAGGGTAGGTTTTATGTGCATCTCAGCTAGCAGTCCAGATAACAACGATACTTTTAACTGTACATTGTCTTGTCTTAAAGAGATAAGCATATCTCTCCTATAGCACACCAAAGAATTCAGTTGTTCTCTGTCTACGGCTAGTGTTGCTGATTTCATACTCAAAACATCAACAACTATATTGGCTTTCCTTGGATGGTAATCAATCGTACAATCATAGTCCTTGACTAACTCCATCCAGCGGCGTTGCCTCATGTTAAGCTCATGCTGAGAAAAGATATACTTTAGGTTCTTATGGTCTGTGAAAATCTAGAATGTTTCTCCATAGAGGTAATCTATCCAGATCTTTAAGGCATGAACTACAACAACTAGTTCTAGATCATGTGTCAGATAATTTTCCTCATGTTTCTTAAGCTGTCGAGAAGCAAAAGAAATCACTTGTTTATCATGGATCAACACACATCCTAGTCCATTCTTAGAGGCATCACAGAAAACTATATACCCTTTCGCCTGCTCAGGTAACACAAGCACAGGTGCACTTGTCAACCTTTCCTTCAACAACTGAAAAGATTGTTGACACTTGTCACTCCAGGTAAAAGGAACATCCTTCCTGGTTAACTTAGTCAAGGGTAAAGCTATAGAACTGAAGTTCTTAATGAACCTCCTGTAATAGCCTGCCAACCCTAAGAAACTACGAATCTCTGTCGGTGTCTTTGGTTGTTCCCATTGCAGGATAGATTTTTACCTTTTTAGGGTCAACATGAATGCCTGAGGCAGATATTACATGTCCAAGAAAAGAAACTTATGGTAACAAGAACTCACACTTGCTAAACTTAGCATATAACTTATGCTCTCTTAGCAAAGTTAGAGCCTGACGAAGATGCTGCTCATGCTGCTGAGCATCTCTACTATAGATCAGGATGTCATCTATGAAGAAAACAACACACTGATCAAGAAAAGGTCAGACGATTCTATTCATGAGTTCCATAAATGCAGCTGGTGCATTAGTTAGTCCAAATGACATAACTATGAACTCATAGTGACCATACCTTGTTCTGAAAGCAGACTTACGTATGTCACCCTCCTTAATACGCAGCTGGTGATATCCTGACCTCAAATCTATCTTTGAGAAGATTGTTGCACCACACAATTGGTCAAAGAGATCATCAATCCTAGGTAGCGGATACTTATTCATTATAGTTACTTTATTTAACTGTCTATAATCAATGCATAACCACATTGACCCATCTTTGTTTTTAACAAAAAGGACCGGAGCACCCCAAGGTGACGTACTCAGTCGAAATACTTCCCATTCGATCTCCACACCAGGCCTTTTCCCCTCCTCTATGGTCCACCAATGACCAGCACCCCCCTTGAGAAGATACACAACATGTCTAACCTTCTCAGCTTCATGGATGTTCGGGATTCTAAAGGCCTTCTCTAGTTCTGTTAGCCACAAGTCAACATCTGCTGGTCAGCTATTCTAGCATATTCTGTGGCCCCAACCCGGCGTAGTCGTTCAAACGTCTTGCCAGTTCCTTGTCCTTCTAGATGGGTAGGTGCCCTAGGTACAAGTATAGGCATCCTATCAGTCATGTGTGTCATTGCAGTCATGAACTGCCCAAACATAGCTTGGAAGGATGGGTTCCCCATGTCAGCTGGATTGAAATGGGGTGGTTCAGGTACAAGTTGTTCCTCCCTTTCTTGGTTTCTTGCACCTCCTCCGGGTGCAGCGACACTACTCTCCACAATGTGTTCCTCATGTGATCTAGACATCTTTAGTTTTCTCTTCTCCTCCTATATGAGCAGAAGACACTATCAGATATACTGGAAGACACTAGAACATACTCAATAACCTTAGTCCTATGTCTCATTAATCTCAATTATAATGCATTCAAAGGATAAAATAGTTTGAAAAATGCTTCTCTTGTTGAATCCTCAAGTCGAAATTCATAATATGCATTAATCACCCATTCAAGAATCATATTAAACCTTTTCATCCCTTTTTTGAGTAATGTTCTTGGAGAAGAGACAAATTGAACATTAGTGACTTCAAAGCCATATATAGGAAATTTTTTTTATTGCCTAAGTATTTAATTTTAAATTTTGAACTATTTGCCTCTTATCTTTCTCTTTCTTCTCTTTTAATTTTCTTTAGTAGCAAATATAAGGAAAAATCAATTAATATTACTTTTCAAATAAATGTAACATATTATAAAGGAGAAATGTGTCATTGAGTTCCTTTTTATTTCCCCTTGCCTTGTTATTCTAAAAGCAATATTACTTTGTCCTTTTTGCAAAAGGGACCTCAAAGAAATCCTATTTAGGGGAAACCACATTAAAATTTTAAGTTAACCCTGAAAATTCTGGGGTTTTACAAAACCAGATTGTAGAATTTTAGATGTGGTTCTGTCTCTACCTAATTTCCCTCTGTAAGGTGAAGAGTGTCACTACTTAAGGATTTGAGGCACTTCTTCCTCCAGTATACAACACCAGTACATATTGTGAACACATTTCTTGAATATGATATGATCGTCCCAGTAATAGTTTTTCAAGTCAGAGAATAACTTCTTCTTTTCAGTATAAGTGATCTATGGTGGCAATTGGAGACAAGATAGATAGTTGCATACACAGACAAATCATGGTACATTGGGTTCAACAAATTTGGCCATCATGAGTGCTTCATCTGGGTAGTTATCATTAACTGTCAATGGGTCTTCTCTGGTTATGATTATCATTCACAGATGGTCAAAAACTACATTTTCCGTCCCTTTCTTATCAACAATTTCATGATCGAACTCTTATAAGAGAAGGGGCCAGCGTGACAGTCTTGGCTTTCTATATTTCTTATGCATAAGATACTTTATAGCTCTGTGGTCTGTATACACTTTAACTTTTGACCCTATCAAGTAGGATATGCACTTGTCAAAGGCAAACACTATTCTTAGCATTTGCTTTTTGGTGGTGGTGTAGTTGATTTGGGCATCATCCAACATTTTTGTAGCATAGTATATGACATGGTGTTTCTTGTCTTTTCTTTGACCAAGAACAATATGGATGGCATAGTCACTAGCATCACACATGACTTCAAAAGGTATCTCCCAATTTGGCACTTATAATATCAGGGCTGTTGTCAAGGCATTCTTTAGAGTGTCAAAGGCTTCAAGGCATTTGTCTTAAAATGAAACGTGACATCTTTCACCAGAAGTCTTGAAAGAGGCTTGGAAATTTTTGAGAAATCTTTAATACATATTCTATAGTATCCAACTTGGCCTAGGAAACTTCTTACCCCCATTACTATTTTTGGAGGTGGGAGTTTGGATACAACTTCTATTTTGCTCAGATCAACCTCTATCCCTTTCTCAGAAATCTTATGTTCTAGCACAATGCTTCCTTATACCATAAAATGGCACTTCTCCCAATTCAAGACCAAATGTTTCTCCTCACAACATTGTAAAACTAGAGATATATTTTTGAGGAACTTATCATAATTGGTTCCATATAAAAAAATCATCCATAAAGACTTCCATTATATCTTCCAAGAAGTCCGTAAAGAGAGATATCATGCACCTTTGGAAAGTAGCTAGTGTGTCGCATAATCTAAATGACATTCTTCAGAAAGCCTAGGCTCCATAGATATAGGTGAAGGTGGTCTTCTACTGATCATTAGGTGGATTGATTCTTGGTAGAATACTGAAAACCCATCTAAGAAGCATAAGTATGAACAATGAGCTTATCTTTCCAAGACGTAATCAATATATAGTACCGGGAAATGGTATTTTTAGCTGCAACATTCAATTTCCTATAGTCTATATACATTCTCCACCCAGTCAAGGTCCTTGTGTCTACTTCATCTCCCTTCTCCCCTTTTATGATGGTTATTCCTCCCTTCTATGATACTACGGGAATCAAACTTACTCAATTGTTATCACTAATAGGGTATATAATTCCTACATCACACAGTTTTATGACATCCTTCTTGACTACCTCTTTTAACATCTGATTCAATTTTTTTTGGGGTTGAGATAATGGCTTAACCATTTCTTCTAGATTTATTATATGCATGCATACAGCTGGGCTCAAGCCCTTTACATCTTCTACTGAGTAACCAATGGCTTTCCTTTGGAGCCTAAGCTTCTTCAACATCTTGTCCATCTGTTCAATAGTCAACTCAGAGTTAACTATCATCGGGTTCCTTTCTTTATCATCTAGGAATTCATATCATAGTCCTACAGGTAGTTGTTTCAACTCTGACTTAGGCTTGGGTATTTCTTTTTGTTTAGTATTCTGCTCCAATGATGCATACTTTGCTGTTTCTAATGTTATATCTTCTTTGTCACTGAGCTCTTCTTCAGAATGATTCAAGTAATCTAGAATCTCTACTACCTCAGGATCTTCCATGTTGGGATCCCGATTATTTAGAGCTTGTTGGATAAATTGGACATTATGATAAATCCCTTTGTTTCGATGATGACAAACATTTCATTCTTGTTGATCTAACGTGCTACTTGAGTGTTGCAGGAATGAGGTAGATGACAAAGCTCTAGGGAATCCATACGCTTGAATGATTGTAAATGTCATGCAATGTAATCAATTGTAAACTTGTACAAATATATAATGTACAAGTACTTAGATTTCATGTAAATCAAGCGTTAGATCTTCCCTAGCCAATCACCACACTTAGATATGTCATCCCTTTCAAATAAGTTCATATATGCACACTCATACACACACATAGTGCCTTAATTGAAAGATTGAAACAGGGTCAATCTCGGTCGACCACACTCCTCGACCGAGACACTCTCGGTCGACAAACTTCTCGACCGAGAATGACCCAAGTAGCCGTTAGACACAGCTGATAAGGTAGTTGGAAGTTGCAAATGAACGTTGATCCAGAGAGCCTGTCGGCCGACAAAACTTCGACCGAGTAGGTATCTCGGTCGACAATTTGTCGACCGAGATGGTCTCTGACAGCAACTGCAGAATAAAGTAACTAGCTGTTACTAATGCACCTAACTTATACCTAACGGCTAGTTAAGCACTTAGAAGCCCCTAGAAGTTGTCTAGAACGTCCTTAAGCATCCATAGGCCACTCCTATAAATAGGACATGCCTTAGGACACCAAAATACACCTAAGCTACACTTGTGCTACACTTGAGCTTGAATATTCATTGGAAATTTGTTTTTGAGCAATAGAGCAATTCCTACATTGGCCATTCATTTCCATTGCTCTCATTTCGTGTCCTATAGGCTAGCATCTCCTTACCACAGAACCTACACTTCTACACACATTGGTTAGGAGATCAATACGCTTGATATAGGCAAATCAAGCCTTGTGCTTCAAAGGATAAGTTGTACTTTCTATTTTCCTTCTTGTTCCTTTTATTCTTTGTATTCTCCTTGCTACTCCTAGGGTTGGAGGCTGCAGATTGGAGAAGGTTCTTCTCGGAGGAGAAGGTGGACTTCAAGCTACTTCAAGAAGGCTATCGCAATGGGAAGCTACTTCAAGAAGGCTATTGCAACGGGAAGCTACTTCAGGAGGAAGGCTGCTTCAAGGTGGTGCAATTACTTCTAGGTGAAGGCTGCTTCAAGGTTGGGCGATTACTTCTAGGTGAAGGCTGCTTGAAGGGTTTAGGGAGAGAATTGTAATTTTATGTAAAGTCCTTGCGAGGTAATAAAATTAAATTCTTTCCAAATCCCGGTTGGGTAAGCAACCGGGTAGTGGACTGACAACTTTAGTATTTGCTAAAGTTGGAACCACTCTAAATCCTTTTCCCCTTGTCCAATATTTTTGTGGTTGATTGTTTGAGTTCAATAATTGCTAAAATTATCTATAAAACTCTATTCACCCCCCCTCTAGTAGTTTTCAGTTGGTATCAGAGCAGGCTTCAAGGAACCCTAACCAGGTCTTGAAGAATGAAGGGTGGAGGTAACTACAACCGCAGACAAAGGAGCAACTTGGATCAACTTTCAACAAGCTGCAATTGGTGTTTAGGAACAAACCATACAACAATCGGTTGTCCATGGAGAGAAAAGAAGAAAGAGGTCCACAAAAATTGTCTCATTGCTACAACCAATGAAGAAGAAGAAGAAGAGGTAAGCCTTCTTGATTTATCAAAAGAAGAGCTAATTTCTAGTCTTGAAGAAACACACAATAAGTATATTGAGTGCAAGAAGAAATTAAAGAAATCTAGTAAAACAAACGATGAGTTAAATGCTAGATTTCTTGCTCTTACATCCGAAAAATGAAGATTTATATGCTAAATTGAATAATCTTGGTTTTGAAAAAGATAGCATTGTTTCTGAAAATTGTACTTTGAAATCATCTCTAAGTAGTAGTGATGTGAAGATTTTTACTCTAGAAACAAATTATGATCTTCTATATCAAGAAAAGGTTGGATTACTTGCAAAGTTAAATGATCTTCAAAAACAACCTGTTTTGTGTACACATCTAGATTATGATAATATAGTGAAAGAAAGGAATTCTTTATCATCTAATCTAGATCAAGCAAAACTAGATATTAAGAAAAGAATGGATGAGATCGCTAAGTTGCAACAAGAAGTTAGTAGGTTAAGCAACAATGGAATCCTTGATAGAATATTGGATGATTCCTATCATCAAATTGGGAGAAGAGGACTAGGTTATAAGCCCAAAGGGAAATCTCATCAACAACCTAGTTGGAGAAAGACACGAGCACATCAAGCCACATTTGTACCAAAGAACAACCTAGAACAAAATCATAGAAAAAGACTTGAGGTTGATTCTATATGTTGCCATTATTACTCACGTCTTGGACATTACTCTTTTTCATGCCCATACAAGAAAAAGAATGTTGAGTTAGTATGGGTTCCAAAACCCCCAAATTGAATTGATTAGACCAAGTTGAGATATGACCAAAGACTTTAAATTGCATATCTTTATGTCTATCTCAACTTAACATAAAGGGATAACAAAATGATTCAAGTAATTAAAATTTCTAACTTGAAAACTTATCTCAATTAAGGTCCTCAAGACTTAAAGATTTGAATATGATTAGTTGAGATTTGATCTAAATGTTACCTTGATATTCATATGTTTTACCTCAACTAAAATTGATTTTTAAATTGCAAAATTGAATCAGATATAGTCTATAATCTACTTGAATCAATAAATAGTTTTGTAGATAAAACGGAAACCTTGTCGGTCGAGAAATCTTCGATCGAGCAGTCAGTCGGTCGAGAAATCATCAACCGAACTGGTCACAGATTTCAGTCTGCAGTAAAATTGCTGAATATTTTGATCAAGTAGCTATCTGCTGTTAATGACTATTTTACATGCAAAACAAGCTGATGATCACTTTTGAATATAAATGATATCATTTTGATTGATTCTCTAAAAAAAAAAGTAAAACTGAAAATCATGTTTAGAAATCACTATTTTATAATGTTTCACATGATTTTTTCTATAGGTATTTGATGGAAATATCATTATATGCTTTTATTGCTCTATCATTACATCATGGATATACTTTCACTATTTCATCATTAAGCATGATGTTGTGTTAGCACGAATAGATAATGATACTTGCATGCATGATTCTTGATAATAGGCAAGCAAAATAATTCATTGGTGATATGACTTTTAGAAATGCCTGCAAAGAGCACAATGTTATAAAATTTCTCAATTGATATCTTTAAAAGACTTGAGATATTAATCATGCTTTCATTTGTTTTCATATTAAGTATCACTTAACATGCTTCAAGATTGATATCTAATTTGAATGCTTAATTGGAGATCTGCAATTTCTGCCTCTTAGTTTAAACAAAATTTAGCCAAGGGGCGCTATGGTCATAGTCAAGGGCGACCTAAAATAAGCTTTGACAAAATGCTTATTCGGATATCAATTTATTGAACTTAATATTAGTATACTTTCGATAAAGGTCAAAATCAAAATTTAAAATCTTTTGTGACCTTAGAAGCCTTAAATTGCTTTAATTGTAAGATTAAGGGGGAGCTCATAAAAACAAATTTGACGATTTGATTAAGAAGCTTACAAAAACATTGTAAACATCATTTGAAGCTTGATACGACCTTAGTATTTTTACTTGATTATAAAGAAATTTATGAATTTCATGAAAATGATATCTTGTACTTAAAGGAACTCTCTAAACAAATCAGGGCTTAACATCCCTTGCATTTGGATGGAGACATTTTATGTAATCTAAGATTAAAGGATTCTCATTTTATTTAGGGCTTAACATCCCTCGATAGATGAGAAATCAATATACATTCATCATAAGATTAAGGGAATCTCATATCATTTCTAGGCTTAACATCCTTTGCAAATGATTGAGAAACAAATTGTGGATAAATTAGACAAAAATGATATTAAATCCATGTTCCCAATAGAATATCTATTTAAGGGGGAGCATAATATAAAATTAAGGGGGAGAAGAAAAATAAAATATTCAACTTGGATATCTTTTTGAAATGACAAAGGGGGAGAAAGAATATAAAATCAAAAATATAAATGAGTTTCATCTCGATGGCTAGCATTCACTTGCAAAAACAAGAATGGCTACAAAAGGTAATTTTCAGGTATGAAACTCACATGCTTTATATTTCCTTATTTCATATTTAGGAAATGTTTGTCATCTTCAAAAAGGGGGAGATTGTTGGATAAATTGGACATTATGATAAATCCCTTTGTTTCGATGACGACAAACATTTCATTCTTGTTGATCTAACGTGCTACTTGAGTGTTGCAGGAATGAGGTAGATGACAAAGCTCTAGGGAATCCATACACTTGAATGATTGTAAATGTCATGCAATGTAATCAATTGTAAACTTGTACAAATATATAATGTACAAGTACTTAGATTTCATGTAAATCAAGTGTTAGATCTTCCCTAGCCAATCACCACACTTAGATATGTCATCCCTTTCAAATAAGTTCACATATGCACACTCATACACACATAGTGCCTTAATTGAAAGATTGAAACAGGGTCAATCTCGGTCGACCACACTCCTCGACCGAGACACTCTCGGTCGACAAACTTCTCGACCGAGAATGACCCAAGTAGCCGTTAGACACAGCTGACAAGGTAGTTGGCAGTTGCAAATGAACGTTGATCCAGAGAGCCTGTCGGTCGACAAAACTTCGACCGAGTAGGTATCTCGGTCGACAATTTGTCGACCGAGATGGTCTCTGACAGCAACTGCAGAATAAAGTAACTAGCTGTTACTAATGCACCTAACTTATACCTAATGTCTAGTTAAGCACTTAGAAGCCCCTAGAAGTTGTCTAGAACATCCTTAAGCATCCATAGGCCACTCCTATAAATAGGACATGCCTTAGGACACCAAAATACACCTAAGCTACACTCGAGCTTGAATATTCATTGGCAATCTGTTTTTGAGCAATAAAGCAATTCCTACATTGGCCATTCATTTCCATTGCTCTCATTTCGTGTCCTATAGGCTAGCATCTCCTTACCACAGCACCTACACTTCTACACACATTGGTTAGGAGATCAATACGCTTGATATAGGCAAATCAAGCCTTGTGCTTCAAAGGATAAGTTGTACTTTCTATTTTCCTTCTTGTTCCTTTTATTCTTTGTATTCTCCTTGCTACTCCTAGGGTTGGAGGCTGCAGATTGGAGAAGGTTCTTCTCAGAGGAGAAGGTGGACTTCAAGCTACTTCAAGAAGGCTATCGCAACGGGAAGCTACTTCAAGAAGGCTATTGCAACGGGAAGCTACTTCAGGAGGAAGGCTGCTTCAAGGTGGTGCAATTACTTCTAGGTGAAGGCTGCTTCAAGGTTGGGCGATTACTTCTAGGTGAAGGCTGCTTGAAGGGTTTAGGGAGAGAATTGTAATTTTATGTAAAGTCCTTGCGAGGTAATAAAATTAAATTCTTTCCAAATCCCGGTTGGGTAAGCAACCGGGTAGTGGACTGACAACTTTAGTATTTGCTAAAGTTGGAACCACTCTAAATCCTTGTCCCCTTGTCCAATATTTTTGTGGTTGATTGTTTGAGTTCAATAATTGCTAAAATTATCTATAAAACTCTATTCACCCCCCCTCTAGTAGTTTTCAGAGCTCTATAAAACTATCTCCTTTCTTTCCACATTATCCTCAACACAAAAGGGAATATTGAATGCCCATGAGTCTTTTTGTGATGAGGTCCTTGAAGAGCTTAACATAGGTAGGCATTTCTTTGATGGCATTTAGGAAAGGAACATAAAGGCGTAGTTTCTTCACAACTTTCATAAACTTCTCGTACCTCTTATTAAGATGGGCTTTGATTAACTTACGGAAAGGGAACCCTTGGAGAGTAGGAATCTCTTTAAGTGAAGACTTCTTCATCTAAGTCTGACTTCTTCATCTTTACTCCTTCCTTCCCTTTTCTTTCTTCTTTATTCTTGTTCTTCTTTGTAGAATCTTCCTTTTCATATTCTTCCTCCACTGTAATGGGTTCATATCATGACTTAGTATTAGTGTCTTCTTCATGGTGACTCTCATCTTTTTGGTTTTCTACATGCTTTCCTGAACAAAGAGTGGCCATATTTACAATCTCTATGTTAGAGGGAATCTTTCATTAAGGGTTCTTTATCAGTTCATATACTTGTGCCAGCTTTGGTCAATTTGTCATTGGTGCGTCTGCATAATGGCCATCTAGTTCTGCATAATTGTTAAGACACCTGAATTGATGATGGCACTTTGGGTCAGTTGATCATTCACCGAGACCTGCCTTTTTGTAAAATCAAACAATTGGGCTATCATGTTTGACTGATTGTTGGTTTTAGGTTGGCCTTGATCTTGATTTTGTAGGCTCGTGTTCTTGTATTGTCCTTGACCTTGCCCTTGGCTTTGGCAATTATTTCTATTTGGTGGTAGTTTGTAGTCTTGGTAAACTGAGTTTGTCCACATCCTCTTCTAAACCCTGGTGGTGCTTTAGAAGCTCCATTTAGTTGGTGAGAGCTTTCTACAACATATTTGTTTCTATAATCAAAACTAGGGTGATATGGTCTCTTAAAGTTTGCATAAGAAACATTCTTAGTTTCTTCCTCTTCTTCACTTTCCTCCTCGGGTTGAGCATAGATGCCATTATCAATTCCATGGCTTTCCTCACCACATGTAACACATTTAATTACTTTTTCTACATGTTTCTTACCCTTTCCCCCAGAGTCCTTCAATTGTTTGACGTCTGTAGCAATCTTCTGAATTTGGACAATGATAGTTTCTAAGGCCTTAGATTCAATAGACAATCCTTTAGATGTAGTCTTCTTTATTGAACCCCAGTCTACTCTGTCACAACCCATGCCTGCTTGCAAAGAAATCATTTTGTCAATAATCTTCATAATCTTCTTGGGATTTTATCCTAGGAAATCGCTTCCTGTGGAAGCGTTCAATGAAGTTCTTTCAGTAGAAGTAAGACCATTATAGAAAGTACTGCCTAATTAGCCTTTGTCATAATTGTGATGTGGGCAGTCTATTTGATACTCTCAGAACCGTTCCCATGCCTCATACATGTTTCTATGGGTTTCTACATGAATCCATTTATTATTTGCTTGTTTCTAAGAGTCTTCTCCACCCAGTAGAACTTGGCGACAAAGGTGTCAACTTGTAACATACTCAATTTCATAGCTAATGTAAGCCTTTAATGTGGAGTTTTCTAGTTAGTGAAATGAACATTAAACTTTGATTAAATCTAGAAACATATTATCTCTCATTTCTTAAACTCTTATTTTCTATTCTATCTTTTCTGGAGACCTATACTCTAGGTCTCATGGCCTACGCCAAAGTATTTGGATCATAAATATCTTATCTGAATTCCTCTCATCACACTCGTGGATGAGATTACAGACATGCTCTAATCTTAAGTATCTTTTACTTACGATTTTTATCTATTTGTGACCACCATTATACAATAAGTCCTCCTCTGCTGACACCAAAGTGTCCTCTATGGTGCAACACACCCTCTGTTGGCACTACATGCCCTCTATTGAAACTGAAGTGTCCTCTATGGTGCAACACACCCTATGTTGACACCGAAGTTACCTCTATGGTGCAACACACCCTCTTTTGGCATAAATGCCCTTTGTGACACCCGCAATGTCTGGTGCAGTGCACCCTCTGAATCGTCCCGAGACTCTCTGGTGAGGACTTATTATATAATGAATTATGTGAAGGTTTTGAATTAATTATCTTAAGTGTATATTTACTAAACTCTGAATCTGAACTTATCTGAAACTGAGTACTGAACATGTACTTAGTTTTGAATCTAAAATCTGAAATCGGAATCTGAATCTTTACTCTTTCAAATCTGAACTAAATCTATTACGAAGTTTGGATATGTATTTCAAATTACAACATAATTGAGATTGGCTCTATAACCCATATCATGTATCTTTATTCAAAATCTGGCTACCCACACGGTGAGTAGTCTAAGTCTGAATCTAAATCTCTTATTCTTAAGTTATAAACTACATTCATTGCTGGATTTGAGCATGTATCTCATTATCTGGGTAAACTTTACTCTAAAATTCTTATTTGGTAAGATTACTGCATTCTACCAATTATATCATAAATGAGTCTAATGTCTTATGAGAAAGGATCTTCCATGAATATAGAAATACTAAGTATACAAAGTATCTTAAGTCAAGCTTATGAAAGTATTATAAGAACAACATATCTAAAAATATCAATTTTGAAAAGATGGTTCAATCCTTCTTATAAAATATGATATTAGTCTAAAACTTTGCATATGAACTTACATATTAAACCTTAAATAATAAAATAGAAATCTTATAAAATATTGTATTGCAACCTAATCATAACTTAATGTGTCATTATCTTATAATGCCATCATAAACTCTTTTTTTACAATACATTGTGATCCCAAAAGTACCTTTATTTCTAAAAGTAGACCATGTCTTAATATTCTGAAATTCATATTCTTATATTGTAATTAAATTCTAGATATTATTCATTCTAAGGAATCTAGTTGTTATATCTATACATATGTATGAAATCTTAATAGCATGTTTCTACTTGAAATTGTAATACATAGTTATGCCTATAAATATGAGAAATCCTGACAACATATGTGTACTTCAATTCTCAATACAAAACTATCCCAAATCACCAACTAAGTATGGATACATTACTTGCATATCTTATCTTAAAATCTTATTCATTAATTTTGAACATTTCTAAGAAATCTTGTAGGAACATGATTCTTTAACTTTCTCATGGACTTGGTCTATGGGTCACAACTATTTTGAGCAACATGTCTCTATTTGAGATTTTGGATATCTGAACTTACATAATGATCGAGATATGAGAATATTCTTGTTTGCATTAAAGACTTAGAACATTGAACCATATAAATTATAAAAGTCTTATCATGATACATGTAAACATACTGAACTTAAAAAATGAGTACTCATGGGCATGGACCACTTACCTTTTGTGTTTATGATGTCCTTAGTCTTGATTTCTTGTTCCAAATCTTAATCACCTGGATATAATCAAAGTTCTATAAGTCCAAGTACATGTTCCCTCTTTCTATTTCTAAATCTCAAAACCCCATCTTCCTAACTATATATACCAACTTAAGGTTCTTATTTAGACTAAACATAACTTTAATCTAAAATCACCATAAAATCTTGGCGTTGAAGTAAAATAAAACTCATACTATATAATTAGTATTATCTTTCTACTCAAATAAGACATAAATCGTCTTATGCACTAATATGAACATATACTTCATATAATGAAAATAGCTCTCAAACATAGTCACATATTCTAAAATTAATTACTCAATTAGGAAATCAAAGTAGAATGCCATCACATTACTAATATCAGGCCTAATTGGCCATACATATATCACTTATAGTGTCAGGATAATCATTTATTATTCTTTCATAATGGCTACTCATCTAAAACTAAATACTAATACAATAGCACAAGAAACTTCATCAAATCTCTAGAAAAGTATTCATATAATATAGGAAGATCATGTATTAAAGTATCAGGTCATTTAAAAATCAGATCATGGGTGAAATACCCAAAATACCCTTATCAGGGTTTTCATTAAAAATCTCATTAAAAATTCATATATGAAAGATCAAGATCTGAAGTAATGTTAAACATATCCAAATACACATTCAGTAAAATTTGTATGAATTTATAAAGGCATTTACTATTTTTAATTGACCAAACATCAAAATCATATAGTTTTGAATACACTATTTTTAATAAATATCAAATATCAAAATCTTAATATGGAAGTATTTTTATGTGATAGTACTCATCATGAGATTTCTATAGGTATCTTGTTTGATAAAATTCGACTTCCCAATCTCAAGATATGAATTTTAGAATTTACCTACATTTGGATTAATATCAGTCGTCGATTTGGAATCCAAAGGTCATAGATGGTGACGTCCCTTCTCTTCTATCCCTTAGCTGGTCGCGGATCCAACTAGATCTGGCTCCTTCTTCACCCTTGAACCCGAATAAGGGGGAGGTCCCCTGTTCTACATGTGCAGACCACCGCCACTATCTGTTTGCCTTCGATGACCCCGATCTCGATGCTCAGGTTGTCGAAGCTTGCGGCTAGGCATCCACTACCTCCTCCAATCCTCCCCTTGGATTTGGGCGATGTTGTCGATGAACACGAGTAGGCATAGATCAGAAATTTCCATCTCTGTCCTATCGATGCCGCCAAGGCTTCCCTCCATGCTCTCACTTCCTCTCGCTCTCAGTTTCAAGCGAAACCCTATGATTGAAGTCGTTGACCCCTCATAAAACGGAATCCGAGGCTTTTATAGCCTCCCATGCCCGCGATCAAGGATGAGGGCCCCCTTTTGTGGGTGCTCTACTCGCACCCTATAAACAGAGGTCGCGGCCTCCAGTCCGCGCGGATTGGGGTCGCCCCCCTTTTTTATTTTATTATTATTTTGCATAAAAGTCCAAATTAGAGAAATATTTATAACTTCCATATCAGAGCTTTGTTTGATCCCAAATTTTGGGAGAAAAACTCCATGCTTATTACCTATATATGAAAAAGATATAAAGTCAAAACTTATTGATAAACACTTCAAACTCGTCTTTTGAATAAGAACATGATAATTACTAATTTAATTACCTAGGTCACTATATACATCAAAACCATCTGAAATTTCTTCCGTCATCTTATATTCTAATTATTATTCTACTAAAAATATTTTGAGCATTCAATATGACCTTGAAATATTTAATTCTCAATTTTTACTCCAAAGACCTATTTGTAAAACTTAATTGGCCCAATTGAGCTAGAATTGGACTCTAGGGCACATGATGCATCCCTTAGTATTTCAAAGGGTCCATAAGCTTAATTGTACTCCAAATCATGAAAATATGTCTTCAATCAATATAATTTCTCAATTGAAGCTCATGTATGACATATGTGATCAATATTTCCTTAGTTACATAACATGAAGACCTAAGCTAGGTCTAAGGATCAAGCCATGAACTGGATTCATCATAATATATATTCGTCACATTATTGTACATAGGAATAATTCGTTTATATTCATATACAACCGACTACAATCATACACATTTAAGTCATTATGTTTGTATTGGTTGACCAGATTACTTGTATCACAAATTTTGTAAACTTAATTACATACCTATCCATGTTAGGTTCATTAGGTCATCACTACATTCCTCCTCTTATCTTCCACTCCACCCCACCACAACTCAACATCTCCCTTGAGTATATAGACTGCATGATTAATTTGCTTATCTTATGATAACTCCATTAGGCAAAAGACCTTTTCTAATTTTCAAAGTCACACATTAGCTACACCTGGGTTTGTTGTTCTAGAAAATTTCGTCCCACCAAGCTTATTTACCAACTCATAGGATCTCATCAGATCCTTACTAGAAGATGAAGACCTCATGTTCATCTTATATTTTTCTTTTATCTCTAGAAAAATATGATACTTATTGACTCATTATCTTATCAACCTTGAGCCATCCCTCAAGGGTCATATGCATAATGACTCTCATCTCATTCCACCATGTCCACATCCTCTTCCATCTGCATATCCATAACAAAACACATTTTCTAGAAAATTGTAGTTTTAAAGAGGAAAACATCCTGATTCTATCGATCTCTTATTGCCTATGTCTTAAACCTAAAATCATTTTAGGTTCAACATATGCTCTGATACCAAAAAAGTCGACGCGACCCAAACCCACTAACCAGGGTTAGGGCCTGCCAAACATGGATTACTACTAACCATTAGATTTTAACTAGTTACAAAAAATATAACCTTTTTTCCTCAGATATATAATAACATCATTTAACAAACTGACAATATCTCACTTCAACATAACATTAAGGATACAATAGAGTTTGACTACTACATATAAGAAAAAGCTTCACTCTTTAATATACATCACGCACATTTTATTACAAACTGCTCTCTTTTCTCACTCTTTCATTCCCATGATCCAGAGGAAGGATAAGAGACCATCTATATAGTCTAGCTACTTCTTCTTCAAGGCCTTTTTCTCCACTTGATAAAAATTGACCTCCGTCTCCTCAGGAAGAACTAGTCATTTTCCTAAAAAATTGTTCACTAAATTAATGAGCTACTGTCTTAATGAGTAGAAAATCAACAAGTAACCAAGATGTTTATGATGTTTACTATTAATAGAACTTGAATGGAAAGTGTGTAAGAATGGAAATTGAAAACTATAAATCACTCATCATGGCAGTTGAACATATATTAAAATCAATAAAAGGACAACTTAATCTATTCACATAATTTTTAATCCATTTATTATGCCATTGGACACGCATGAGGTGTACTACAACATGTGAAAGTATCGCAACAAGCTACAATCTCACTGTACATGACTTAGAAGCATGCTCAAGTTTCTAAGTCTTTAATCTAAATACCACATCTATAGCTAGCATCACCACATTTGGATCTCTATAGCTAATGGAAGCGTTCACATATCTCAAACTCCTCCTCCCAACCTGGGTACTCAAGAGGAGAGTCAAAGCCCTCAGGCTTGTTGTACACCAGTGGACCTACCAAAGATGTCCACTGATTGCACAACACATAACTCATGTACCACTGGAATTCTCAGTTGGTGTTGGATACCAATATTTAAATGATCCTGCCCTCATTGGCCTAGATTCCCACACCCAACTAGTTTGCTCTGGATTAACTCAACCTACATGAGACCTCTAGTCGGGAAGCACGTTTCCTCCTCATAGTGAAAGCCTCTTGTGATGAATCTACGGTGTCTACGATATCTATCGTCTAGTGATATTTACTTGGTTTAATGGGATTCATTATTTTTACTAATCATTACACTATTTTCATCATTTACTCATATCACAATAAACACATAAATCATCTAGCAACTTTCAAAATTCTCATAAACCATGGTTCGATCCTACAATTCTAAATTTGGGCAACCCAACTTCCCCTGTGCCTCTAATTATACCATGTCATCACCTGCCAATCACATCAACTTATATAGCAACTTTTGATTTGATATTGAAACACTATCTTGTGTTCAAATAAGAATTTCTAATATTGAAAATCATTGTGTATAGTTATCAAATTCATCACAATCATCATAGAGCAAGATTTAACTATTGGAAAGCCATTAACTGAATTTATGTGTAGAAAATCTTGGTCAGAAGGTGATTTTCTACCCAGAATACACATTTTAGCCTGTTTATTTTGCCTATGGCCTAGATAAACTCGAAATCTACCCTTTCCTGGTCTAATCTAAGCTTTAGACCTCAAATATCTCATTCAAACAATCTTTCAATAAGTTTACTGGCTCAAAATAAGAAGTATTGGAGGTAGAAGATGAAGAACAAAAGTTAACCCTAACCTTTGGTTGTTGGATCATGGATTTCAAGTAAGAGAACACGAAGAGAAGGGAGGATCTATGATTAAAAAAATACTTACCAAGTCGAATCTATGGCAAACTCTTTGATTTTCATTATTATTCATGTTTTTATTCAAACATCCCCCCTAGAAATTGCCCTCTAGGTTGTCTTTTTTTGAGAAAAGGGTCTGATATGATATAGGATAAACTCACAGTTCTAACACACTTTGTTTTTCTTAAATCAGATTGGTATAATACAAGTTATGACCGTTTTATGATTGGCTGTCATGGGTCGCATTCTCAGTGGTTATTGGGTTTTTATGGTTGTTGCTAGGCCCACTTCAGCGATCGTTGGGCACTCAACGCCTATGGGCCCACTCAACGGTCACTAACCTTGTGGTTCACCTTGTCGCTGGGAGCCTATATATGTTACTAAAAAGGTCATAAAACTCTCATTTTTACTTTGATTTGGTTGATACTTTTTTCATTCGATTCATAATTGAATTCTCTATAATCCTACTATGTTACTTTGATAAAATTCTAAGAGAAAAATTTATTTGTTAATAATTATTTCATCAATTCTCATTGATTATCCTCTCACATACATGTATGGATTAATTCTATATCAATTCTAACTCATATATTTGAGGTATTCTTAAGTCATAATTAAGTGTTATCCATACAAATCTTTGAGATTACCAAATTTAAGATAAGGTAAAAGGTTCTATATTACTAATAAAAGTGCAAAAAGCATTAAGGTTATCTTAAATCTCTAGGAGTACCATCAAATCTAGAAGAGGATTGTAATAGTTCAAGCTCGGGGTTGTGACACATGTATATTCATCATGTTTTTAGTTGTATTTTAGATTTATTTTTGCACAGTTTGTTTGCATTTTAATCAACATTTCATCTATTTTAAGATCTGAGTAGTTTTTGCAATTTTTCTAGAATATAACAAATTTTGGTATTTAATTTATAGGTTGATACAAATAGAAGAGAGAATACAAATATTCCTCCATGAAATTTTTAGATAATGATTAAAGATTGTATATCTTCACTCCCTAACTGCAACAATTGAAGTGAGGGTCATTAAAGTACATATGGTGACACAAATGGCCATAATATTCATGTACCAACTTAAGATTAGATGATTTACAAGCCAGTTATATGAACAGTTGAATTACCTTCGAAAGAAGTATATATGTGATATAGGCTAACTAGGTGATCTTCCTTGAATTACCTTTTTGATTAGGAAATTTACCTATAGGAAGAAGAATGGGCAGAAAAGTTGATCGACCAGTTTGTATTTTTGATCTGTTAGTCTTAACTAAATCTCATTTTATCAGTAATCACAAGAATTTTGCACACCTGTGATTAGTTTATCACCTTTATGGGATTGATCAATTTTCCTATAGGGAGAAATCCTTGTCAGCTATCAGGTCGCCTGACCAGAAAGTTGGTCGCACTATCAGCATGTATACCATGGTACTTAAACAACTCTAGATTTCACATTTGATGTTGAAATTGAGTGTAATAAGTTGGATTGGAAATAAAATTGATTAGTTAGTTAATAAATATATATACTGACTACTTGTGAATTATCCACCAGTCTGAAAGTCAGCCAAACTAGTGTGATGCAAATATATAGCTTACAATAGTTACATAATTTAGATGGATCTAATATTTTGTGGATGGATACAAAATACTAGGATAACTTCCAAGACAATGGTTAAGATCTATTCCCTCCCTTACATAACCCCAACCATCACCAAGGAAGATCAGAGATGAACGTCATTGGTTTGATGTGAAGACGTGCTCCTCCATGGATATGGACCGAAGACTGTACCTATCATTTCAAAGTTGTGGCGAGAACACTAGCTAATCCTCTACAACACTATTTTCTCTTTGAGCTTCATCTTTTCTCTCTATTTTTGTAGAACAAGATTAGGGATTATATGATAACATCCTATTTTGAGGACATTTATGTGTCTATTTTATCTCCATAATGACATTTATTTTATGACGTACATAATCAATCTTGGTTGTTTTTGACAAGACATGACACAAATACCTTCCACCTAAACTCACAACTCCTTTTTTCTTTATATAAGAATTCTCATCGGTTGCTAAACTTGAAGACAATTCAGCATTCAATGAAGACAACACTGTGTTAACACTGAGGTTGATATAAATGCATCCAACCTTGCGAACAAAGGCCAAGTGAATCCAACTCCCTTGCAGTCGCTATAGGTCGCTGGACCTAGCAATTGATGAAGTATGAAGCCTCGATGTTTGCTACGGTCGGTGTAGAGACTGATTAATTAGTGGAAGCCAATCCCTTTTATGGTCAGTACAAATGCATCTGCCCTTGTGACCAAGGGCTTCAAAGGCCCTTGTGGTTGCTAGAGCCTGTGTATTGTGATGGAGTTATTTTCTTGTTGCGACCGACACATGTTCGATGTAGCAACCCCAACAATCTTTTAAGTTGGTGGCCAACATCTATAAATAGGCACCAACCTCATCCATGCAGGGGGTTGTTAAATCAAGAGACGGTGAAGTGTTGCCATATTCCATTTTCACCCTCATTCATATCCATTGATTTTCTACCTCTAAAGACAAAGGTCTAGAGGAGAGAGAAGATCACCACCCTCTTCATCGAGAGAAGGAGCTGTCATTCTCTATCCTGACACCAGATCTAGATCTGAAGGAGTACTGTTGGTGTATCACCTTCCTCCTTCTTTAGATCTATCATCTCTCTCATATTATTCATCCATCATCTTCATATATCTTGATGTATCTTCACTTTTGTAAACTCATAATGCTACTCACAAACATTAGTGGCTAAACACAGTGCTTGGGTTGGAAGTAGCCTCTAAGGCTCTCCCAACATGTATATACTTACATCCTTTTGAGTACAAATGCTCTTAGAAAAGATTATCTCCATCCGCTTGATCTTAATGCTTCACTTGTATGATTACCTACCATCTCATTATGTTTGATTGTTAGTACCTCGAAAGAGTAACACTAACCTTATCTAGTGTTTTGGAGTTGCATGAATGTGTGAAAATGTTGGAATGCTTAAGCTAATGGTCATATGGTTGTAGTTGTGGTTGTTTGTTTGCCATCTCGAGAGAGGGAACCTTATAATCTAAATCTATCCTAAACTTGAGAGAGGAGGGAATAGACATATATGGTGATTGCTTGTAATCTTCCTAAGGGTATACAAATGGTGTGAGTATTGCATGTTGGTGAGAGATTTTAGTTGCTGAAACCTAATCCAAGTTCCCATCCATACTCGGGTTTAGGTAGCTTGGAGAGGAGCATATTTTGAACATCTGTTTAGGTGAGAGATTTTAACTAAATCCAAGTTCACAAAGGGTGTGAGTCTAGCAATTGATTCATGCATATTCATTGATAAAAAAGAAAACTACAACTCATCTAATATACTCTTTAAACAAGACTAAGCATAAAAAGATATGTCTAAACTCTGGACCGCCTCGGTAGATGGAGCCCCACTAGGCAAACTATAAAATCTCCTAGACCTTTACTTGTTCCTTTGATCCTACAGACATCACGTCCCCAACCATGCATTGGGAAAAACAGTCATTAGAGTAAGTGGCATGAGTGTTCTAAAGTATATATTGCTAACGAACTAAAATATTACAAATGATTCTTGAACATCATAAATATGAAACGAACATTAAACTCTGATTAAATCAAGAAACATATTATCTCTCATTTCTTAAACTCTTATTTTCTATTCTATCTTTTTTGGACACCTATAATCTGGGTCTCATGGGCTACGCCAAAGTGTCTGGATCATAAATATCTTATCTGAATTCCTCTCATCACACTCGTGGATGAGATTACAGACATGCTCTAATTTTAAGTATCTTTTACTTCCAATTTTTATCTATTTGTGGCCACCATTATAAAATAAATCCTCCTCTGTTGACACTGAAGTGTCCTCTATGGTGCAACACACCCTCTATTGGTACTACGTGCCCTCTGTTGACACTGAAGTGTCCTCTATGGTGCAACACACCCTCTGTTGGCACAAGGCGCCCTCTGTTGACACCGAAGTGTCCTCTATGGTGCAACACACCTTGTGTTGGCATAATTTCCCTCTGTGACACCCGTAGTGTCTGACACAATGCGCCCTCTAAATCGTCCCGGGACTCTCTGGTGAGGACTTATTATACAATGTATAATGTGAAGGTTTTGAATTAAGTATCTTAAGTCTATCTTTACTAAACTATGAATCTGAACTTATCTGAAACTGAGTACTGAACATGTACTTAGTTTTGAATCTGAAATGTGAAATCTGAATCAGAATCTTTGCTCTTTCAAATCTGAACTGAATCTATTATGAAATTTGGATATGTATTTCAAATTACAACATAATTGATATTGGGTCTATAACCCATATCATGTATATTTATTCAAAATCTGGCTACTCACACGGTGAGTAGTCTAAGTCTGAATCTAAATATCTTATTCTTAAGTTCTAAACTGAATTCAGTGCTGGATTTGAGCATGTATCTCATTATCTGGGTAAACTTTATTCTAAAATTCTTATTTGGTAAGATTACTACATTATACCAATTATATCATAAATGAGTCTAATGTCTTATGAGAAAGTATCTGACATGAATATAGAAATACTAAGTATACAAAGTATCTTAAGTCAAGCTTATGAAAGTATTATAAGTACACCATATCTAAAAATATTAATTTTGACAAGATGGTTCAATCCTTCTTATAAAATATGATGTTACCCTGAAACTTTGCATATGAACTTACATATTAAACCTTGAATATCAAAATAGAAATCTTATAAATTATTGTATTGCAACCTAATCATAACTTAATGTGTCATTATCTTATAATGCCATCATGGACTCTTTTTTTACAATACATTGTGATCCCAAAAGTACCTTTATTTCTAAAAGTAGACCATGTCTTAATATTCTGAAATTCATATTCTTGTATTGTAATTACATTCTAGATATTATTCATTCTAAGGAATCTAGTTGTTATATCTATACATATGTATGACATCTTAATGGCATGTTTCTACTTGAAATTGTAATACATAGTTATGCCTATAAATATGAGAAATCCTGACAACATATGTGTACTTAAATTCTCAATACAAAACTATCCCAAATCACCAACTAAGTATGGATACATTACTTGCATATCTTATCTTACAATCTTATTCAATTAATTTTGAACATTTCTAAGAAATCTTGTAGGAACATGATTCTTTAACTTTCTCATGGACTTAGTCCATGGGTCACAACTATTTTGAGCAACATGTCTCTGTTTGAGATTTTGGATATCTGAACTTACATAATGATTGAGATATGAGAATATTCGTGTTTGCATTAAAATCTTAGAACATTGAACCATATAAATTATAAAAGTCTTATTCGGAGACATGTAAACATACTAAACTTAAGACATGAGTACTCATGGGCATGGACCACTTACCTTTTGTGTTGATGATGTCCTTAACTTAGTCTTGATTTCTTGTTCCAAATCTTAATCACCTGGATATAATCAAAGTTCTATAAGACCATGTACATGATCCCTCTTTCTATTTCTAAATCTCAAAAACCCATCTTCCCAACTATATATACCAACTTAGGGTTCTTATTTAGACTAAACATAACTTTAATCTAAAATCACCATAAAATCTTGGCATTGAATAAAATAAAACTCATACTATATAATTAATATTATCTTTATACTCAAATAAGACATAAATCGTCTTATGCACTAATATGAACATAAACTTCATATAATGAGAATAATTTTCAAACATAGTCACATATTCTAAACTTACTGACTCAATTAGGAAATCAAAGTAGAATACCATCACATTACTAATATCAGGCCTAATTGGCCATACAAATATCACTTATAATGTCAGGATAATCATTTATTATTCTTTCATAATGTCTACTCATCTAAAACTAAATACTAATATAATAGCACAAGAAACTTCATAAAATCTCCAAAAAAATATTCATATAATGTAGGAAGATCATGTATTAAAATATCAGGTCATTTAAAAATCAAATCATGGATGAAATACCCAAAATACCCTTATTAGGGTTTACATTAAAAACTCATTAAAACTTCATATATGAAAAATCAGGCTCTGAATTAATGTTAAACATATCAAAATACACATTCAATAAAATTTGTATGAATTTCTAAAGGCATTTACTATTTTAAATTGACCAAAAATTAAAATCATATAGTTTTGAATACACTATTTATAATAAATAACAAATATCCAAATCATAATATGGAAGCATTTTTATGTGATAGTACTCATCATGAGCTTTCTATAGGTATCTTGTTTGATAAAATCTGACTTCCCAATCTCAAGATATGAATTTTAGAAGTTACCTACATTTGGATCAATATCAACCATCGATTTGGAATCCAAAGGGCATAGATGGTGATGCTCCTTCTCTTCTGTCCCTTAGCTGGTTGTAGATCTAACTGGATCCGGCTCCTTCTTCACCCGTGAACCCGAATGAGGGGGAGGTCCCCTGTTCTACATGTGCAGGCCGCCGCCACTACCTGTTTGCCTTCGGTGACCTCGATCTCGATGCTCAAGTTGTCGAAGCTTGTGGCTAGGCATCCACTACCTTCGCCCCATCCTCCCCCTAGATTTGGGTGACACTGTCAATGAATACGGGTAGGCATAGATTATAACTTTCCATCTCCATCCTACTACCACCGCCCAAGGCTTCCCTCCATGCTCTCGCTTCCTCTCGCTCTCAGTTTCAAGCAAAACCTTAGGATCGAAGTCGTTGACTCCTCATAAATCGGAATCTGAGGCTTTTATAGCCTCCCAAGCCCGCGATCAAGGACGAGGGCCCCCTTTTGTGGGTGCTCTATTCGCACCCTGTAAATAGGGGTCGCGGCCTCCAGTCTGTGTGGACTGGGGTCGCCCCCCTTTTTATTTTATTTTTCTTTTGCATAAAAGTCAAAATTAGAGAAATATTTATAACTTCCATATCAGAGCTTTGTTTGATCCCAAATTTGAGGAGAAAAACTCCATGCTTATTACCTATATATGAACAAGATATAAAGTCAAAACTTATTGGATAAACACTTAAAACTTGTCTTTTGAATAAGAACATGATAATTACTAATTTAATTACCTAGGCCACTATATACATCAAAACCATATGAAATTTCTCCCACCATCTTATATTCTAATTATTATTCTACTAAAAATATTTTGAGCATTCAATATGACCACAAAATATTTAATTCTCAATTTTTACTCCAAGGACCTATTTGTAAAACTTAATCGGCCTAATTGAGCTAGAATTGGACTCTAGGGCACATGGTGCATCCCTTAGTATTTCAAAGGGTCCATGAGCTTAAATGTATTCCAAATCATGAAAATATGTCTTCAATCAATATAATTTGTCAATTGAAGCTCATGTATGACATATGTGATCAATATTTCTTTAGTTACATAACATGAAGACCTAAGCTAGGTCTAAGGCTCAAGCCATGAACTGGACTCATCATAATATATATTCGTCACATTATTGTATATAGGAATAATTCATTTATATTCATATACAACCGAATACAATCATACACATTTAAGCTGTTATGTGTGTATTGGTTGACCAGATTACTTGTATCACAAATTTTGTAAACTTAATTACATACCTAGCCATGCTAGGTTTATTAGGTCCCTTGGCATACACAAACTAGAAAACTCCACATTAAAGGCTTACATTAGCTATGAAATTGAGGATGTTACAATTCTACCCACCTTGAAATAAATTTCATCCTCGAAATTTCTCTAGGGTACTACCCGCCTTAGGGTTCTTCTTACCTCTTAATTTATTGCAAGGCACACTTATGTTCAAACTTTTTCATGAAAAGAGATATGTAATGCATTTCACTAAATGATTATGTGAGCATTATTTGTTACCTTGGTCTATTACTCAACTCGTAGTTAAGGTATATGAAGCTAAACTGGTCTCTACACTTAGGGCAACTGACTCAACCTTGTCATGAATTTCAAACATTAGGTGTAGTTGACCGTCTAATCTTAGGTCTTCCAGGTACCTCCTACATTTCTAGATATGTGGTGATCAAGCAAATACCTAGAGATGTGAGATCCTGACATGCTATCCCTCACTAACCCACTAACACATGTGTCCCATGCCACATGTGCTAGTAAGAAAGGAGAGATGCATAAAAGTCTAGCGCTTATGAAATTCCTTTTCAATTCTCAATTGGCTGGCTAGAACCATTGAGAATGGAGAAGCAACGTCATTAGCTAGGATTAGGTTGAAACTTGAGACCTAGAATAGGTAAACATCTATCTCTAACATCTCTATAAATCTAAGATGAAAGTTCTTAGTCATTCTAGGTCATTGTATCATTCAATGGGAATATATCCCTACACCCTACTCTCTTATCTTCATCCTAAGGTGACTATATGAATCATATTTGCCTAGTGGCCATTTAGCAAATTTCTCTGATACCATATTATAACACCCAGATTTTCATAACACATGAGAGGAAGAATTTTTTTTTCTTCATCTGGGAGTGTCACAAACATGATAGTCATTGCAATTAAAGCAAATGAAACACTTTACACCGAGTAAAATTGATTCATGCATAGTCATTGATAAAAAAGGAAACTACAACTCATCTAATATACTCTTTAAACAAGACTAAGCATAAAAAGATATGTCTAAACTATGGACTGCCTCTGTAGATGGCACCCCACTAGGAAAACTATATCTCCTAGACCTTTACTTGTTCCTTTGATCCTCAACTGCTCCAAATCCTGCAGACATCACGTCCCCAACCATGCATTGGGATAAACAGTCGTTAGAGTAAGTGGCATGAGTGTTTTAAAGTATACATTGCTAATGAACTAAAATATTACAAATGATTCTTGAACATCCTCCTACCTTCATAAGTGATAAGATCAAACAACTAGAGAATATTAGACAAGGAAGTATGACGATTGGTGAGTATGAGGCATAATTTACAAGGTTGGCAAATTTCTACCCACAAATTGTACCTGATGATAAAGAAAAGTGTAGGAGATTTCAACAAGGATGAAGATAAAAAATTAGATGTAGTGTATCAACTATTGGTCATAGAGACAGAGAAAACTTTAGAGAATTTTTGGAAGCAACAAGACATGTAGAAGAGTCAGTTAAATACTGATAAGCAATATGGGAGCAATAAAAGATCTGGAGACTTTAGTAGAGGAGGACAAAGCAGTGTGGATACATAGGAGGTGGTTGTTTCTTTTCCAAGATAGATTGAGGACTTGGTTGTTTTGGGAGACAAGGATCTAGTTCTTCATCAACTGGAGGAAGGCCCAATTCCAATAAATGGAATACACCACCAATGTGGACACTTCCAACTAGGTCCTTAGGATGATCAATGTAAATGAAAGTTCCATAGGGACATGATGCAACCATGTGTGACAACTGTGGTAGGATACACTTTGGACATTGTTGGGGATTCACTACTCGAATATGCTATCACTGTGGATAGATGGGACACATAAAAAGGGTCTGCCCAAAGCTTCATTATATTTCAAAACAAGGTTTAAAATTATAATTTTAGCCTCCATAGAGACAGACTCATGTTAGAGGGGAAAGTTCTTTAGTGGGTTCATGTTCTAGAGGGGAAGAACATAGTACCAATTGTTGGTATGTATGCCCATAGAGCAAGTCATATGATGATTGTAATGGGATACTTTGTAATTGATTTGAATAATAATAAAAGGCAATTTCCAATCTATATGTTTAAACTATTTTTGAGATGATGGTGTAATATGATAGATGTCTAAAGATTGTTTTACTCAATGACATATGCTTTTAGGTTCATGACCTAAACATTGAGATCATATGGATGTTAAGAGTATACATTCTTGTTTAGTCCCTAGTCGGTTGTTATTGTGGAAATAACCATAGACATCAATAACACTGAAGACTAGATTGTGTGTTGGTTGATGACAGAATCTCATTAGTCATGATATAGTGATATCAAACCAAGCACATAGGTACTTGTTAGAGAACAAGGTACCGGACAGACCCACCGTGAGAGTGACACATGGAACCATGACATGGTAGTCACAGTCAGCTCTCACAGTGATGGTGGTGAGTGTGATTCTTAGACCTGAAATCACTACACTCAACACATGTCGTTGGGTACACTTTGACATCATCAAATGCAGTCCTGAAACATGGGTTGTTATAAAGGTGATGATTGGGTGGCTTTGACACATGGGGCTTTTGAGGGGTGAGTGATAGATATGGGATTTGTCCCTCCTAAGGGAGTTTGATATCCTTGGCCACTTGATGAGTAGGATTGAGAAAGGCATGCGCATGCACGTGTGAATCAATATGTGATATTGATGTCATACACATCTCACTCGGTCTACTCTGAGATCAAGGAAATGAATGAACATTGACAGGATGATTGTTCCATGCCTCAAGTTCATTCTGGATATCAGTGACAAAGGAATTATACATTCACTGTAACACCATTCACAGTTTGTAGGATGAAAGTTGTTCTCCAACTTTCTACTTTCACTTGGGTAGCAATGATGTGTGACTAGGCACCGCTCTTTGCTTGTGAAGTCATAAGTGTTATGGACTTTCACTGCCAACGTGAAATGGACCTGCAGGGTCACACACATAGGATTTAACCTGGAAGAGGAGTTTTGTCCACAAGCAATGTTTAGATTGATTACTAAAGAAGTTTAGTAGTTCAATTAAACACTCAATTAATCGATAGCTCAATATCATAATGTTCAAGGTGTTGGACGCATTGATCAGAGTATCAGATTGATTGAAATCGCATTTGACTGAATTCTACACAATCTGCATTCCCAACCGATCGGTTCATGTGATGAACCGGTCGGCTGAGGTTGCTGAACCGGTCGGTTCAATTGTTGAACCGATCGGCTCATGCACAAAGTGAAATGACCGGTTCAAGTGTTGAACCGATCGGTTCAACTGGTGCAATCGAGCAACTTGGGGAAGTAGGATTGGTGAGAATTTTCCTTTCGTTTCGAATTGCCCAATTCGATTGGGAATAATATTGGTATTCGATACCAATTGGGAAAGAAACAAGGAAAGTCAATTGGGAACCAACCTGGAACCCCAACCGACCGGTTCATGAGTGAACCGATCGGTTCAAGGGTCCCAAACGATCGGTTCAGTGGTGAACCGATCGGTTCAGGTCCCCAACCGACCGGTTCACTTGTGAACCGATCAGTTCAGGTTGCGAGATGGTTGCCTTTTGTGGAAAATCCTGAACCCTTCTACTCCTGCTTTAGTCCCGTATTTCCGAGCACAGAGAACCCTGTCCCATGACTCGCCTATATATATAGGGGTATTGGGGGCTTCTCAGAAAACAACTCAGTGCAAGTTGATTGCTCTGCAAAGTTGTCGTTCTCTCTGGTTTTGGTAACCGAGAGAGAGCCCGAGCAAGTGCTTCCCACAAAGGGAGGTGCAACAAGGGAAGGACAATTGTAGTTGCAGTCGACAGCAGGAGAGTGTGTTGGTGACTAGTTGATGTGTCTTTTTGAATGCACTAACAAATTCACTCGGAGTTTATATCCCTGAGCTTTTACCAAAACCAAGTGCAACAATACCACCCACAAGCAGACGGATCTTATCGCAGTATAGTTGAGGATCGAACCCAAAGGACAATGTTTTTAAGAATCTTTGTTAGTTAGATCTAGCTCAAGTAAAACTAATATTTAGAACGATTGGTTGATTTTGGTTTGATTAAACTAATTGCAAGAAAGTAAATGCGGAATAAAAGATGTGTTTAGATCAATGATATGGAATCGCTGGGATGGTACCGGGTTTGACCACCGCTACCAACACAAACATACTCTTATGCGTACAATCCAGGCACGATATAACACTCCAAATAGAGCTGCTGTAGAACCCCCCATACGGGCGTCAGGTCCGCGTAAGCATCACCATAGGCAGCCGATTTCTCATCGCCATCTGGATCACATGTCTTACGGCTCTGAAGATACAACATCCAACTAAGGCTGTGAACCCCCCATACGGGCGTCAGGCGCACAGAAGCGTCACCGAAGGCTAGATGGCTCGTCCCCTCGCGGATTATACACTTACGACCTCAAGGAATCCCATCGGAAGTTCTCGTCAAGGAGTCAACCGCGTTGACCGTTAAGCAAATAAGCGACTATAGTACGTGTAAACATCGACAAAAAGCACGAAGATACAAAATCCAACTAAAGCTGTGAACCCCCCATACGGGCGTCAGGCGCACAGAAGCATCACCGAAGGCTAGATGGCTCGTCCCCTCGCGGATCATACACTTACGACCTCAAGGAATACCATCGGAAGTTCTCGTCAAGGAGTCTAACATGCTAAACGACATTCATACCCATGCATTGAAGTTCTCGCAACATAGGGAGCACAAAGATGAAAACACGCACATAACCAACCTACAAGCTTAACGATAAACGACAAAATGAAGAGTTATATACATTGCCATGGAAAGTTTAACAAAAGAACATGGTTTGCATGGGCAGCGGGGCTAGTCCCCGCACCCCAGCGAAAGAGGACTACTCGCTCATGATGCGAGATACAAGAAAGATAGGAGAGAAAGATAGATCCGCCATGAGCTCGGTGCAGAGGATGGACGCAGCCTGGTGAAGAAGATGCGCTCCTTGCTCCGTCTTCTTTCTCTTCTTGGCCTTCTTGGACGCAACACTAGCAGTAGGTGGAGTGGAACTTGATCGGAGTGGTGCTCTGGCAGCCTATCGGCGTCCGGATCCGATACTTCAAATGGGGACCCTGGGGGTCTATTTATAGTTTCAGATCTGACCCCAAATGGTTTGGAGACTGTTTGGGCGCCAAACGGTCTGGAGACCGTTTGGGCGCCAAACGGTCTTGAGACCGTTTGGGCGCCAAACGGTCTTGAGACCGCTTGGGCACCAACGGTTTGGAGGTCATTTGAGCGCCAAACGGTCTTGCTTTGATCGGTCTGGCCTTGGCGTGATCGTACGGCTTTAGTTCTTCACTCGGTCCTTGCGCGCGCGTCGAACGGCCTTGGGACCGCGCGGGACCAAACGGTCTTGAGACCGCATGGGATCAAACGGTCTTGAGACCGCATGGGACCAAACGGTCTTGGGACCGCATGGGACCAAACGGTCTTGGGACCGCATGGGACCAAACGGTCTTGAGACCGCATGGGACCAAATGGTCTTGGGACCGCATGGGACCAAACGGTCTTGAGACCGCATGGGTCCAAAAGGTCTTGGGACCGCATGGGACCAAACGGTCTTGAGACCGCATGGGACCAAACGGTCTTGGGACCGCATGGGACCAAACGGTCTTGAGACCGCATGGGACCAAACGGTCTTGGGACCGCATGGGACCAAACGGTCTTGAGACCGCATGGGACCAAACGGTCTTGAGACCGCATGGGGCCAAACGGTCTTGGGACCGCATGGGACCAAACGGTCTTGGGACCGCATGGCGTTCTTCGGCAACTGGTTTCGTCTTGTTCTTCGTGTGTTCCAGCAAACGGTCTTGGGACCGTTTGGGCGCCAAACGGTCCTGAGACCGCAAGGATCCAAACGGTCTTGAGACCGTATGCATGTAGTTGCTTGATTTTCCTGCATTAAATGAAAGATATTTAGTTAGAATCATGATTATTGAATCACTAAGTAGTTTTGTGCATTATGATTCATATTAGGGTGAAAATATGTGGAATAGAGATGAGATTGTTCCAAAAAGGTAATTGAATTTCATGATGAGTATGCACTCATCACTAGTACGTCAACAGGAGGGTGCGACTCCTTCCACTTCCTTGTGGGACAAGGAGAGTGGAGTTCCGGGTGGTCCGTGTGGACTACTTCAGAGGCGGGAGGACACTGCCGCTCAGGAGGACAACTGTAATCCGACAGTCTGGTAGGAGGAGGAGTCTTCAGTCCCGGTGCGACCAGGAGCTGCACAGACACCATCCAAGACCGGAGGTCAAGACCGCGCAAGGCGCGTGGTATTGTCACCGAGCAAGCCTCGGGACAAGGTATGATTCACAAACCGTCTTTCCTATTATATAGATGTTGACGCGATTCCTTTTGTTCCGGGTTTGGGGAGAAATTTTTTTTTGTTTCCGCTGCTTCTCTGCCTCCTCTAAAACCCAACAGTGGTATCAGAGCCACGTCAACCTCTCTATATTTTAGGATTATCGATATGATCGATTTTGGTTTGTCGCCTTTATTTATTGCATGCGATGCGAATAATATCGGCTTTATACATGTCCAATCCACAAATCCCTAATATACATATATGATATGTAATATTAATGCACTCGATACGCGTCGCCCTTAAACGAGTTTTGTGATGGATGTGTAGCATGATTATGGCCTATAAACCCCTATATCTGTGTATGGTTGTTTGTGTAGTTGCTTGCATCTCGATCTGCGCACCGATTCCCTTTCTCATATTCCTGATGTAACTCGAAATAATTCGAGAATTCTTTTCCTACCTTTGCTCCCCCCGAATGTAACTCGGGGTTTCACAATTCAATTGTAAATAGGATAGATTTTATTTCTTGTTATGTCAAAGAACGGCGGACAACCTGAAGACGATCGGTTCAAGGAGTGAACCGATTGGTTGGTGATCCAGACAACCGGTTCGAGGAACGAGATGATCGGGTGGCGACCTGAGGAGATGCACGATGACCGGTGAACCGATCGGCTGGAGGCGCCAGTCGATCGGCTGGTGGCACCCGAACAACCTACCTGATGGCGAGCCGATCAGTCATGGAGATGAGCTGATCAAACCCAGAAAGGCAGGCACAGATTTCATCTTGTACAGGTTGCATGTGATGTAGACCTAGATGACCGTGATTCCTCTTGGCTCGAGGAATCACAAATAGGATGGCCATAATCATTGCTTTTTATCGTTTATGCATGTTTTCTGTGGGATATAGCATGTATATGATACATACTATATATTGTGGTGATTGGATATGTATATGTACATAAAACCAAATCCCTCATTAAATATTAAGTTTTAGATGCCTTCCAAATGTGACACACGTGAAAAGCTTGATCGACCAAGTGTGGGCACGCCCTAGCGTGGTGCACCGTCTATCTCGTGGAAGCGTGAAGGATGAATGTGTGGGTCTGCCCTAGCAGGGTGCATATTCATCGTGTTGGCTTTGGGTTGGACTTAACAAGGTGATCTAGATAGGATCTAGCGCCTTGAGGCATGGAGATGATCATTGCAAGGAGTTGCATATGACATCTTTCAAGAGTTGCATATGATGCAATTGGCAAGAGTTGCCTACCTGAGAGATCTGAGTTGTGGGTGACAGCCCTAGCTGGTCCATGGCTCAGAGGATTTCAGGATCTTGACCCACTAGAAGATTGTACGCTGCAATCTTTCGAATTGATGGTGAGGGCTATCAATTTGAGTCAAAATAGTGGGAGCGGTAATTAATTAAAGGCCTAATTAACTATCGTCAAAATTTTATTCAAATCAAATCAAAAAGGTTTTGACAAATGCAAATTTTCTCTTGTAGAATGGTAAAAGAATCATCTTTTAAAATGGGCAAATTAATTGAGAATAAATTCCGTAACTGGTTGAGGACTGTGAGAAGTGTTCTACACAATCCAGATAAACCAGGAGCCTTAGAATCCACTCTATGTATGCTTAATGCGTTGGTGAAGAAGAAGGTAGGTAAGGGAGAGAAGTGTTCTCTCGCCAAACCAATTTCTTCTACATGGATAGGATGGAGGGAACAATGGAAGAAGAAGTCGGAGATAGAGATCTCTACTTCTGGTGTATACGTGATAGAGATTAACTTTACTACTTCTTCGTCATGGGTACTTGATACCGGATGCGGATCTCACATTTGTTCAAATGTGAAGGATCTTAAGAGAAGTAGGCCTTTGGGGGAAAGGCGAGGTTGAACTACGTGTTGCTAATGGGACAAGAGTTGCCGCCAGTGCCGTAGGAACCTATGAGTTAACTCTACCTAGTGGGCTAATAATAGAGTTGAAGAACTGCTATTATGTACCTGCCATAAATAGGAATATCATTTCCGTCTCTTATTTGGACAAAGATGGATTTGAATTTCTTATTAATAATGGAAAGTGTTCCATTTCTAAAGATGGGATCTTTTATGGAAGTTCCCCTATGTCTTATGGTCTATACTTGATAGACTTGGAGACAAGTGTATACAACGTAAACACCAAAAAGCAAAAACTCAACGACTCAAACAAAACATATCTCTGGCATTGTCGTCTAGGGCACATAAATGAGAAGCGCATTTCTAGACTCCATAAAGATGGTTATCTAGACTCTTTTGATTATGAATCAATAGAGACATGTGAATCTTGTTTGTTGGGCAAGATGACCAAGACTCCCTTTTCAGGTAAAGGTGAGAGAGCTAGTGATCTATTAGTTCTCATACATACTGATGTATGTGGGCCTTTTAGAACTAATGCCAGAAATGGGTGTCAGTACTTCATTACCTTCACTGATGATTTCAGTAGGTATGGCTATGTGTACCTGATGAAACATAAGTCAGAAACCCTTGAAAGGTTCAGGGATTTCATGAATGAAGTACAAAACTAGCTTGGTAAAAGTATTAAGGCACTTCGTTCCGATCGAGGTGGAGAATACTTGAGCCAGGAGTTTGAGGACCTTCTGCGAGCCCATGGTATTGTATCACAATGGACTCCGCCTGGAACACCACATCATAATGGTGTGTCTGAAAGAAGGAATCGCACATTGTTAGATATGGTGCGATCACTGATGAGTTTTGCTGATCTTCCAATTTCTTTTTGGGGTCATGCTCTTGAAACCGTCGCGTTTATGCTTAACCATGTACCATCTAAATCGGTTCAAAAGACACCATATGAGATATGGTACGGGAAGCGTACCGATTTGTCTTTTCTGAAGATTTGGGGTTGTGAAGCTTACGTCAAGAAAACATTTCCTGATAAGCTTGGACCCAAATCCGATAAATGTTATTTTGTTGGATACCCCAAGGAAACGAGGGGATATTACTTATACCACCCTACTGACAACAAAGTGTTTGTTGCCAGGACAGCTGTGTTCCTAGAGAAGGAATTTATTTCCAAAGGAAGCAGTGGGAGGAATATAGAGCTTGAAGAGGTTCAAGCCCAACAAGAAAACATTGAACCGATAGATGTACAAGAGGAAAATGTAGATTCACAAGGTGTTGTGGAATCTCAGTCTCCTCAGGTAACACAAGGACCTCGTAGATCTAGTAGGACTCGCCTTGAACCTGAGAGGTTTGGATACCTTGTAACTCAGGAAGGTGGTGAGTTGATCATAGATGATGATCCAACTACCTACGTAGAGGCTATGAAGGGACCAGATTCTGAGAAATGGCTTGAAGCCATGAGATCCGAGATGGAATCCATGTACTCCAACAAAGTATGGACTTTGGTGGAACCACCCGAAGGGGTAAAACCCATAGGGTGCAAGTGGGTCTTCAAGAAAAAGACCGACATAGATGGCAATGTGCAAACTTATAAAGGCAGATTGGTTGCAAAGGGATTTCGACAAGTTCAAGGTGTTGACTATGATGAAACCTTTTCTCCAGTTGCCATGATTAAGTCCATCAGGATCATGCTTGCTATTGCAGCTTATTATGACTATGAGATTTGGCAGATGGATGTTAAAACCGCATTCCTTAACGGGAATATTCATGAGGATGTGTACATGACACAGCCTGAAGGTTTTATAGATCCAAAGAATGCCAATAAAGTATGTATACTGCAAAGGTCAATCTATGGATTGAAGCAAGCATCTTGGAGTTGGAATCTTCGATTTGATGAAGAAGTCAAAGTGTTTGGCTTTATTCAAAATGAAGATGAACCTTGTGTGTACAAGAAGGTTAGTGGGAGCTCGACCACATTCCTCATATTGTATGTGGATGACATACTTTTGATGGGGAATGATGTCTTAGCCTTAGAGAAGGTAAAGAATTGGCTTGGGAAAACTTTCTCAATGAAGGACTTAGGAGAAGCATCCTATATTCTAGGAATTAAGATCTATAGAGATAGATCTAGAAGGCTTCTCGGACTAAGTCAGAGCACGTACATTGACAAGGTGCTGAAGCGGTTCAGCATGGAGAACTCAAAGAGAGGCAACGTCCCTATGCTACATGGAGTTACCGTCTCTAGAGCTCAATGTCCCCAATCTTGTGAAGAGAGGGAGCATATGAATGGGATCCCATATGCATCAGCCATCGGATCCATCATGTACGCTATGTTGTGCACACGCCCAGATGTCTCGTATGCTCTCAGCATGACGAGTAGGTACCAGTCAGATCCCGGGGATGCTCACTGGACAGCCGTGAAGAACATCCTCAAGTACTTGCGAAGGACTAAGGATCAGTTTCTTGTGTACGGCGGCAAGGAAGAGTTGGTTGTAAAGGGTTACACCGATACAAGCTTCCAAACCGATAAAGATGATTACAGATCGCAGTCAGGATTTATGTTTTGCCTTAATAATGGAGCTGTGAGCTGGAAGAGTTCCAAGCAAGAAACAGTTGCCGATTCTACTACAGAGGCCGAGTATATTGTTGCTTCGCATGCAGCAAAGGAGGCTGTGTGGATCAGGAAGTTCATTTCTGAACTTGGTGTAGTTCCCAATAGCTGTGATGCAATTGAGCTTTATTGTGACAACAATGGAGCTATTGCACAAGCTAAGGAGCCCAGATCACATCAGCGGTCCAAGCACATACTGTGGCGCTTCCATCTCATACGAGAGATCGTACAACGAGGAGATGTGAAGATTTGCAAAGTACCAACTGAAGACAACATAGCTGATCCACTGACTAAGGCCCTTTCTCAGCAGAAGCATGATGGTCATGCTAGGTCACAAGGACTGCGTTTCCTTGGTGACTAGCTCTAAGTGCAAGTGGGAGTCTGTTGGTATGTATGCCCATAGAGCAAGTCATATGATGATTGTAATGGGATACTTTGTAATTGATTTGAATAATAATAAAAGGCAATTTCCAATCTATATGTTTAAACTATTTCTGAGATGATGGTGTAATATGATAGATGTCTAAAGATTGTTTTACTCAATGACATATGCTTTTAGGTTAATGACCTAAACGATGAGATCATATGGATGTTAAGAGTATACATTCTTGTTTAGTCCCTAGTCGGTTGTTATTGTGGAAATAACCATAGACATCAATAACACTGAAGACTAGATTGTGTGTTGGTTGATGATAGAATCTCATTAGTCATGATATAGTGATATCAAACCAAGCACATAGGTACTTGTTAGAGAACAAGGTACCGGACAGACCCACCGTGAGAGTGACACATGGAACCATGACATGGTAGTCACAGTCAGCTCTCACAGTGATGGTGGTGAGTGTGATTCTTAGACCTAAAATCACTACACTCAACACACGTCGTTGGGTACACTTTGACATCATCAAACGCAGTCATGAAACATGGGTTGTTATGAAGGTGATGATTGGGTGGCTTTGACACATGGGGCTTTTGAGGGGTGAGTGATAGATATGGGATTTGTCCCTCCTAAGGGAGTTTGATATCCTTGGCCACTTGATGAGTAGGATTGAAAAAGGCATGCACATGCACGTGTGAATCAATATGTGATATTGATGTCATACACATCTCACTCGGTCTACTCTGAGATCAAGGAAATGAATGAACATTGATAGGATGATTGTTCCATGCCTCGAGTTCATTCTGGATATCAGTGACAAAGGAATTATACATTCACTGTAACACCATTCACAATTTGTAGGATGAAAGTTGTTCTCCAACTTTCTACTTTCACTTGGGTAGCAATGATGTGTGACTAGGCACCGCTCTTTGCTTGTGAAGTCATAAGTGTTATGGACTTTCACTGCCAACGTGAAATGGACCTGCAGGGTTACACACATAGGATTTAACTTGGAAGAGGAGTTTTGTCCACAAGCAATGTTTATATTGATTACTAAAGAAGTTTAGTAGTTCAATTAAACACTCAATTAATCGATAGCTCAATATCATAATGTTCAAGGTGTTGGACGCATTGATCAGAGTATCAGATTGATTGAAATCGCATTTGACTGATTCTGCACAATATGCATTCCCAACCGATTGGTTCATGTGATGAACCGGTCGGCTGAGGTTGCTGAACCGGTCGGTTCAATTGTTGAACCGATCGGCTCATGCACAAAGTGAAACGACCGGTTCAAGTGTTGAACTGATCGGTTCAACTGGTGCAATCGAGCAACTTGGGGAAGTAGGATTGGTGAGAATTTTCCTTTCATTTCGAATCGCCCAATTTGATTGGGAATAATATTGGTATTCGATACCAATTGGGAAAGAAACAAGGAAAGTCAATCGAGAACCAACCTGGAACCCCAACCGACCGGTTCATGAGTGAACCGATCGGTTCAAGGGTCCCAAACGATCGGTTCATTGGTGAACCGATCGGTTCAGGTCCCCAACCGACCGGTTCACTTGTGAACCGATCGGTTCAGGTTGCGAGATGGTTGCCTTTTGTGGAAAATCCCGAACCCTTCTACTCCTGCTTTAGTCCCGTATTTCCGGGCACAGATTACCCTGTCCCATGACTCGCCTATATATATAGGGGTATTGGGGGCTTCTCAGAAAACAACTCAGTGCAAGTTGATTGCTCTGCAAAGTTGTCGTTCTCTCTGGTTTTGGTAACCGAGAGAGAGCCCGAGCAAGTGCTTCCCACAAAGGGAGGTGCAGAAAGGGAAGGACAACTGCAGTTGCAGTCGACAGCAGGAGAGTGTGTTTGCGACTAGTACATCAATAGGAGGGTGCGACTCCTTCCACTTCCTTGTGGGACAAGGAGAGTGGAGTTCCGGGTGGTCCGTGTGGACTACTTCAGAGGCGGGAGGACACTGTCGCTCAGGAGGACAACTGTCATCCGACAGTCCGGTAGGAGGAGTCATCAGTCCCGGTGCGACCAGGAGCTGCACATACACCGTCCAAGACCGGAGGTCAAGACCGCGCAAGGTGTGTGGTATTGTCGCCGAGCAAGCCTCGGGACAAGGTATGATTCACAAACCGTCTTTCCTATTATATAGATGTTGACGCGATTCCTTTTGTTCCGGGTTTGGGGAGAAATTTTTTTTTGTTTCCGCTGCTTCTCTGCCTCCTCTAAAACCCAACACCAATAGTAGACAATGAGGACAATGTGACAAAGGGAGATCTACATGCCACTTCTTCTCAATGACGCCATCTGAAGGTGTAGTCTTGCCTAGAGTTGTGATAGGTGTGATGCTTCTCTTCAATAGAATTTTTGTTACAATACTGATAGATCCTATTGTGACACATTCTTTCACTAAAAAAGATTGATAGTTAGTGAATTAAATCTTCTAACTAGGATTTATCTTATGAATTGTTGTTAAAAGATCCATTAGGTGAATCACCAATTTGACATTAAGTATGTCATGGATGTCTGTTGATTTTTAGCGAGTATACAATATTGGTTAATCTCATACCCTTAGATATTAATTATTTCCAAATTATTTTGGGTATGGATTGCCTTGAGACATATCATGTCCAATTAGATTGTTGGAAGAAAGAAGCTATCTTTTAGTAAGGTGGTTTTTCATGTGTCTTTACTAGAGACAAGAATGTATTACCCACATGTATAGTATCAATTACTGTAGCTGATAAGATGATGATGAAGGGGTGTGAGTCCCTTTTAGCACATGTGGTGGATGCTAGGGAAGAGAAAAGAATAATCAATATAACTAATGTTCTACTAGTATGTGATTTTCCAAATGTGTTTCCTGATGAGTTACCAGGTTTACCATCTAAAAGGGATATTGACTTTGAGATACAAATTTTACCTGGTAGTCACCTAATAGCATTACCTTTGGCACCTATAGAGTTGAAGGAATTGAAAACCTAGTTATATGAGTTTCTAGATAAAGGATTTATTCAACCTAGTACATCACCTTGGGGATATCGAGTACTATTTGCAAAGAAAAAGGATGGAACCATGTGGTTATGCATAGACTACATGAAATTGAATAAGACAACCATTAAGAATAAATATCCTTTTCCTAGAATTGATGACTTGTTTGATCAACTATATGAAGAATGATGTTTTCAAAGATAGACATCAGATCATGATATCATCAATTGAGGATAAAGGCATCTAATGTACCTAAGTCAACATTTAGAATGAGGTATGGGCACTATGAGTTTGTACTCATGTCATTTGGACTAACAAATACCCCTACAACTTTTGCGAACATGATGTACATGATTTTCAGACCATATTTTGATCAGTTCATAGTAGTGTTTATAGATGATTTTCTTATATATTCCAGAGATGCATAACATCATGAGAAACATTTGAGGATATCCCTACAGTTGTTAAGGAAACATCCATTTTATGCTAAGTTCAACAAATGTGAGTTTTGGTTGGCTAAAGTATCTATTCTTAGACATGTTATATCAGGAGAAGGATTCAATGTTGACCCTATGAAGGTTGAATCTATTCTTCAGTGGGAGCCACCTATGACCCCTACTGAGATCAAAATTTTTCTGGAGTTAGCAGGATATTATAGGAGGTTTATTAGAAACTTCAGTGTGATAGAAACACCTATTATACACTAAATAAGGAAGGATGTACCTTTTACTTGTTCTGAATCATGTAAGCATTTTTTTCAAACTTCAAAGAATAAGTTATCTACAACACCAGTTTTGATATTATCAGAGGCAAACAAAGGTTATGTGGTTTTGTGTGACACGTCCATGAGAGGTTTGGGATGTGTTCTTATGCAGGAAGGAAAGGTGGTGGCCTATGCTTATAGACAACTTAAGAACAAAGAAGAGAACTATTGCACACATGATCTTGAGTTGACAATAATAGTACATGCTCTAAAGACATGGTGTCATTATCTAAATGGTGAATCATGTGTGGTGCTTACTAATCATAAGAGTCTAAAACACTATTTCACGCAAAGGGATCTCAATATGAGACAACATTGATGGTTGAAGCTTATAAAGGATTATGATGTCACCATTAGTTACCACCCTAGAAAGGCTAATGTTGTGGCAGATGCTCTGGGCAAGAAGTAAACATCGTATGTAGAAATATTTTCAATGGCATGTGTAAAAAGTGACTTGTTAATTAATACGAGAGAGATGAATTTGGATCTTGATGTGTGTGATCAAGGTGGACTGATTGCACAGATGCCAGTGAGACTTGCTTTTTATTATCAGATCAAGGAACTCCAACAGAATGATGGGGAATTGCAACAAATCATGCATGATATGATTGAAGGAAAGATGATAGAGTTTAGATATTCAGACAATGGGTTGATATACCAACATGAAAGAGTGTGTGTTCCAGATGATACCAAATTAAAGAAATATATTCTTGAGTAAGCTCACTCTTCTATGCATGAAATGCATCCAGGAAACACAAAGATGTATAGAAACCTGAAAGAATTGTATTGGTGGTTAGGTATGAAGAATAATGTTGTTGATTATGTAGCTAGGTGTGGTGTATTCTAGCACGTTAAGCTTGAACATTAAAATAAGCAGGTACTCTACAATTACTCTCTATCCCTGAATGGAAGTGGGAGCATATCACTATGGATTTTGTGGTTGGATTACCTAGAACACCATGTGGTTTCGAATCTGTATGGGTATTATTAGACATGCTAACTAAGTCTTATTATTTCCTACAAATTAATACAACTTGGGATATGCCTAAGTTAGCTAAAGTCTATATAGATGAGATATTCAAATTGCATGGGGTACCTATTTGTATAATATCTTACAGAGACCCCAAATTCACATCTAGGTTCTAGAATCAGTTGCAACGCTCCTTGAGAATAAATTTGAAGTTTTACAAAATGTTTCATCCTTAGATAGATGGATAGTCGGAGAGGACAATTCAGACCCTAGAGTCTATGTTGAGAGCATATGTTTGGCAGTTCAATGGTAGTTGGGATGATCACTCAGTCTTATGGAGTTTTCCCATAACAATAACACCATTTGAGTTTAGGCATGATCTGTCATGAATCTCTATATAGGATAAAGGGAAGATATCCTATTTGTTGGTATGAATTCAAAGAAAGGCAGATTCTAGGTCTAGAGTTGATGGAAGAAACAACAAAAAAGATATCAATGATCAGACAACAGTAGAAGGCTGCATAGGACAAACAAAAAAGCTATGCACAAAAAGGCGTAGACCACTTCAATTTGAGGTTGGAGATGAGGTTTTTTTGAAAGTCTCACCACGGAAATATGTGGTGAGGTTTGGAAAGAGAGGCAAAGTAACTCCTAGATACAGGGGTCCCTATCCAATCATATAAACTGGAGTTTCCTTTAGAGTTAGCCTACATGATCTGTTTAATGTATCTATGTTAAAGAAGTGTCATCCTGGTACAAAAAATATTATAGAACCAAATCCTATACAGTTGAGAGAGGATATGTCCTATGTTGAAGGACCAATTCAAATTCTAGATCACAGGATTTAGAAGATTAAAAAGAAGGAGACACCCTTAGTGAAAGTTATTTGGAGGAATCATGGTATAGAATAAGCTACTTGGGAAGTAGAGTCAGATATGTGTAACAAGTATCCTTTTCTATTCTAGGAATTTTGGTACAATTTTTTTATTAGAGGTGGAGAACTATTACAACCATCTTCTAACTTTGCTGGTAATCCTAGAGATTTAAGACAACCTTAATGCTAGTAATATAGTACCTTGTACCTTATATTAACTTTTGTAATCTCAAATACTTGTATGGATAACTCATAACCATGACTTAAATATACCTCAAATACCCAAGTTGGAGTTGATATAGAATTAACCCATACATGTATGTGAGAGAAGAATCAACAAGATTTGAGGAGATACTTAATAAATAATATTTTATCTGAGAATTTTATCAAACTAATATAATAGGTTGTAGATAATTCAATGACAAAACTAATGCAAAAATAATCAACCAACTCCGAGTTAAAATGAGAAAGTTATGACCTTTTTAGTAATATGTACATGTTCCCAATGACCGTAGAAGCTGGCCGAACGACCACCAAAAAAACTAGCGTACGCTGAGAATTCTGCCCAGGATAGCCAATCGTAAAACATCATAACTTAGGATATACATATACATTTTCAAAAAACAAATTACATTATAATCATCATTTCCTTTATCATCTCAGATCCTTTGGTCGATGAAAAGACAACACAGAGGGCAATTTCTAGGGCATTTTTTAGGGAAGAACATGAAGAACGACAGAAATCAAAGGGTTTGCCATAGGTTCAACTTGGTAAGTGGTTTTTTATGTCCATCCTTCCTTGTATTCCTGTTAACGTACTTGAAATCCTTGACCCAACAATTGAAGGTTTGGGTTAACCTTCATTCTTCATCTTCTACCTCCAACATATCTACTTTTGAGCCAGTACACTTATTGAAAGGCTGTTTGGATGATAATTTCAAGGTATAAATCTTGGATCAGACCAGATTTTGAGTTTATCTAGGCCATAGAAAATATTAGGGGTGCTAAAACGTGTATTGTGAGGGGAAAATTGCCTTCTAACCCAAATTTACTGCACATAAATTCAAACAATGGCTTTCCAGTAGATAAATCTTGCTCTATGATGATTGTGATGATTTTGATAATTATATGTAGTGATTTTCAATATTTGGAATGCTTATTTGAACATATATTAGTTTTTAATATCAAATAAAAAGTTTCTATGTGAGTTTCTATGATTGGTATGTGATGAAATGGCATAATTAGAGGCCCCCGAGAAGCTAGTTGTCCTAATTTAGAACTAAAGAATTGTACTCTAGTTTATGAGAACTATGAAAGCTGCTAGATGATTTATGTGTTTATTGTAAGATGCATAAATGATGAAAAATAGATAATGATTAGTAATGATAATGAATCATATTAAATCAACTAAATATCACTAGATGATAGATGACATAGACATTGTAGAATCCTCATAGGAGGCCTGCGCTGCAAGGAAGAAACATGCTTCTCGACTGGAGGTCTCACGTAGGTCGAGGTAAGAGAAAGTGTACTAGTTGGGTGCGGGGGTCCAGGACATTGAGGGTGAACTCCTTAAAAGATTGCTATCCAACACCAACCAGGAGTGCTGATGGTACCGATTATGTGTTGTGCAACCGTGGACATCTTCAGTAGGTCCACTACTGCACAACAAGCCTAAGGGCTTTGACTCCCCACCTGAGTACTCAAGTTGAGAGGAGGATTCTGAGATATCTAACCTCTCCCATTAGTCACCAACAGCTATACGTGGCGATGCCATCTGTAGAAGTGGTATTGAGATTAATGACTTAGAACCTGAGCATGCTTATAAGTCCTCTACAGTGAGATCGTAGCTTAGTGCGATACTTTCACATGTTGTGGTTCACCTCATGTGGGTCCAATGACATAATAAATGGACTAAAAATCATGGGCATAGATTAAGTTGTCCTTTTATTGATTTTAATATATGTTCAACTACCATGATGAGTGGTTTATAGTTTTAAATTGCCATGCCTACACGCTTCACATTTAAATTCTGTTAATTGTAAACATCATTAATATCTTGGTTACTTGTTGATTTTCTACTCACTGTGCTAGTATCTCATCAATATACTAAGCAATTTTTAAGGAAAATGACTAGCTCTTCCTGAGGAGATAGAAGCCAATTTTTATCAAGAGTGGAACAGAGAAGAATAAGTTGCTAGATTAGATAGATGGTCTCTTATCCTTCCTCTGGATCCTGGGAATGAGAGATTGAGAAAAGAGAGCAATTTGTAATGAAATGTACATGACGTATATTAAAGTGTGAAGCTTTTTCTTATATGTAGTAGTCGAACTCTATTGTATCCTTAATGTTATGTTTAAGTAAGATATTGTTAGTTTGCTAAATGATGTTATTATATATCTAAGAAAAAAAGGTTATGGCTGATTTTTTGTAAGTGGTTAAAAGATGATGGTAAGTAGTAATCCCTGTTTGGTGGGCCCTAACCATGTAGTGGATTCTAGTCGTGTTATGAATGTTTCTCATCCCCAAGTAACAAAAAATCCAAAACACTCTCTAAATAAATGTTTACAACCAATATACATGCCTCATATTCACACCATGTTTGAGCCCCTACCACCAACATGGCCAATCAACCTGGATTTACTAAAATCACATAAGACACCATCTCATATTATCTATCCCGACTTTGCTTCACACACTTGCTTCTGTGTCAAAAATTTGTAGTTTAAGAAAGATACAATTGAGAATCTCACATATTCCTATTGAATTTTTGCACAAGAATATAGTCTAGATGTGGAAGGTTGTTTTGAGGTTATTCTAATTCTAAAAGGAGGGGGACATAGTAAATGAGGGTATGAATTAAGAATTGTGATTCTCTCCATTATTTGACTGAGGTTGAATTTTATTAGTGCAAATACATATACCACACATTTGTTGTGTGTGTGCACATTGACATATTTTCTTTATTTTTGGTGTTACAACCCTATTACATAGAGAGGGGTATGGAAGAAGTGATTATAGAGGGATAAGTAGGGTGCACCATCCCAATAGTAGAGTTTGGAACACTTTATAACTTTTTAGATTATTTAGCAAACAGTGGGGTAAGATGGTGATTGAAGAATTGTAGAAGAGGGTTGAACTTTTGCATATCGCATATTTGATTTTAGAGAACATGGATAATTTTACACAACAATTCAATCAGATCATATCACATGCATGACTAAGACATTTCCACAAGCATGCTTTTCTAATAAGTAAAGAAACACCTTGCAGTTGATTCTACACAATCTCATATGACTTGCAACCATTTTCAGGGAACACGATGCTTATATTCATTGTCTACAAATGGTGATTTGTAACCATTGACTTGTTTTCATAAATATAGCTACATCAAGGACATACTTCAAACAAGGGTGTTGTATGAATAATTCCATATGCAATGCAAAAGATGAATGTAAATTAAGCTGGCTAGATAATGGCTTCAACGAACATTGCATGAAGTATGAACTAAAATGCAATAGTTTTATGCTACATGTGATACAAGTAGACTAATTGAAATGGATGCATGCAAAGAAAAAATATCTTAAATTAATAAGAAAATTAAAGAGATAGGTGTGGGTGGAATGGAGTGCATTCCACCTACCCTCCACATGAAGCTTAGAATTTTTTTCTTCCCTTAGAAAGCACTAAACCAAAGTTGAAGGACAAGAAATCCTCGATGCTCACCAGGAGGTACAAGAAACTCATAGAAGTCCAAATAAAGGGAATATGAACAAGGATTGACACCTTGAACATACAAGATCTATGGTGAAAATGTGATCATGTGGTCATGGTAGCCTAAATGTATAGTTTGGATACTTGAAGTAGTTTTATCTTCCATCGTGCAATCCATCAACATGATCCACCAATACTACTCCAGCAGTAGAGGAAGTATAATAGCAGTTGTGGATGAGGAACATATGGCACAGTGCAAAAATGGTGCCCGTCTGGTGGCCTCAAGATTTGTTCATATTTGAATGTTGGAGGCAGACTACCTTCTTCTTTGACTAAGGTAGTATGTAAAATATTTACAAGTTGTGCTGACAACTATGGTACATTAGGTAGAGGATCTTGTTTTGGCTTCTTCTCATCACCTAAATATACATGAAGAATATGTGGTGCTCGCATAGGAGGAAATGTTTCATCTACAAAACCAGTATGAATTTTTTGTGTGTGCAACTGCTCCTCCTGATCTATCATCGATTCAACATCAAAAGCAATAGAAATAGTGGAGTCCTCCAAAATTCAACCTGTAGCTCTGGATCCTCCATGTTGAGAAGACCAAACCCCCCCATGAGATTCATAGAAAATATAAATGGAGAGGAGATAAAAAATGAAGTGGTGGTGGAATGCTTACCTCCTGTAAGGGATGTACCTCATCATCATAAGAAACCCAATATATAATAGAATATGGTTGTTCATCTTTTAGAATAGACTCAATCAATAACCAATATTAGTTGATCATCATAATCATATGGATTTTGGCCTACAATAGGGAAGGGTTGTGGAGCCTCATGCTGTTGTGAGAATTGTTTTTTCATATAAGCTAGTTGTACCTCTATTATTTTGCCCCATGTTTCTCCATCATCTAAAATATCTTATTGTTAGATGAAATCTTTTGGAGGGCATCCATCCTCTCATTTCTAATAGGTGCGTAATAATCTGGATAGTAAGGCTATTCACCATAAACCCCATATCATTGCTGATTGTAGTCTATCTCCTTTGGAGAAGTATCTACATAGCATGGTTCCCCATAGTGGCATCCTAAATATGGTGGAATGGAATGGGCAATGCATCCACCCTGATAATAAATGAAATTTCTCTTAGTGATATTATTTTATAATGTTGTTTTGAACTATGGAGGAGAATCATGGTGGTTTACTGACATATGGTTGTAATAATTGCACACTTGACATTACCCAATATGTGATGCCAACCATTCCATATGGTTTGAATGCCTGAAAAATATAGAATCACATTATCAGACTCAAGATAGGAAAAATACTTGAATGAATGAAGATATTTTTTCCTTTTTGAAAAGATAAGAAACAATAAATTATCAAAATCTAGAAAATAAAAACAACTAAAAATATAATATAGAAAAAATAAATTATGGAACCAAATGAAAATTGGAAAAGCAAACTAGAAATTTGAAAACAAACTAAAATGTTAAAAATACTAAAAATTACAAAAATAAACTAAGAAATTATAGAACAACTAAAACTAAAAACAAAATAGAATTACAAAAACAAACTAAAAAGACAACAAAATTCTAACTTTGTTTAAATAGACTAATGATCCAAAAAGTCCCCTTTTCCCCGACAATATCACCAAAATTTTGACGTGGTAGATAATGTACAAGAAATTCACTTAGGGAATAGTCCCTTAGTCTTACCTAACTAACGTGCAATAATCACCACCCATAAGTGAATGAATCTTGTTGCAATATAGTTTAGGATCAAACCTAAAGAATAACATTGTTAAGAACAATTTAGACTTGTAGTCTATTTAAGAAAAAACAATTAACAATGATGGATGGTTGATTGATGATTAACTAAATTATCAAGAAAGAAATAAAATCAAATTGAGAAAATATTGTTGTACACTATAAAAAGAGTTACCAAAATGACATGTTTTACCACCACTACCTACATATCCACTCTCTCACACTACATCACTCATTCATACATATATTTAGATTTGGGCAAAGAAATTTAATATCCTTTCTGAGTATGAAATTCATAAAGACATATTTTCCTATAGGCCTAAGGTCTCCTTACCTATAGATCCTTAATCCATCATCCTAGAGAACTTCCTTCCATAGTCTCATCAAGGATTCAATGTAATGATTAGTATTGTAATACTAAATTTCAAAGTCTCTATGTCTAGGATTATAATAATGATAAAAGATAGGTAGCTAAAGTGTAGAGCATGCAATCAATGAATCAATGACGAATAGACAAATGGTATGAATAACAATTTATGAATGAGAGGACAAGATACAGAAAATATGGCTAATCCCTGCACCCCACTAAAAAACTACTTTCTAATCTTATTCATGATAAAAAGAGAGAGAGAATAAAATCATGGAGAAAGTAGAAATATGGAGGAGAAGCTCAGTGGTCTCGCCACAACTCCCAAATGATAGATGCAACTCCAGTACAGATCTACGATGGAACACATTTTCATGTCAAACCAGAGGCTTTCGTCTTTGTCCTTTCTTGCTAACAAATAAGATTGTGTAGGGGATAAAATAGGTCTGAAACCTAGCCCTAGATGCCCCCAAGTGTTTTATATAGCCTAAAAATATCAGATACATCTAAATTAATCTATTGTCTGTGAGCTATAGATTTTTGTCATAATATATGTCGGTGAATTTAGGACCAGTTAGAAATATAAAGTAGTCAGAAAATATATCCACTACGTATATAATTGAACTATCTTTCTAACGATGCTTATTACATTCATTTCTAACAATATATGTGGATTTTAGAGCCATTTAGTGCTTTTTTATACTTGCTGATCGACCGACCCACTTTTTGGTCTGGCGACCCACTAACTAATAAGGATGTCCCCCTATAGGTGGATCGACTGAAACACAAAGGTCATAAGCCTTTTACAAGTGTGAAAACATTCCTGTGGTTACTAAGTAATTGAGAATTAATTATAAGATCAACCGATCAGGAACAAATATCGATCAATCAACTTTTCTACCCGATTCTTATGCATACATGAAGATTATTTGATCTAGAAGGTGATCTAAGGCTAGATCTTCTGATTATCCTGTATAAGATATATCCTTGCTTTGACGGTAATTAAAATTTTCATCCAATGGCTTTTAAAACATCTAATTCCAAGTTTGTATGTGAATGTCATGACCATTTGAGTGACCATCTATACTTTAGTAATCCTCACTTGAACATGTATTGAGAATTTTTTAGAGAGATACTTGAAGTATCTCTTCATTTTGTACCAACCTATAAATAAAATACCAAAAATGTATTAAATTCTAAACATATTGTATAAACCACTTAAAACTTAAAACAAGTGAAATATGTAGTAAATTGCAAAGAAAATATGCAAAACTAAGTCTAAAATGCAACTAAAAATATGACAAATTTACATTCATCACAACCTCAAGATTGAATAATTTTCATCCTTGAGGAATACAAATTACAAAAATTCTCCAAATAAATACTTTCAACCAATATACATGCCTCATATTGGTATCATGTTTGAATCCCTACTAACAAGGATGTCCAAGATACTAGGATTTTCTAAAATCACATAATTTTTTTCCATATTTTTTATCCATATTACTTGCTTATGTGTCAAAAATTTATAGTGTAAGCAAGATACAATAACCTTTATGTTTCAACTAAGCCCGCATATTCTTGTGAGATTTTGCACCAGAACATTGTCTAGCTATGTAAGGTTTTTTGGGAGATGATGCTTTCTCTCTCTTCCCACCTCCTTCTCTGTTCTTGCCATGAGTGAGTAGTCTCATACACTAGGGTGCGGGGAGTAGCCCCGCTACCCATGTTTTCATATCATGCTTTGTAATTCATGAGTTTGCAATAGAGAAATACTATTGATAACCTCCTATTTTGGACGATTATCTTAGTCCTTTTCTTTAGTTTTCCATACTCTTTCTAAGATAAAACTATACATAATCCCAAATTTACCTTATTTTTGTAAATATACCATTAGACTAACTTTTCCTTTGTATATATGCAGAAAATCACGAAAAAAAATCATAAAAGAATAATTCAACCTCAAGACCGCATGGATTCAAACGGTCCCAAGACCGCATGAAGCCAACCGGTCTCGAGACCGCATGGAGTCAAACGGTCCCAAGACCGCATGAAGCCAACCGGTATCGAGACCGCATGGAGTCAAACGGTCCCAAGACCGCATGAAGCCAACCGGTCTCGAGACCGCATGGAGTCACACGGTCCCAAGACCGCATGAAGCCAACCGGTCCCGAGACCGCATGGAGTCACACGGTCCCAAGACCGCATGAAGCCAACCGGTCTCGAGACCGCATGGAGTTCAAACGGTCTCAAGACCGCATGAAGCCAACCGGTCCTGAGACCGCATGAAGTTCAAACGGTCTCAAGACCGCATGAAGTCAAACAGTCTCAAGACCGCTTGAATCCAAACGGTCTCAAGGTCCAAACGGTCTTGAGGTCCCAAACGGTCTCCAAACCGTTTGGACTTCACTTAAGGCATATAAATAAGACCCAAAGGGTCCTCCATCAAAAAAGAAGTTTTAGATGCCCAAAGGCTGCTTCAATCGTTCCAGAGCTCTTGCTACTTCCATCCTCCGCCCTGAAGCTACCGGTCTGAGACCCATACTCCATCCTGAAGCTGCTTTCTCCTTCTTCGCCAAAGAAGGTGGGAAGGGGAGATCTCATCATCGTGCAACCTGTGAAGACTGGTGGATCGTTGCTCTCTCTCCAAGGGGTTGACTTTCCTCTCTCCTTTATGGGGATGATGCTCTCTCTCTCTTCTCACCTCCTTCTTTGTCCTAGTCATGAGGGAGTAGTTTCTCTCACTAGGGTGCGGGGAGTAGCCCCGCTACCCATGTTTTCATATTATGTAAATGTAATCCTTAGGTTGTAATATAGAGTTCTTATCTTTTTCAGTTTGACATCAAACGATTAATGAATGCATGTTGCTTGATCTCCAACTTGTGTAATCCTTTATCTTTTAGTATGAATTGTCTACGTTTGTACTATTAGATTCGAAACTCATTTGTATGTTGGTTCTTGGTGCATGTATCCACCATGCATCTATTTCGGTATCTAGAAGTGTATCTCAAGAAGTGGAGTAAACTCACTATCATCCGTTGCACTTTCATACTATGAAATGGAATCAGTTGACGTATGGAAGTGAAACCTTGGTAAGTCGAGGAACACACTTAGTGAGGGGAATAATGCAAAGTAATGTGACAATTTGTTCGGGAATGGCTGGCATTGCAATATTCCCGCGCTTCTCGTAGTTAGTTGGGAATAGCTGGCATTGCAATATTCCCGCGCTTCTCGTAGTTAGTTCTCCGGAAGGAAGCTAAGTCTACGAGGATACTAACTGACTAGACTCTTTTTGCAGGTTAAGTTTTACTTTGCATGTGTTGATCCATGTGTAGCGGTGGTGAAAAACCGACTACATCCTAGTGATTTTTATCATACCTTAACTCTTAGTTTTAATTGCTTTATTTACTTTACATGTTCTTAGTTTAAACAACAAAAACCCAACCTATCGTTTTAAGTGCCTTCTATCAAGTAACTAAGTGAAATTCTGACGTTTTCCATCTTGTTTCCTGCAACAAGACCGTTGTCCTAAGGATTCGACCCTTAACTATACTACGATAAGACTTCCACGTATCTGAGCATACGTGGGTGGAGTTCTCTATCTAAGTATATGCAAGGCTAAACCTAAAGACTTACTATCTTTAGGATTTTTAGTTGGTTCATGCAATTCCACGTAAGTGGAAGCTCCATCAAAAATTGGCGCCGTTGCCGAGGACAACGGAATGTTTTAATTTCATTTAGTACCTTCCTAGTTGGTTAGGATTTTACACTTTCTTTTTAATCATAACTCTATATCTTCTTGAAACCATCATATTTTCACTATTATCTAAAGGTTTTTTCTTTTCTCTACACAGATAGAAAACGTGCATGGGATCATCGCATAACCACAGATTCTCCCCTGATCCGGAGTACGACTCCGAGGTAGAGAGAAGCTTCCACCGCCGAATTCGACTCAACCGCCAACGAGCTAGACTAATGGCTGACGATCAACGCCAGGCTGCGTTGGTGATGGAGTGAGTCAATGCCGCCATCGCCGCTCAACGGGCACAACTCATCGTAGACACTCGTTCCCAAATCCAAGCGGAGATACGTGCGGAAGAACAAGCCCGCATAAGAGCTGAGACTGTGGCAGCAACCCAAGCTACTCAACTGGAGTTAAGGAACAAGCAGCTGCGAGACTACGCTGTTCCAAAGAACTATGAGGACAACCACCCGGTCCAACCTCTGATTATCAACATTCCTAATTTTGAGATTCAGACCCAGTGGATCCAAATCATGCAAGGCATCTCATTCTCTAGAGGTTATGGAGATGATTGCATGGATCATCTGAAAAGGTTCAAGGCACTATGCCGCCTAGTTTCGCAAGATGGTGTCGCTTTTGACGCTATAATGCTTCACCTGTTCCATTTCACCTTGTCTGGGAGGGCCCTGAGTTGGTACAACTCACTGGATAGAGAGCCTATAATAACCACTTGGGCCCCCTTAGAGGAAAAGTTCTTAGAAAAGTTCTTTCCCCCCTCATTGACTTATGAAATCAGAGGGCAAATCAATCACTTCTCTCAGCTACCTGGGGAGACTCTTGCTGAAGCATGGGAAAGATTTAAAGAACATTTATGGAAATGCCCCCATCATGGAATCTCCCAGAATCAACTGATAGAAACTTTCTACCGGGGAGTGAGCGATGACATTAAACAGTTTTTAAATTCCTCATATGGAGGAAACTTCATGAGAAAGAATTATGAGGACGCATGGAAGATTGTTACACTCGGAGCTGAAAACCAGTCCAGCTGGGGACAGTCAGCCGGTAAAGGTGTCCTCAAAGTTTTCAAAGCTGAAGAGTCTATAGAAATGAAAGCAATAGCTGAAGCCTTGAAAACTATTGTTCATAAACAACAAGCTCTCGAGACTTCTCTCGGAGAGATTGATAAGAAGAAGACTCCGCTAGTTCAACAAGTCAAAGCTGTCACAGGATCCTGTGAGGCTTGTCATGCTTCGGACCATCCGACCCTTTCCTGCAATATGTTGTATAATGTGATGATGGATCTGCATCCACCACCACAACCATATGAACCCATTATTAATCAAGCTAAAGATCAGATTCCAGAACAAGTCAACTCCATTCACACTATTCTGGGACAAGTCTACTACAATCCCAATCAACCGAGGAATCATCCTAGATTCCAATATGGGAACCCTTCTGGAACTGCAAATCCACAACATCAGACACAGGGGGGATCTGATAGTAGGCTACCACATGGGTTCTCAAACAATTTTAACCAAAATCAATGGAACTCCAGGAACAACTTCCCCAGGGCTAACTACCCTAGGAACCAATCAGCCTACTACCAGTACACTCATCCCCCGCTCCATCCACAGTTGCATACTCAGCAACCTCAGCAGGCACTACCACTTCAAAAATATCAACAAACCCAACAACAAAGTATTCTGAAAAATGCTCCTGCCCAACCAGAAGATGAAATATCCTTGATAAGGCAGATGTTACAATCACAACAAACTATGCTTGCTAACCAGCAAGCCCAGCAGAAAGCAGTTAAAGCCCAACTTGCCCAGATTGCTGCACAATTGAAGCCTCCGGTAGGCACATTCGTTGGGCAGCCCAAATCAAATCCTAAGCATGGGCAGAACAGATATGAACAATCGAATACTATGCCAACATCATGACAATGTTACAACTTTGTCGAGCCAGCGACGTAAAACCAAGGCGCTACTTGGGAGGCAACCCAAGATTTCAACTTTTTCCTTTATGTCATGTTCTTTTATTTTCCCCAGTTTTATCTTATGAAAATACAAAAAAAATTCACATAACCAAAACAACCAAAAAAAATAAACAAAAGAACAAATAACATAAAAATTTATAAATCCAAAACAAACATAAAAATATAAAACCTTTTTTTGCCTTTGCCCCTCCAAACGGTCTTCAAACCGTTTAGAGTCAAACGGTACTGAAACTGTTTGGACTCCAAGCGGTCTTCAAACCATTTGGAGCCAAACGGTCTCGAAACCGTTTGGAGCCAAACAGTCTCAAAACCGTTTGGAATGCAAAGGGTCGCTAACCGTTCCCTATAAATATAAACCCTACCCCTTCATTTTTCTCCCTTCGACTCTCGAATTTCTCGCGTGTTTGTGCAAGAACTATTCCATTGCCCTTATTTCCTCTGCTCCCGCGTGATCGCACCTCCGTCCACCGTCCTTCGCTTCGTCACCGCCGCCGTTACCACCTACTACAAGGTAGTCCAGCAACCACAACATCTTCTGACCCTCTTCTCTCCCGCCATCATCGCCTTCGGCGCCACCTTTGCGCTTCCGCCTCTCCGACGGCTCAGTCCACCATCGCCGTCTTCACCACCGTTTTCTCCGACAGCTCTGTCCACCGTCGCCGTCTTCACTGCCATTTTCACCAACGGCTCTGTCCACCTTCGCCGTCTTCACTGCCATTTTCACCAACGGCTCTGTCCACCTTCTCCGCTGTATTCATCACCGTATTCACCGTCATTTTTATCGTCTTTTCCACCAATGCTTTTATCACCGATGTTCACCACCGCTTTCACCATCGTCGCCGAAGCAACCGCCGCCTCCGCATCGTTTTGCCTTCATCTTCGCCTTCACCGGTGGCTGCACGCCGCTTCATTTTCCAAACGGTCTTGAAACCGTTTGGGACCAAACGGTCTCGAAACCGTTTGGAGCCAAACGGTCTTCAAACCGTTTGGCCTCCCACGTTTGTCTATTTTTCCATTAAAATTACAAAAACTTATAAATATTAATAAGATCAATACATGTTATTCTGACCCTTGATTTCTCATTCTACAGTAATGGCATCACCAGCAACGAAGGTCCTCAGATTCGAAGACCCTGAAATATGGACAAAAGAGGAACTGCTGAAAGAACAAGCCAAGCTTCAAAAGATAAGAGTTGACTTCAACAGGACTGGGAAGGCACCACCAAATGTCAAAATAATGGAAGTCCTGTGTGACCTTGATTGCCTAGAGAAAATCTTAGCTGAGGCAACTGAGGAAGAAACTGTCATCTCCTTTTCTGATGATGAAGACTCAGAGTACAATCCTAACTCCAAAGAGGAATCCCCTACCAAAGAACAAAAGGGGAAGCGCAAGGTCCTGAAGACTGCATCTGGGCATCCCTCCAAGAAACAGGCAAGAAAACAAGTTCGACCTGCCTCTGCCATGGATCAACCTTTTGCAAAACCTACCACCACCATCCCTGCTACCACCACCACCATCCCTGCTACTACCACCACCATCCCTGCTACTACCACCACCATCCCCGTTACTACCACCACTTTCACTCCCATCACCACCACAACACAACCACTAGAAAACCTCTTCATCCAAACCAACCTCTCCACCGACAAAATGCTAAAACCCACCAAGTATGTTTGCTCCAGCATACTGCTAAAGATGGGGATACACGACCGCATCTTCAACGTGCTATAAAAAACCAACCTCGCCAGGTTGTGCCTAGTACCTGAAGTATCTTACTCTAAACCCACTACAGAGTTTTTCACCTTTTTGACCAAGGAGCCCTTCGACATCATGGATAGGTCACAGGACGGAGGTGACAGAAGGCTTGTCACCCAAATATTCGACAGCAAGGTTGTCCTAACGGAGAATATGCTGAACACAATATTTATTGACAACCAGGAGCAGCTGTGGAAGGCTATAGCAGTGGAAACCGATCATCCAGAATTCAACAGACACACATTCTGGAAATCTTTAACCGGGATCCCCACCTATGATGCAAAGACATGCAAAGCGTCAAACATACAGTCTGGATTTGTGCGCACCCTGCACAAAATCCTCGCCGGCGCACTCTTCCCCAGGATAGAAGGGGGAAACGTTATAATGTCAGATCTTTTCGTTCTCTGGTCTATTCTCAATCAAAGGCCAGTCAATATAGGACGACATATGATCTAGAAATTATCAGCTTCTAGCCTGGGGAAGGAAATATGTACGGGGGGTCATGTCACATCTATCATCAAATACCTCAAGATGGACAGACCCTTACCCCGCTGCACACAACTAAAGGGTGACATCCTTACCAATGAACAGACTCTGAAGAACTCTTTCATCATCAAGGAAAAGGATGGGAAACTACACTATATATTTTGCCCTATGGTCAAGTCATCTAGGACTCTCGTCTCGCTTCCGGAGCTAGCAAACTATGACACAACACAACTCCTCTTCTCTGACGAGGATCTTACCCAAATGCTAGCTTCGGTCAAAATATCCGAAAAGAAAGCAACAACGGGACAAATGGAGATGAGCATCACAACCCCGACAGCTCGACCAACAAAAATGCCTGTCAAACGACCTTCCAGAAGGAAGTTGCAGGCCCAACAACTGTCGGGGACACCAACATCTCGGCCAAATCCAGAGGCTGAGACCCTCCATGAAGAAAACTTAACCACCTCCTCCATCGACTCTTTCATTCAGAGTCTACATGAGCAGCTAATTACTGCCACCACTCCACCTTCCACCATTCCAACATCTACCACTCCTCCCTTCTTCCCCACATCCACGCAACCTTTCACATCTTCTTCTTCACCCATTTTCACCTCGGGCTTTCCTTTCTCCATCCCTATGCCCGACTTCACCACTTTCCCTTTCACCTCCGCAGTTTCCACCCCATCACTATCGCTACCACCACTTTCACCTCAAATCCCACCACTTTTCACATCCGCCACCACCCTGACACCGCTGGTGACTACATCTACAATCACTACGCAGCTCGGGACATCATCAATGTCTCTCCTGCAAGACACTAACACCATCCCACGCAGACCCCAACCATCCCACCCTTCCGCTCCTGGGGTCCCTTTTGTAAATACCGGTGAGGAATTTGACTGTCAATTCGACGCTGTCCAAAACCTCCTCACCGACCCTTCTAATATCTTACAATCTATTTTTTCTTGTGTGCATGATTTATCACGACAGGTGGCCACGATCGACAAACAACACCAAGCCTTTCCCACCATCCTCCAAGGCCTCCAACAATGCCAAGATGACGTGGCTAAGCAAGTTGAGCACATCAACAACCACTACAACACCTTGCCGGACCTGGTCCTTGGAGCGAAGCGTCAGCAAGAAGCAACGACGAAGCAAGTCGATGAGATCTCCACGCAGACTCAGCCTCTTCCAGAGACCCTCCATGAGCTCCAGCACCAACAAGCTATTCTGAGCACGCGCTTGGACACCATCAACAACACTCTCACACAAATAAAACATCGCCAAGAGGAGTCTAATAATGATGAAATCCAGCAGTTACGTGCTCAAGTCACAAATCTTACAACACGTATCCTCTCCTCCGAGGGTAGATACACCGACCTCAAAGAATCCCATGATGCACTGCTCGAAACACACGAGCATCTGCAAGTGGCTTTCGATGAGCTACAAGCCACCCATCGGTGGTGTAAAACGTCCACAAGTAAAAAACAAGCAGATAAGGCTGTGGACGACAAGGATGGCGATGACGACGAAGAAAATGACTCCGACTCATCTGCCGACTCAAACAAAGATAACACCTCCTCCGATGACAAACATGATGATGAAGAGGACCCGGGAAATGCAGCAGACCCCTCTCACAAAGGGTCTGGAAAAGGTCACCATGACAGTGACCATCACCCCAAGTCCCTACACAACGATAATATCAACATGTCATACGGGGACCAATTATTTGATTATTCTGCTATGGGGTCCATCGGGGAAGCTGCTAAAGACGCGACTTTCACTGAGTTCCACCACTGTATTCTAGGAACCAGCGCCAGCCCACCAAAAACAACTGCTCCACCTCTATCCACACCTTCTCCCTTTGACGAGGGCGAGGAAGAACGAGTAAGTTTAGACACCAATGAAGACCTCGATTCTGCCTCCGACTTGGACGACGACCTACCAGGCCATGAACAGGCCTTAGATCAACCTGCTTCTCCCCCTCCGCAAGAACTTCCCCCACCACCACCTCTGCCGCATAAAATGCATGACATGGATATGGCGACCATCTCCACTTTAGATGCTCAGGACATTTTTATACTGAACACTATAGTGGACGATGCAAAGGCAGGGGAAGATATAATTTATCACAATACTAAAACCAGGCGTAAGATGACACGTGAAGACTTCCGCAGCATCCTCCGACCTCGGTCCACGATGACCATGGCAATCTTCCGTGTCCTCCTCGCCAATTGTATAGAAATGTACAAAAGTCATAAGCGGCAACAGCCGGTCTTTAATGCCTCGCCCGCTATGTCTTTTGGCCTTTTATACAAAGACATAAGAGCAAAGTCGATTGAGCGGCTGCGTGCTGGTTTGGCACGTCGGGCACGTTATCTTACAATGCCTTTCCAAGTCTCGGACCACTAGATTTTTATGATCGTGGATACCGAGGCTCGGGATGTAAAAGTGTATAAATTCTGCGGCACCGAGCTACCAGCCGACACAATAAACTTCGTGGGTGAAGCAGCAGGCGAAGCAAGGTGTATACCCTTCCGGCTGGTTAAGTTAATTTGGGCTGCACGCCCATCTCTCTGCCAAGACTGGAGCCAACATTGGTTCAAAATCATCAACCCTCAAGTTCAAGCCGCCGAGGGATCTGGGGATTGCGCTTTCTGCACCATTCGTCACATCCAAGCACTGAACCAGGAAATCCCATTCAATGATCTGGTTGCTGATGACTTTCATTCCTTGCGTGGGAGTTATGCCATGGAGCTCATCTATGATAGACGGTTCTACAAGGACCCAACTATGTCACCAGATGACGTTCCTCTCTATCTATTCTCAGCTATCCAACGACCGCAACGGTGACCCTTTCGACAAGCTTTGAAGGAGTCTGAACAGACCAAGGTGCTAGTCCAACAAGCTATAAGAAATATCGATCCTGTGTCTGCCATTGAACCAACCTTCCCTGATTTTGATCGCGATGCCTGTAAAGGTCTCAATGACCTTGAATTGCGTCTCATTATGGCACGGCTCTCAGTCGGCAATGATGGACTGATATTCATGTCTCGGGATATTCTTGTTATGGTAGACACACTACGAGAGACTCTACAGGTTAAAGGATCCCTTTTCGTAAGCCTGATGGCCGCATACCAGTTTCTACTTGGACAAAATAACCCAACAACATACATGGTGTCCCCCTATATGAAAGACGATCTTCTAAAGCTGAAGAACTTTGGCACAACTGACGCGCTGATCTCCTATCTACAACACATAACGCCGAGGTTCATCATGCTACCCTTTCTCTATCATGAGCACCGGATGCTCTTGGCTACAAATCTACCAGAAGGAACAACCACTATATATAACAGTTCCGATAGCCAGTACAATGCATGACAAAGACACTATGTCGTGACACCGAAGATGTCAACAGAAGTAGAAGCAAAGGAGTGCACCGACAAGTTAATTGATTTTCTGAGTCAGCACACAAGGGCGTATGGAAAAGAACATTTTCACCGCCCTTCCTTCTGCCACAAATGCCCCCAGCAAATTCGACAATCAAATGACTGCAGCTTCCACGTCCTCTACTGGATGTACACCATCATCGTCCTCCAAAGACTAGTAGAGGAGATGACTGACGTGGATTACCACGCTCTACGAGGACAGTTCACATCCAATCTACTTCATTCCCCGAGAGCAAATGAAGATCTACCTTAGCCTGCAACCCTTGTCCTAATTACTTCTCAACCTATCACTTTGCCACTCTGGGGACAGAGTGTGTGATAAGTTGGGGGGGGGTACATTAGACAAGGGTGAGGTATCATTTTCTACATCCCACTTTCTCCATCTTTCCCTTCTTTTTTTATCACTTTCTATTTTTTATTCTTTTATTTTTTTCTCTTTATACAATTCATTTTAACTTAAATTCTTTTGGAATTAAGTCACCCCAACCAACCTTAGAATCATGATAGTCCTCAAAAGTAAATAGCACTTAGACATTTAATGGCGATTTAACAATATCCGCCCACTTTTGATTTTCATGTTTTTGCTTCAATTCTTTATCTGACTCTCCACAGGCCAAAATCAAGGCAGGAATAAGCCAAGCTCTCAAGGATGAGAGGGGAATCAGTCAACTTCCAAATAAATAAGTTCTGCAAGTGGACCACAAACCAAATAAGTGCATGTTGAAAAACTCTAAGAACAACTTTCCTCTCTTCAAAATAAAAGAGGCTTGGCCGCCCAAAATAATTTCCCAAACAAAACCCCAAAATCCCAAGCCTGCGAGTCATCGAATAAAAGCCAGAGAGTTGAATAAAATCATGAGAGTTGTGCCATGAATAAGGATCTATATAAAGAACCGATGAAGGTTTCGCCCGGCCAGCACATTCCGCTTCCCTCACAAAGGCAGATGTGTCATGCCCGGTAGTGAAACTCTAAGGTCTCTAAATATATGAAAGGCTTATAAAGGGCTCACCCGGCTGGTACATTCAGCTGCCCTCACAAAGGCAGATGTGTCGTGCCCGGTAGTGAGAACCTAAAAATCATAGATAACCCCTCCCCCACTTGAAGGGGGAGTTACACTTTAAGCCTTTAGCCAACCCTCATACCCTCTCTAGCTTCTAGTAGGTCTTTCAGAGAGGTATAAAGCTGATTAGAGTCAACAACATGCACAGAATAAAGGTGGTCCCAATGCGAACTACGAGATACAGAAAGAACCTGAGACCCGAGCAACTCTCAAAACCTGAGAGAGTCAAGGCAAGCAATAAGACTTGATATGACCTTGGGGGAACTCAGGTTAACAATTGAAGCAAGAGTATGGAAATCCTAATTAAATAAGATCGCCTCACCATTACATGTCTCAGCTCTATCTAACTTGAGGACAAGCTAGACTCTAAGTTCGGGGGGGGGGTGATAACCTCCTATTTTGGACGATTATCTTAGTCCTTTTCTTTAGCTTTCCATACTATTTCTAAGATAAAACTATACATAATCCCAAATTTACCTTATTTTTGTAAATATACCATTAGACTAACTTTTCCTTTGTATATATGCAGAAAATCATGAAAAAAAATCATAAAAGAATAACTCAACCTCAAGACCACATGGATTCAAAGGGTCCCAAGACCGCATGAAGCCAACCGGTCTCGAGACCGCATGGAGTCAAACGGTCCCAAGATCGCATGAAGCCAACCGGTCTCGAGACCGCATGGAGTCAAACGGTCCCAAGACCGCATGAAGCCAACCGGTCTCGAGACCGCATGGAGTCACACGGTCCCAAGACCACATGAAGCCAACCGGTCTCGAGACCGCATGGAGTCACATGGTCCCAAGACCGCATGAAGCCAACCGGTCCCGAGACCGCATAGAGTTCAAACGGTTTCAAGACCGCATGAAGCCAACCGGTCTCAAGACTGCATAAAGTCAAACGGTCTTGGTCTCAAGGTCCAAACGGTCTTGAGGTCCCAAACGGTCTCCAAACCATTTGGACTTCACTTAAGGCCTATAAATAAGACCCAAAGGGTCCTCCATCAAAAAAGAAGTTTTAGACGCCCAAAGGCTGCTTCAATCGTTCCAGAGGTCTTGCTACTTCCATCCTCCGCCCTGAAGCTGCCGGTCTGAGACCCATACTCCATCCTGAAGCTGCTTTCTCCTTCTTCTCCAAAGAAGGTGGGAAGGAGAGATCTCATCGTCGTGCAACCTGTGAAGACTGGTGGATCGTTGCTCTCTCTCCAAGGGGTTGACTTTTCTCTCTCCTTTATGGGGATGATGCTCTCTCTCTCTTCTTGCCTCCTTCTTTGTCCTAGTCATGAGGGAGTAGTTTCTCTCACTAGGGTGCGGGGAGTAGCCCCGCTAACCATGTTTTCATACCATGTAAATGTAATCCTTAGGTTGTAATATAGAGTTCTTATCTTTTTCAGTTTGACATCAAACGATTAATGAATGCATGTTGCTTGATCTCCAACTTGTGTTATCCTTTATCTTTTAGTATGAATTGTCTACGTTTGTACTATTAGATTCGAAACTCGTTTGTATGTTGGTTCTTGGTGCATATATCCACCATGCATCTATTTCAGTATCTAGAAGTGTATCTCAAGAAGTGGAGTAAACTCACTATCATCCGTTGCACTTTCATACTATGAAATGGAATCAGTTGACGTATGGAAGTGCAACCTTGGTAAGTCGAGGAACACACTTAGTGAGGGGAATAATGCAAAGTAATGTGACCATTTGTTCGGGAATGGCTGGCTTGCAATATTCCCGCGCTTCTCGTAGTTAGTTCTCTGAAAGGAAGCTAAGTCTACGAGGATATTAACTGACTAGACTCTTTTTGCAGGTTAAGTTTTGCTTTGCATGTGTTGATCCATGTGTAGCGGTGGTGAAAAACCGACTACATCCTAGTGATTTTTATCATAGCTTAACTCTTAGTTTTAATTGCTTTATTTACTTTACATGTTCTTAGTTTAAACAACAAAACCCAACTTATCGTTTTAAGTGCCTTCTATCAAGTAACTAAGTGAAATTCTGACGTTTTCCATCTTGTTTCCTGCAACAAGACCGTTGTCTTGAGGATTCGACCCTTAACTATACTACGATAAGACTTCCACGTATCTTAGCATACGTGGGTGGAGTTCTCTATCTAAGTATATGCAAGGCTAAACCTAAAGACTTACTATCTTTAGGATTTTTAGTTGGTGCACGCAATTCCACGTAAGTGGAAGCTCCATCAACTATCTTTTCAGTTTAACATGAATCGTTTAATGAATGCTTGTTGCTTGATCACCAACTTGTGTTATCTTTTATCTATCAGTATGAATTGTCTACGTTTGTGCTTTTAGATTTGATTACTGATTGCATGTTAGTTCTTGATGTGTGTAGTCATCATACATCTATTTCGGTATCTAGGAAGTTTTTCATGGAGTAGAGTAAACTGTACTTCCATACTATGAAATGGAATCAGTTGACGTGTGAAAGTACAACTTTGATGGGTCGAGGAACACACTTTATGGAGGGAGTAATGCAAAGTAAGTGACCATTCGTTCGGGAATGGATGGCATTGCAATACCCCCATGTTTCTCATAGTTAGTTATCCAAAAGGAAGCTAAGTCTACAAATATACTAACTGTTTAGACCCTTTTCTTTGCAAGCCTTGTTATTATGATGAATGTTTTGAGCCATGTGTAGTGGTGGAGAAACTCAGTCACATCCTAGTGGTTTCCCAAACATCGTTTACAACCTTAAGTTTACTTTCTTTCTATTTGCTTCCTTTGCACATTAGTTTAATCACTAAACCAACTCTTGGATCTAAATATCAACTTTTAAGTAGAAAAGTAGAATTACTACGTTTTCCATCTTGTTAAACTTTTAACAAGACCGTTGTCTCATGGATTCGACCCTTAACTATACTACGATAAGACTTCCACGTATCTTAGCATACGTGGGTGGTGATCTTATTATTGCATACACAAGGCTAAACTTAGAGACTTAACATCTCTAGGATTTTTAGTCGTGCACGCAACTCCACATAAGTGGAGGCTCCATCAAAAATTGACGCCGTTGCTGGGGAGTAATGCAAAGTAAGTGACCATTCATTCAGGAATGGATGGCATTGCAATACCCCCACATTTCTCATAGTCAGTTATTCGAAAGGAAGCTAAGTCTACAAAGATACTAATTGTTTAGACCCTTTTCTTTGCAAGCCATGTTATTATGATGAATGTTTTGAGCCATGTGTAGTGGTGGTGAAACTCAGTCACATCCTAGTGGTTTCCCAAACACCGTTTACAACCTTAAGTTTACTTTATTGCTATTTGCTTCCTTTGCACATTAGTTTAATCACTAAACCAACTCTTGGATCTAAATATCAACTTTTAAGTAGATAAGTAGAATTACAACATTTTCCATTTTGTTAAACTCTTAACAAGATCGTTGTCTCATGGATTCGACCCTTAACTATACTATGATAAGACTTCCATGGATCTTAGCATACGTGGGTGGAGATCTTATTATAGCATACGCAAGGCTAGACTTAGAGACTTACCATCTCTAGAATTTTTAGTGGTGCATGCAACTCCACGTAAGTGGAGGGTTCATCAAAAATTGGCGCCGTTGCCAGGGAAAATGAAACGTTTTAATTTTACTTGTTACCTTTCTAGTTGATTAGGATTTTACACTTTTCTTTAACCATAATTCATATCATCTTGATTTCATCATTTCTCTGCATTACCTAAATTGTGTTTCTTCTTCTACTCAGGTAGAAAATGTGTATGCAACCTTTGCATAACATTGGATTCTCCCCTGAACCAGAGTATGACTCTGAGGTAGAATGAAGCTTCCACCGATGCATCCGACTCAACCGCCAACGAGTCAGATAAATGGCTGACGAACAAACTAGAAACTACAAAAACAAACTAAAAACTTAATGGTACTAAAAATTATAAAAACAAACTAAGAAATTCAAAAAATAAATACATATTACAAAACCAAAACAAAATTAGAAAAATAAAATAGAAAGATTTTTGTTCTAACTATATATCAATAGACTAATATGTTGGTATGTATGCCCTGAGAGCCAATCATGGGATGATTGGTGGGATACATTAAGATTGATTTGATAAACATCAAAGGCAAGCTTCCAATTCATTCTGGTTCAGTCATATGAGATAGTGATAGAACAGATTGAATGTCTAGAAAATGACAGTACTCAATGACGTATGACTTCAGGTTGATGACCTGAACGATGAGATCATACGGATGCTAAGAGTTTGTACATTCTTGTTATGTCCCTAGTCGGATGTCATTGTGGAAGGTAGATAGACAGCAATGACACAAAAGACTAGATTGTGGTGTTGGTTGATGACAAAATCTCATTAGTCATGATATAGAGATATCAAACCAAACACATAGGTACTTATTAGAGAACAAGTGTACCGGACAGACCCACCGTGAGTTTGACACATGAAACCATGACATGGTAGTCACAGTCAGTACTCACAGTGATGGTGGTGAGTGTGATTCTTAGACCTGAAATCACTGCACTCAACACATGTCGTTGGGCACACTTTGACATCATCAAACGCAGTCCTGAAACATGGGTTGTTATAAAGGTGATGATTGGGTGGCTTTGACACATGGGGCTTTTGAGGGGTGAGTGATAGATATGGGATTTGTCCCTCCTGAGGGAGTTTGATATCCAAGGCCACTTGATGAGTAGGATTGAGATAGGCATGCGCACGCATGTGTGAATCAGTATGTGATATTGATGTCATACATATCTCCGTCAATCTACTCTGAGATCAAGAAAGTGAATGAACGTTGACAGGATGACTGTTCCATGCCTTGAGTTCATTCGGGATATCAGTGACAAAGGAATTATACATTCACTGTAACACCATTCACGGATTGTAGGATGAAAGTTGTTCTCCAACTTTCTACTTTCACTTGGGTAGAAATGATGTGTGACTAGGCACCGCTCTTTGCTTGTGAAGTCATAAGTGTTATGGACTTTCACTGCCAACGTGAAATGGACCTGCAGGGTCACACACATAGGATTTAACCTGGAAGAGGATTTTTGTCCACAAGCAACGTTTAGATTGATTACTAAAGGAGTTTAGTAGTTCAATTAAACACTCAATTGATTGATAGCTCAATATCATACCGTTCAAGGTGTTGGACATGTTGATTGGAGTATCAGATTTATTGAAATCGCATTTGACTGATTCTGCACAACCTGTACTCCGATCCGATCGGTTCAAGTGTTGAACCGATCAGCTGAGGTTGCTGAACCGGTCGGCTCAAGTGTTGAGTCGATCGGCTCATGGTCAGAGTGAAATGATCGGTTCAAGTGTTGAAACGATCGGTTCAAATGGTGCAACCGAGCAAGTTGAGAAAGTCAGGTCGGTGATAATTTTCCTTGCATTTCACTTGCCCAATTTGATTGGAACAAGGATTGGTATTCGATACCAATTAGAAACGAAAGAAGGAAAGTCAATCGGGAACCGACCAGGACTACGAACCGACCAGTTCAGAAGTGAACCGATCGGCTCATGGGTCCCAACCAATCGGTTGGTGCTCCAATCGACCGGTTCAGGTCCCCAACCGACCGGTTCACTTGTGAACCGATCGGTTCAGGTTGCGAGTTGGTTGCTTTTTGTGGAAAATCTCAAACCCTTCTACTCCTGCTTTAGTCCCATATTGCCGGGCACAGAGAACCCTGACCCATGACCCACCTATATATATAGGGGTATTGGGGGCTTCTCAGAGGACAACTCAATGCAAGCCGGTTGCTTTGCGAAGTTGTCGTTCTCTCTGGTTTTGGTAACCGTGAGAGATCCCGAGCAAGTGCTTCCCGCAAAAGGGAGGTGCAGCAAGGGAAGGACAACTACAGTTGCAACTGGTAGCAGGAGAGTGTGTTGGTGACTAGTACGTCAACAGGAGGGTGCGACTCCTTCCACTTCCTTGTGGGACAAGGAGAGTGGAGTTCCAGGTGGTCCGTGTGGACTACGTCAGAGGCGGGAGGTTTCTGTCGCTTAGGAGGACAATTGTCATCCGATAGTCCAGTAGGAGGAGGAGTCGTCAGTCCCGGTGCGACCAAGAGCTGCACAGACACCGTCTAAGACCGGAGTTGAAGACCGCGCATTGCGCGAGGTATTGTCGCCGAGCAGCCTCGGGACAAGGTATGATTCCACAAACCATCCTTTCCTATTATATAGACATTGACGCATTTCCTCAGTATGGGTTTGGGGAGAAAATTTTTGTTTCCGCTGCCTTCTCCGTCTCCCCTAAAACCCAATAGTGGTATCAGAGCCACGTCAACTGCTCTATATTTTAGGAATATCGATATGATCGATTTTGGTTTGTCGCCTTTATTTATTGCATGCGATGCGAATAATATTGGCTTTATGCATGTCCAATCCTAAATCCACAAATCCCAAATTACATATATGATATGTATTATTAATGCACTTGATACACGTCACCCTTAAATGAGTTTTGTGGTTGATGTGTGTAGAATGATTATGGCCTTTAAACCCCTATCTGTGTGTGGTTGTTTGTGGTTTCTTGCATCTCGGTCTGTGCACCGATCTTCCCTCTCTTATTCCTGATGTAACTCGAAATAATTCGAGATTCTTTCCTACCTTTGCTCCCCCCGAATGTAACTCGGGGTTTCCCTTTTTGAAGCAATGTAATAAATATGATAGATTTTTATTTCCTGTTATGTCGAAGACCGGCGGACATCAAGACGACTGCTCAGACGATCGGTTCAAGGCGTGAACCGATCGGTTGACGTTCCAGACGGCCGGTTCAATGTGTGAACCGATCGGTTGATGACCGGTTCGAGGAGCGAGACGAGCGGGTGGTGGACATGACGAGATGTACGACGACCAGGCGAACCGATCGGTTGGAGGAGCCAACCGATCGGCTGGTGGCACCCAGACGACCTGCTGGAGAGTACAGATCATTCATGTGATGAGTTGATCAACTCGGATGGCAAGGCACAGATGTTCATCTTGTACAGGTTACATGTGATGTAGACCTAGATGACCGTGATTCCTCTTGGCTCGAGGAATCACATTAGGATGTCCATAATCATCTCTTTTTATTGTTTGTGCATGTTTTCTGTGGGATATAGCATGTATATGATACATACGATGTATTGTGGTGATTGGATATGTATATGTATATAAAACTAAACCCCTCATTAAAATATTAAGTTTTAGATGCCTTCCAAAAGCGACACACGTGAAAAGCTTGATCGACCAAGTGTGGGCATGCCCAAGCGTGGTGCACCGTCTATCTCGTGGAAACGTGAAGGATGAATGTGTGGGTCTGCCCAAGCAGGGTGCATATTCATCGTGTTTGCTTTGGGTCGGACTTAACAAGGTGAGCTAGATAGGATCTAGCGCCTTGAGGCATGGAGGTGATCATTGCAAGGAGTTGTATATGACATCTTATCAAGAGTTGCATATGATGCAATTGGCAAAAGTTGCCTACCTGAGAGATCTAAGTTGTGGGCGATCAACCCAAGCTGACTCATGACTTAGAGGATTTCAGGATCTTGCCCACTAGAAGGTTGTACGCTGCAATCTTTTGAATTGATGGTGAGGGCTATCAATTTGAAGTAAAATAGTGGGAGCGATAATTAATTAGAGGCATAATTATATCGTCAAATTTTTCAAATCAATCAAATAAGTCAAAAATGAGTTTTTGGACTAAAATTGCATATATTTCCTTTTGTTAAAATAAATGGTTAATCAACAAATCACTTTATTTGCGATCGGTCCTTGAGACCAACAAATTAAATGGGATTAATTCCACGACTGGTTAGGATGATGAGAAGTGTTCTCAATCAAAGAGCGAAAGCTCTAAGTCCTAGTTATACCAGAACCAGATGAACTTGATCCCACCACATCAATGGCTGAAAGTATGCTTATGGAAGCATACCAAGGATGACATTGATGAAGAGTTCTTGATGTTGTATTCTCTGAACTATGAGTTGCAGAGACAACATGAGACATATGATGTCTCAAGGACACTGTCCTAGTATGTCATGACAGAAGGAGATCTAGTAAGGTATTCACACACTCAATGTGATTGAGTATGTGGAAAACCTGAATAAGAAGGATTCCCTCTGAGCCAAGAGTTGGCTATTGGTATGATACTGCAAATGTTGTGAGGATCATACAATTCATGATAAGCTACAACATGAACAACTTTGACAAGCGTTGACAAAGTTGTTGGACATGTTGAGGATAGTAGAGGCAAGGATGAAGAAAGACTAATCCTAATCTTTAATGTGATCAAAGAAAAGGTAAGTCTTAAGGGCAAGTGCAAGGGTAAAGCTAAGAAGTGTTCTGATGCTAGCCAGCAATCCAAGCCGTCTTCAGCCTCAAGGCACATGGGGAAAGGGTGTGTGAGGGATTTCCCTCTATGTCTGGAAGAACAAAAGAAGATGAAGGAGGGGATGGAGACCTCCACCTAAGGTATCATGAAATGAACCGCTTCTTTATCCGAGGTATATGATACCAAGATATGGATATGTCATATATGATATGCAATATCCGCAAAGAAGTGATGGCCTTTGTGAAAGGACCAAGAAAGAAGTACCCATCATTGGAGCAAGTGTTGCTGCCATAGATAGGAGTATCTTTCAGTTTATTTCAGCCTAAAGGGCACGAAATAGAGTTGAGAACTGTTATTTCATATATTTCCAATAGATAGAAACACTTTATTATTGCATATTGTATGACAATGATGGCAATTAATAAAGTTGATGTTTCAATCTTAAAGATATGATCTTTGTGGCAATGCCTTGTTTATCTTGTGATACATGGTATGCATAAGATAAAATGATACCTAAAGTTATTGATAACTCAAACAATCAAATTAGCATCAATCATGAGAAATTCATTTCTAGTGTCCATATGATGGATAAATCTAGACTCTTTTGGTTAGAGAACTAGTAAGAGACATGAATATCTTGGACATGATTAATTAATATTCACTAATGGTAGTGGGAGAATGATTATCCTATTAGGTATAATACATGTGATGTATATACATACCTATTGGAACAAATGCTAATACTTCAAATGGTGTTTAGAGAAATACCAATACGAATATCTTGAAGTGTTCAAGATTATCATAGATGAAGTACAAATTTGGTAAAGTGTTAATTCTTGATGAGATCAATGAATGAAATACTTGAACCAAATGTTTGAGATCCTTATGAGTGATTATGATAGTGTATCATAGTGAACTCATGATTAAGGCATGGTGATGTCTAAATCAAGAAGGAATCATACTCTAAGGAGTTAGAGAATGATTATCAAATAACTGAATTCTTCTTAATAAAAGAATACCCCACACTAATAAAGGACATTAAGAACCACAAGGGTTGTGAGTTCATATATCCTTGACAGATACACCTAAATCATCTATGTGATGAGTTGTTCATATGATGAGTCAACTATCTAGATGAATATGAGGAATCCGATTTTGAGTTATGGTATAGAACCATTACATCCTAAATGACTTCCATGTGAGCCATAAGGTATGACCTTGATGGTAGCACTCATTGGATCATATCCATAAGTGCAAATAAGTCTTAAGTGTTAAGACACATGGATACCATTTTGACAAGGATGATGCTTGTTGATTGCAACTTAATGACTAAGACATTTGGCATATGGATACTAAAACTGCATTCCTATGAGGAATAAAACCAGGATGTGTACGTGACACAACCTATAAGGTTTATGAATCCACTAATGCAAATGAAGTCTATAAGTTACAATGGACTAATCAATGTGATTGATTGAGTACAAGCAACTCAAAATTGGATCTTTACTTTGATGATATAGTCAAAGGGTTGACTGATATGTCAAAGATAAAGGAGGATCTGTGATTTAGTGGGAGCGTGTTCACATTCCACATGTTGATGTGAAATGGAAATGTTCTAAAATGGAAATCCAAAAGTGGAAATTATCTTTAAGGAAGATAGAGATGTTTCCTATATGATAGGAATAGATATCTATAGAGATAGTTCTCGAAAAATCTCTTGACCTGGAAAGAGAAAGCATACATTGGCAATCTGTACTGAAGTGTTTAGTATGCACAGATTCAGTGGGAGAAAACTTGTCCATGTTATATGGATATTAGTATCCCAAGGCCAAGTGTCCAATTCTTACGAAGAATGCGAACACTAAGAATAGATATGGATCTATCATGTATGTAATCATCCCATTGTCTTGCATGTATGACATGGCAAGAATAAAATGCATTCATCATCTTGTATGTAGGACATGGCAATATGATGTGCTCATCCTGATAACTCGTATGTAGGACATGACGAGTGGATGTCTGTCTACTTCCAGTAAGGGTTACTAGAATATCATAAGAACTTGATAAGTACTTGGGAAGTACTAGTTCTATGGAGATAAGGAAGAGTTCGATGTAAAGAGTTACATTGATGCGAACTTCCGAAAGGACACAAAATTAATCACAAAAATATACATAGGATGTATAAAAGTGAAAGTTTGTTGATAATTGGAAGTGTTCCAATAAAACCATTTAAAAGGGAAACGCCGAGTATCTGTGTGTTAGTGAACAACAGTGGATACTATATGGATCTGAAAGTTCATGAGATAAACTTATATTCCACTCATTGATGACAAGTCTGGAATCCTTGATCATGCAATGTGGCTAAAGGTTAGCAATGGAATACTAGATTGCATATTACGGAAACTCCATCTCATACGTGCGACGTACAACGAAGAGATGAGAGACATGCAATTTATACTGACATTGACAAGGTGTTGCCATTACTCACTATGTTGACACTAGAGCACAGTAACATGTGGGACATGTTCGAATATCACTATGAATATGATTCAAGAGTGATTGGCTCGCAGTGCAAGTGGGAGTCTGTTGGTATGTATGCCCTAAGAGCCAATCATGGGATTATTGGTGGGATACATTAAGATTGATTTGATAAACATCAAAGGAAAGCTTCCAATTCATTCTGGTTCAGTCATATGAGATAGTGATAGAACAGATTGAATGTCTAGAGAATGACAGTACTCAATGACGTATGCCTTCAGGTTGAGGACCTGAACGATGAGATCATACAGATTCTAAGAGTTTGTACATTCTTGTTATGTCCCTAGTCGGATGTCATTGTGGAAGGTAGATAGACAACAATGATACACAAGACTAGATTGTGGTGTTGGTTGATGACATAATCTCATTAGTCATGATATAGAGATATCAAACCAAACACATAGGTACTTGTTAGAGAACAAGTGTACCAGACAGACCCACCGTGAGTTTGACACATGGAACCATGACATGGTAGTCACAGTCAGTACTCACAGTGATGGTGGTGAGTGTGATTCTTAGACCTGAAATCACTGCACTCAACACATGTCGTTGGGCACACTTTGACATCATCAAACGCAGTCCTGAAACATGGGTTGTTATAAAGGTGATGATTGGGTGGCTTTGACACATGGGGCTTTTGAGGGGTGAGTGATAGATATGGGATTTGTCCCTCCTGAGGGAGTTTGATATCCAAGGCCACTTGATGAGTAGGATTGAGATAGGCGTGCACACACATGTGTGAATCAGTATGTGATATTGATGTCATACATATCTCCGTCAATCTACTCTGAGATCAAGAAAGTGAATGAACGTTGACAGGATGACTGTTCCATGCCTTGAGTTCATTCGGGATATCAGTGACAAAGGAATTATACATTCGCTGTAACACCATTCACAGATTGTAGGATGAAAGTTGTTCTCCAACTTTCTACTTTCACTTGGGTAGCGATGATGTGTGACTAGGCACCACTCTTTGCTTGTGAAGTCATAAGTGTTATGGACTTTCACTGCCAACGTGAAATGGACCTACAGGGTCACACACATAGGATTTAACCTGGAAGAGGAGTTTTGTCCACAAGCAATGTTTAGATTGATTACTAAAGGAGTTTAGTAGTTCAATTAAACACTCAATTGATTGATAGCTCAATATCATACTGTTCAAGGTGTTGGACATGTTGATTGGAGTATCAGATCGATTGAAATTGCATTTGACTGATTCTGCACAACCTGTACTCCCAACCGATCGGTTCAAGTGTTGAACCGATCGGCTGAGGTTGCTGAATCGGTCGGCTCAAGTGTTGAGTCGATCGGCTCATGGTCAGAGTGAAACGATCGGTTCAAATGTTGAAACGATCGATTCAAATGGTGCAACCGAGCAAGTTGAGAAAGTCATGTCGGTGAGAATTTTCCTTGCGTTTCACTTGCCCAATTTGATTGGAACAAGGATTGGTATTCGATACCAATTAGAAACGAAAGAAGGAAAGTCAATCGGGAACCGACCAGGACCACGAACCGACCGGTTCAGAAGTGAACCGATCGGCTCATGGGTCCCAACCGATCGGTTGGTGCTCCAACTGACAGGTTCAGGTCCCCAACCGACCGGTTCACTTGGGAACCGATCGGTTCAGGTTGCGAGTTGGTTGCTTTTTGTGGAAAATCTCAAACCCTTCTACTTCTGCTTTAGTCCCATATTGCCGGGCACAGAGAACCCTGACCCATGACCCACCTATATATATAGGGGTATTGGGGGCTTCTCAGAGGACAACTCAATGGAAGCCGGTTGCTTTGCGAAGTTGTCATTCTCTCTGGTTTTGGTAACCGTGAGAGATCACGAGCAAGTGCTTCCCGCAAAAGGGAGGTGCAGCAAGGGAAGGACAACTACAGTTGCAACTAGTAGCAGGAGAGTGTGTTGGCGACTAGTACGTCAACAGGAGGGTGCGACTCCTTCCACTTCCTTGTGGGACAAGGAGAGTGGAGTTCCTGGTGGTCCGTGTGGACTATTTAGAGGCGGGAGGTTTCTTCCGCTTAGGAGGACAATTGTCATTCGACAGTCCGGTAGGAGGAGGAGTCGTCAGTCCCGGTGCGACCAGGAGCTGCATAGACACCGTCCAAGACCGGAGTTGAAGACCGCGCATTGCGCGAGGTATTGTCGCCGAGCAAGCCTCGGGACAAGGTATGATTCCACAAACCATCCTTTCCTATTATATAGACGTTGACGTGTTTCCTCGGTATGGGTTTGGGGAGAAAATTTTTGTTTCCGCTGCCTTCTCAGTCTCCCCTAAAACCCAACATAATAATCAAAGTAGTCTTGTTGTTTGCATCAATGGTGATTAAGTTTTATGTGGTAGATTATACCACAAGAAATTCACTTGGGAAAAGTTTCTAAGTTTTTAATTAATCTAACATAAAATTATCACCACCCTCAAGCAATTGGGTGATATTTAAGTATATATTTAGTAACAAACCCAAATGACAATGCTTTTATGAACAATTCATAATTTTAGTGTAATTAAGAAAAAAACAATTAGATTGGATGGTTGATTGGTGATTAAATAAATTATCAAGCAAGAAATTAGATCAAATAAGAAAATAAATATTTTATATTATGATAAAATTACCATGATAACATATTTCATTGCCACTTCCTAGATATACATCGCTCATTCAAATAGATATTTAGATTGGGGACAAGGAACTTCATATCCTTTTTGAGTATGTAATTTACAACAATAGATTTCCACGTAGGATCGAGGTCTCATTACCAAAATATCCTTAATCCATCACCCCAGAGGACTCCCTTCTATGGTCAGATCCATGATTTAACCATATAAATTGGTACTCTAAAACTAGAATTCAAAGTCTCTAAGTCTAGGATAATCATGAAAGATACATAACTAATCTATAAATCATGCAATCGATCAATCGATAATCAATCTAAAAATGTATATGAATAAAATTTATAACATGAGAGTATAAGATAGGGGCAACAAGGCTGATCCCTGGACCCCAATAAAAGATCTACTTTTTAATATGTTTATGATACAAAAAGATAAAGAGAAGAAGAATCTCATGGACAAAGTAGCATCATTGTAATGTCTCAGGATTTGGGCCACAGATAAAATGATCTTGAAAGGAATGATTTGACTACCCATATTACCAAGGTGCACCTCCTTTTTAGGGAACCCATCACTAAAGAACTCCATGGTTAAGAACGCTCAACCCAGAGTAGTTCTAAGATGGGTGACCCGTTGGGAAGTTGATCTCGACTTGTACGTGAGTGAGGATAAAGTGCACAGTTAAGGCTAGAGGTGGTATGTTGGTCTAGTCGTCATTTCTAAAACTCTACTAGAATCTTGGGTTGTGGGTCCAAGTATTACAAATTATATCAGAGCCAACTCACCCCTAGTAAGTGGTACGTGGGGCCCACATGGGCCTGTGGCATGCCAGTCTTTGATCCATGCAGTCCATGGATGTTGGAAAAGACTGTCCAAGTTGATGGAGCCACCCTTGTGCTAGTAGTGTCCAACAATGTTAGAAATGTCTATTTGAGTTGATGCATCCACCCTTGCGCTGGTAGCCATGATTGGGAGCTGGGTGTACATGGGCCATTTGGGCCTGCACTGAAATGGGAAACTATTACGAGGCCATATAACTAAGCCTTAACAAGGAAGTCAGGATTCTAGGTGGGGGAGATTGTAACATATGAGGATTTTAGGCCTCATATAAAATCTTCTTAAAAGGAATGATTGGGCTACGCATATCACTAAGGTGCACCTCCTTTTCATGGAGCCCATCACTAAAGAACTCTGTGGTTAAGCGTACTCAACCCATAGTAGTACTAGGATGATTGACTAGTCGAGAAGTTTATCATGGCTTGTGCATGACTGAGGACAAAACACATAGTTAATGATAGTGATGATTGATAACCTCCCATTTTGTGATGTTATCTTACTAGTTTTATTAATTTTCCATACTCTTTCTTAGATAAATTAGATATAATCCTTAACTTTCTGTGTTATTATGAATTCACCATTAAACTAACATTTATCTCCTTCTTCTTACAGAAAAACCCAATTTTTTTTTGCAAAAGGGGCAAACGGTCTGGAGACTGAATGAAGTCCAAATGGTCTGGAGATCGAATGAAGTCCAAACGGTCCCAAGACCGAATGAACTCAAATGGTCCCGAGATCGAATGAAGTTCAAACGGTCCCAAGACTGAATGAACTCAAACGGTCCCGAGATTGAATGAAGTCTGAACGGTCCCAAGACTGAATGAACTCAAACGGTCTGGAGACCGAATGAAGTCCAAAAAGTCCCAAGACCGAATGAACTCAAACGGTCTCGAGACAGAATAAAGGAAAACGGTCCCAAGACTGAATGAAGTCCAAACGGTCCCAAGACCGAATGAACTCAAATGGTCCCAAGACCGAATAATGGCAAACAGTTTGGAAACCGAATGAAGGCAAACAGTCCCGAGACTGAATGAAGTCCGAACGGTCCCAAGAGAGAATGAACTCAAATGGCCTCAAACATCGCCAAGCCACTTTACTTATGGAAAGAATTAACACGGCCATAGAAGCTCAAGGAGCACAACTTATTGCTGACACACGTGCTCAGATTCAAGCTGAGGTCCGAGCTGAAGAACATGCCTGCATTCAAGCTGAGAATGAAGCAGCCACAGCCACTGCTCAGATAGTTGCAAAACAAGAAACTTTGGGATTATCCCATTCCTAAGAACTTTGAAGATAATCACCCAGTTAGTCCCCCGCTAATCAATGTTCTTAACTTTGAGATCCGCACATAATGGATCCAGATTATGCAAGGCATTTCATTTTCTAGAGGTGCTGGGGATGACTGCATGGATCACCTAAAGCGATTCAAGTCTCTTTGTCGGATAGTACCACATGCCAGAGTTCCTTTTGACGCAATCATGCTACACCTTTTTCACTTCACTTTTTCTGGAAGGGCATTGAGCTGGTATAACTCACTAGATGGGGAGCCAATCACCACCTGGGCTCCTTTAGAAGAAAAGTTTCTAGAGAAGTTCTTTCCACCTTCGTTGACTTATGAGATTAGGGGACAAATTAATCACTTCTCTCAACTCCCTGGGGAATCACTGGCAGAATCATGGGAGAGATTTAAGGAACTTTTGAGGAAATGTCGGCATCATGGAATCTCTCAAAACTAGCTGATAGAGACATTCTAATTTCTATAGAGGAGTAAGTGATGACATTAAGAAATTTTTGGATTCCTCATATGGGGGGAATTTCATGCGAAAGAACTAAAAAGATGCCTAGAGGATTGTTACACTTGGGGCCGATAACGAATCTAATTGGGGAAGGTCATCCACCGGGGGAATTCTAAAAGTTTGTAAGGCTAAAGAATCAATGGAAATGAAAGCCATCACCGAAGCCCTAAAAACTATAGCTCACAAGAAACAAGTTCTTGAAATGACACTCAGAGAAAAGAAGAGCCCCCAACAGGTCAAGGAAACTACCGTGACTTGCGAGGCATGTCATGCATCTGATCATCCCACATTATCATGTGGTGTCCTATACAATGTGATGATGGACATGCAGAAACCACAACCACAGTATGAACCAATCATCGAACAACCTGAGGATCTGTTACTAGAACAAGTAAATTCCATCCACACTATACTACGAAAAGCTTATTACAACCCAAATCAACCAAGAAACCATCCCGGGTTTCAATATGGGAATCCTGGGGGCACTTCCAACCCATAACACCAGACCCAAGGAGGAGTTTTTAATAGATCGCCACTAGGTTTCCAAAACAATTATAATGAAAACTAGGGAAGCTTTAGAGGAGGATTGCAAGGATTCACACAAACAAGAAACCCTTCTGCATATTACCAATATACTCATCCGTCGTTACACCTGCAATTGCAACAACCCCAGCTGCAACAACCACAAATTCAATAACCCCAATTATCCACCATGCCTCAGCAGCAACAACCACAACAGTATCAACAAAATCCACAAAAGAATAATCCGCCTCCACCAACAGATGAACTGTCATTGATAAGACAAATTCTGCAATTGCAAAAAACCATGCTTGCTAACCAGCAAGTCCAACAAAAAGCTGTTGAAACTCAGTTAGCACAAATCGCAACTCAACTAAAACCTCTGGTAGGCACTTTTGCTGGTCAACCAGAGATAAACCCAAGACACGATCAACCCAGACAAGAACAATTGAAATCTATCACCACAAGGTCAGGTCGTGTCCTTACTGAAGCCACAAAAATCATTCAAGAAGATGAAGATATAACTGAAGTCAACCCAATTGCTAGCACAAATCAAGAAATTAAAAAATCTTTAGAGGCTGGGAAGGAAAAGGAAAAGAGCAAGTTACCAAGGAACCAAAAGTCCCACCGTATAAGCCTAGGATACCCTACCCAGGTAGATTGAGAGAAACTAAATTGGACACTAGATTCCAGAAATTCAAGGAAGCTATGAAGAAGCTATATGTCTATATTCCATTCCTCGATGCTCTTTCTAAAATGATAGCTTGGTCCAAATACCTGAAGACTTTACTTTCAAAGAAATATATGACTGAAGAACATGAGACTGTCAAACTAGCTCAAACTACTTTTGACATCATTCTTAATAAGATGCCGAAGAAGCAGAAGGACCTTGGCTCCTTTGGCATCCAATGTTCTATCGAAAATACCTCTTGCAAGAAAGGATTATTCGATTTGGGGGTCAACATATCCATTATGCCATTTTCCATGTGTAAAAGATTGGGTTTTACTTATTTGCTACCCACAACAATGACAATTCAATTGGCTGATTCTACCATCACTACACCTTTGGGAATTATTGAAGATATCCCAGTAAGAGTAGGAAAAGACTCGTATGTTCCGTGTGACTTTGTTAATATGGATATAAAAGAAGATCTGAGGTATCCAATAATATTTTGGCAGACCCTTGCTTGCTACAACCATATCACTAATCGATGTTGAAGCTGGCACCATTACCTTAAGACTGGGAAAGGAAGCTGTTCAATTCAGAGTCTTTGACAGTTTAAAAGGTCCTAGCATCCATGAAGAAGTTTTTCTTCTCGAAAAAATTGATAAAATGTCTCAGTTAAAGTAAGAACCCTCCTAACCATCTAATGATTTGGAAAACATCTTAAAAAATCCATAAGCTGAATTCTCAACTGACGAACTAGTTCAGCAATGTATGCAATACCTTAAACAGGCCGAAGAAACCCCCGAAGCTATCTTTGAGGAGTTGAAATCTGTCACTGCTTTGGAAACCGTAGAAGTACCCAAGACACCTGAGATGAAAGCCCTACTAGTTGGCCTCAAGCATGTCTTCCTTGACGAAGAAAAATTATGCCCGGTCATTATCAGTTCCACTTTAATAGATGACCAAGAAGAAAGACTACTTATTGAATTAAGAAAGTACAAGAAAGTCATTGGATACACGATGACTGACCTAACAGGAATAAATCCAGCTCTGTGCATGCACAAATTACCCATGGTAGAAGAGTTTAAACCTTCAAGGGAACACCAGAGAAAACTAAACCCAAATCTCAAAGAGGTGGTTCACCTCGAGGTTCTTAAACTCTTAAGAGATGGTATCATTTATCCAATTTCCGATTCTCAGTGGGTTAGTCCAGTCCAAGTGGTCCCCAAAAAGGGGGGACCACTGTCATTCTGAATGATAAAAACGAGCTAGTACCCACAAGGACTGTCACAGGATGGAGGATGTGTATCGATTACAGAAAACTAAACAAAGCAACAAGAAAAGATCACTTCCCTCTACCTTTCCTTGATGAAGTCCTTGAACGCTTATCCCACCAAAAGTTCTTCTGATACCTCGATGGTTAATCCGGGTTCTATCAAATTCCAATACACCCAGAAGACCAAGAAAAACAACCTTTACTTGTCCCTTTGGAACCTACACTTTCAGAAGGATGCCTTTTGGGCCGTGTAACGCACCTGCAACCTTCCAAAGGTGTATGTGAGCAATTTTCGCGGGATTAGCCGAGTCCATAATGGAGGTATTTATGGACGACTTTTTAGTTTACAGAGATTCTTTTGACAATTGTCTACTCAACCTTAGGAAATTTCTACAAAGATGCGAGGAAACAGACCTTATCCTGAATTGGGAAAAGTGCCACTTTATGGTAACCGAAGGTGTTGTCCTCAGACATCGAGTAAGTGAAAGAGGAATTGAAGTAGACAAAGTGAAGATCGATGTCATCTCAAAGCTATCACCACCAAAGAACATAAGGGGAGTGTGAGCATTTCTGGGTCATGCTGGATTCTATCGAAGATTTATTAAAGACTTCTCGAAAATAGCAAAACCCATGACCTACTTATTAACCAAGGATGTTGATTTCAATTTTGACCATGAATGCCTACATAGCTTCACAACCTTAAAGAATGCTCTAATCTCTGTACCTATTATGAGAGCACCTAACTGGTCACAACCATTCGAGATAATGTGTGACGCTAGTGATTATGATATAGGATCGATGCTAGGGCAGAGAATAGACAAAAAGCTCCATGTGATATACTATGTATCAAAGATTCTAGATGAGGCGCAAAAGAACTATACTACTACTGAAAGGAATTCTTGGACGTCATCGATGCCTTTGATAAGTTTCATTCCTATCTAATCGGATCAAAAGTCATAGTATACACGGACCACTCCGCCATCAAATACCTAATTCAGAAACAAGATGCAAAACCTAGACTCATCCGCTGGGTATTGATGCTTCAAGAATTTGACTTAGAAATAAAAGACAAGAGCGAGGTGGAAAATGTCATCGCTGATCATCTAAGTCACATCGAGTCTCAGGAGGATGACAATATACCTATTCGAGACTCCCTACCCGACGGCCAACTTATGAAAGTTACTACCGGATTTCCTTGGTATGCCGATATAATGAACTATCTGGCTACATGAATTATCCACCCTTCCGCCTCTCACCACGATAAAAATAAATTCCTTCATGATGTTAAGCAATACTTTTGGGATGAACTATATCTTTTCCGTCTCTGTGCGGATGGACTTTTCTGTCACTGTCTACCAGAAGAAAAAATTATCCCTATTCTAGAACATTGTCATTCTGGCCCTACTGGGGGGCACATGAGTTCAAAGAAAACTGCTCTCAAAGTTCTTCAATCTAGTTTCTTTTGGCCAATGATAGCAAAGGATGCCCATAATTTTGTCCGATCCTACAATAAATGTCAGCTTTCTAGGAGTATATCTAAAAGAAATGAAATGCCTCTTACCTTGTGGCAAGAAATTGAACTTTTTGATGTATGGGGAATAGACTACATGGGTCCTTTCCCCTCATATTATGAATTCTCATACATATTGGTTGCTGTGGATTATGTTTCAAAATGGGTAGAGGCTATACCCACTGTTTCTTGCGATTCCAAACCAGTTATCAAAATGTTCAAGGATATCATCTTCCCTAGATTCGGAATACCTCGAACAATCATAACATATGGAGGATCTCATTTCTTAGAATGAAGTTTCGAAGCCCTCCTAAGAAAATATGGAGTTAAACATAAGGTCGCCACACCTTACCATCCACAGACAAGTGGCCAAGTCGAAGTTTCAAATATACAACTACAGGCCATTCTAGAAAAGACAGTCAACATACATCACACAGATTAGTCCACTAAGCTCTCTGATGCCCTTTGGGCATATCGCACTGCTTACAAAACACCAATAGGAACGACCCCATTTCGTTTGGTAAATGGAAAGTCATGTCATCTTCCAGTTGAACTGGAACATAAACCTTGGTGGTCCATCAAACAATTGAATTTTGATTTCAGAAGCGCTGGCGAGTATAGACAACTGCAACTACAAGAACTTGAGGAACTACGAATGACTGCCTACCAAAGTGCTAGGATCTACAGAACAAAATAAGATGTGGCACGATGGACATCTCAAAAGGAAAGATATCGTCGTCGGAGATAAACTCCTTCTTTTCAACTCTAGACTTAAGATGTTCCCCAAAAAACTTCGCACAAAGTGGTCTGGGCCATTCACCATCAAGCACATCTACCCAACTGGAGTAATCATCATTATTGATGACAATGGAGGGGAGAGAACTGTTAATGGCCACAGATTGAAGAAATATTATACCCTAGTTGACAAAATTCCAAGACAAACTATTGAGATTCATGATCCTGCTACATCAATCTAACCAAGTTAGAACTTCATTGAGCCAACGTCGTAAAACCCAAGTGCTACTTGGGAGGCAACCCAAGAATTGAGTATCACCTTTTATTTTATTATTTTTGACAATTTTCTAATTTCTTATTTTAGACCTATCACCTTTATCCAAAAAATATAAAAATTTACACAACATCCAAAACAAACACAAAAATATAAAAATCAAAAACCAATTTAATCCCATACTAACGGTTTTGAAACCGTTTGGATCCACACGTTCTCGAAACTGTTTGGATCCTTTCGTTCTCGAAACCGTTTGGATCCTTACAGTCTCAAAACCGTTTAGGCTCCATACAGTCTTGAAACTGTTCAGACCCACATGGTCTCAAAACCGTTTGGATCGTTTCAGTCTCGAAACCGTTTGGACTCCATACGGTCTCAAAACCGTTTGCCCTTGAGAATTTGTAACGTCGCTCCTCCTTTTTCTATAAATATCACTCGACCCCATCTCTTTTTCTTTCCTTTGCTTCTTGAGATTTTCTCACGTGCGAAATCCTGTTTCATTTTCTCTGACTCTCTGCTCTCACGACCGTTGTTCTCTTCCTCTCGTTTCCAGTTCGTTTCAACCTGCTCCATCCGTTCCCCCGATGATACCACCACCGTGACACATCCTTCACCACTGTCATCATCGTCTAAGCAGCAAGGTAGAACGCGGCTACCGCAACTTCCATCTACACTGACACCGGCACCATTTCTGCCGCTTCTACCACAGACAAAGTTCCCGATTGCTGCCACCGCTATCACTGCCATCAACACCTTCATTGACGACGCTATTTTCACCATTTTCTCCATATTTTCACACCTGTCATTTCAACTTCCTTGCGGTTTTGACCCAAATGGTTGTGCAACCGTTTGGAGCCATATGGTCTTGAAACCGTTTGGAGCCAAACGGTCTTGAAACTGTTTGGAGCCAAATGATCGTGAAACTGTTTGGAGCCAAACGGTCTTGAAACCGTTTGGAGCCAAACGGTCTTGAAACTATTTGGAGTAAAAACCATTTGGAGCCAAACGGTCTTGAAACCATTTGGAGCCAAATGGTCTTGAAACCATTTGGAGCCAAACGGTCTTGATACCGTTTGGACTCAAACAGTCTTGGAAAACATGATTTCACCCTTAAAACGATTTCATTTTTCAATATTGCAATTCTTTCAACATTTTTTCCTTTTTAACATATATAATCTTCTAATTACAGAATGGCCTTACCTGCAAAACAAGCCACATGAACTGCTGATACTCCCTTCTGGACAAGGGAGCAACTACTAGAGGACCGCATAAAGATCCAGCAAATCCTGGACACTTACGAAAAGACCAAAAAGGTCCCACCAAAAGTTGACCTGATCAAAGTCATGAATGAACTTGACTGAATCAACATGTGCCTAACCGAAGACTCTGTTGAAGAAGTGGAGGAGATTTCCTCCAGTGATGAAGGTTCGGAGTACACACCAAACTCAGAGGATGAATCCCTAGTCCTAAAGTCCAAAGGCAAAAGGCAGACTAAAGAAGCCACCAAGGGACAACCATCAAAGAAAAGGGCAAGGAAGCAAGTCCGACCCTCTACCACAAGGGAATAGATCTTGGCAGGACACGCTGTCCCTACTGTTGCCAATCCCACCACCACCACCACCACCACCACAGAACATGCACCAACTGACCTATACATCCAACACCTCCCAACTGGTGACAAGGTTCTACGACTGACAAAGTGCGTCTGCTCCAACGTACTGAAGAAAATGGGGATTTATGACAGAGTCCTCTCCCTTCTCGACAACGCAAACCTATCAAAACTCTACTTTGTTGCAGAGAATTCCTACTACAAACCCACGATAGAGTTCTTCACATACCTCCACAAAGAAACAGTAGATGTACAAGACAAATGGAAAGATAGAGGTGACCTTAGGCTGGTAACCTCACTTTTTGGCACCAAGGTTGTATTAACTGAGAACGTGCTGAATGAGATATTCATCGACCAAGACCAGCTAAAAAAGGCTAAGGAGGCAATCCTGGACCATCCCCAGTTTAACTGACATACCTTCTCAAAAGCTCTGACAGGGATTCCAAACTATGAGGCAAAGACTTGCAAGGCCTCTAACATACATTCTGGCATGATGCACACACTGCACAATATTATTACAGGCGCTCTTTTCCCCAAGAGAGAGGGTGGAAATGTCAGTATCTCTGATCTGTTTATTCTCTGGTCCATCCTCAAGGGGCTGCCGATCAACATCGTACAACATATGATACAAAAGCACTCGGCTTATGCCCTTGGAAAAGAACTCTGTATGGGTGGACATATTACATCAATCCTAAAATACCTTAAGATGGACATACTACTACCCAAGTGCACATTGATAAAGAGCGACATCCTTACAAATGAATAGTGTTTAAAGAATTCATACATCATAAATGAGAAGGATGCAAAACTCCACTACATCTTCTGCCCCACCGTCAAAGAGTCAAGGACATTACTGCCGCTTCCAGAATTGGCAGATTACGACAAAGGAAGGCCTCTCTTCACTGAAGAGGAGCTTGCCAACCTAATAGCCTCAGTCAAAGTAAAGGCAGGGTAGACAGAGCACAACATCACTGCCCCCGCAGCAAGGCCAATGAAAATTCCAGTAACACGGCCTTCAAAGCTGTGCATATAAAAACAACAGCAATCGGAGACACCTACATCAAAGATCAACCCAGAGGCAGAGCCACCACACATCACCGAAAACATAGTAACCCCAACACCAGAATCTTTCATCTACGATCTGGATGTTGGGTTCACCTCTACAACCACCACCACTACTACCACTCTCCACTACTCCACCACCACACCACCACCTTCCACCATCCCACCATCCCTCTTTCCCCATTCTCCACAATTTCTTTCCCCTCAACACTCCCGTTTCATCCCTTTTCACCCAGAATGTCACCATCATTCCCATCCACCACCTCATCTACCACCACCATCCCGATACTGCTAGTGACTCCATCAATAGTCACCACACAAATCGCGGGTCCTTCAATAGTGTCTCTTTTGCAAGGCACTACCACCCTTCCACCCCGACCTAGCCACCTCACCCTTCCACCTCTGAAGTCCCCTTTTGATAAGTCAGTAAGGAATTCAGACGATAATTTGATGCCACTTGAAACCTTCTCATCGACCCTTCTAACATATTATTATCTATTTTTTCTTGTGTGCACGATATCCCTTCACATGTCTCCAAGACCGACGAGTGGAACAACGCCTTACCAGGCATCATCGCAAGCATCCAACAACGGTAGGAAGTACCCGCCCAACAAGTCGAACGCATCGACAACCGCTTACAAAACCTGCCGGAGTTGGTACTCAAGATGAAGGGCCAGCAAGAGGCGTTGGCCCAACAAGTCGACAGGGTCTCTACACAAACTCAAACTTTGCCTGAGACCCTCCGTGAGCTTCAACAACAGCAATCTGCTCAAACCACGTGCTTGGACGACATCAACAACAGCCTAGTACAACTCATCCGTCGCCAAGAGGAGGACTCCAACAAAGAACTCAATGACCTTCACACAAAAATAATCGATCTATCCGCACAACTTCGCTCTGTCGAAGCACGATATGCAGATCTTAAAGATAGACATCATGCACTACTTGAAACCCACGAGCATGTGCAAGTGGAACTCGAAGAGCTGCAAGCAATCCATCAGCAGTGCAAAAAGAAGTCGATCACGAAGGCAACAGCTAAAGAAGCGGATAATGATGAAGATGACAGTGAAGATGAAGATGGGGATTTTGATTCCTCAGCTAACTCTAACAACGGAAACTCCTCCTCAGATGATCAACTTGATGACCCATGCAATGCTGGGGAGGGCACCAGCCGAGGGGCAGACCCCACACAAATAGGACAAGATAGAGGCCACCAAGAGGGTGGAACCACAGATCCCAAGTCCCCCAATAACAATGACAATCTCACAATGTCAAATGGGGACCAATTATTTAATTTCTCAGCCATGGGATCACTGGGGGAAGCTGCTAAAGAAGCCACTTTTGCTGAACTTCAACAATGTATAATGGAAACCAGCATAAGCCCAGCTACAACAACAATTCAACAATCTACAAACTTATCTGTTACAACCCCAGTTTTGGGTTCTTTTGGTGAGAAATGTAATTTCTCATATTTAAGATATTGGAACAAATAATGATATTTTTTTTTGAATAAATGAGTTTTCATTTACAATAGCCTTGATGTTGTGTTGTGGGCTTTATTGGCTATAGGGCCCAATAACAAGGAAATTCAATTAATAAATGAATAATTGAATATTCGAGAAAAGAAAGGTGTGGAAACCTCCAGAAGGCAAAAGAATACAATCCAAAGTTGGATTTCGTGCCTCTTGGGTTCCTTGGGCTCCAAGGAGTCCAAAGTTGCATGAAGAGAGCAATAAGAAAAGAAAAGATCAATTAAGTATTTCTTTAGAAATTGAAAATATTGATGAAATGTGGAAAATAAGTGAAAAGAGGTATAATTATGTAATCCTTGGTGGAATTTCTCATTCCAAGGATTCCTAATGATAAAAGGAATACTAATGAGGAAAATAAAAGAGAAATAAAAAGAAATCCTTAAAAAGAGGTATTTTAATGAGAAATAAACAAGATAATGTGAAATAATGCATATTGATGCATGTAGAAGGATCATGAGTATTCCTTAAAAAGGAATTTCGAATTATTTGAGTTTCTTGGGATCCAAGGAGTCCCAATGAAGAAAAAAGAAAGAGGAAATATCAATTAATTTGGTTTATTAAAGAATAACTTGCATATAAAGGAAAGGAGATATTCCTTGTGAGTTTCGGTTTCAAACTTGGAATATAAGTAGATTAAGTATTTATAGACTTTCCCTAAAAATTTAGGATCAATTGGATACACAGTTTAAGAGATATGATTTTTTGGAAACAGGTTGATAATTGTTGATCATAAGCATGTTAAGAGAGATGGGACAAGTTAATTAGGGTTTATGAGTGGTTTTACTATTTTGGGGTTGGTGGTAGCAAAAGTAATAATGAAACCCTACTTGCAAACGAAACCCTAAAATGGATAAGGAAACCATAGGAAGCAATTTCAAGTTGATTAGAAAGAATCTTGATAAAGTGTGTAGTAAATAGAGTACATGTGTTTTTCAGGATTCTTGATTGTGTGGTTGAACTACTTGCTTGGATTGCTTTCTTGGTTGGAATTGATATTAGCTCGAGAAATCAGCCTGTCAGGTATGTGGTTACGCCTATGAATATCCCAGATTAGTTTCTCGAGGATTTTCGAGGTTTATCGATGACTTGAATTAAACTGTTGGTTGCATTTAATTCATGCAAATTATAATGTGAATATGACTATCACATAAGAGATGTGCCTACTAGCTCAGATCCTAGTCCCCTCTGTAACTTTATAGATTGACCTAGTAAATGGCTACCATTGGGGTAGGTCCATCAGGTCATTAAATGACTTAGTAAATGGTTACCAATGGGGTGGGTCCATCAAGTCATCATGAGTCAGGGATTGGGATACCTTTGGGTAGGACCATGTGACTCCATAACCCTAGGAATTGGCTACCTGTGTGGTAGGACCATGGGGGTAAGGATCTACCATATGAGAGAGGTAGTATCCATGTCCACTGCAGGGACGATACAGAGATAGGGGATAGGCAAGGATTGAGTAGTATTGTATAAAACATAATCTTGGATGTTAAATGATATTTTTGGTTGACTACATTGTTATTATAGTTGCACGATTATTGTTTCCCCCACATACCAGCTTCTTGTTGACTGACGTTTTGTTTTTCGGCATTTTAGGTACAAATGAAAAGAGCAAACAGTAAAGTGGCATACGTGGAATTAAATGAAAAATAATGTGCACAGGAGGATTAGTTAGATTAGCTTCTCCATGGATAGAAGTTTAGAAATCCCAGTTTTTCTAAGGTAAGAAAAGTTTTATTTTATACCATTTTCAGTTTAGTTGGTAAAGTTTATTAATTGTTATTGATTATTTGTCGAACCTTTGATCCTGTTAGTTGAATAACGACTCTGACCTTTGGGTCTCCCTTAATTGGGGGTTACCGGGAGGTGGGGTCGTTACAATTGGTATCAGAGCGAAGGTTCTTCACTTAATCTTTAATAATTATTAAATTTTACAAATTCTATAGAACCCAAGGGAGTTATTAGAGGATTATCCGAAAGACAGAGGTGTCTAGAAAAGGATCATGACCGGGGGCTGGAAATATTTTCCTCCGCACCGCTAGTCAAAATACGAGGACTCTCGGATCCGTGTGACTGCCTGGCCAAAGTCTTAGGGTATGAATCAAAATAAGATACCTTTAGGACTCTCTCATCTTGTTCATCCCTTCTCAACTCAAATTCTGTTAAGGACCTTAAGGATTAGGGTTTCCTCTCTTCTCCTCACCCTCTTGAGGTATGGGTAAGGTTAATAAGGTCTAAGGAATCCTCCACCAAATTAATGAAAAACATGTAAATAAGATGTCATGGACATAATATTAATAGATTAAGCACAAACTAAAGAATAGATACATGTTTAGGACGTATGACATGAGTTGTCATTGCCCTCAGGAGATACCTGAGGATAGAACTCCTTGCCAGGAGGATGAGTAGAGAGAGTTAGTCTTGGAGGTAGAGACCTCCATTAAAAGTAGAGACCTAGTACATCCTTTGAGGATGATGCTAACCCTAACCCTTAGTGTTGGTTAGAGAGATGACATGATGAGTTAGATGTCATGATAGACCAGGTGGACATGCCTTGGATGCCATATGAGCCATGAGAAGTTGATGACCGAGTATCTTTAGCAACCCAACCTGGGAAGGGTCGTGCATGTTTGAGCGAAGGATACCTCCTTCATGGATGAGGTTAGAGAAGAACCTATAGAAACCTTATGGGTTGTTGCAAGTAGGATATAGCTTGCACCTAGAATACATCAGTAGTATGAGTAGTAAGTCTAAACCGAGGCCAGAAGGACATGACGGATGGCTTATGAGATAAGCATAAGGGGCTATGGATAATCATAAGCAAACATAAGTTTGAGCATATGCTTCACCCACGTAGAGGTATGCCTATGAGATTGATCCTTCATGGAGAGAGGATCTCTAGTAGTATGGCTAGATGTGGAGTTAGCTCTAGAGAGGGAAAGCAGGACCCAAGAAAGAAGATTGGAAGCTTAGATTTTGTACACATGAGGAATAGTGGGGAGTCGAGGATGATGTGACCTAAGTGGATGATAGTGGTTGCCTTATGCTTGACCCCTGGAGGCTGACGATATTTTGGTTGCCTTTAGAGGAACCAACCCTAGAGAGAGAACGATTCTTCTGGTACCTATGTGCCTATGGTATAAGTGGTTACCTGCTGAGATGAGACAAAGAGTGCCTTTGACCCTGAGGAGGTTTAGGTAACCAGGTTGTGAGGCCTTGTACTTAGGTGGTTGTCCTAAAAGAGGACAACTCCAAAGTGTTTCTCGAGTAGAAGGATCATGGAAGTACAAGACATACCTTGGACATTCTTGATTCGTGGTAAAGAGATTGAGCATGCAGTTGGACACCCAAAGGTGAACCTAGGGGTTCCTAGGCCTAAGAGGGGAAGCAGTGTACCCGATGTTCATGATGAGATTTGAGTCTCTATAGATTCGAGCAGGTGTAGAGGAAAACGAAACCCCTTAAGTTAAAGGTATGTTTGATGAACCTCTCACAACTAAGTTGGTCTAATGTTGAGGATGAGAACAAGTGTGACCTAGCATGATTTGGTAAGTGTCTTCTTATACCTTAGTAGCTTGCTAGGGCTAATCATGCTCATGTGGATGCATACCCTAAACATAAGGACGTTTGTGACTGCTATTATCAGTGTGTAGTTTCCTCCCATCTTGGGAGAGGGACCCTTTTTGTAGGGTGTATACCAGTTTTGTTGGTTTTGAGGTAACCTAAGGAGGTTTAAGAGGATCTTGAAAAGCTAGGTGAAAAGTACATGGTATGATAATGAACCTGTAGACCCATAAATAGACATCTCTATGTGCATGCGGATGTGTTACCATGGAGGTAACTGGTATGGGGCCTGACCAAGGTAGGCAGGTTGTCATGACCCCTATGAAGGGATGGAAGTCAGTAATGAATGCAGAGTGAGGTGAGGAAGGACTGGGTAAGGTTCTAAGTTGAACATGTACTATAATGAAATCCTAAGTCTATCCTAGGGTCTGGTAGGGATAAGACCGATGGAAGAAGGAGTTGCCTAATTCCCTAGTTGCACATGACCATAGGGTCGGGAGGTAACAACTATCATTGTTTGAGGGCCATGGGTTGGGAGATTAATCACCTTCATGAACTCATGGGACCCAAAGGGCAGATGAGTAGGGCACTCTCTGGATGCATGAAGGAAGAGGGATGACTCCAAAAGTGTTGGCACCCTATAGACCCAGAGGAGATAACCAAGGATGGTGTGTAAACCCCAGTAGGTTCGAGATCAATTTTCCATGAAAGTAATTTTTTTTTGATATCATGATGTTTGTGATGTGGAGACATGAGTTGCACATTTCAACTTAGATTTGAAGGTGTACTGGAAAGGTGGGATGTACCATCTCTACTCTTGGAACGGGAAGAACTCTGTATTTGGACGGCCGCCAAATGCTTAATTCTTCTTGTTATGGGAGTGAGAGATGGGACAATACGCATGCCACACACCAAGGGTAAAGATGATGTGAGTTGGAACGTTTCTATATGGAATGAGGATAGAGATGATAACGTGCTATGGTGGAGTGAATGATACATGGACATGTACAAGCGATAAGAGTATTAAGGAAATCATCTTTTGAGGATATTTTATCATGAGCTATGTGGAGTTTACAAGTTATACAAAGTTGAGTTTGATCATCAAGGGGATGAGCTCAAAGTATTCTCAATGAAGATAGACATAGAATTCGAGTTTGAGATGATAAGTGAAATACATGGAAGAATATGCCTTCAACTTTACCTAACACCTAAGGGTAAGAAGTGGTAATGAATACTCTGGTTGAGATATAGCTGCCTAGTTTAGCGGGAAGCTAGAAGAAGTTGAGGTTGTTAGGCTAACCTTAAATTGAGAAAAAGAGATAAGTTTGGCTAACACCCAGATGTATCAATAGTGGTTAATCAAGTAAATGATTGCTTGGTTAGCCAGCCTAGTCCGTGATATAATGAAAGAACCTCAGATGTACTTATCTGGAAAGGAAGGTGATGAATCCCTGATGAGAGTAGTTTAGGGTTTTCGAGGTATCAAGCTTGAGGAATCATGACATACAGGAGATCATGATTTCAAGATCACAAAACACCATGAAACTACAAAGATAGTAAGTGATAATAGCACGTTGGTTGCTTGATGTGAAGTTGCATGTAGCATGTGGTCATGCAAGCCAAGAGTGAAGGACGAACACCAGTAACCCAGTGCATGGATATAAAGTATAGAGAGTCCCCGAGAGAGAATGGGAGTTCATTACTATGGATGTTGCGGTAAAACTCCCCTATACCAAGGAGGGTTGAGGTGCAATATGGGTTATGGTAGATCGCCTTACCTAGATGAAATGAGAAAGGAAGAGTACTATCACGGGACAGATTCAGTTGAACTACTTAAGAGAGAAAGATGGTTCAGCTATACCATGATGCAAGTTCAAAAGTTCTTGGGTATGACCAAGGTTCACTTCCATGAGGTAGAAGTGGATGCATGATGAACTCGACGACAGTACAATTTATCACCCCATACTAAAGGATAGTATGATCTAGACTAGACGGTCTGATGAGAGCATGTGTTCTCATTCAGGGTGATACATAGAGACAGTTCTTAAGATGTGATGTTAACCACCATAGCCTTTATCGGGATGCAAGAAGTCTTATAGAGAGATTGTGTCGGTCACCACTTCATTAAGATGATGTTGGTGAAAGAGGCCTCGCGAAGGTCAGAAAAGAACCACAGTGTGTGCAGATGAAGTCACTTTGATCGTACAATGGCTGGGAGAGAGAGCCCAGTGGTGACATGAGTCACGAGCTGATGCAAAGCAGACCGATATGCAGTTCACTATGGGAGAATATGTGATGTGAAAATCCGACCCCTCTAAGCTTCAGCTGAGAAAGCTGAGTCCCCGATATATGGGTCCATTTGAGATGGATTGGTGGATATGGTTGTGTTTAGCCTTGCCCCTCAGGATAACATAATGAATAAGGTGTTCCATGAGTCCGATCTAGAGCACTATGAGAGGTACCCAAGCCATGTGCTGAGCCTTGAACCTATTCAACTTTTAAGAGGCTGAAATGTCCTGAGTCACCTACGAGGGTACGATATACCAAGGTAAGAAAGAACTCAGATGAAAAAATATGAGATGATAAAGGTTCTTGGGAAGCATCATGGAAAGGGTAAGGCCGCATGGGAGCCATGATGGACATATGAAAGGCTTATCCTGTTTGTTTTCTTGCTTGATGGAATTTTGAGGGCAAAATTCTTATAAGAGGGGAAGGATGTTACAACCCCAGTTTTGGGTTCTTTTGGTGAGAAATGTAATTTCTCATATTTAAGATATTGGAACAAATAATGATATATTTTGTTTTGAATAAATGAGTTTTCATTTACAATAGCGTTGATGTTGTGTTGTGGGCTTTATTGGCTATTGGGCCCAATAACAAGGAAATTCAATTAATAAATGAATAATTGAATATTCAAGAAAAGAAAGGTGTGGAAACCTCCAGAAGGCAAAAGAATACAATCCAAAGTTGGATTTAGTTCCTCTTGGGTTCCTTGGGCTCCAAGGAGTCCAAAGTTGCATGAAGAGAGCAATAAGAAAAGAAAAGATCAATTAAGTATTTCTTTAGAAATTGAAAATATTGATGAAATGTGGAAAATAAGTGAAAAGAGGTATAAATATGTAATCCTTGGTGGAATTTCGTATTCCAAGGATTCCTAATGATAAAAGGAATACTAATGAGGAAAATAAAAGAGAAATAAAAAGAAATCCTCAAAAAGAGGTATTTTAATGAGAAATAAACAAGATAATGTGAAATAATGCATATTGATGCATGTAGAAGGATCATGAGTATTCCTTAAAAAGGAATTTCTAATTATTTGAGTTTCTTGGGATCCAAGGAGTGCCAATGAAGAAAAAAGAAAGAGGAAATATCAATTAATTTGGTTTATTAAAGAAAAACTTGCATATAAAGGAAAGGAGACATTCCTTGTGAGTTTCGGTTTAAAACTTGGAATATAAGTATATTAAGTCTTTATAGAGTTTCCCTTAAAATTTGGGATCAATTGGATACACGGTTTATGAGATATGATTTTTTGGAAATATGTTGATAATTGTTGATCATAAGCATGTTAAGAGAGATGCGACAAGTTAATTAGGGTTTATGAGTGGTTTTACTATTTTGGGGTTGGTGGTAGCAAAGTAATAATGAAACCCTAATTGCAAACAAAACCCTAAAATGGATAAGGAAACCATAGGAAGCAATTTCAAGTTGATTAGAAAGAATCTTGATAAAGTGTGTAGTAAATAGAGTACATGTGTTTTTCAGGATTCTTGATTGTGTGGTTGAACTACTTGCTTGGATTGCTTTCTTGGTTGGAATTGATATTAGCTCGAGAAATCAACCTGACAAGTATGTGGTTACGCCTATGAATATCCCGAATTAGTTTCTCGAGGATTTTTGAGGTTTTATCGATGACTTGAATTAAACTGTTAGTTGCATTTAATTCATGCAAATTATAATGTGAATATGACTATCACATAAGAGATGTGCCTACTAGCTCAGATCCTAGTCCCCTCTGTAACTTTATAGATTGACCTAGTAAATGGCTACCAATGGGGTAGGTCCATCAAGTCATTAAATGACTTAGTAAATGGCTACCAATGGGGTAGGTCCATCAAGTCATCATGAGTCAGGGATTGGGCTACCTTTGGGTAGGACCATGTGACTCCATAACCCTAGGAATTGGCTACTTGTGTGGTAGGACCATGGGGGTAAGGATCTACCATATGAGAGAGGTAGTATCCATGTCCACTGCAGGGACGATAAAAAGATAGGGGATAGGCAAGGATTGAGTAGTATTGCTTAAAACGCAATCTTGGATGTTAAATGATACTTTTGGTTGACTACATTGTTATTATAGTTGCACAATTATTGTTTCCCCCACATACCAGCTTCTTGCTGACCGACGTTTTGTTTTTCGGCATTATAGGTATAAATGAAAAGAGCAAACAGTAAAGTGGCATACGTGGAATTAAATAAAAAATAACGTGTACAGGAGGATTAGTTAGATTAGCTTCTCCATGGATAGAAGTTTAGAAATCCCAATTTTTCCAAGGTAAGAAAAGTTTTATTTTATACCATTTTCAGTGTAGTTGGTAAAGTTTATTAATTGTTATTGATTATTTGTCGAACCTTTGATCCTATTAGTTGAATAACAGCTCTGACCTTCGGGTCTCCCTTAATTGGGGGTTACCGGGAGGTGGGGTCGTTACATTCTCCCTAGAATAGGAAGAACCTGATAGAGTGAGTCTCAACACAGAAGATAGGCTCAACTCCATCTATTACTCAGACAAAGATGAAGCTACGCCTCTGTTCTTAGATGACAGTGCGTAGACTCCACACCATCCATAGGACCTACCCCTGCCACCACCTCTACCTCACATGATGAAAGATCTAGACATGGCGGCCATCTCTACACTAGATATTTAGGACATCTTTATCCTAAACACTATTTTAGATGATGCCAAGAATGGGGGGGACATCATATATAAAAATACAAAGACAAAGTGCAAGTTGACCCGCGAAGATTTCTGTATTCTCTTTCAACCACAATCGGAGGTGATGATGGCTCTCTTCCACATCCTACTTGCCAATGATATAGAAGAATTCTGAAGCTCTAAGAAAGCACATCCTATTTTCAACACTTGACCCGCCCTGTCCCTATCTCTGCTACACAAAGACTTATAGGCGAAGTCTGTAGAGCGACTGTAGACTGGTCTAGCAAGGAGGGCATGCTACATCACCATGCCCTTTAAAGTTTCCAGACACTGGCTGCTCATGATCGTCGACATCGAGGCACATGACGCCAAGGTATACAACTTCTGCGCTAGTGAACTAAAAGCCGGACAGATCAACTTCGCAGGGTTAGAAGCTGGGGAAGCATGATGCATTCCTTTTGGCTTCTCAAAATAATATGTGCCGCCTACCCATCGCTTAGACATGGTTGGAATCAACCCTAGTTCCAAACCATCAACCCACCAATCCACACATTTGAGGGTTCAGAGGATTGTGCTTTCTGTACAATAAGACACACAGAAGCATTAAATCGACAAATCCCCTTTACCGAGTTAGCAACAGAGGATATGCACTCTTTACGGGGATGTTATGCCATGGAACTCATCTGCGGCAGACGATTATTTAAGGATCCGACAATGGCACAAGACGACGTACATCGGTATCTCTTCTTCTCTATCCAACGATCGTAAAAGCGTCCCTACAGGACAATTCTAAAAGAGTTGGAGAAAAAACAACAACAAACCGCCAAGGTCCCGGAACAATGCCAGTGGAACCCTTATGCTTTCGATATGGCGAAGGAAAAAGGGACATCGACTTGATAACATGGGTCACCATCAACAGGGCATTCCATCCAATGGTGCCCCTATCTGCCATAGAACCAACGTTTCCAAATTTCGACCTTAATGCATGCACGAGCCTTTCCGACAATGAACTCTGACTCATCATGTCCAGGCTATATGCAGAAAATGATGAGATGGTTTTCTTGCAAGAAGATATTTTGGTAATGGCACATTCTCTCCGAGAAACCGTACAAATTAAAGGTTCTTTATCTGTGAGCGTGATGATTGCGTACCAGTTCCGTCTAGCACGGGACCACCCTACAGTTTATATGGCATCAACATACATGAAGGATGATCTATTAGGGTCGAAGAACTTTGGAACCATGGAGGTACTACTTTCATATCTTCAACACACAACTCTGAAGTTCATTATGCTTCCCTTTCTTCATTATGAACATTGGATGCTACTGGAAACAAACCTACACGAAGGAACCACAATAATCTACAATAGTTCCGACAACCAGTTTGATCCAAACCAAAAACAGTATGTTGTTATAGAAAAGATGCCCACGGAGGAAGTGGCGAAGGACTGTGCTGAACGACTACACGATCTCCTGGGCAAATACACAAAGGCATACGACAAAGAACATTTTCACTGCCCAGCCTTCAGCCACAGATGTCCCCAGCATATTAGAGAATCTAACGACTGTGGTTTCCACGTCCTTTACTGGATGTATACCCTTATTGTCCTCGGTAAGCCCGTGGAAGACATGAAGGACTTGGATTATCACACTTTATGTGGAAAGTTTGTTGCTAATCTCCTACGATCGAATGGAGCAAACAAGGGATTAACAAAATCGTGATACCCTTGCCCATTTACTTATCAACCTATCACCTTGACACTCTGAGGACAGAGTGGATGATAAGTTAGGGAGGGTACACTGGGAAATGGCGAGGTATTATTTTCAAACCTTCTACTCTCCACTCTTTCTTTTATCTTTATTCTTTCGTACAATTTCTTTTCCTTTTCTGACAACTATTTCTTCTGATAATTTCTTTGATAGAATAACTGATGTACATAAGTAAACATTCTTTTTGGAAAAGGGACACCCCAGCTAAGTTAGAGACAAAGTAATCCTCACTTACATAGGTAGCATTTAGGCATGTAATGGTGAATTAAAAAATCACTTTTATACTCGATTCTTATGCTTTTGCTTCAATTCTGCATCAGACTCTCCACAGGTTAACATCCTGGTCGAAACAAGCTAAACATTCTCAAGGATGGGAGGGAACCAGGTAAAATCCAAATCAAGGAACCTTGCAAGCGTACCAACAAGTACGAAAATGTAATAAGTGCATGTTAGGAAACCCTAAGAAACAATTTTCTTCTTTTCAAAAAGAGGCTTGGAAGCCCAAATAAAATCCTAAATACCTAAATCCTAAGCCTATGAGCATATGAATAAAACCCTGAGTGTTGAATAAAAACATGAGAGTTGTGCCATGCATAAGGACTTATACAAATAACCAATAAAGATCTTTCCCGGATGGTACATTCAGCTGCCCTCACAAAGGCAGATGTGTCGCACCCGTTAGTGAGATCCTAAGGTCTCAAAGTATATGAAAAAGCTGATAAAGGACTCGCCCGGTCGGTACATTTAGCTGCCCTCACAAAGGCAGATGTGTCGCGCCCGGTAATGAGATCCTAAAAGTTTAGATAAACCCTCCCCCACCTAAAGGGGGAGTTACACAGTAGCCTTTAGCCAACCCTCATACCTATCTTAGCTTTCAGTAGGATTTTCAAAGAAGTATAAAACTGCTTAGATTCGAAAACATGCATGGAATGCGATCAAGGAAAAGGTGGCCCCAGTGCGAGTTATGCGATACGGAAGAAACCTAAAATCCACGCAACTCTCGACACATGAAAGAGTTAATGCAAAAGGAAGCCCCGATAAAACTCTAGGAGATCTCTGGTTTAGAATTGAAGCAACAATATAGAAATCTTCACTAAATAAAATCTCCTCACCACTACGTGCCTTAGCTCTATCCAGCTTGAGGACAAGCTAGACTCTAAGTTAGGGAGGGTGATAACCTCCCATTTTGTGATGTTATCTTACTAGTTTTTCTTAATTTTTCATACTCTTTCTTAGATAAATTAGATGTAATCCTTAACTTTATGCGTTATTATGAATTCACCATTAAACTAACATTTATCTCCTTCTTCTTATAGAAAAACCCAAAAACAATCGCAAAAGGGGCAAACGGTCTGGAGACCGAATGAAGTTCAAATGGTCTGGAGACCAAATGAAGTCTAAACGGTCCCAAGACCGAATGAAATCAAACGGTCCCGAGACCGAATGAAGTCCAAACGGTCCCAAGATTGAATGAACTCAAATGGTCCTGAGACCAAATGAAGTCCGAGAGATGATGCTTTCTCTCTCTCTTCCCACCTCCTTCTCTATTCTTACCATGAGCGAGTAGTCTCATACACTAGGGTGCGGGGAGTAGCCCCGCTACCCATGTTTTCAACTCATGCTTTGTAATTCATGAGTTTGCAATAGAGAAATACTATCCTTTCAGTTTAACATCAATCGTTTAATGAATGCTTGTTGCTTGATCACCAACTTGTGTTATCTTTTATCTATCATTATGAATTGTCTACGTTTGTGCTTTTAGATTTGATTACTGAGTTCATTTTAGTTCTTGATGTATGTAGTCACCATACATCTATTTCGGTATCTAGGAAGTCTTTCATGGAGTGGAGTAAACTCACCCCCATCGTTGTACTTCTATGAAATGGAATCAGTTGACGTGTGAAAGCACAACTTTGATGGGTCGAGGAACACACTTTATGGAGGGAGTAATGCAAAGTAAGTGACTATTCGTTCGGGAATGGCTGGCATTGCAATACCCCCGCGTTTCTCGTAGTTAGTTATCCAAAAGGAAGCTAAGTCTACAAAGATACTAACTGTTTAGACCCTTTTCTTTGCAAGCCATGTTATTATGATGAATGTTTTGAGCCATGTGTAGTGGTGGTGAAACTCGGTCACATCCTAGTGGTTTCCCAAACATCATTTAGAACCTTAAGTTTACTTTCTTTCTATTTTCTTCCTTTTCACATTAGTTTAATTACTAAACCAACTCTTGGATCTAAATATCAACTTTTAAGTAGATAAGTAGAATTACTACATCTTCCATCTTGTTAAACTCTTAACAAGACCATTGTCTTGTGGATTCGACCCTTAACTATACTATGATAAAACTCTCACGTATCTTAGCATACGTGGGTGGAGATCCTATTATAGCATATGCAAGGCTAAAATTAGAGACTTACCATCTCTAGGATTTTTAATGGTGCACGCAACTCCACGTAAGTGGAGGCTCCATCAAAAATTGGTGCCGTTGCTAGGGAGTAATGCAAAGTAAGTGACCATTCATTCCGGAATGGCTGGCATTGCAATACCCCCGCGTTTCTCATAGTTAGTTATCCGAAAGGAAGCTAAATCTTCAAAGATACTAACTATTTAGACCCTTTTCTTTGCAAACCATGTTATTATGATGAATTTTTTGAGCCATGTGTAGTGGTGGTGAAACTCGGTCACATCCTAGTGGTTTCCCAAACATCGTTTACAACCTTAAGTTTAATTTCTTGCTATTTGCTTCCTTTGCACATTAGTTTAATCACTAAACCAACTCTTGGATCTAAATATCAACTTTTAAGTAGATAGCTAGAATTACTACATTTTCCATCTTGTTAAACTCTTAACAAGACCGTTGTCTCGTGGATTCGACCCTTAACTATACCACGATAAGACTTCCATGTATCTTATCATACGTGGGTGGAGATCTTATTATAGCATACACAAGGCTAAACTTTAAGACTTACCAGCTCTAGGATTTTTAGTAGTGCACGCAACTCCACGTAAGTGGAGGCTCCATCACTGATCCGTGGAGCCAATCGTCATTCTTAAAACTATACTAGAGCCTTGGGAAGTGTGCTAATGTGTTACAAATGGTATCATATCTATAACCTCTCTAGTAGGTGGGGCCCACATTGGCATGTGGCATGCCATTCTTTAGTCCTGTGGTCTAGGCATGTTGGAAAGGGATATCCACGGTGGTGTAGCCAACCTTGTGCTAGTATTTTGTGATTCAAAGCTGGGTGTCTATTGGTGATTCTAGGTCTACATTGAAATGGGAAAATATTATGAGACCATATAGTTGAGCCTTGATGAGAACCTCAAGAGTCTAAGTGTGACAAAGTGGATTTTTTCTTTAATTTTGAGGACGAAAGTTCTTTTAAGATGTATATGATGTGACAAAGTGGATTTTTGCTTTAATTTTGAGGACGGGATTTCTTTTAAGGTCTGTAGGATGTGATAAAGTAAGATTTTGATATTCTTCATTTGACATGCTATAACGACACAATGCTAGTCCCTGAATAGATTATGGGTCAAATGAAGGAACAACAGTTAGTTTGATAAAAGTTGAGAATCATTTGGTGTTAATATTATGATTATTACCCCTAAGCATGTTCTGTTTGGATTGAGTGGTTGACTAGTCAAACAATGATATCTTGGCACCAAATTTTAATATAATATAGATTGGGTTATGATAAAGTTATGGTTCAAGTTTCATGAAGTTTGTAGTCCCTTGAGCAATTTATAAGGTTTTGAATTTGGGGATACATATATGCATGTTTTTCTTAGAGGACTTTGGTTAAATCTTTGTTTAGGACCTAGTTCTCAGCTAATGTTTTGTCACATTTGGCCTCATGCTGATATGCATGTTAGTTTCATGGAGCGACTATTGAGGGGAGGATCCTACCACATGTTGGACATATCTGATGGAAAAGTCCTCGACTCCTACCGTTAGTAGACCGTGGGTAATGGGGAGAATAACAACCGCGTCTATTCCTACAATGCACATTGTGAACGTGGGCATGGACACGATTTGTAGTAAACCGGCCAGAAATGATGGAGTTTCACCTCCCTATTCTTACTCCTGTCGCCATGTTTCTAGCAAGTTAGACGAGGAGGTCGAGGAACCCAAGAAGGGGGTCAGGGAAAGTAGTTCACGGTAGTGTTGTGGACTCTTGGGGTATTTCTGGAGCTGACGTCAAACCCATCTCCATTGCAACATCGACCGTGGAGCTAAGATCCTCCATCCCACAAGGAGAAGCCATCAACATCGATCCTGAGGGGACGACGACGACCAGAACTACAACTCACGCTGGAGATGGGAGCACCGGTCAGGTGTTGGGATGAGAGTGCGAGTGAGGAAGGTGAGATCGGCCATCGATACCTAGCCAGAGCTAGACCAGGCGATGGCGGTGCACACAGACTCACGTTGGATGGAAACACGGAGAGGAAGAGGAGAGTGTAAACCAGCGTCAGACCGAGCCCCAATAATGGTAGGTTGCTGTGGAACCATCTCGACCTGGAGGGCTCCCTTACGACGGTTGAGAATTATTAGAGACAAGGAGGATTCACAAAGAGCAAGAAGGTGCAAAGATGTGACAGCGTCGATCACCGGAGACGAAGCCAACATCGGTGGGTGTTTTCCAGGAGGCGACATGCGTAGGCATCTAGAGCAGTAGGTCAGAGAGATGGGAGGCGTCGGGCGAGAGGTGGAGAACGTAGGGTCAAGGAGGAATGACTTGGTGGTCACACACTTCCCTGTGGTGGCGGCTTATGCCCGATGTCCATGCTATAAAGCTCAATCAGCTTGGGGATGGAGCAACTAGTGACGAGCTTGAGAAGGCGACACTAAAATAGTTGGTCCACAGAACCTCTTCAGTGCAGCAAGTCGTGACGAGGAGGGCATTGGAGATCGACCCCTCACCGGGAACCCACGTCAGGAAGTCACGATGGCGGTGCTCGCACATAACCTGGGCGGACATGTTCACGAGAGGAGACGTAGAAAGGAAAAGGGTGCTAGCCGATTAAACCCTGAACCGAGTTGAAGATCAGAACCGACGGCTCACTTTTCCCGCTACATGGCATTACCCGATTGGCCTTTCAAGGTAAATATCTCATAAAATGCTCAAATCTCAGTTAAATCATAGTAATTAGTATGTTTGTCAAAAAAATACAAGTAAGGTACCAAAATCCTCAGAAAAATGCGTAGCATAATATGAAACCATCATATCATCCTTTTTATGCTTAAATATCATCAATATTATGTATGATGTGACAAAGTGGATTTTTACTTTGATTTCAAGGACGAAATTTCTTTTAAGGTGTGTAGGATGTGATAAAGTGAAATTTTGATATTCTTCATTTGACATGCTATAACGACACAATGCTAGTCCCTGAATAGATTATTGGTTAAATGAAGGAACAACAGTTAGTTTGATAAAAGTTGAGAATCATTTGGTGTTAATATTATGATTATTACCCCTAAGCATGTTCTATTTGGATTGAGTGGTTGACTAATCAAAGAATGATATCTTGGCACCAAATTTTAATATAATTTAGATTGGGTTATGATAAAGTTAGGGTTAAAGTATAATGAAGTTTGTAGTCCCTTGAGCAATTTATAAGGTTTTGAATTTGGGGATACATATATGCATGTTTTTCTTCGAGGACTTTGGTTAAATCTTTGTTTAGGACCTAGTTCTCAGCTAATGTTTTGTCACGTTTGGCCTCATGCTGATATGCGTGTTAGTTTCATGGAGCGACTATTGAGGGGATGATCCTACCACATGCTGGACATATCTGATGGAATAGTCCTCGACTCCTGCCGTTAGTAGACCGTGGGTAATGGGGAGAATAGCAACCACGTCTATTCCTACAATGCACGTTGTGAACGTGGGCATGGATACGATTTGCAGTAAACCGGACAGAAATGAGACAATTTCACCTCCCTATTCTTACTCCTGTCGCCATGTTTCCAGCAAGTTAGACGAGGAGGTCGAGGAACCCAAGAAGGGGGTCAGGGAAAGTAGTTCATGGTAGTGTTGTGGACTCTTGGGGTATTTCTGGAGCTGACATACCCATCTCCATTGCAACATCGACCGTGGAGCTGAGATCCTCAATCCCGCAAGGAGAAGCCATCAACGTCGAGCCTGAGGGGACGACGACGACCAAAACTACAACTCACGCTGGACTAGATGGGAGCACCTGTCAGGTGTTGGGATGAGAGCGTGAGTGAGGAAGGTGAGATCGGCCATCGATACCTAGCCGGAGCTAGACCAGGCGATGGCGGTGCACGCAGACTCACGTTGGATGGAAACACGAAGAGGAAGAGGAGAGTGTGAACCAGTGTCAGACCCAGTCCCACCAACGACTGGTTGCTATGGATCCATCTTGACCTGGAGGGCTCCCTTGTGATGGTTGAGAATTATTAGAGACAAGGAGGATTCACAAAGAGCAAGAAGGTGCAAAGATGAGGCAACATCGATCCCCGGAGACGAAGCCAGCAACGACATGCATTTTCCAGGAGGCGACATGTGTAGGCATCTAGAGCAGCAGGTAGGAGAGATGGGCGGCGTCGGGCGAGAGGTGGAGAACGTAGGGTCAAGGAGGAACAACTTGGCAGTCACACACTTCCCTGCGGCAGCGGATTATGCCCGACGACCATGATATAAAGCTCGATCAACTTGGGGATGGAGCAACCAGTGATGAGCTTGAGAATGCGACATTGAAATAGTTGGTCCACAGAACCTCTTCGTTGCAACAAGTCATTACGAGGAGGGCGTTGGAGATCAACCCCTCATTGGGAACCCACGTCAGGAAATCACGATGGCGGCGCTCGCACATAACCTGGGAGGACGTGTTCATGAGAGGAGATGGATAAAGGAAAAGGGTGTTGGCCGATTAAAACCTGAACCGGGTTGAAGATCAGAACCAGCGGCTCACATTGCCCGCCACATGGCATTACTCGATTGGCTTTTCAAGGTAAATATCTTTGAAAATGCTCAGATCTCAGTTAAATCATAGTAATTAGTATGTTTGTCATAAAAATACAAGTAAGGTACCAAAATCCTTAGAAAAATGCGTAGCATAATATGAAACCATCATATCAACCATTTTATGCTTAAATATCATCAATATTATGTAAGATGTGTAATCCTTTTTTAATGGATAATAAATAGCAAACAATGACATAAAATTATGGGAAAATGTCAGTAAGTCCATAACCATGTCTTCAATGCATATGATGTCAGTTATGATCATATTGATGCATAAAAGAATATAATTTGATTAATATGTCTAATTAGGGCTAATATCACTAGAGATAATGCAATAAATGCATACATGCTCAATAAGTGATGAAAATCATGGAACACCCTTATATATGTAATTAGAAACTAATATGTAAATCTGAGATCAGTTTTATACATGAAATCCATGTCATATGAAGTTGACCTTAATACATGGTTTAAAATCCTAGATACGTTAATAATGTAATCTAGGGTTAATATATATAAATAATGATATAGAACATGATATTCATATTATGTATCCTAATCTGGAACATAACATCAGTACCATAAATCCCACATAGGGATGAAGATAAGACAAGTAATAATGTATATAACATAATGATCTAAGGGAAACGCTAATGAACACCTTTAGGGTTAAGATGAGATGTATGGTGATGAGAACCTGATGATAGTATATGATCTTGTCTTGATCAGGGTTGACCAAAGATATAGATGACATGAGGAATATATGATTAGGATGTCTCTTTGGAAGGTACACCATTACCTCTTACTTGGCTTATTATACAATATGCTTGTGTTATAGGAGTAGTAAAATGCTTGGCATATGGTATTGGATGAAATGATTATTCTTGTATGATATATTGCCTAATTTTCCATACTTATGGCTATGAACACATGAAACATAATATATTTTTTCCATTATATGAAAGCACTATATCTCTTTGGTAAGCATAGTGCTAGTGAGTGATCTATCTCTTTGGTAAGCAGATCACATGTACAATGATCTATCTCTTTGGTAAGCAGATCATAAGGCCTGAATGCATCTATCCCATTGGTAGGCAGATGCACAAACATATAATGGAAAATGAACTTAAAATATGTGTTCTCTTTTGTTAACAAACATCTTTGTTCAAGTATATGCTTTTCTTATATTATTGTGTTACTGCCAAGTATAATAGTTTTATCTTATTGCCAAGATATGACCATAGGTAAATAAAAGACATGTAGGCATACTCAGTACAATATTCTTGAATATTGTGCTGACGTGTACTGCATGTAATCTTTTGTTTAGGTTGTCTATATTCTCTTGAAGATCCAGGATAGTTGAGTGTTGTGTGGCAAGCTGATGTATAGGTGGACCTGTTGTCTTAAGATCCTATAGTTTAGTGGTAGTACATGTGTATGTATAAGTTTTCTATTCAATATGTAATATCAAATGTTGTAACAATTCATGTTGTAATTATATGTTGAATGGTGAACATATGTTGTATGGTTTTATTATTGTTCATGTACATGTGCTACTGATTGTTTCCTTATGACTTCCTCTGATTTTCTTCTTTTTGGCCTAGTGTGAGATGTTTAAATTGGGATTCTCACTGAGGTGAGGATTTCAATTTGGACGTCACACATCAGATTAAGTTTTAGAAAATCTGGGGACATCACAGGTGGTATCAGAGCATGAACAAAAGCAAATCCTGACATTTTCTCATTATGCAACTCAAAACTAAAGAACCTTGAACTTAATAATCTTTTAGGGTTACATTAGTCATCTTTTAGAGATTAGATCTGACCTAGCCTCTAGGTTAGCACCTAGATGTCTGAGAACTAGGTCTAGACTGGTGCTTGTTGAGTAGCAAGTCCTTAGATGTTGTTCTTTCCTTGTAGTACAGTGGTATGGGACGTTGCACTATTTGGAAATGACGTACATCAAGGGAAGAGAAACCCTAGACATATGACGCTCATTTTCTAGAGTAGCTACGCTAGTCGACACCATGTTCTCACCCTTTTCATTATTTCATGACACTGGACTCTCTACTATGTGTGGGACACTCATTTTCTGAATTTTGTTTTTGATTCCAATCGGATCGAACCTTGGTAGTTTTCTATGACGCTTGTTTTATCGAAGAAAAACTATATAATATTATATATATGTATTACAAATGTGTCCCCACACAAGTACGAGTAGGAGGTGGTCATGTAACCTAAGTGAAAGTGAATGACATCAGTCTAGAAGAGAGAGTAGTTCTAGATTAGATGTCCAGAGCCTTGTTGGAATTTATGATAGATGGAATAGATGATATAAGTTTTGATGATATGATGTACGTCTTATACAGAAGACATACGATGTTTATGATGATATATGTTTGTCTTTGAGGATGTAAGTTCATTTTTGAGGATTTGAGATAAGTTTTGATGATGCAAGTAACTAGGCTTCTATGAGATAAGATATTCTAATTTAATACAAGGTTGTGAGTCAGCATGAGCCTCAAGCTCTTTTACAAAGGAGGACCTCTAGTGTTAGGACCAGTTTTGGGATTAGCTCAAGAGAGAGCGAGACCTACAGGAAGAAGGTCAGAGAACCTGGACTCCACGATATGAGAAATATGAGATATGTGATATGATATGTCCTAAACTAGACTACTCCTGAGTAATTGAGTTGGGTTGCTTTATGTATGATTCCTATAGTTTTGTTGAACCCTAGATGTCCTTGGGAGGACCAAACCCTAGAGGTAGAAAGAGGTTTGTTATATGTGCATATGAACATGAATATGAGTACCTACCATCTGGGTGAGGGAGAGATCCCAAGACCCTGGAGGAGGTAGCTATGTTAGTTTCCGTGAAGCCTCATGCTTGGGTTAGTGGTTTCCCACATAGGAATCTAGTGGTATATATAATAATATTTTGGGTAAGATATTTCATGGGAAGAAGACCTATGAAGAGTATGTCATAGCATGTTTTGGTTTGTGCTTATATGGCTAGAGCTTGTAAAGCTACCTCTAGTGCCAATGAGGTAATCTAAGAACCCTAGACTAGGAGAGGGAAGATAAAGTAGATGCATGTGAGATACTCATAGAGTTGAGTTAGCTCAGAGAGACTGGGCATGACACTACCCTCGTGGTATGGGTTAGAGGAACCTCTTTTAGCATAAGTAAAGTTTTGATATATGAGCCACTTGCATACGTTTGTTTAGCACAACCATAATATATAATATGTAAGGATGTGATCTAACCTCGAGATGTGATATATGGATATGATATGATGGAAACCTAGAGATGGTTTAATAGATATCAATGCATAGATGGTTAACCATGTAAATGAATAATGATGATATAATACTATTGTTTAATCTTGTGATGACTTCACTAGTAAATGATGCAATTCAGTATGAACAATGAAATAAGATCATATGAATGAAGCATGTTACATGAGGTGTTAATCTTAGTGCTTAATAAAGATGAAAAATATAGTTTGACAGTTAGCACAATATAACGATTATGACACCTTTATGTGATAAAGACCGATAAAGTTGGTTAGATATAGTTAACCCCCTCCTAAAAGGCATATGTTAAGGTGGAACATGTTCTAACAGATCAGCTCAATAATTGTGATGACACCTTAATATAATGGGTTGACTTTAGTTAACACCTTTAGAACATGATAATATGATGTGGAAACCCTAATGTGTGAATAAAGATAAAGAAGTAAATCTAACATATGAGATATGTAATGACATAACCAGAGTTTCTAAACCCTTGGATCAACCTTGAATGGAGTGTTTGTGCACCCAAGATGGTTGTAAACCCCCCTAATAGTGCTTTGGATACATGGTTCTAGGTAACCTTTGTGGATATGTTACACCTAGAATAGTTCCTACATGTGGATGAAGGAAAGATAAGGTTTTCCTTGGAAGTATGAGAATGGTTTACTTTCGACGACGAAAGTTCTTTTAAGATGTATATGATGTGACAAAGTGGATTTTTGCTTTAATTTTGAGGAAGAAATTTCTGTTAAGGTGTGTAGGATGTGATAAAGTGAGATTTTGATATTCTTCATTTGACATGCTATAACGACACAATGCTAGTCCCTGAATAGATTATTGGTCAAATGAAGGAACAACAGTTAGTTTGATAAAAGTTGAAAATCATTTGGTGTTAATATTATAATTATTACCCCTAAGCATGTTCTGTTTGGATTGAGTGGTTGACTAGTCAAACAATGATATCTTGGCACCAAATTAAAATATAATATAGATCGGGTTATGATAAAGTTATGGTTCAAGTTTCATGAAGTTTGTAGTCCCTTGAGCAATTTATAAGGTTTTGAATTTGGGGATGCATATATGCATGTTTTTCTTAGAGGACTTTGGTTAAATCTTTGTTTAGGACCTAGTTCTCAGCTAATGTTTTGTCACGTTTGGCCTCATGCTGATATGCATGTTAATTTCATGGAGCGACTATTGAGGGGACGATCCTACCACATGCTGGACATATCTGATGGATAAGTCCTCGACTCCTACCGTTAGTAGACCGTGGGTAATGGGGAGAATAGCAACCACGTCTATTCCTACAATGCACATTGTGAACGTGGGCATGGACACGATTTGTAGTAAACCGACCAGAAATGAGGGAGTTTCACCTCCCTATTCTTACTCCTGTCGCCATGTTTCCAGCAAGTTAGATGAGGAGGTCGAGAAACCCAAGAAGGGAGTCAGGGAAACTAGTTCATGGTAGTGTTGTGGACTCTTGGGGTATTTCTAGAGATGACAAACCCATCTCCATTGCAACATCGACCGTGGAGTTGAGATCCTCCATCCCGCAAGGAGAAGCCATCAACGTCGAGCCTGAGGGGACGACGACGACCAGAACTACAACTCACGCTGGACTAGATGGGAGCACCGGTCATGTGTTGGGATGAGAGCGTGAGTGAGGAAGGTGAGATCGGCCATCGATACCTAGCCGGAGCTAGACCAGGCAATGGCGGTGCACGCAGACTCACGTTGGATGGAAACGCAGAGAGGAAGAGGAGAGTGTGAATTAGCGTCAGACCCAGCCCCAACAACGGTAGGTTGTTGTGGACCCATCTCGACCTGGAGGGCTCCCTTGCGATGGTTGATAATTATTAGAGACAAGGAGGATTCACAAAGAGCAAGAAAGTGCAAAGATGAGGCAGCGTCGATCGCCGGAGACGAAGCCAGCAGCGGCAGGCGTTTTCCAGGAGGTGACGTGCGTAGGCATCTAGAGCAGCAGGTCGGAGAGATGAGCGGCGTCGAGCGAGAGGTGGAGAACGTAGGGTCAAGGAGGAATGACTTGGCGGTCACACACTTCCCTGCGGCGGTGGCTTATGCCCGACGACCATGCTATAAAGCTCAATCAGCTTGGGGATGGAGCAACGAGTGAGAAGCTTGAGAAGGCGGCACTGAAATAGTTGGTCCACAGAACCTCTTCGGTGCAGCAAGTCGTGAAGAGGAGGGCGTTGGAGATCGACCCCTCACCGGGAACCCACGTCAGGAAGTCACGATGGCGGCGCTCGCACATTACCTGGGCGGACATGTTCACGAGAGGAGACAGAGAAAGGAAAAGGGCGCTGGCCGATTAAACCCTGAACTGGGTTGTAGATCAGAACGGACGGCTCACTTTGCCTGCCACATGGCATTACCCGATTGGCCTTTCAAGGTAATTATCTCAGAAAATGCTCAGATGTCAGTTAAATCATAGTTATTAGTATGTTTGTTAGAAAAATACAAGGTACCAAAATCCTTAGAAAAATGCGTAGCATAATATGAAACTATCATATCATCCTTTTTATGCTTAAATATCATCAATATTATGTTTTTTTGATTATCGGGGGAAACCCACCCCCTAGGAAGAGGCCCAGATAGCAGGGATGGTAAACCCGGGAGACCCGTGCGCCCGCACACCGATATCTCAATAAGTTGCATCAGAGGCCGGCTGACGCTGCAGGAAATTCATTTCTGAGAAGTGCTTCCAGCGGGAGTCGAACCTGATACCCTTCGTGAGGGGCCCCAAGCTGCGACCAGCTGGGCTAGTTCTCGCCGACCTCTGATTAATGGATAATAAATAGAAAACAATGAAATAAAATTATGGAAAAATGTCTATAAGTACATAACCATGTCTTTAATGCATATGATGTCAGTTATGATCATATTGATGCATAAAAGAATATAATTTGATTAATATGGATAATATCACTAGAGATAATGCAATAAATGCATACATGCTCAATAAGTGATGAAAATCATGGAACACCCTTATATATGTAATTAGAAACTAATATGTAAATCTGAGATCCGTTTTATACATGAAATCCATGTCATATGAAGTTGACATTAATACATGTTTTAAAATCCTAGATACGTTAATAATGTAATCTAGGGTTAATATATATAAATAATGATATGGAACATGATATTCAGATTATGTATCCTAATCTGGAACATAACATCAGTAACATAAATCCCACATAGGGATGAAGATAAGACAAGTAATAATGTATATAACATAATGATCTAAGGGAAACGCTAATGAACACCTTTAGGGTTAAGATGAGATGTATGATGATGAGAACCTGATGATAGTATATGATCTTGTCTTGATCAGGGTTGACCAAAGATATAAATGACATGAGGAATATGTGATTAGGATGTCTCTTTGGAAGGTATGCCATTACCTCTTACTTGGCTTATTATACAATATGCTTGTGTTATAGGAGTAGTAAAATGCTTGGCATATGGTATTGGATGAAATGATTATTCTTGTATGATATGTTGCCTAATTTTCCATACTTATGGCTATGAACACATGAAACATAATATATTTGTTCCATTATATGAAAGCACTATATCTCTTTGGTAAGCATAGTGCTAGTGAGTGATCTATCTCTTTGGTAAGTAGAGAACATGTACAATGATCTATCTCTTTGGTAAGCAGATCATAAGGCCTGAATGCATCTATCCCATTAGTAGGAAGATGCACGAACATATAATGGAAAATGAACTTATAATATGTGTTCTCTTTTGTTAACGAACATCCTTGTGCAAGTATATGATTTTCTTATATTATTCTGTTACTGCCAAGTATATTAGTTTTATCTTATTGCCAAGATATGACGAGAGGTAAATAAAAGACACTTAAGCGTACTCAGTACAATATTCTTGAATATTGTGCTGACGTGTACCACATGTAATCTTTTGTTTAGGTTGTCTTTATGCTCTTGAAGATCCAGGATAGTTGAGAGTTTTGTGGCGAGCTGATGTACAAGTGGACCTGTTGTCTTAAGAGCCTGTAGTTTAGTGGTAGTACATGTGTATGTATAAGTTTTCTGTTCAATATGTAATATCAAATGTTGTAACAATTCATGCTGTAATTATATGTTGAATGGTGAACATATGTTCTATGGTTTTATTATTGCTCATGTACATGTGCTACTGATTGTTTCCTTATGACTTCCTCTGATTTTCTTCTTCTTGTCCTAGTGTGAGATGTTTAAATTGGGATTCTCACTGAGGTGAGGATTTCAATTTGGACGTCACACATCAGACTAAGTTTTAGAAAATCCAGGGACGTCACACTAAGTGAGGGAGATTGTAACATCCCATGATTTGAGGATCAAAATAATTAAAAAGGAATGATTGGACTACCCAATCTCTAAGGCACACCTCCTTTTAAGAGATCCCATCACTAAAGAACTCCGTGGTTATGCGTGCTCAACCTAGAGTAGTACAAGGATGGGTAACCAGTTGGGAAGTTGACCTCGACTTACGTGTGAGTGACAATAAAGCACACAGTCAAGGTTAGAGGTGGGATGTGGGCCCAATCATCATTATTGAAGCTCTACGAGAGCCTTGGGTAGTGGGCTCAATCATAACAATCATGGAGGAGAAATTTAGTGATCTAATCACAACTTTGGAATGATAGATGCAGTCTCCGATCCAGATCTACGACAGAGTGCGTCTTCATATCAGGTCAGAAGCTTTCATTTTTGAACTTCCTTGGTGACCACTAGGGTTGTGGATGGGAGAAAATATATCCAAACCCTTGCCCTAGATTCCCCCCAAGTATTTTTGTATCTGACCATATAATATTAGATCCATGTAAATCCATCTAACGACTACAAACTATAGATTCCATCATAGTAGTTTTGGGCAGTTTTTGGGCCACTCATTCAAGTTGAAATAGTCAATTGATTTTTTTTTAAATTATAGGGTTCAATCTTATTCATACCGCCCCTCAATAAGGAAAAAATGGATCAATCAAGTTCATTACAAAACAATACATTGTACCCAGGATCCCCACTAAATTCATCAAAATATAACATAACCCGTCAAGGGAAGTCATCCAAAAAAAACCCAACATATAAACCCCCAGTGAAAGAAACAATTAAACATTGTAAAGCTCCAAACTAAAAAGATAAACCCCACCCAGTTGAACTCTAATCATCAAACACCAACCTAGACACCAACCTCACATCATCAAGAATACGCCTAAAGCAACCCCCACTAGCATCCTTGAGGAGAAGAAATATTGATTCCTTCGTACATTTTTTCCGGCTTAAAGATATGACATAGAACTCATCAGGGTCGTCCTCATTAACAACTTTACATGCTAAAACTTCATCCATTGAGCACCTAGATGTAGTCTTGTTTGAGACAAGATTCCTTAGGCTCCTACTCATCCTATCACGTCTTCGATGAAACACTCTTGGGACGACACAACCCAGTTGAAACCAGTCCCGTAGGCATTTTCAAAGCAAAGGATTGCAAATACTATATGTGTTGTGCACTCATCTAACTGTAGGTAGACCCTATTCAAATGATCCTCATTATTGCACTTTGTGTGTGCCTCCAAAAAATGATGTCGACCTTCTTGCTGGTCCACATTACTCTATCTAGGATTCCTATTTTCATATTCAATAGTGGATTCTACATCAGGGGATGGGGAGATGACTAAGGTGAACCTCTTTTTCAGAGAGCCCATCACTAAAGAACTCTGTGGTTAAGCATGCTCAACCCAGAGTAGTACTAGGATGGGTGCATAGTCAGGAAGTTTATTATGGATTGTACGTGAGTGAGGACAAAACATGCAGTTAAGGCTAGCACAGATCTGTGGGGCTAATCACCATTCTTGAAACTTATTAGAGCCTTGGGCAGTGTGCCAAGGAGTTACAAATTGTATCAGAGGCATAACCCCTCCAGTAGGTGGTGACTACATGGGCATGTGGCATGTGGCATGCCAATCTTGAGTCGTGTTGTCCAGGCATGTCAGAAAGGTTTGTTCATGGTGGTGTAGCCACCGTTGTGCTGGTATGTCATGATTGGGATCTAGGTGTCCATGGGTCATTCCGGGTGTGCACTGAATTGGGGAAATATTATGAGGCCATATAGTTGAGCCTTGATGAAAACGTCAAGAGTCTAAGTGGGGGAGAGTGTAACTCCCAGGATTTGAGGCTTCAGATAAAATTATCTTAAAAGGAATGATTGGACTACCCATATCAATAAGATGCACCTCCTTTCAAGGTATCCCATCACTAAAGAACTCTGTTGTCAAGCATGCTCAACCTAGATTAGCACAAGGATGGGTGACCAGTTGGGAAGTTGATCTTGGATTACGTGTGAGTGATGATAAAGCACACAATCAAGGTTTGTGGTGGGATGTGGGGCCAATCATCATTCTTGAAACTCTACTAGATGATTGGACAGTGGGATCAGACATTACAATCATGGAGGAGAAATTTAGTGATCTCATCACAACTTCTGAACGGTAGATGTAGTCTCCGGTCCAGATCTAAGGAGGAGTGCATATTCATATCAAGTCAGAAGCTTTCATTTTTGACCTTCCTTGATGACCGCTTGGGTTGTGGATGGGAGAAAATATATCTAAACCCTTGTCCTAGATGTCCCGCAAGTGTTTTTTGTATCCGAAAATAGAATATCAGATCCATGTAAATCAATCCAACGGTTGTGAACTGCATATATATATATACATATATATATATATATATATATATATATATATATATATATATATATATATATATATATATATATATATATATATATATATATATATATATAGAGAGAGAGAGAGAGAGAGAGAGAGAGAGAGAGGGAGGGAGAGAGAGAGACTTAAGGGTTCAATCTTATTCATCCTGCCCCTCAAGCAAGCCAAGAGGGATCTGTTACAACCTCAATTTCTTGAAAACATTATTTAAAATGTATTCCTCTTTTGATGAGTAAATGAGATCCTTTTCTTTGAATTGTGATAGATTTTGTGTGAAATGGCTTTGATTGATTGATTGTTGGCCTTGTTGGCCATTGAGCCCAATTGAAAAGAAAAGGGAATTAAAAAGGGAAAAGGATTGATTAATTAAAAGGAAATGTGAGAAATTGACAATTAAAAGAGGATAATGGCAAACCAATATTCCCCAATGTGGAATCCGTGCCTTTGGGTTTGCTTGAGGTCCAAGGGACCCAAAATAATAAGATAATGTCAAAAAAGGAATAGGAATATAAATTAATTTGGATTAATTAATGAGAAAACTTGGGAGAAAAGGAAGCCTTCTCATCCATTGCTTTTGTTTCCCAAATTTTGTACAAAGCTAGGAAATAATAAAAGGAACGTTCCCTTAAATTTTGAGCTATAAAGGAGTTGTGGTTTGGGAGAAATCATTTTTGCAAATTATTTGCAATTTGGGATTTAATTCTGAAATAATAATGAATTGTTTTCTTTTGCTTAGAACGCAAGCAATCTGGTCCGTTGGATCTTGATCCAATGTTGGACGCCCTTCACCTAAGTCCCACTGGGACTGTGTCTCTGCGGATTAACAGAGGGACATTCCCTCTTGATTTTCTCGTGATCCTCTCGGTGTGAACGATGGCTGAGGTTCCCATTGGGTTTAGGAGACGCAACCGTGGGGAAACATCCCCGGTTTGAGTAGCTTTGGTCCTTGTTTTGGGAAACGCCCAAACCAGCAGGGACCTTGCCTCGCCCCTATAAATAGGGGAGGATGATCCAAGGCACCATCATCTCTTTCATCTAGCCCAAACGCTACGGAACAAAGCTAGGATCGTGAACGTGCGATCAATTGCCCTGCTCGTCCTGTCCTTCACCCTCGTCATCGCCGCAAAACTCGCCGGAGTCCGGCAAGCAAGGGAGGGCCACGACGTGGTTGCGACCACAATTGAGTCTGCCATCAGGTTCGGATAGGGGATACGGAGCTCCCTACAAAGTTGTGTGCTCGCTGGTGGCCAGAAGCCCCAAGTCAACCTTCAAGTTGACCATCGTCAGAGCTGCTTCTACGCGAGGTTGAAGAAGGTGTTGTCCTGCGAGATTACCAACTTACCCCTCGCTCCTTTCAGTCACGACAAGGTCAGAAATGTCTTTCATCTATTTTAATCGTTAGTTCAAGCGCGTTCATCCGCGACCGTGAGATCCTCAGTGGATCCGCGGCCCATGGATCGGGCGGCCCTGCTTTTTCTAGAAAATAACAAATAAACCTAAAAAAGGGAGTTTTCTTGATAAAATCGTATCTGGTGATAGGAAACTCGGATGCGAAAAGTCAATACATGAAAAATGATAAAAAAATATGAGGAATTTATTAAAAATGGTTTGAAAGACTAAATCTATCTCTTTTTTTAAAAGTACATATTTTGAATAAAAAAGGGATTAATTTGTGATTAAAAACCCTAATTGTTGATAAAAGATATACTTAGTCTTGCAATTAGGTTAATTCGAGAACGGTTAACTTGTTTACTGATTTAGATGGTTATTATCCTATTTTGATGATAGAATTACAAGTTTAGGGTTTTTAACTCAATATGTTGATTAACAAGTTTAGAAACCCTAAATTGGAGAAAAAGAAAAGAAAGGATATAGTAATCTGAAAATTAGGGTTAATATGGTCCAAACCTGATCTTTAGGACCTTAATGGAAAATAAGGCAAGAAAATTAGGGTTTTATGGATATTTGATAAAAGTAAGGTAAAAGTAATAAAAAGGAAATGAAACCCTAATTATGGTCAAAACCCTAAAAAGGGCAAATAACCTAGGAAACGATTAGAATTAATGAATCATGATGACATAATTAGTAATAGAGAAATTGAATGCCTTTTTCAGGAACTTGTGTGTGCTTGCTTGATTCGTGATTGATTGAGTTTTTCCTGCATTCAAGTCTGCATAATAGGTATGTGGTTAATTATGAATAACCGCTTTAGTTTTTCGACGGATTCCCGGATGTTTAACCGCATTGAATGCAACTAAACTATTTGGATGTTCATATTGTAATTATAAAGTGACTATGACTATCACAATTTAAATTGAATGTGTATTCCCGCACCTACATGCCACCCTGATGGAAGATGCCATAAAGGTCAGGCCCAAGAGGGTAGATCAATGGGCACAATGAGAGGTGACCCTAGACACCAAGCTCGGGAATGAGAAGGTGGTCAATGAGGCATGACTATGGGGAACCATGAGAGGTGACTCCCAGGCACCAAGCTCGGGATTGAGAAGGTGGCCTTAAGTCAATTCTAGGGTTAGGGCAAAAGCGGTGGGGATGGGCACATGGAAAATGTAAATTGACTTGCTAATTATCTTGATTGCAATATTTAAATTGTTAGACTTTATTGTGAAATTTCGGTTGCCTCCACATACCAGCAATTGCTGATCGATGTTTTGTTTGTCGGCGTTTTAGGTAAAATCCTGAAAACACCAACAGTAAAGTGACACATCATGAAATTAAGAAATAAAGTGCAAGGAGGATTAGATAGAGTAATTCAAGCTGCAGATAGTTAGATTTCCAAGTTTTAAAAAGGTAAGTAAAGTTTTAAAATATGTACCCAATTCCAGTTTAGTTAGTAGAATTTCATAATTATTGTTGATTATATGTTGAACCTTTGATCCTTTATTTGATTAACGACTCTGACCTTTGGGTCTCCCTTAATTGGGGGTTACCGGGAGGCGGGGTCGTTACAATTGGTATCAGATCATAGGTTCTCCATCTAGTCATTAATAATTATTGAATTTTACAAATTCCTTAGAACCGAGGGAGTTATTAGAGGAGTGTATGAAAGATTGAGGTGTCTAGAAAAGGATCACTTCCGGGGGCTGGCAAGATTTTCCTCCACACCGCTAGTCGGAATACAAGGACTCTCAAATTGTGTGACTGCCTGGCCGATGTCTTAGGATATGACTCGAAATAAGATACCTTTAGGACTCTCTCATCTTACTCATCTCTCCTCAACTCAATTTTCTCTTAAGGATTGTAAGGATTAGGGTTTTATCGCTCTTCCTCACCCTCATGTGGTATGGGTTAAGGTTGATAAGGTCTAAGGGATCCTCCACCAAATTAATAAAAGATACGTAAGTAAGATGTCATTGACATAAGTGTAATTAGTTTAAAGGTAAACTAAAAGTCTTTTTGGTGTATTTGTACAGATGGCTCGTACAAAAGTCATGGCTATCCCTTTTTCCACCAGTGATGGTGGACCACCCCGTAAGGAGAATGGATCCTCTGAGAAGAGGAAGAGGAACCATGGTGGAGAGACCTCTAATAAGAGAAAGAGGCCTGAGGAAGTTGTGCATGAGGCTCCCAACCCTAAACCAATGCCCGACATCAACCGAGAGCAAGGGGAAGGACCAGAATATAAGGAATACCATATGCATGAAGAGGAAGCCCAAATGGAGGAGGACCAGCCTGGTGGTCCAGAACCAGCCATGGTGGTTCATACAACAGATGCAGTTTGGATGGAACAACAAAAGAAACTGACTGAGGCTATTCGTGCCCTGGCCCTTAGGGACATAGCTAGAGACGAGAATGGTGAGCCACTTCCTGTTCGTCCTCAATTTGGAGCCACTATCATGGACTCCATCAAGCTGAACATCAAGAAGTTCTGGGGAGAAGACAAGTTAGAAGTAGTTGACAAGGCCGAAGCCTGGCTACTTGCAGTCGAGAATGGGCTCCGCATGCTCGAGGTGCAGCCGAATAAAAAGGTTATATTTGCTACTCACCTTTTGGAAGGTGCAGCCAAGATATGGTGGGAGAACCATATCACGAGAAGGGACCTAAGTGAGGAACCGATGGCATGGACTGACTTCAAGACCGTCTTCACCGCCAAATTCCTCCCCATCTCAGCAAAGAAAGAGAAAGAAAGAGAGTTCATGTGCTTGACTCAAGGAAGCTCTTCAGTTGCGGACTTTGGTCGTAGGTTCCGCCTCCTGGAACGCTTCAGACACATGTTGGACAAAGAGAGGAGGGTGGACTACTTCATGGAATCTCTGCACCCTGCCATCAAGCCTCATGTGATGGCTAGTAAGCCAAAGACCTTTGCTGAAGCCTACAACACCGCCTTAGACATGGAAAGGATAGTGATGCCTGCACAGAACCAATCCAGAGGGTACTTGGGTTTCACTGAAGGAGCTCAAGGGCAGAGGAATGAACACAGGAAGGGACAAGGACGCAACCACAACAAGAACAAGCATGGGCACAAAGGCAAGCCCCGTGGTCGCCTCCAACAGTGTCGCACCTGTGGACGGACACTACCTGGGAAGTGCCGCTTTGAGAAGAAGGTGTGCTTCAGATGTCAACAAGAGGGACACTTCATCACCAACTGCCCTCAGCCTGACCCAAGAGGACCTTTGGGGTCACAGCCAGTGGCAGCACAACCAGTAGCTACAATACTCCCAATAGGAGCACCAGTCGGAGCACCTCCAGCTGGAGAGAGGAGACAAGCTAGAGTGTTCGCCATCGACAATGAGGAAGCTTAGGCAAATGCTAATAAGTTGATTGAGGGTAATAACCCATAGAGTGTTTTCCTCTTAGCTCAGTAGATGATGTAATAGCTTTCTGATATGGAATAACCATGTAGGCTTGTTGGAAGTCATGGGACAAAATGTAAAAGCACTCTTTGATTCTGGTTCTACTAATACTTTTATTTTGAGAAATCTGGCGACTATGCTTGGGTTGGATATCAATGATTTGGGTTATGTTTTGGATGTCACAACCCTGAGTGGTCGTATTTATACCTCTCTTTTGAAAGCCCCTGTGTTTCCAGTTAAGTATCTGAACCATGAGCTTCCCACTGACTTCATCCTTCTCGATATGAATGATTTTGATGTAATCATCGGTATGGACTGGATTTCCACCTATAGGGCCCAAATTGACTGTAGAGAGAAGAAGATTCTCATTAGGAAAACCGGCTATCCACACTTCACCATTCGAGGAAGGAAAGATGTGACAACCGGCCTTTATGTGTCCACTTTGAAAGCTGAACGAATGCTATCCAAGGGTTGTCGAGCCTACCTAGCCATAGTCACCACACCCGAGGTTAAGGGGCAATCCTTAGAGGATATAGAGGTGGTTCGGGAGTATGCAGATGTGTTTACCGATGATCTACCAGGAATTCCCCCTGAGAGGGAGGTAGATTTCTCGATTGAGTTAGCTCCCGGGACAAACCCTATATCTAAGGCACCCTATAGGATGGCCCCTACAGAGTTGCTTGAGTTGAAAACCCAGTCACATGAGTTGTTGGATAAAGGTTTTATCCGACCCAATACATCACCTTGGGGAGCACCAGTCCTCTTTGTGAAAAAGAAGGATGGGTCGCTTCCGATGTGTATTGACTATCGGATGATCAACCAAGCAACCATTAAAAACAAGTATCCTTTACCTAGAATAGATGACCTGTCTGACCAACTCAAATCAGCTCGAGTCTTTTCCAAGATCGATTTGAGGTCCGGATACCACCATGTGAGAGTGAGGAGTGAGGATATACCCAAAACAGCTTTCAGAACCCGTTATGTCCACTATGAGTTTGTGGTCATGCCGTTTGGATTATCCAATGCACCTAGTGTCTTTATGAACTTCATGAACAGTGTGTTCCAACCTTTCCTCGACTCTTTTGTGATAGTGTTCATAGATGACATTTTGGTGTACTCTGATGACCTAGCCCAACACCGTGACCACCTGGGTAGAGTCCTTGATATCTTGAGAAAGCATAAGTTTTTTAGAAAGTTCTCAAAATGTGAGTTTTGGTTGGACTGAGTCATGTTTCTTGGACACATCATCTTAGGAGGAACGATCGCTGTAGATCCAACCAAAGTATCGACAGTTTGATACTGGCCAGCACCAAAGAACCCCTCTGAGATTCACATCTTCTTGGGGTTGGCCGGATACTACCGTCGCTTCATCAAGGAATTTTCCAAGACTGCTTTACCATTAACCATGTTGACTCAGAAGGATGTGAAGTTCGTGTGGTCTGAAGTATGTGAAGCTCGATTCTAGGAATTGAAGGAGAAGCTGACCACTGCTCCTGTGCTGACTCTGCCTTCTGGCAATGAGGGTTTCATGATATTCACCGATGCTTCCAAGATGGGACTTGGATGTGTGTTGGAACAAGATCGGCATGTGGTTGCATATGCCTCCCGGAAGCTCAAGCCAAATGAGGTGAATTACCCGACGCATGACCTGGAATTAGCTGCTATCATCCATGCTTTGAAGATATGGCGGCATTACCTGTACGGTGCTACCTTTGAAATCTTCACCGACCATAAGAGTTTGAAATACCTACTGACACAAAGAGATCTGAACCTACGACAATGACAATGGATGGAGTACATGAAGGATTACGACTTCACCATCGCCTACCATCCTGGTAAGGCGAATGTCATGGCTGATGCGTTGAGTCAGAAACAGCTTAAGTGTGCAACTAGTTTGTCTAGTCAGTGGAAGAGTTTGGAGGAACTTGTGGAATGGACTCCACAACCGTTAGAGGACCGAGTTCGGTTGGCTAATATCCAGATTCAATCTGAGTTGTTGAGTGAGATCATAGCTGCACAGTTGACCAGTGGAGAGCTAGACAAGATGAAAGGTTTAATAATGAAGCCACATACTCGTCTATCCGTAGGAGTGGATGGAGGGATTAGGTTTGAGAATCGCATGTGGGTTCCTGTAGATTCACCAATGAAGGAGTGTATTCTGCAAGAAGCCCATGGATCCAAATATACAGTACACCCAGGAACTACTAAGATGTTCAAGGATCTGCAATGGTTTTTCTGGTGGCCAGGAATGAAGAAAGACATTGCATCATGGGTGGCCAGTTGTCTTTTGTGCCAGATGGTGAAGGCTGAACACCAACGACCCGGCGGACTTTTACAGTCGATAGAAATTCCAGAATGGAAATGGGAGAAGATCACCATAGATTTTGTGGTGGGTCTACCCTGGACCAAGAAGGGTCATGATGCGATATGGGTCGTGGTAGATCGTCTTACCAAGTTAGCACACTTCCTTGCCTTGAAGACCACTACTAAGGTGGAAGACCAAGCTGAGTTGTACATCAGAGAGATAGTGCAGTTGCATGGTGTACCAGGATCGATCATTTCAGATAGAGACCCAAAGTTCACTTCCAAGTTGTGGAAGCATGTACAAGAGGAACTTGGTACCAGGTTAAAGTTTAGTACCGCTTATCACCCCCAAACGGATGGTCAGTCAGAAAGGAGAATCTAGACCTTAGAAGATCTGTTGAGAGCTTGTGTTCTCAATTGGAGTGGCTCATGGGAGAAATACCTACCTTTAGCAGAGTTCGCCTACAACAACAACTACAAGCCAGTATCGGGATGCCTCCATATGAAGCTTTGTACGGAAGACCGTTTCAGTCCCCACTTCACTGGGATGATGTGGGTGAGAGGACCCTGTTGAGGTCAGATGAGCTCCAAGTGTATGCTGATAAAGTGGCTTTAATCAAGCAAAGGCTGAAGAGAGCCCAGGATCGACAGAATTCGTATGCTGATGCAAAGAGGACTGATGTGCATTTCACTGTGGGAGATCATGCGTTTCTAAAAATCCGACCGCTCCGAGCTATAGCCAAGAATAGAGGGAAGTTGAGTCCCCGATACGTGGGTCCGTTTGAGGTGCTAGAACGGATTGGTGAGGCTACATACCGTTTGGCGTTACCCCCTCAGTATAGCATGATGCATGATGTGTTTCACGTGTCTAACCTAAAGTGATATGTGCAAAATCCAAGCCATGTGCTGAGCATTGAACCTATTGAGCTTCAAGGGAAGCTGGCTTATCCTGAGTTACCTTTGCAGATTCTAGATACCAAGGTGAATGAACTCAGATGCAAGAATATAGAGATGGTAAAGGTTCTTTGGAAGCATCATGGAGAGGACGAGGCCACATGGGAGCTGAAGGCAGACATGGAGAAAACATACCCTGAATTGTTTGTTTGATTGTTTGAAATTTGAGGGAAAAATTCGTATAAGGAGGGGAGGATGTTACAACCTCAATTTCTTGAAAATATAATGTAAAATGTATTCCTCTTTTAATGAGTAAATGAGATCCTTTTCTTTGAATTGTGATAGATTTCGTGTGAAATGGCTTTTATTGATTGATTGTGGGCCTTGTTGGCCATTGAGCCCAATTGAAAAGAAAAGGGAATTAGAAAGGGAAAAAGATTGATTAATAAAAAAGAAATGTGAGAAATTGACAATTAAAAGAGGATAATGGCAAACCAATACTCCCCAATGTGGGAATCCGTGCCTTTGGGTTTCCTTGAGGTCCAAGGGACCCAAAATAATAAGATAATGTCAAAAAGGAATAGGAATATAAATTAATTTGGATTAATTATTGAGAAAACTTGGGAGAAAAGGAAGCCTTCTCATCCATTGCTTTTGTTTCCCAAATTTTGTACAAATCTAGGCAATAATAAAAGGAATGTTCCCTTAAATTTTGAGCTATAAAGGAGTTTTGGTTTGGGAGAAATTGTTTTTGCAAATTATTTGCAATTTGGGATTTAATTCTGAAATAATAATGAATTGTTTCCTTTTGCTTAGAACGCAAGCAATCTGGTCCGTTGGATCTTGATCCAATGTTGGACGCCCTTCGCCTAAGTCCCACTGGGACTGTGTCTCTACGGATTAATAGAGGGACTTTCCCTCTTGATTTTCTCATGATCCTCTGGGTGTGCATGCTAGCTGAGGTTCCCATTGGGTTTAAGAGACGCAACCGTGGGGAAGCATCCCCGATTTGAGTAGCTTTGGTCCTGGTTTTGGGAAACGCCCAAACCAGCAGGGACCTTGCCTCGACCCTATAAATAGGGGAGGATGATCCAAGGCACCAAAATCTCTTTCATGTAGCCCAAACGCTGTGGAACGAAGCTAGGATCGTGAACGTGCGATCAATTGCCCTACTCGTCCTGTCCTTCACCCTCGTCATCGCCGCAAAGCTCGTCGGAGTCTGGCAAGCAAGGGATGGCCACGACGTGGTTGCGGCCACAATTGAGTCTGTCATCAGGTTCAGATAGGGGAGACGGAGCTCCCTGCAAAGTTGCATACTCGCTGGTGACCGGAAGCCCCAAGTCAACCTTCGAGTTGACCATCGTCAGAGCTGCTTCTACGCGAGGTTGAAGAAGGTGTTGTCCTGCCAGATTACCAACTTGCCCCTCGCTCCTTTCAGTCATGACAAGGTCAGAAACATCTTTCATCTGTTTTAATCTTTAGTTCAGGAACGCACATCTGTGGCCGTCAGATCCTCAGTGGATCCGCGGCCCATGGATCGGGCGGCCCTGCTTTTTCTAGGAAATAACAAATAAACCTAAAAAAGGGAGTTTTCTTGATAAAATCGTATCTGGTGATAGGAAACTCGGATGCGAAAAGTCAATAAATGAAAAATGATCACAAAAATATGAGGAACTTATTAAAAATGGTTTGAAAGCCTAAATCTATCTCTTTTTGTAAAAGTACATATTTTGAATAAAAAGGGATTAATTTGTGATTAAAAACCCTAATTGTTGATAAAAGATATACTTAGTCTTGCAATTAGGTTAATTCGAGAACGGTTAACTTGTTTACTGATTTATATGGTTATTAGCCTATTTTGATGATAGAATTACAAGTTTAGGGTTTTTAACTCAATATGTTGATTAACAAGTTTAGAAACCCTAAATTGGAGAAAAAGAAAAGAAAGGATATAGTAATCTGAAAATTAGGATTAATATGGTCCAAACCTATTCTTTAGGACCTTAATGGAAAATAAGGCAAGAAAATTAGGGTTTTATGGATATTTGATAAAAGTAAGGTAAAATTAATAAAAAGGAAATGAAACCCTAATTATGGTCAAAACCCTAAAAAAGGCAAATAACCTAGGAAACGATCAGAATTAATTAATCATGATGACATAATTAGTAATAGAGAAATTGAATGCCTTTTTCAGGAACTTGTGTGTGCTTTCTTGATTCGTGATTGAGTTTTTCCTGCATTCAAGTCTGCATAACAGGTATGTGGTTAATTATGAATAACCGCTTTAGTTTTCTGACGGATTCCCGGATGTTTAACCGCATTGAATGCAAATAAACTATTTGGATGTTCATATTGCAATTATAAAGTGACTATGACTATCACAATATAAATTGAATGTGTATTCCCGCACCTACATGCCACCCTGATGGAAGATGCCATAAAGGTCAGGCCCAGGAGGGTTGATCATTGGGCACCATGAGAGGTGACCCTAGACACCAAGCTCGGGAATGAGAAGGTGGTCAATGAGGCATGACTATGGGGCACCATGGGAGGTGACTCCCAGGCACCAAGCTCGGGATTGAGAAGGTGGCCTTAAGTCAATTCCAGGGTTAGGGCAAAAGCGGTGGGGATGGGCACATGGAAAATGTAAATTGACTTGATGATTATCGTGATTGCAATATTTAAATTGTTAGACTTAATTGTGAAATTTCGGTTGCCTCCACATACCAGCAATTGTTGATCGATGTTTTATTTGTCGGTGTTTTAGGTAAAATCCTGAAAACACCAACAGTAAAGTGCAAGGAGGATTAGATAGAGTAATTCAAGCTGCGGATAGTTAGATTTCTAAGTTTTAAAAAGGTAAGTAAAGTTTTAATTTCTGTACCCAATTCCAGTTTAGTTAGTAGAATTTCATAACTATTGTTGATTATATGTTGAACCTTTGATCCTGTATTTGATTAACGGCTCTGACCTTCGGGTCTCCCTTAATTGGGGGTTATCGGGAGGCGGGGTCGTTATAGGATCAATCAAGTTCATTATGAGATGATACATTTGACCCATGACCCCCACTGAAATCATCAAAAGATAACACAACCCGTCAAGGGAAGTCATCTAGAAAAAAACCTCCAATATCTAAACCCCAACAAAAACAACAACTAAACATTGTAAAGCTCCAAATTAAAAAGGAAAACCCCATCCAACTAAAATCTAATCATTAAAACCCACCTAGACACCAACCTTACTGCATCAATAATACACCTAAAGAAATCCCCACTCTCATCCTTTAGAAGAAGAAATATTGCTTCCTTCGTCCCTTTCTCCAGCTTAAAGATATGACATAGAACTCATCAAGGTCATCCTCATTAACAACTTTGCATGCTAAAACTTCATCCTTTGAGCTCCTAGATGTAGATAAATTCGAGATAGGAGTCCTTAGGCTCCTATTCATCCTATCACAACTCCAGTGAAAAGCTCTTGGGATGACACCACCCGGTTGAAACAAGTCCCTTAGGCGTTGGCGAGGAAAAGGCTTGAATATACTACCTCTAACTATATGGTAGCCCCTGTTGCAATGATCCTCATTGGTGTAGTTTGTGTGTTCCTCCAGACAATGATGTTAACCTTCTTGCTGGTCCACATCACTCTATCTAGGATTCATGTGTTCATATTCAATAGTGGACTCCGCATCATGGGTTGGGGAGCTCATATTCACACCTTCTTCTACTATAATAACTCCCACAACCTGGCACCCTCCTCCTCAAATGGATGAAACCTATCAATTGGATGCCATCCCAAAAACCACACCATTCTATACCAGCATGCCCTCAAGGGGTACCCCAGGGACCTACAATGAAGGAAGACCCTCGATAAGGAGCATTGGGACCACCAATGACCACATTGTAGGAAACAAAAGTAGGTATCCCTCTAGACACAAAAGAGTGCACCATGAAATCCTTCTTGCTAGACATGAATCCTATAGCTTTTCCCTCCTGCATACATGATAGAGATGCCTCCTAGGGACATGTCCTTGCTAGATGATTTGGAGACATACAATAGTAGCATACTCATGGGGACGAGCAATGGATATACCAATGTCTACACTATAGGAAATTACAACACGTATCCTTAGGAACACAAAGAAATAGGGGAACCCATCCCCAGCCAGTAGAACCATCACTCTGGTCAAGCACCTCCATGTACTTAGTGTAGGGAAGTATGGCTATAGAACATGCATCAGAAATAAACTTTTAACTGCCATATTCCCCTTTAACTGGTGACCATGTTAATAACTATGTAATAGAAAGGATAGTTTGCAAGCTTATACCTAGTCCTGGGGCAAGTCCAGTAATGATTCCCTCACAACAATACACACCTTTCTTCAAGTAACAACCAGAAAACATCTACAACATCTCCTAGCTCTTCACCATAGACAACACTTGATCTTGTCCTAGTGGCAGAAAAGAACCTCCTCACCTCTACAGTAGTCCACATGGACAATCCAGAAATCCTACCATTCTAGAAGAACAAACAAGAAGGAATTATCCCTTCTAGTTGGTGTACTAGCACCACTAGCACTCCCACAATTGTTCTCTCTTGCTATCCCTCCCTTTATCAGGTAGGACTTGCTCATATTCTCTTAGTTACCACAACAAAAGTAGACAAAATTGTTAGAGATAATTTGTGTCTGAGAAGCCTCCAATACCCCATTATTTATAGGAGGTTCAGGTTAGGGTTCCTAGTGTGTGTAGGATTCAAAGGGGACAAGATTTCAAGAAATTTTGCATCCCACAAGTGACAAAATAGTCGGTTTACAGGTGAACCGATCAATTGGCAAGTTAGCCGATCGGTTCAACCCTTGAACCGGTCATTTCGTCATGTTTCCCAATCACAATTGTATTGGAAATTAATATCCAATTTAATGCACAACAAGACGTCAACACTAATCTTTGAATCAATCAAATTGATCCACCAAACGGTCAGTTCATAACCTGAACCAATGGGTTCATGGGCCTGAATTGATCGGTTCACTATCTAAACTGGTCAGTTCATGGACCAGATTGCCGATATTGGTTCAATTGACCTGACACAATAAAACGATCAGTTCAACAACTGAACTGGTTGGTTCACAGTTGAGTTAGTTAACATTCAACCAGTGTTGTTTAAATCTAATACCTGACTCTTTCGTAGTCAACTTTAAATTATATTAATGAATGAATTCCTTTTCCAAGTGTATCCTATGTGTGTGATCCTATAGGTTCCAAGTTACGTTGGTAGTGAATTACCATAATTGATTTATGACATCATAAGCAATGAGCGGTATCTAGAAACACATCATTGCTAACCAAGTAATTCAAAAATTCTGGGAACAACTTCAACTTGCAATCTATGATTGATGTTATAGTGATTCTATAATTCCTTTGTCACTAATATTCGGATTGAACTCAAGGCATGGAATCATCATCGTCTTAATGTTCAATCCATGTTCCTTGAACTAGAGCAGACTGTCTGAGATATATGTGACCTCAATATCATATATTAATTCACATGTGCATGCACATGATTTTTCTCTGTCTCGCTTATCAAGTGGTTAGGACATCGAACTCTTGTAGGAGGGAAAAATCCCATCTACATCACTTACACTCATCCCCATGTGTCACAATGCACCCGAGCACCACCTTTATGGTAACCCTTATTCAAGGTCAAAATGGAAGATGGAAAAGTACATCAAATGACATGTGATGAGTGTAGTGACTTTAGGTCTAACAACCACAATAACCACCATCACTATGAGAGACAAATATAGCTACCAATTGTGGTTTCCATGCATCACTCTCAAGGTGGGTCTATCTGATACACCGTTCTTTAACAAGTATCTATGTGTTTGGTTTGATATCACATATCATGACTGATGAGATTCTATCATCAACCAACACACACTCTAGTCTTTTGCATCATTGCTATCTATCAACCTTCAACAATAACAACTGACTAGGGACATAACAAGAATGTACATACTCTTGTCATTTGTATGATCTCATTGTTCAGGTCATCAACCTGAAGACACACGTAATTGAGAAATTTCATTCTTTAGACATCATTATGTTTCATCATTATCTCATAACTGATTGAAATAGAATATATAGGAAGATTTAATTTATTATTAATCAAATTGTTTCTGAGATATTCCATCACAATCATCATATGATTGGCTCTCTGGGCATACTTATTAACACTTAGAAAGGGATGTACCATCCCCGTCCAAACCCCTTCTTACCATATCCTCATCGCATACCTACACAACCTCAGACGCATGAATCCCATGCCCCTCATGCCCTGCTTGAACCTTGCCAATCATGGTTTTGGGATTTCACCCCAACTTCACAGGAATATAGGAGATGGGAATACCTAAAACATCGTGCCCTAAAAAATGATGAGTCACATCATCCCTGGATGGACTTTAAGCCTCTCCAAGAGAAAAACACTCCTTCCTAGGCACTCCAAGTGAAACTAGAGCAGTGATGGAGTAGGGCTTTAGATCTCGCCCCCTCATCCATGGCTCCCAATGACCACCACAACATTAAATGCAATGGGGATGATGAGGCAATCCTCAATTGCTAGCTTCTCTCAGCCGTAACCCCCATCAACCACCACTGCTTCCTCCACGATGGGGATGATGCTGGTACCTTCACTTGTTATCTATTCTAGAGCTCTTTTCATGGTCGTCAACTAGTTTTGGGATCCTATTCACCCCCAATCCTCTTGTGCTGCCTTGAGACAAGCCCTAAAGGCCTCTTTGGTTTCTCTTAGAGAGGGAAAGGAGGGAAGGGGGATGAGGAATGAGGTGGTGGAGTGACATGGTCATGCTAGTGGGAGCCCTATGGTGGCAGTGGGCCACCAACCCAATGTCCAAGTGATCACCCCCTCACTCTTTCCCTAACCCAACACCCCAATTTGGTTTGTGTTGATAATAAAAAATATTTCCAACCCAACCTATTACACTCAATTTTGATATTCAATGTGGAATCTAGAGCGATTTTAATTCCCAAATATACTTTCTGATTTGGTGACCCACTTTACGATTAGGTAACCCATAGACTAATAAGGACTTCCCCTATAGGTGGATCAACAAACACACAAAGTGATGTGATGATCCCAAGTATGTAAAAGCTCATATAGTTATTGGCCAATTGAGAAATAATTAAGATCGTCAGATCAAAAACAAAAATCAATCAATCGATCAACATTTTTGTGTATTATAATGTCGACAGGTAGATTGTCGATCAAAAAGGCTATTCAAGGGCTAGATCGGCCGATCAGAAACATTGATCAGTCGATCAATTTATCTACCATTTCTATTTCTTCCTAGAAGAATGCTCGATCAAGAAGGTAATTTGGGGCCAGATTTCCTAATTAGCATGTATCACTTATATAATTTTTTTGAGGAATATTGAATTTTGCATCCAATGGTTATTTAAATTATCCAATTCTAAGTTTTTATGTAAAAGTTATGGCCATCTTATGGACAATCTATACTTTAGTGATCCTCACTCCAATTGTCAGAGCTGGGAAGTGAGGATATGCAATCTTTGATCATTTTACTGAGATTTTTCATGAAGGAATATTTGTGTTCTCTCTTTTTTTTGTATCAACCTATAAACAAAATGCAAAATATATATTATATCTAAAAATATTGCATAAACTATACAATTAGAATAAGAAAAATATTGAGCAGAATCAAATAAACTATGCAAAACTAAATCTAAATTGCAACTAAAATCATGATGACTAGACATTCATCAACCTACCTAGCCAAAAGGAATCCCATACTATATTAGGGACCTTTCCATAAAAAGCCTAAGGAGCTTGTAGCATCTCAAATATTCTTTAAGGGTTAACCCATGATACCCATTAGATAATTGTTTGTTAGGTTTCTCATATTGTTTCTCTCTAATGACTATGAATCATATGATCTATCGATTATGGATAGCTCATGTATGTGAAAATGTAAAAATTTAAATGAATTGATAAGATTTTGAGTGAATTAATGACTATGGTAGCATTATCTAATCTTTGACTTAACTAAGTTATGATAAATGAAAGTACCCTTGATTTTTGTACTCACACAGACTTAGGAGATCATGCCAACTCTATTTTCCATATCTAGTAAATGTGGTTTCCATGTTTGAGGTAAATCACAAGGATCTTGTATGCAATTGAATATGTGAAATCATTCTTTACACCTCATTTAGAGAGGTCCATATTGATTAAACTTTAGTTGTCCATATATACCTTGATCAACCTCAAACATGATTAAGCAAGCCTTTCTTGTATCATTATGGATAGTGCTTCATGCATTTAAATGGTTACATCTTTGGTCATGTGAATCATGATAGAACGTTTTTCTACAAAAGGAAAAGTTCTATTTATTATGATACTTCTTGATGAAACGCAATTTTAGATAATGTGGGAGATATGAGATCTCAGCCTTATCCTAAGATTCTTTGGCTGTTGGAAAGCCTACAATTTTTCTTCTCCATTCCTACACTATCTAGGAAGGGAAGGGAATGAAATCATGATCTCAAATATGCTCCAATTTGAACCATGGTTTCATTATTATGAGGTTGATCTTTAATTCCATGACTCTTCTAAATACAAACTAATAATAATAACTCTACCTAGTTTACCTATTTGATATCTTGATGATGTGGGTAACACATGCTAGTGCTATGATCTCAAAAGAGAATGTGCTAGATTATGGTATTACTCTGAGTTATGACTCCCCTGACCTCTATTACATACCTAATATGACCTTCTATAAACTTTCACCTCTTGATTATTTGGAGATTTGAAAGGTATTGTTTTCTTACAATTCTGATCTCTTTGACCTAAATATCTAATAGGTCAGATCTTATGATTGTTGAAAGTCAATCTTGAATATTGATTGGACGATAATCATTAACATGATAGTGTCATTTATAATCTTGTGGTTAAGTACCTAGAACTAATTAGGTCTATATCATTCATCAAGGTTGAACACTATGATAACAAAGTTCATATGGACATCACAAAGTATTACTAAATTCTTTTTATGGATGAATGAGCACACCTACAATCTAAATGGGAATTTATATCCTAGCTTTGATATCGTCAGACCCATAACTTTCTATGTCCACAATCTTGACTCTTTGATTTGATTTACTCAATATGGCTAGGTGAGTTTTGATCTTGATATATATATATTCGACCCCTATGATTCTCGAATATTTGAAAACTTTGTAGCATTAATCTTGAAAACTCAGATTGATAATTAAGTTGACCTTTTTATTTAAAAATTAGGTATAATCTATTATGTGGACTAGGATAGAGTCATATATTGATTTGGATATGAAAATATGATTTCTATTTAAAATGCTAGCTTCAAAATTTTCAAACATGAAATCTCAATCATGGATAAAAACCCCACCTAGAGCCGACACACAAGCATAAAGTCTGATGTTGGGATTCAAATTCATATCTTACCCGCAAATCAAAGAGACATTCTTTTGATCTACAAAATTATCTTTCCAATTTTCTATTTATGGATAATCAATGTGGATATATCTTTGAAATTGATGCTTGGTTTTATATATCAAGATGATGTTGATATTGATATGGGGAAAAATATTAAGTACCAATATGGTTATAGTATGGAACATGAAATTCCATTTCTTTTGAGGATTTTTTTTAAATTTTGAGGGACAAAATTCCTTTCCAATTGTGGAGGATGTGACATTGTGGTTTTTATTTGGGTTCGCTTCCTCACTCATAAGATGCGTGATTTCACTCAATAATATATGTCTTGATATCTTGGGTGACTTTAGATCACATGTTGCTCAATTTGTAGTATATAGATGATCAAATGTCAATGTGAACTCTATTGTATAAAGTTGAATACATTTATGTACCTTTGTATGTATTTAAATTATTGAGACCCCTCAACATCTTCAATTTGAAACCAATCTTTTGTTATAATAAGAGGATGAAATTTGTGATCTGATATAGAAATTTAACCTTAATCGAACTTATGGTTTGTGAGTTATCAACTTTGGAGGTTTAAATCCTTTTAATCCCTTCCTTCCTTTGCGTTGCCTTTCCCATGTTAGCAATCTGCCCTTCTTTTGGATCAACCAATGGGGATCCTTAGATCAATGCGCCATAGATTGCCCCTTGATTCAATGATTTGAAGGCTTCATCTTCCTCCTCCATGTAGTGCATAATAGTAGCTGGAGGATGACCATGTTTCCCCAACCATGTCAAGCCATGTCCATGCATGATTTTTACCTTATTCTACTTGCCTCTAATATTTATTTATTTACCCTTCTTTTTCTATGGATCATGCCATGCAAACACTTTTTCATACTCCTCATCTTCCTACCGTCCCACTAGCATTATAATGGCTGGGATTTTGGGTGTTTATTCCCTAGTTATCCAAAATGATAGAGGAGAGAAGCAACAAGCTCAATAAACAACACTAAAATGAGATGACCTATCATGGAGCCTTGAGGTTCTATCATTCTCCTCCTCTTCTACTATGTCAAGAAACACCATCAGTGAGCTACTTCTCTCATGTAGGTAGGCAAAACCAAAGGGATGAGGACTTAACCCTCTAATAAGGTTTGGTCCATGGTGGGCCAATTATATGAAAACCCTATGTTACAACTCCATTACCCTATCACATTAATGGATGTGTCATGCTATAATAGTTCGTTCACTGTGGGTCCTCGATTGGCCACTGATTAATGACCCCCCCATATTTTCACTATATAGTAATTTTCTCCCCTCTCTGCCATATATTCATACAAATGGTCTTTTCTTCAAATATTGATAGTAAATAAGTCCTTTGGAAAAATATAGATTTCCTATACACCATTTTGATAAGAAATTACAATATTTCCATTTAAAATACTTTTAGGACCAATGTCTACTTAGATTTCTACTAATCTCCTTAATATGCATGTCATCTTTTTCAATTAAATAATCCCTATTATGCTAACCATGTCCTAATAATGAGCTAGACACTTCTTTTGGCCTAAGTTCAATCAGTTTCACCATCTTTATATACCATGAACCAACCTTATCATTTAAGTGTGCTTAATGATGACTAAATACCATGATATATGGCATGACATGGATATCAGGTGCAAGGTGTTTAAACTTATGCATATAATTATTAATTTTGTTAAGAAATATATTTATGACTCCAAATCATTGACTTTGATGCCTTGTGACATAAAATTTGATCATGGTCACTTTTGTAGTCTACTAATAAATAGATTATATGGAATATAGATAAATATGGACTTTTGATGCATAACTCCTCAATATTCTCCAAATTGTGCCCTAAAGATGATCCATACTATTTTTGTTCCCTTAAACCCATATCTTTTGATGACTTATAACCTAAAGATCGAATCTTGATCTCTTTTTGTCAACATTAGTGAGTATTTGTATGAAATAGGACTTAAATGGATATATTGGCGATTAAGTCATTAATCTTTTTCAAATATTATAACTTCTCCATTAAGATCATGAAATCCTAATATTGAAATCCCTAATCTAGTTCAGATCTTTCAGTCTGAGTCAAGTATGACCCATGACGTGATATGAAACCCTGATGATGAACTTGCACGCACTATTTGAGGTGTTGAAATCAATATTGAAAAGAATGATACATAGACATGGTGAAACACCCAACCATCATAAAAATGATAATAATACTAGTTTTCTATTTATTTATTCAAACCATACTATCTTAAATGTTAGGATCTCTTTGTTTGATTTGTTTGTAAGATCTACTCAAGTTTCTTAATCTTGTTTCCTTATTTCAAGGAACACTTTACCTCCTATCAAACTAAATTATGACAATGATGCTTGCATTGTGTATCTATAATTAATTACACTTGAATATATAAATTGTTTGAGATACATGTTCCCTACAACTTCTACGTTTTGTTTAGATCATGACATGTTTACAAAATTGTAATCAAAATCATATATAATCCATTATGCAACCCTTATTTTACCTACTTGTATTCTTAGGGTAAGGGCATGGGGCTCGATGCAGCTGCTTGTTTAGTTCAAGAAAGAGTGTCATCTTTTAAAAAAGGTTCTTTCTTGGAATGTATACCTTAAGGACCCTCATGAGCTAGAAATAGGATTAACCCTTTGCTTTAACTTTATGGTCCCTCATGGACCCTTCCTTTGGGAAGCTGGTCAAAGGCCTTACAATGATGTTGTATGTTATATTGGAAATGCACTTAAATTATTATTTGTGTTAGTAAGAAAGTCTATGAAGTCATTGATTTATTTTAGTTCTAGACTTTACATAAGTTTAGCCAAGAAAACACGTTGTTGTAAACCTACACGTTTTGATACTTTTCATAATGTCCAATGTGTTTGCAATCCCGTGTCAAAGTCTTATGATTTTAGAAAACATGCATACTGTGATTCTTTTATGATCGTGCTTCCTCTATGCTAATATGATCTCTTTTAAGAACCCAAACATGTAAGACAATGAAATTCCATGGGGTTTTGTATAGATAAAGATATCTTTATGTTTTAGCTGATTTCCTTTTGATCATGTATATCCTCTTCTATTGCCTATGAGCTATGTTGTAAACCTTATGGTTAATGTAGTAATAATGATGTTTTTGAGATTTTATTCATATATCTGTGTGATTTAAGCCATTTGAAGGGCGTGTGCTAGATTCCTTTTGCCACTAACTTTGTAGTCGGGGAAGTTAATATTTGGGTAATAATTAAATCCGTGATAGATGGAAAATTGTTATGATTCTATTTTAGGGGATATCCTTTCATCACCTCAATAGTAAAGTATATAAATCCAATCTATGGTCAACTAATTTTAAGTAAAGTGTCTAGATCATCATACCTTGATAAAGTCAAGGCCAATGAATTTCATCCACAAAGTAATTAGACTTATGTAATGTAAATTAGTCTATGTATCATTGAGGTTCTAGTGAGGTGCAAAGACATAATAAGTTATGACAAGAAATCAATATAAGCACAACTAGGCAAAGATCAATTATTAGAAAAAGATATTATAGTGAGAAAAATCGAACGAATATCATTCTCAGTCAGTTATATTAAACACATGCTACAATATGCTAATGAGAGCTAATGCATACATTCCCCATACAAAAACACGCATCATCAAATGCTCTGGGTGGGGATTTTACCTCTGTAGAAATATATTCAAATACTCTGACCAACATGCAATGTTTTAAGTATGATGAAAGCCATTGAGTTTTTTTTTGATGATGAGTTCCCAAAGAAATCAGGGAATAAGGTGTTATAAGTGATGGTAAGTTATCATGTATTAAATGTGACTATGCATTTTGATAGAAGGTCGGCCATGGTAAAATATTTTTTTCTTTATGTACTTTATCAGTCTGGGCCACACTCTATACCATATCCAGCACTGCAAGGCCTAAGCATTTGATGGCATGCTTGTGATGTCATGAGAGAGACTATACCGACTTGAATATTGGACCAAATGTGTGTAACATAAGATTCACTATGATGGAAATACCAAATACCTTAAATATTTTGAAAGGACATCTACAAAAACATTTAAATCAAATTCTAGCCTTACCCCTTCATCAATGTCAAGAATACAATGAGGCAAATAATATAATTTTATATATACTTTGTAAAGTGAATACCATTTTCAATGTCAAGGAAAACCATAATGAGGAAGAAGATGATTTCCATGCTTTAAGATTTGAGATAATCATCAACATACCAGAAGAGGACATGATCTTGTGCAAGACATTCATAAAACACACATAAGATTATGGAGATATTGACAACTAAGGGATCAAAACTTTTCTATTTTCATGTTTAAAAAATATATTACAAAGCCCATCCAACTACATGTCGTTGTTTGGATAAATGGGTTAGGATAGAGGCCTTACATCACCACACTAGAATACAAAATTGACAGTCATAAGATCATGACACTCAAGATGGATAACACACATCCTATTGTGGAATTTCCAAAACAATTACCAGGATAAAGGCGATGGATGGCATCTTTAGAACCTATTTTCAAATACCATATGAAGATGAAAATAACCAACAATTAATCACACAAGCATAGCTAGACAATCCCTATCCATACACTCTTGTATTTAATGATGGGGAATAGTCATGGGAGAAAAAAATATTCTTGGGATCACAAGGTGAGACATGTCCACCTTTTTTGAAGGTCCCACTATATAACCTGACATCCTTAGATCCATATCAGTTTTGCAGTACAACTAGGGTAACCTGATCCTAATGAAGAATATAATGAGGACACACTCAGCTTTTATGAAGTCTATTTAGTAGAGGAAGATGGGGACTATCCCTCAAATGATGGTGTGCATCGAATCCAAATAAAAATATAGAACCCTAGTACACAAGGGGTCAGTCTCAATTTATGTCAATTGGAACAACTACTAGAATCAAGAAAGTGAATATATAATGTTCAAAAATTCACAATATTGTCTCTATAGAAATAACTTTTGCAACCCAAGCACATGGGATGGGCCCCAAAGAAAAAGAGAGAGAATTTGAATAGGATGATATCATCCTACCCTTTGTTGGTCTGATCTTCCAACTATGAGAAAATAAGGAATATATAGAATACATCAACCCTCTTTTAACATGGATGAGATGTGATATACACAAATCTTGTTGGTTCCATCATGCTAGGTGCTGTGATACAAATCAAAGTTAAGCTCTTTGTAAGGAAATCTATAGTTTTTAAAGGAATAAACCCTATGCATATCAGAGGGAAGAACAATTTATCTTGTTAAGACACCTTACTATCATAGTAGTGTGCCCAACTAGGGTAAGGAGTGGTACCCAGAGGGGATCCACTCTCTAATAAAAATTCGAAGATCAAACCATCCATCCCAAACATATTCAAAAGGTATGCTGGAAGGGTGTAAATTTTTCAAATTTTATTAATGGTATTCAAAACAACCAAAGTTTTGTAGCAGAATATAAAACATGACTATTATTAACTTTCTACATGATTATAAAAGTTCATTCATAATCTCTCATGCAGGGTTTACATAAAAGGTACAACATATGGATCTATGTAGAGGGAAATCTAAACCATATCAATGTTGTCTCCAAGCTTTAACTCCTCAAGCTAAGTCCAAGTCTTCATGCCATATCATCCAAGTCCTTCACCTAGGGTTTGAAAGCATACCCAAACAAGAAGAGAAAAGTAGATAACATCAACAAAGGTTGGTATGTGCATACTAAATAAGGACTGAGCAATTTATAAAGAAAAAAGGACATCAAAATAAAATTCTTCCCATAGAAAAGTAAAGTACTACCCTATCGGGCATAAAAGAAAAGATTCTCAATAAAAGAGACAAATAAGAGAAAAGTATACAGATAAAGCATCCATGTATTTCACACGTGACAATACTAGACAATAGGTAGGAAATAACACATCTTCCAAAAATAATGTGGGGTGAGAAGGGTCTTGTATACATCTGCTCTAAAGTATGGAGTGGCAGGGTCTGTCAACATCTTCCTTGGCACGTTTGCCCTAAATATTTTTATATGCAGGAATTTTCATATTTGCATGCATATGTGGGAATTTTCACATCCACATAAAAGAACATGTAACATTATACTAGCATCACCACATGATGCATAACAAAAATAATCAATTATAAAAGAGAATAAGAAATATGAGAACATCCAACAAAATAAAGTAGGATCATAGGATCCATGCCATCACATAATGTGCCATATAAACATTCACTACAAAGGTGGAAAAAGAAGCACATAACACAAAAGAATGTTCCTCCATGAGAGAAACATAATACAGATACCAAGAGAATGTACAAACATGATAATATGATCACAAGATCAGTAACAAATAAAAGGTACTTCACATGAAGCATATTTTCCAAAAGAACAAGATATGGTGTAGGTACTTGCCCATAGGACCAAAAGAATGATAAAAATAGGTTATTGCTTAATAAGAATAATAGGAGATGCAAACATACCTCTTACAATTCAAGTTAATCCTAGATCCAAGCCTAGGTCTTCATAGCACCTATTATGCATATATGTAGAATTAGGGTTCGATTTTCATTAATTATTAAAACCCCTTAGAATGAACTTTTTAATATTATTGAATTATGTTATCAAAATTATGCCATGTTTTCGATTTATTTTTCTTAGTTTGAAAATATTTTATTACATTTTATGACTTTTAAATATTTAGTCATGAATTTTGCAATATATTATCTATATAGAGTAATCCATTAAAAAGAACCTTTAATAAATCATTGGGTGACAATACCACTACCATTAGATATATCTTATTTTTATGAATCCAACGACTATTTATTTGTATTTTTTGGAAACCAGAGCAAAAGATATGCATTTTATAAAATCCACCAATCATAATTCATCAAAAAGCCAAATAAGCGAAAGGAAATCTGTGAGAGGGAGAGAGTGGGGCCGGGCTGACTTGGCCCAATAGGAAGAGATTGCATCACCATTCAGCTTCTCAGTTGACCTCACCCAAAGCAAAGGAAACCATAGATAAAAGACCAGAACACCCTTGCGTGATAAAACAAAGAAAGCAGAGCAAGGCGAGGGGCAAGGAAGGAAACTCAAAATGAGTCATCTCCTACCCCAACTTAGGCACCATTTCCACAAAGCTGAGAAGCATCAACACATCTAGAATTAGGGGAAATTATTCACACCTCCCCACGACAAAGAAATCCACAACGAAGGAGGCGCAAGCGATCAGAAACCTTATCGTGGTGTTTGGTTTGGCCCCAACGAGGTAAAGCGCTGATAAAAAGGACCAAAAGTGTAACGACCCCGTGCCCACTGCCCTAGGCTCTAGAAGAGTTTTAGAAATGATGACTAGTCCCACAGACCACGACTAGCCTTAACTATGTGCTTTGTCCTCACTCAGCATAAGTCAGGGTCAACTTCCTGAATGGTTACCCATCCTAGTACTACCCCAAGTTGAGCATGTTTAACTATGGAGTTCTTTAGAAATGGGCTCCCTGAAAAGGAGGTGCACGTTGGTGATATGAGTAGTCGAATCATTCCTTATAAGATCACTTTATCTGAGGCCTCAAATCCTGGGACATTACAATTGGTATCAGAGCATTGTAACGTCCCGGGATTTGAGGCCTCATATAAAGTGATCTTATAAGGAATGATTCGACTACTCATATCACCAAGGTGCACCTCCTTTTCAGAGAGCCCATTTGTAAAGAACTCCATAGTTAAGCGTGCTCAACTTGGAGTAGTACTAAGATGGGTGACCAATCTGGAAGTTTACCCCAACTTGCACGTGAGCGAGGATAAAACACGTAGTTGAGGCAAGTGGTTGACTATGGGGTCAGTCGTCATTCCGAAAACTCTATTAGAGTTTTGGGCAGTGGGCCCAGGCGTTACAAATGGTATGAGAGCCATAACCCTTCTAGTAGGTAGGGCCCGCATGGACATGTGACTTGTCAGTCTTGAGTCGTGAGGTCCATGCATGTAGGAAAGGGTTGTCCATGGTTGACGTAGCCACCCTTACGCTAGTATTCTGGGATCGGGAGCTGGGTGTCCCTGGGCCATTGTGGGTGTACACTGAAATGGGGTCAGATTATGATGCAATATAGTTGAGCCTTGACGAGGACATCAAGAGTCTAAGTGGGGGAGATTGTAACGTCCCAGGATTTGAGGCCTCAGATAAAATGATCTTATAAGGAATGATTTGACTACTCATATCACCAAGGTGCACCTCCTTTTTAGGGAGCCCATTTCTAAAGAATTCCATAGTTAAACATGCTCAACTTGGAGTAGTACTAGGATGTGTGACCAGTCGGGAAGTTGACCCCGTCTTGCGCGTGAGTGAGGAAATAGCGCATAGTTGAGGCTAGTGGTGGTCTGTGGGGCCATTCGTCATTCTTGAAACTCTACTAGAGCCTTGGGCACTGGGCCCAGGCATTACAGAAAGGCAAGAAGAGCAAGAGATCTTGTTGGCAGTTGAAACAATGACACCGGTCAAAAATGGAACCAGAGGAGAAATGCTTGCGGAGGTGCGGAACTCATGTTGGTGTTAGATATTAATAAGATGCACTTGTGAGCCCTATAAGTGTGGGCCACAAAAACTTCAGAGACAAGAATAGGGCATTCACAAATAAAGGAAACCAAGGCACAAATTAGGGTTCATATGGTGTGGAATCCTATTTGCAATCCACTGGAGAAGAAATCTCAGATATTGGTTGAGAAACGAGCGAGAAATCACGATTTTACCAAATCCAAAGTAGTTTATGCTTCCTTATACATTGCAAGGTAGATGAAGAAATATCGGTCGTTCGGTCTGAAATCTAACAGTCAGAATAGGCACACACATTGACATATCTGCATGACACATTAAATGCTAATTCTAATCAGATTCGAATAAAGTGATGAAATAATATGTAACTTTTCTCTCTCTTCCAAAAAGGGTGCGAACGAATCCCAAAATCAATGAAAATTGACACATAGCCTATTTTTGATATGAGGAATTCAAACATGCAATTAGATTTACCTTTTGAGAACTTTTGAAATGTTAAATAATTCAAATCTTATTTTCTCTTTCCTCCATCATTTATGGTTATAAGATTATCTAAAATTAATGAAACTTCACCCATAAGTCACAATAAGTGTCTTGCATATGAATTTGCCATTAATTTTAAAAGTTGGAGTTGTTTGTAAATTTATTTAATATTTTAAGGTTCTACACACTCTCTCTCTCCTGAATTCACCTTTTAATAACACTTTCTCCAAATTGAGTGAAAATTCATCCAAATGCATATGTTAATATGTATATTACGAATCTAAGATTATTTTCCACTTTTGGAGTCATTTTTTTTATATTTTGGAGGAAAAACACCTCTTCTTGTCTAAAAGAAATTACGGTTATTATAGTGCAAATAATGTGAAACCTGACTTCCAAGTTAAATTGGATCCAAGGAACACAAATTTCACATTATATTTCTCTTTTGGAATGTTCTTTTATGAATTATAACATTTTGTGTTGTTATCATTGTATTTATTATAATATTATTTCATCATCATTATTATTCATCCTATTGTGTCACATACCTTTGTATTACAACCAAAAGAATTATGTAATATTATTGTGAAAAAAATATTATAAAATCTACCTTTATCTCATGTGACATACTTTATGTGTCCATTATTGGACTAAGACTAATGTGAGAACATTAGGTTACATTATGGTGATTTATACATGCATTAGGTCATTAGGGTTATACTAAACATCTTTTAGGTCTCACCTCAACCTTGTTTTGCTAAATCCAAAAGGTCAAAGTTCTAGGGTAGGGTCCATGCTCTGGTATGTTACAACAAGCCACCCCTTAAAAGGATTTTGTCCTTGAAATCTATTAATCCAAACATCAACAACCAACTACTCTCTACCCCTAAAAGGTTTATCCTAACAAGTCAAACTGAACAACATTTAGGGTTACCCACATATCTTTTAGTTGTAAATGTTTTAGAGATTTATGTTGCTCATGTATCTAACTAAATGTCAGAACCAACTAGGGTTGATCTTTAGGTCTTTGTGTCTCTAACCTAACAACCCAAGATCCAAAAAGTCATAAGATATAAAGGGTAGGTACACTACACCTTAACATTATCTCACACATTCCTAGTCACTTCTTTAAAACTAGGGTTAGGATTCTATACCAACTAATTCTAGGGTTTCTTTATTACAACTTCACATATCTATTCATTGCGACTTAGTTCAAGAGATCATCGAGAAAATTAGAGAAATTTTTTGTACATATAGTAGTACAATAAAAAAAATTTGTAGATAGAAACACTGTGATGTAAAACCAACAAGTTGGCCAAAATTCATTGCAAAAACCAAGTCGCAATATATCCATAACAAGAACTCTGCGTCATACTACCTCCTCAACCTAATTGCATCCTCAAGTCAAACCTCATAGCACCAAGAGATACAAATCATAATCAATCTATATGATAGGGTAAGATCTACTAAAACCTTATCACATATATAACACAGATCGATTCTAGGGTGAACGTATCACCTAGAGGGAAACTATGCAAGGTAAGGGTTCTACTTAGGGAGACACAATTGAAATAGTCAGATTCCAAATACCATGGGCTCTGATACCATGCTGTAAGGAGTGGGACCCAAAGGGGATCCACTCCCTACTAAAAATTTGAAGATAATAACATCCATCCCAAACATACTCAAAAGGTATGCAGGATGTGTGTAAATTTTTCAAATTTTATTAATGACTATTAAAAAAACAAAGTTTAGCAGCAGAATATAAATATGACTATTATCAACTTTTCAAATGATTATAAAAGTTCATTCATAATCTCTCATGCATGGTTTACATAAAAGGTACAACATATGGATCTATGTAGAGGGAAATCTAAACAATATCAATATTGTCTCTAAGCTTTAACTCCTTAAGCTAAGTCCAAGTCTTCATGCCATATCATCCAAGTCCTTCACCTAGGGTTGGAAGCATACCCCGACAAGAAGAGAAAAGTAGACAACCTCAGCAAAGGCTGGTATGTGCATACTAAATAAGGAATTGAGCAATTTATAAAGAATAAAGGACATCAAAATAAAATGCTTCCCATAGAAAATTAAAGTACTAACCAATCGAGCATAAAAGAAAAGATTATCAATAAAAAGACAAATAAGAGCAAAGTATAAAAATAAAGCACCCATGTGTTTCACACATGACAATACCAGACAATATAAGCATGTAGGTAAGAAATAACACATCTACCAAAAATAATGTGGGGTGAGAAGGGTCTTGTATACATCTGCTCTAAAATATGGAGTGGCAGGGTCTGTCAACATCTGCCTTGGCACATCTACCCTAAATATTTTCATATGCAGGAATTTTCACATCTGTATGCATATGTTGGAATTTTCACATCCACATAAAAGAACATGTAAGATTTTACTAGAATCCACCACATGAATCCTAATGAAAGAATAAGCAATTATACGAGAGAATAAGAAAGATGAGAACATCCAACAAAATAAAGTAGGTTCAGAGGATCCATGCCATCACATAACGTGCCATATAAACATCCAATACAAAGGTGGGAAAAGAAGAACATAACACAAAAGAATGTTCCACCATGATAAAAACATAAGAAAAAGACCAAGAAAATTTCCAAACATGATAATATGATCACAAGATCAGTAACAAATAAAAGGTACATCACATGAAGCATATTTTTTAAAAGAATAAGATATAGTGTAGGTAATTGTCCATAGGACAAAAAGAATGATAAAAATAGGTTATTGTTCAATAAGAATAATAGGAAATTAATTTCCCGCAGCGTATGCCCAGCTGGTCATAGCTCAGGGCCTCTCACAAAGGATCTCAGGTTCAACTCTCGCTGGAAGCGTTGCTCGGAAATGAATTTCTCGTGGCGTCAGCCGACCTCTGATGTGACTTATTGAGATACTGATGTGCGGGCACATGGGTCTCATGAGTTTACCATCCCTTCTGTCTGGACCTCCACCTAGGGGGATGGGTTTCCCCTGACAATATAAAAAAGAAGAATAGGAGATGCAAGCATACCTCTTAAACAGTTCAAATCAGTCCTAGATCCAAGCCTAGGTCTCCATACCACCTATTACGCATATATGTAGAATTAGGGTTAGGTTTTCATTAATTATTCAAAACCCTAAAATCACCTTTTTAATATTAGACAATTAGCTTATCAAATGATGCTCAGTTTTAGATTATCTTTTTTTGAGTTTAAAACATATTTTATTATATTTTTATGACTTTTAAATATTTAGTTACGAATTTTGCAATATATTATCTATTTAGAGTAATTTATTAAAAAACACCATTTATAAAAAATTGGGTTTAGGTTACAAAACTGGTACCATTAGATGGATTTTATTTTTTTGAATCCAATGACTATTTATTTGTAATTTTTGGACAACCAGAGAAAAAGATATGAATTTTATAAAATCGGCCAATCATAATTTGCCAAAAAGTCAAATAAATGAAAGGAAATCTGCGAGAAGGGAGACAGAGCGGGGCCTAGCTAACTTGGCCCAATAGGAAGAGGTTGTGTCACTAGTCAGTTTCTCCTTTGACCTCACCCAAATAAAAGGAATAATGGGCAAAAAGACCAGAATGACCTTCCATGATAAAACATAGAAAGCAGAGCAAGGCGAGGGGCAAGGAAGGAAACTCACAATGAGCCATCTCCTACCCCAACTCGGGCACCATTGCCATGAAGCTGAGAAACAACAGCATAGCCAAAATATGGGGAAACCGATTCACAACTCCCAATGACAACGAAACCCACAGCGAAGGAGGAGCGAGCGATCAGAAACCTTACCGTGGTGTTTAATTTGGCCCCAGCGAGGTAAAGCACCGACAAAAAGGACTGTAAGCCAGGCGGAGCAAGAGATCTTGTTGGCGATTGAAATAATGGCACCAGTTGAAATTGGAACCAGATGAGAAACACTCGTGGAGGTGCAGAACTCATGTTGGTGTTAGATATATATAAGATGCAATTGTGAGCCCTAGAGGTGTGGGCCATGAAAACTTGGGAGACAAGAATAGGGAATTTCACAAATAATGAAACCATGGCACAAATTAAGGTTCATTTGGTGTGCAATCCTAGTTGTAATCCACTGGCGAAGAAATCTCAGAGATTGGTTGATAAATGAGCGAGAAATCACGATTTTACCAAATTCAAAGTAGTTGATCTTCCTTATACATCATGAGGTAGATGATGAAATATCATCCGTTCGATCCAAAATTCGATGGTCAGAAAAGGCATGGGCATTGAAATATCTGCGTGATACAGTAAATGCTAATTCTAATTAGATTCAAATAAAGTGAAGACATAATTATGTAACTTTTCTCTCTATTCCAAAAATGGTGCAAACGAATCCCAAAATTAATGAAAATTGATACATAACCTATTTTTGATTTGAGGAATTCAAATATGCAATTAATTTTTCCTTTTGTGAACTTTTGATGTGTGAAATAAATCAAATCTTTTTTTCACTTTCCTCCATCATTAATGGTTATAAGATTCTCCAAAATAAATTAAACTTCACCCATAAGTCACATTAAGTTCCTTGGATATGAATTTGCCATTAATTTTACATTTTGGAGTTGTTTGTACATTTATTTAATATTTTGAAGGTTCTATACACTTTCCCTATCCTAAATTCATCTTTTAATCAAACTTTCTCCAAATTGAGTGAAAATTCACCAAACGACATATTTTAATGTGTATATTATCAATCTAAGATTATTTTCCATTTTGGATTCATTTAGTATTTTATTTGATATTTTGAAGGAAAACACCCCTTCTTTTCTAAAAGAAATTAGGGTAGTTATTATAGTGCAAATATTGTGAAACTTGACTCCCAAGTTAATTGGGATCCAAGGAACACGAATTTCACATTATATTTCTCTTTTGGAATTTCCATTTATGAATTAATAAAACTTTTGTATTGTGATCATTTTATTTATTATAATATTATTTCATCATCATTATTATTCATCCAATTGGGTCACATACCTTTATATTACAACCAAAAGAATTATGTAAGATTATTTTAAACAAATTATTATGAAATCTCCATTTATCTCATGAGATACTTTATGTGTCCATTATTGGACTATGACTAATGTGAAAACATTAGGTTGCATTAGGGTGCTTTATACATGCATTAGTTCATTAGGGTTATACTAAATTTCTCTTAGGTCTCACCTCAACCTTGTTTGGCTAAGTCCAAAAGGTCAAACTTCTAGGGTAGGGTCTGTAACATCCTTATTTTTTTTAGAACTTGCTTACAATCTTTCTAATGTCATATCATTTCTAGTCACATATTATAAATATGTCAATTTTAAATATTTTTAGTCATTACCATGCATTGGAAAAATTAACCACAAAGAGAAAATGTCTAAATAAGATGACATCCAAAATTTAAAGATTTAATTCATTTTGAATAATTAGTTATGCAATATCTAAGCTTTCACAAGCTACTCGTCACTATCTGCGGACGTCACGTCCCCAGGCATGCACAATGAAAATAATTCTAGTCAACTTTTTAGAGAACGAGCTGTACTAGAATATTCTAGACTCTAATGTGATCAATTAGTAAAAATTTGGTTTTAATAAGAGTTTATATAGTTAAGTAACTAATTTTCTTTAGATAATGGCCTTTTAATTAGAAAAAGGGGCATTTTTTGAAAAAAAAAACCCAGTCCTTTTGGGCCTCACAGCGGCTGTCCGATCTGGGCACATGTTGCACTAAGATAATCACAACTGTTCAGAACCTCCTTCAACCACCCGCTAGGAGCAGGACTCTGTATCCAGATCGATTTCATATTTTCTCCCGGTACGAGCGTGCGTTTGGAACAAGACTTCACCACTGGATTGAACCCTAGATCTTAGCATATATATATATATATATATATATATATATATATATATATATATATATATATATATATATATATATATATATATATATATATATATATATATATATATATATATATAACACTTTCATGTACGAGAGCCCGACGACGAGCCTTACACCAGCAATAGCCTGAAACTCCATCGTCGTACACTTTCATACGGGGGCGGTTGTGCAAGGAGCAACGAGGGACCACTACCTAGTCTTCTGAAGCCCCATCGACTGAGTTCTAATCCTCAATATAGGTAACTCTCCCCATACCTATCTCCTTTGTTCCAACCATGGTCTTTTTCTTGGTGTGGCCTTCTTCCTTACACCTATTGGATGTCACCGACGCGTCCTCATAATATTTCTAGCCATCTTGATGACTCGAGTTCCTCTCGCCTAGATTGCTGCAATATGCTTGTACGTGAGGATTCCTCAGCAAGGGTCCCTGCTTCGGTCTCCCCAGATTAGCAGTCGGTGCTTTTTCTACCTCGGATTAGTATAAGAAACGTTGACTGTTAGTGTTGCTTCTCACTGCGGATATGAATGTCAGATTTTTCTGGTTTCCATCATTGTTAATACAACTTGATACATACTGTTTCATAAAACTGTGATTCTTATATAATACTACAAGACAGTCGTCGGTTTGGAAACATTGTAGCATGTCCATGTACCTTGTTTCCAGTAATCTTATGATTTGAGCCGCATGTATTCATACCTATATACCCACGTAATGTGGTGGTTAAGGTCCTGAAACACAGTTCGTCGGTGATTTATTCTGCATATAAAATTTAAGCCTCTTCTTCTTAGTTACTGCTACCTACACATAATCAATGTTGATCTATGTAAACTTCACATTAGGAATCGTACCATGCCATGACTTCATATCTTAATGTAGCCTAATGCCTAAACCATAATGGATCGTTGGCATATGTACCTTAGTTATGTAGTAGCACCATGATTAAGAAACTCTGAACCTTTACTCATATCCGTAGTCTAGTCACACTCGTTATTTTATTCTTGGTGGGTAACTGCTGTATATACAATAAGTTATAGTTATACTAATCTATTTTACTATTTAACTATCAAAAGACAAATGTTATTCAATCATATCTATGTACTTGGACCAGGTTGTACTGTCCTAACCTAAACTATTAAACCAGAATCTGTAATCAAACATCACCGAGCAAGAAGTATAATTATAATACTAGTTACATGTAGGCATATATATAAAGTATTGTGCAACAAAAATATGTTTAGTTAATGGGTATACACACTTTATATGTCTAATTGGAATTCAAATCAATAACTTATTCTTGAACTACTAAAATCCAAATTAGAAATCCCAATGCTATCAAGGTCACTTAATGATCTAAGACACTTAAAATGTTATGCTTTTTAAACTAACCAAATAAGATTTTCCTAATGTATGAATGTTTAGTATACATGAAAAGTTCATGTGATAATAATCCAAACGAACACCCTGACGACCCTAAACATGTTGCCAAAAGGGATACACAATCTGACAAAACCATTGGGGTTTTTCAGGAGAGAGTTAGATCCAGTTTTGCAGAAGGACATCATGGATAGGAGTTTGGCTTACTGCTAGGTAAGTGGGCCATGTCTTCATGTTATCTAATTATCCTTCCCAGAATAATCCATTAGACACATGGTCTAATGTTCATATGTAGGCTACTATTTTTCAGTATAGTAAAATTTCTATCTCAAATGGCTCGTTCTTAGATAATATAAATTATCAATTTCAAGTTATTATTCACGCATAATTGTTAGAAATCAGCATGTGAATTATTAGAACTCAGAATACATGATTGAAATTTATTTTAGTACATTAATTCCTTACAAACATTTAGAATTTAGAATCTCCTTCAAAATACCAGATTTAGATACAGAATCCATATTTTATTCAAACTTATCACAATCTTTTACTAATTGAGTTTAGAACAATATTTATAACTTAGAATGCCAGAATATATTTCATACTCTAGAATTTATCTGAAGTAGTTGAGATGTAGAATCAGATAAGAAATAGAAATAGAATAATATATAGAACAAGAATAGAAAATGACACCATAATATAATTTATATTATATAATAAGTCCTCATAGAATCGAAGTACTGCGGTACATAGAATAGAATGCAATTAAGCCATAGAAGGTGCATTGCACCATAGAAGGCACTTGGTGCCATAGAATAGAAGACACCTCAACGTCACCAGAAGGCTTTCATTCCACAGAAGGTGTGTTGCATTATAGAAGGCACACATTGCCACAAAAGAGGACTTATTATATAATAGTGGCCACAGAAAGATAAAATGTGTAAATAAAAGATGCACATAAAGATGTTTAGTATAGTTGTAGATGGTAAGTTTTCATAATGCAATTATTTATTTTATGTTATAGAATTCAATGCCACTTACTCTAACTAGAATTATTTTCATTGTGCATGGTTGGGGATGCGACGTCCGCAGATAGTGATGAGTAGCTCGTGAAGGAGTTCAGATTCAAGAAAGCAGGATATCTATCATTGGTGTCTTAGGCGATCCTTCCAGATTACAATTTTTATCTTTTATCTTTTAGTTCATGTAGGGAGATGTGACTCCTAGACTCACTGTTTAATTATGTTGGATAATACCTTTGTAATCAGTTGCTATGGTTAGTTTTCATGTTACTGTATGCTAGATATGTGACGTCTTGCCCTAGAAATTTATATTATATGTGTGTTGATGCTTCTGCATATGGTTTTGTGGTATATAAATGGGAGAGTGTTACAATTTGGTATCAGAGCATTTAGACAATCATTAGTGATTGATATCCGTACATAAACTCTCGTAGATGTCTTTTGTACAGATGGCTCCTAAGAAGAAGTATGATCAGGTTAAGGAGCCTGTCGATGGAGAGGAAATCTCCTATAGTGTGGGAGACGATCGTGAGGTGTCTGGGGGAGGCAACCCCAATGGCAACCCTAATCCTTCTCTGGATGTGCTCGTCAAGGCCCTGACTGATGCCCTGACCGGTCCATGCATGAGACATCCACCACCTAGAAACTAGGAGCTGACCCTAGTTGATTTCTTTAAGATCAAACCAGAGACCTTTTCTAGCGAAGCTGAGACAGACATAGTTACTCATGCTGAGGAGTGGTTACTGAGTGTGGAGCACTGCTTTCGTGATCTGGGATGCCCTGAGCATTCCAAGGTTCGTTTCGGGACCCATCTGCTAAAGAGTGCTACCCGCGTCTGGTAGGAGAACTTCACCAACGCTCAAGGACCTAATGTTGCACCACTGACGTGGGAGGAGTTCACTACCACCTTCCAGAACCATTACATTTCAGAAGCCATGATCGAGAAGAAGGAAATGGAGTTTTGGCACCTCAAGCAATATGACTCCACCGTCAGCCAGTACGCTATGAAGTTTTGTATGTTGTAGAAGTATGGGACTGAAGATGAGGCGCACTTGGCCAAGAAGTTCATGTGCGGCCTGAAGCCTGATCTTGGCTTTGCTCTGGTAGGATGTGGCATCAGGACAATGCAAGAAGCCCTAGAAGCAACCCTAGAGTTGGAGGACCACCCAGGAAAAAATTGGAAGAACGGAGGATCTTCTGGAGGCAACTACCATCATAAAGGTCAGAATGGTACACACAACAACAAGAGGAAGGCCCCAGAAGGAGCACCAGCTTAGAAAGGAGTTCCAGGAGGAGGATCCTAGAAAGCACCTGGCCAAGTTTGCCCCATGTGTTAGAATCCCCATGGTGGCGAATGTAAGTTTGGGCAGCTAGTATGCTACCTATGTGGTGATGAAGGTCACTTCAAGTTCAACTGCCCAAAGAAGCAAAAGCAAGACCAGAACAATCAGAGAGAGAAGCGTCAGGCAAGGGTGTTCTCCATGGATGCAACAGAGGTAGATGAGGACCAGATAGTTGAAGGTATGACCTAACCCTAGTATTTAAATTATAGATAAGTAAGTTATGACACATAGTATAGACTTCTTAGTATAAGAGTAATGAACTGAGGATGGTCAGTATTACTAGCAAAGAATAAGTAAAACACTAAGGTGGGTAGTACATAAGAATTTTGAGGACAAAATTCATCCAAGGTGGGTAGAATTGTAACATCCTTATTTTTTTTAGTACTTGCTTACAATCTTTCTAATGTCACATCATTTATAGTCACATATTATAAATGTCAATTTTAAATATTTTTAGTCATTGCCATGCATTGGAAAAATTTACCACAAAGAGAAACTGTCTAAATAAGATGACATCCAAAATTTCAAGATTTAATTCATTTTAAATAATTAGTTATGCAATATCTAAACTTTCACGAGATACTCGTCACTATCTACAGACGTCACGTCCCCAGCCATGCACAATGAAAATAATTCTAGTCAACTTTTTAGAGAATGAGCTGTACTAGAATGTTATAGACTCTAATGTGATCAATTGGTAAAAATTTGGTTTTAATCGGAGTTTATTTATTTAAGTAACTAATTTTCTTAAGATAATGGTCTTTTAATTAGAAAAAGGGGCATTTTCCGAAAAAACCAGTCCTTCTGGGCCTCGCAGCGGCAGTCCGATCTGGGCACATGTTGCACTGAGATAATCACAACCGTTCAGAACCTCCTTCAACCACCCGCTAGGAGCAGGACTCTGTATCCAGATCAATTTCAGATTTTCTCCTGGTACGAGCGTGCGTTTGGAACCAGACTTCACCGCTGGATTGAACCCTAGATCTTAGCATATATATATATCTACCTAGTCTTTGAGCCACCAACCTACATCCTACGTTCTTCCACTTTCTCATTCCGTTCCATGTACGAGAGCCCGACGACGATCCTCACACCAGCAATAGCCTGAAACTCCATCGTCGTACACTTTCAGATGGGGGCAGTTGTGCAAGGAGCAATGAGGGACCACTACCGAGTCTTCTGAAGCCCCATCGACTGAGTTCTAATCATTAATATAGGTAACTCTCCCCGTACCTATCTCCTTTGTTCCGACCATGGTCTTTTTCTTTGTGTGAGCTACTTCCTTACGCCTATTGGATGTCACTGATGCGTCCTCATAATCTTTTTGGCCGTCTTGATGACTCGAGTTCCTCTCCCCTCGATTGCTGCAATATGTGTGTACGTGAGGATTCCTTAGCAAGGGTCCCCACTTCGGTCTCCCCAGATTAGCAGTCGGTTCTTTGTCCACCTCAACTTAATATAAGAATCGCTGACTGTTAGTGTTGCTTCTCGCTGCGGATACCAATGTCAGATTTTTTTGGTTTCCATCATTGTTAATACAACTTGATACATACTATTTCATAAAACCATGATTGCTATATAATACTACAAGACAGCCATCGATTTAAAAACATTGTAGCATGTCCATGTACCTTGTTGTCAGTAATCTTATGACTTGACCCTCATGTATACAGACCTGTATACCCACGTAATGTGGTGGTTAAGGTCCTGAAACACAGTTCGTCAGTGATCTATTCTGCATATAAAATTTAAGCCTCTTCTTCTTAGTTACTGCTACCTTCACATAATCAATGTTAATCTATGTAAACTTCACATTAAGAATCGTACCATGCCATCACTTCATATCTTAATGTAGCCTAATGCTTAAATCATAATGGATCGTTGGCATATGCACCTTAGTTATGTGGTAGCACCATGATTAAGAAACTCTGAATCTTTACTCATATCTGTATTCTGGTCACTTTTGTTATTTTATTCTTGGTGGGAAACTACTGTATATACAATAAGTTATAGTTATACTAATCTATTTTACTATTTAACTAATCAAAACACAAATGTTAATCGATCATATATATGTACTTGGACCAGGTTGTACTGTCCTAACCTAAACTATTAACCAGAATCTGTAATCAAACATCACCGAGCAAGCAGTATAATTATAATACTAGTTACGTGTAGGCATATATATAAAGTATTGTGCAACAAAAATATGTTTAGTTAATGGGTATACACACTTTATATGTCTAATTGGAATTCAAATCAATAACTTATGCTTGAACTACTAAGACCCAAATTAGAAATCCAAATGCTATCAAGGTCACTTAATGATCTAAGACACTTAAAACGTTATTCTTTTTAAACTAACCAAATAAGATTTGCCTAATGTATGAATGTTTAGCATACATGAACAGATCATGTGATAATAATTCAAAAGAACACCCTTACGACCCTAAACATGTTGACCAAAAGGGATACGCCATCTGATAAAACCATTGGGGTTTTTAGGAGAGAGTTAGATCCAGTTTTGCAGAAGGACAACGTGGATAGGTGTTTGGCTTACTGCCAGGTAAGTGGGCCATGTCCTTTGAATTCATGTTATCTAATTATCCTTTCCAGAATAATCCATTAGACACATGGTCTAATCTTCACACGTAGGCTACTATTTTTCAATATAGTAAAATTTCTATCTCAAATGGCTCCTGCTTAGATCATATAAATTATCAGTTTCAAGTTATTATTCATGCATAATTGTTAGAAATCAACATGTGAATTATTAGAACTCAGAATACATGATTGAAATTTATTTTAGTACGTTAATTCCTTACAAACATTTAGAATTTAGAATCTCCTTCAGAATACCAGATTTAGATACAGAATCCAGATTTTATTCAAACTTATCACAGTCTTTTACTAATTGAGTTTAGAACAATATTTATAACTTAGAATGCCAGAATAGATTTTATACTCCAGAATTTATCTCAAGTAGTGGATATGTAGAATCTGAATAGAAATAGAAATAGAAATAGAAATAGAATAATATATAGAACAAGAATAGAAAATGACACCATAACATAATTTATATTATATAATAAGTCCTCATAGAACCGAAGTACTACTGTACATAGAATAGAAGGCAATTATGCCATAGAAGGTGCATTGCACCATAGAAGGCACTTGGTGCCACAGAATAGAATCCACCTCGGTGTCACCAGAAGGCTTTCATGCCACAGAAGGTGTGTTTCACCATTGAAGGCACATTGTTCCACAGAAGAGGACTTATTGTATAATAGTGGCCACAAAAAGATAAAATGTGTAAATAAAAGATGCACATAAAGATGTTTAGTATAGCTGTAGATGGTAAGTTTTCATAATGCAATTATTTATTTTATGTTATAGAATTCAATGCCACTTACTCTAACTAGAATTATTTTCATTGTGCATGGCTAGGGATGCGACGTCCGTAGATAGTGATGAGTAGCTCATGAAGGAGTTCATATTCAAGGGAGCATGGTATCTATCATTGGTGGGACTTTATCTTAGGCGATCCATCCAGATTACAATTTTTATCTTTTCTCTTTTAGTTCATGTATGGAGATGTGACTCCCAGACTCATAGTTTCATTTTTTTGGGCAATACCTTTATAATAAGTTAATATGGTTAGTTTTCATTTTACTGTATGCTAGATATGTGACGTCTTGCCCTATAAATTTATATTATATGTGTGTTGATGCTTCTGCATATGGTTTTGTGGTATATAAATGGGCGAGCGTTACAGGGTCCATGATCTGATATGTTATAGCTATTAACCACATAATAATCATGTTGAAATGAAGATATCATGATCAACATAGAAATTTCAATTCGATAGAAGAAAATGCAAGCACATCCTTTCCAGACAAGTAGAGGATGTATCCGCTTGAGAATACATTTGTGTAGTCCCTATGCAATGTGGAGAACATATCCCCAACAAACCATGAAGAGATTCTCCTCCTCCCAGAGAAAACTTATTCAAATAACACCTTATAAACATGCACACTTTAATAATTTTCCAAAAACACAAGAAAATCAAAAATTTAAAACTATGAAATAGCCTTCTTTTAGAAGAAGGGCCATTGTTTTAGGTGGGTGCAAACATATGTAGTTGATGTTGTGAAATAAATCATATATTTACCATTGGAGGTGGAACCTAGAATCCTTTTGTATGAAGATATGTCTTTCCATGTCATCGGTAGAAGTCAACAACATCAATCAGGGGACGAAGGAGCCAAATGTCAAAATAGGGGGATGCATCCCTCACACAATTGGAATCATCTTATCAACCTTTTATGTCAATTTGAAATATGAATAGAGAGGATAAAGACATCATTGTACATCACATGTCAATCATATTGGAATCACCAACTATAAGGAAGAAAAGAATAAGACTTTTTTGTAAATAGAATAAGATTAAGAAGGAAGTGCCTAATAAGTCTACAGTTGAATTTCTGAAACTTGTCACATATCGAGTAGAAATGGTAAACATTATTTTGTTACTAAGAAGTATGCACACATGAATGTGCATGTATAACTATGGTATGGACAAAGCTAGTCCTAATGATGACCTCCCATTGCCATATATAGACATGCTAGTTGAAAACATGACTGTACATGGTATTCTATCATTCATGGATGGATTATTTCGATACAATTAAAAGATGGGGCTGAGGAAGACATGGAGGAAACATAATTTTACTATAGAATGGGGTGTCTTCTACTACACGGTGATGTTGTTTTTCTTAAAGAATATTGAACCTACATATAAAAGAGACATGGTTTCTATTCAATGACTTGATTTATAAAGATATTAGAGTTTACGTGGATAATATGATATATATATCCAAAGATCAAGATTATAATGTGGTTTATATGGAAACGTTTTTCTAACACTTGAATCAATATGGTTTGTGAATCAATCCTACCAAATTCTCATGAAATTCATTTAGGTAATATCTAGGGTCATATTTTAATCTAAAAAGGTATTTAATTTAATATAGGGAAGGTAAAATCTATTCGATCTATCATCTCCCAAGAGTGAAAAAGAATTCAAGGGTCTTCCAGGAATATTGAAATACATTAGTAGGTTGATAGTAAAGATAGAACCTATATGAGAGATGATTTTTGAACTTTTGAGTAAGAGTGCAAACAAAATGTGTAATGAGTAGTGTCAATAAGATTTTATACTTCAATGCTCATGCCTCTAAAATCAGAACAACATTTCATCATGTGTCTCTCTATCAACAACATTTTAATGGAAGGTGTCCTGAGTAAAAAATGAATAAGGATATGAGGACCATTCCATTTACTACATCCTCAAATCTTTTTGATGAAGTAGAGTTATGCTAGTCCATGGTTGAGTATTAATTTTTGTCTCAAGTCTACACATCTATAAAGTTGTGCATGTACCAAATGAGCTACACTGTATAATTGTTCTCTCTACATGAATCCCTTAGATACTTGTGAGGGTGACCCATACTTACTGGTAGACACACCAAATGGAAAGTCTTACTACCTAAGTTTGGTATTACTACATGCATATGGAAATTGTTAAGAACCAAACATCATAATAACATTTAGTCAACCATCCTTTGAAGATAATTAGGAGCAAGACTTCAAGTTTCTATATAAAGGAACCATAAGACCATCAATTCATATGTGTGAGAATAAGAAAATCTAGATAGATGGTGTTGACCTAGAGGTTATACATTGTCCATATTTTAATAATTACTTAACCATTCCATTCATATGTATCTAATATGTTTATTCAAGATTGATTTCAGGTGTTAGGTACATGAAAAGGATCAAAAATCAAAAGCCCTAATTTTCTCAAGTTCAAGTCAAAAGCTATACAAGTTTGTAATTTGGGAAATCCATGTAAATGAACTTAGAATATTTTTGTAATCACTTGTATTGATGAATTGGCTTGTAACTAAGATGAGAAAATTGATTGGGACATTTAACACCAAGTTTTAATCACTTTTGATGCACTTTAGAAAATTGATCAAAGGCAGTCAATCGATCCAGTTCCAATCTCGACCGATCCCCTTGGATCAATTCTCTAAAGAGTGCATCGGTCGAGTTGTGTTTTCACAGAACTCGACCGATCGAGTAACTGACCAATTCGATTTTCATTGGTCGGTCGAGTTTCCCTAGGACAAACTCGACCGATGGTTTAAATATCGACTTTGTCTTTTACTCTATCGGTTGATTTACCTTTATTGAAACTCAACTGATCGCACTGTATGGAATTTGCAAAAAAAAATGATTGTGACATTTGGTGAGCTATTTGATCAAAAATAGAGTCGTTTCCATTGGAAAAAATAGCTATATTTTGGCCCTAAGTGTACCCCAACCCAAAGGGGCACCCTCATCTATAAATAGGACCTCTTGGAGTTCATTCCAAGGTTGCTCATTCACTACATGCTTGGTCCTAGCCTAGTTGAGAGTGTTCTAACCCTTTGAGCCCCTTTCTCTCTCTACCTTCAAGTCAAATTCGTGAGTATGAGTGAGTTAGGTTCTGATGTATGAGAGCTATCCCTTGTATTGATGTAAAGCTCTCCACATCCATCTTCCTACCCCAATTCCTATTGAAGAAAAGGTTGAGGATCTTCTCTGAGTGAAGGAGAAGGAGTTGTTGTTCTTCAAGGTTGAAGAAGGCAAGGTGTTCCAGATATCCAAGTGAAGGAGATAGGAAAGGCGAGGCTCAAGAAGAATAGGTAATCCCTTGAAGGCTGAAGACTTGAAGAAGGAGTGGGTAAGTCCATGTTGATGGATGAAGAATCCATGGTTCAAGCGGGTAAGATCCTTATATAGGTTGAAGATTCTTGCTTGAGGTACTAAGCCCTTGGATGGTGTGGTTTTGTCTTGTAATCTTATGATGAAATATAAGAGTACCAAGATTGAAAATCCTAGAGATTAACCACCTCTAGGTAGTGGACTGACATTGCTCTTAGTTAGAATGTGAAACCACTCTAAACCACCTTGTCCAAGTGCATGCTCTTCCTTGTCTCTCATCCTTACTGTGCTTTCTAGTTAAGACGTCAAATTGTTGTTTGTTTAAGTTTCTGCACTTAATATAATTTGGTGGTATAATCCGCTTTGTGAGAATTGTAAAGCTCTATTCACCCCCCTCTAGAGCCCTTGATCCAACAAGTGGTATCTGAGCAGGTCTTTCTAAGTTACTTCTACAAGTAGGAGAAGATGGATGATTCAACACTTGGATCCCTCAACTTGGAAGGGAGCTTCTCCATGTGACCTCCAGTCTTTGACGATACCAACTTCCTCTATTGGAAGAGAAGAATGTAGTTCTATCTCCAAGGTGTGAGCTATGAGATGTGGAAGGTGGTCCACCTCAAGTATGAAGATCCAAAGGGGGAAATCTCCACATGGATAGAAGCATAAATGAAGAAAGCTCAACTCAATGCCAAAGTAGTGAGCATCATCTATGCAACCCTCACCCCATATGAGTTCAACTGGATCTCCTCTTGGGTCACCACACATGAGATTTGGAACAAGCTATGTGTCACCTATGAAGGAACGAAGTAAGTGAAGGAAGCCAAGATCTACATGCATGGTGGTCTACTTGAGAACTTCAAGATGGGTAAGAATGAAAGAGTGGCAGATATGTACACAAGACTCTATGTGATCATCAATGAATTGGCAACCCTTGGTAGTGTGATGGACAAAGGCACTATCAACTCCAAGATCTTAAGATCTCTTCCAAAGAGATGGGAGCCCAAGGTCACATCCATTGAAGAAGTGTACAAGCTTAGTGAATTGTCAACCGAGGAGCTGGTTGGTAATCTTCAAGCCCATGAACCAAGGCTTGATAAGCAAGAAGAAGAAGAAAAGAGAGAAGAGAAGAAGTCCAAGAAGATCAAGGACACAACCTTCAAAGTTCAAATTGAAGAGATGGTTCAGCAGCAACAACTTTCTCTCAAGTCCCCTACTCCTTCCTCAAGTGAAGATGAAGGCCCAAATGAGTATGAAGCAAACTACTCCAAGGGAAAACACTTCAAGGGGAAGCCTTCTTCATCAACTCCAAGATGCTATGAATGTGGACAAAAAGGCCACTACAAGAGTGACTGCCCCAAGGCCAAGAAGATCCATCACAAGAGCAGCCACAAGAAGGACAAGGAGTATAAGAGAGAAGGAAAATACAAGATAAAGGATAAGAAAAAAAGAAGAAGCAAAGATGCAACTCATGCAGCTTGGGAGAAGTCCTCCTCAAGTTCTTCAAGCTCCGAAGAAGGAGAATGCCACCTTGCTCTCATGGCCTCTACAAGTGAAGATGTAGGTGAGGTAAGTGAGGTAAATGAAGTCAATTTTCATAAGTTGTCTAAGGAAACTCTTACTGATATGCTTAATGCTTGCCGATCATCTTTTACTCAATGCAAATCTAAAAAGAAAATACTAGGTAAGATTATTGATGATCTTTATGCTAAAATTGAAATTCTTGATCAAAATGAAAAGTTGCATCTTGATAACATAGATTTCTTGCAAGGACATTTTCTTGATCTTGAGCTCCAATACAATGGAGTTGAAGTTGAGAATGGTGTCTACCTTAAGAACATTGAATATCTTAAGGAAGAAAACTAAAAGTGCCTAGATGAGATTGATGTTCTTAAAACTAAAAATGTAGAACTTAAACTCATTGATGATGCTAGGAGAAATGAATTGTATGCTTATCAAAGAGAAATCCTTTTGCTTAAATCTAAAAATGCCAAGTTTCTTGCTCAAGTTAATGATTTATCCTCTAGACCTATATTGCCAAGTAATGAGGTTGCTAGCACTACTCTAGAACGTGATTCTTATCTTACTAAAGCCCTCTATTTAGAGGTTGACCTTTTGCATGCTAGAGATGATCTTGCTAGTCTATCTTCTACTGTCATAACCTTAGTGATGATAATGCTAAGTTACAAGCTTCTTTGTAAAAGTTTCTTACGGGAAAGAAATCCCTTAATGTTGTCCTAGAACACTCTACCAAACAAATTGGTACTAGTGGTTTAGGATATGATGGGACTTCTCCCAAAGGTAAGAAAGAAAAAGAGTGTGGAACGTCCTATCTTCCATGGAGAGACTTCTGGATCTAAGAACCTAGTGGTATGTGTTTATTGCAAATGTGATGATCATTACTCTACTTATTGTCCTTACAAGACAAAGGGGACCTACCCAAAGATGAAATGGGTCCCCAAGCTAACCCCGGATCCCAAAGTTTGAGTTGGGTACCAACATCCTTCTTTCATGCAGGTTAAAAGAAGATGGATTGTTGATAGCGGCTGTTCAAAGAACATGACTGGAGAAAGCAACCATTTCAACAAATTCATGAAAAAGAAAGGAGGATCGATAACTTTTGGGGACAACATAAAGGGTAAGGTCATAGGTGAGGGTGATGTAGGCAATGAGATATGTATTAAAAATGTTTTGCTTATTGATGGTCTACATCACAATTTGATAAGTGTAAGCCAACTTTGTGATAATGGATATCTTGTTATTTTTACTTCTTTAGAATGTTTGCTTCTAGATTCCCTCACTTACAATGTTATATATAAGGGAACTAGAAATGGTAATCTTTATGTTATTGTGCTTGATGCTCTTAAGCCCGTACTTGATAGATGCTTGGTTGTGGATAAAAATGATATTTCTCTTTGGCATCGCTGCTTGGGTCATGTGAATCTGCATCAAATGAAGAAATTGAGCAAAAAAGAACTGGTTCGGGGACTTCCCAAATTGAATTTTGAAAAGGATGAGAAATACCAACCTTGGATACAAGGAAAACAAACCAAATCCTCCTTCAAATACAAAGGAGTCATGAGTACCAAAAGAGCTCTTGAGCTTCTTCATATTGATCTATTCGGACCAATGAGAATGCAAATGCTTCGTGGTTCTAAGTATTGTCTTGTGATTGTCGATGACTTCTCTCGCTATACTTGGACATTCTTTCTCATTTCAAAAAGTGATACTCTTGATGTGTTCTCGAGCTTTTGTAAATGAGTTGAAAATGAAGCTTCTTATTGTATTGTTTCTATTCATAGTGACCATGGGGGAGAGTTTGAAAATGATCTTTTTGAGAATTTTTGTGAAAAATATGGTTACTCACACAATTTCTCTTCTCCTCATACACCTCAACAAAACAGGGTAGTAGAGAGAAAGAATAGATCGCTATAGGAGATGTCTAGGATCATGCTTCTTGAATATGACATTCCTAAGAAGTTTTGGGCTGAAGTCGTTAGCACTTCTTGTTTTGTACAGAACTGAGTTTTTACACATCCTTCGTTGAAGAAAACCCCCTATGAGTTATAGTGTGGTAGAAAGCCATCCATTGATTTCTTTCATGTTTTTGGATGTCCTTGTTTTGTTTTAAACACAAAGGATTCTCTAGACAAGTTTGATCTGAAATCTTACAAGGCTTTCTTCCTAGGCTATAGCACTATAAGCAGGGATTATAGAGTTCTCAATATTGAATTGTCTAAAATTGAAGAATCTATTAATGTTAAGTTTATTGAAACTAACCCTGTTGTTGGCAAGAATGTTATTGATAATAATATTGCAGATGACTTGATTCCTATCTTGAAAGACCTCAACATAGACAACAAAGGTAAGAAGGAGGTTGAAGCTGAAGATGAAGAAAAGAAGGATCCCACTCCTCACTTTGCAAAGAATCATACTAAAGAGCTAATCATTGACAACCCATTTGAGAGAGTGAAGACACGAGCTACCTACAACAAAGAACAAGTAGACAGTGCCTTCATCTCACAGCTGGAGCCAAAGAACATCAAAGAAGCTCTTGGTGATGACGAGTGGATCCTAGCCATGCAGGAGGAACTAGAGAAATTTAAGAAGCATCATGTGTGGACTCTAGTGCCAAGACCAAGTGATATACAAATCATTGGCACCAAGTGGGTCTATCACAACAAGCTCAACGAGAATGGTATGGTGATAAGGAACAAAGCTAGGCTAGTAGCTCAAGGATACAACCAACAAGAAGGCATTGTTTTTTATGAAACCTATGCTTCAGTTGCTAGACTTGAATCTATTAGAATGCTACTTGCCTTTGCTAGTCAAAACAAATTGTTGCTATATCGAATGGATGTTAAAAGAGCGTTTTTGAATGGTACAATCGAGGAGGACGTATTTGTTGCTCAACCTCCGGGCTTTGAAAATGACAAGTTACCCAATCATGTTTATTTGTTGCAAAAAGCACTCTATGGACTCAAACAAGAACCTTGGGCTTGGTATGAGAAATTAAAGAACTTTTTGTTAGACAATGGATATGTCATGGTCAAAGTTGATTCTACTTTGTTTTAAAACACACTTCTAGCAACTTTCTTATCATTCAAATTTATGTTGATGATATCATTTTTGGCGGAACTAATCTTGATATTTGTAAGGAGTTTAGTTCTCTTATGTAGAGTGAGTTCGAAATGAGTATGATGGGTGAGTTGACTTTCTTCCTTTCCTTCCAAATCAAGAAAACCAAATATGGAAACTTCATCAACCAAGGCAAGTACACTAATGAACTACTCAAGTGCTTTGGGATGGAGAACATGAAGTCGATGGGCACACCCATGTCCAATACTGCCAAACTTGATAGAGATGAAGAAGGTAAGAAAGTAGATGAGAAGCTCTATAGAGGTATGATTGGAAGTTTACTTTATTTAACTGCCTCTAGACCTGATATTATGTTTAGTGTTGGCTTGTGTGCTCGCTTTCAATCAAGTCCTAGGAAATCACATCGTATTGCTGTTAAGAGGATTTTGAGGTAGTTATCCAAAACCCAAAATTCTATTATATGGTACCCTAAGTCAAGGGAATTTACTCTTGTAGCATATAGGGATGCAAATTACACAAGCTGTTTGGTTGATGGAAAGTGCACAAGTTGCACTTGCTTCCTTCTAGGACCATGCTTGGTGTCTTGGTTCTCCAAGAAATAGAGCACTGTGGCATTATCAATTACCGAGGATGAATACATTGTGGTTGGGAGTTGTTGTGCTCAGGTCCTATGGATGAAGCAAATGCTCCAAGACTTTAACATACATTTTGATGCTTCTCCTATCTATTGTGATAATACTAGTGCAATCAATATTTCTTATAATCCTATATTACATAGTAGAGCTAAACATATAGAAGTTTGCCATCACTTTCTTCATGATCACATTGCCAAGAAGGATATTTATATCACACATGTGGACACAGAAAATCAGTTGGCGAATATTTTCACTAAACCTCTAGATAGAGAGCAATTTAATTTTATTAGATCAAAGTTGCTTATAATTGGTTTTGATGATATTGACATGCCATCTAGCTAGTTGTTTTTATCATGTATGTCTTGCTCATGATTTACTCACCTTGCTAGCCTAAAATGGCTAAAATGTGCTTAATTTTCTTGTTGACATGCTTAGTTTCGCTTGTTTTTGGGCATTTCTCAAATTTCTTGGTTTTATCACAAAATAGTACCCAATGATGAGTGATATGTTCCTAAGTATGTTTAACATACATAATAGACTCGAAAAGTAAATTTAATTAGCATTCATATGGCTAGAAATTAAGTTTGATGGTTTTAGGTTAGGTTGACCATCGGTCGAGTTTCCCCAGGACAAACTCGACCAATCAGTGGCTGAGAGTTGTTCTTCAGAGGACCAATTGGTCGAGTTTCTGACTCTTAAAACTCAACCGAACTGCGGGCTGAAGCCAACTTAAGTTTGGTTCGGCCGACTATTCTCCCTCTCAACTAGAGAGTAGCCGACCAATTCCTCTTCTTCTAACCCTAAGCTCTCACCCCCATCCCTAACCTTACCATTCCTAGCCCTTTCCTGACCTGGTTAGGGTGACCTAAACCTACCCGGTTGCATTTTGGTGGTGCTTGGACAGTTTTTGATGTTTGCTTTGTGCTTTTGTTCATTTCTCCTCTTGTTTTTTGCCTATATGGCTTCTCAAAGGAGAAAATGACCCACCCCAAGCAATGCTTCTTTGTGCTCTTCATCTAATCACTTGATTCCCTTCGATGATACCTATTTTATCTCAGTAGAGGTTGTTAATAGGTATAAGGACCTTCTTCCTAGGAGTCCTTTTCCTTTTCGTGCCTTGTTTGAGCCTAGTCCTAGGCATCAAGCGGTTGTTGACCAAGTAGCTAGGTTGCTAGCCATTCACCACCTCTCTGCCTTGGTCGTCGAATGTGATTGCTTTTTCAATTTGATGTCTAGCACGAAAGCAGTTCACGATTTCTATGCTAACTTGCATTGGAACTACGTCTCCCTCATCCCCCCCCAAACACTCAAGTAATCCTCACATCGATGATCATTGGTAAACATTTCCAAATCTCTGAGGATATTTTAAATGTCTTCTTTTTCAGAGATGAGGAAAACAATACTTGGCAGAAGGATTATGGTGACTATTTCAATCTTTTGGATCCCAAAGGTTTCTACAAGCAAAATGAATTGACTCTCCCTAATAGTCATCGCTACTTGAAGAAACTTGACGTTCCATATAAGCACCCAACCTTCCTCCTCCCTTGACCTTAGGAAGCACATTTTGGCTTTGGTGATCAACTGCAACATCCATCCGAAAAAAAATCAAATGGATATTGCAAAGAACATTGTTGTCATTATGTATTTCATCCTAGAGAACATCGGCGTCAAGTGGGCCAGATACATTCTACACCACATGACCTGCTTTGACACTAGTAAGAACACCAAAGCCACCCATCCCCCATACCCTACCATGATTTGTGGTTTGTTTCAGTTTTCTATTGAGAAATCACTCTTTTCTGACTTCCATTACAAGGTATCCAGGAAGGGTGTTTGTATCAGTGAAACCACAATTTAGAAGTATGTGCCTATGTTTTCCTCTTCTACCCCCGGTGATTCTCCCTCTGCTTCTGCCTCTACAACCCCTGTCTCCTCAACCTGAGCTCCACCTCCTCAGCCTCCTCCTCGACCTAGTCGTGCTTCATTCCATGTATCCAATGAAACCCTTATGGGCTACATGATGAACCAACAAGCATACAGCCAATAGATCCAGGAGCACATGCATCAGGATTTGAGTTCTGTCAAGTTGACCATGAACCTATCCTGTGCTCAACCCTACCCCACCTACCATCCCTACCCCGATAGTGATTATGCTTCATATGCATACAATCATTACTACCCTGCCCCTGAGCCTTCCGCTGCTGTTGCTTCTCCACCCTTTGTTGTTGGTGGTCCTGCCCCTACTCCTGCCTACCTTCCGTTGCCTGCTGGCCACCTTGCTTGCCTCTCTTGGAGACTCTACTTCATCCTTTCCTCAGGCCAATGAGCTTCGTGCTCTTGGTATGACTTGGGATGAGTAGAATGCTAGTTGTCCCGGTCATGGTTTTGGTCCTCCTATAGACGAGGAGATGCCTGACCAGGTAGATGATGCTGAGGCTACTGATGATGACGATGGTGATGGAGAGGATGCTTCTGATGATGGTGATGGTGATGGTGCCGATTCTGGTGATGAAGGCACTACAGCTGCACCTTCTGATGGAGACGAGGACTATGAGCCTAGAGCTGATGATGACAATGTTGTTGATATAGATAGTTTAGATGTCTATCTTGTTTCTTAGTTTTAAGTCTAGTATGTTCAGCATATACATCTTTCTAGGCTATTTTGTATAAGAAACATCTGGGCGCATTATCTAAGTTGTACTATTTTTATCTTCTATTTTCATCGCTTCTTGCTTGTAGTTGCTTTCATGAGAACATGCATCTGAGTTGTAATATATGTGATGTGAACTCTTGCTCCTTTCTTTGTTATATATTATGAGTTGGTGCCATCTTTTGCCATATTTCGATTATGATTGAGATTGTATGTCGCTTTCATCTCTGCTTGACATATGATATGAGATTGCTTGTATGAATATCTAGTTGATTGTGTTTTATAGAAGACCTGGTTTTATGCTCTTCTACCCCCCCTTCTTTTAGATAATGTTAAAAGGGGAGATAAATTTCAATGTCTTGAAACTTAATAATATTGTTATTAGTTGTTATACTTTTGCTTATTGTTTATGAGATCCTTCTCTTGTTCATTTACTATTTTATCATGTGACTTGCAAAGGACCACATAATACATGTATGCTATAATTTCTTTGTACAGAGAGACTAACCATGTAGGTTAAAGGAAGCATAGATTGAGGTAAAGCAATTCACATTGTTCACTTCTTGAATCCCCCTGATTCACAAGGCAAAGGTGTAACTTCTATATCCTTTTCAATATGTTTGAGGAATGGTTTGTCATTGTCAAAAAGGGGGAGAATGTTGACCTAGAGGTTATATATTGTCCATATTTTGATAATGACTTAACCATTCCATTCATATGTATCTAATATGTGTATTCAAGATTGATTTCAGGTGTTACGTACATGAAAAGGATCAAAAATTAAAAGCCCTGATTTGTTCAAGTTCAAGTCAAAAGCTATAAAAGTGTGTAATTATGGAAATAAATGTAAATGACCTTTGAATACTTTAGTAATCACTTTTATTGATGAACTGGCTTGTAACTAAGATGAGAAAATTGATTGGGACACTAAACACCAAGTTTTAATCACTTTCAATGTACTTTAGAAAATTGAACACAGGCGGTCAATCGATCGAGTTCCAATCTCGACCGATCCCCTTGGATCAATTCTCTAAAGAGTGCATCGGTCAAGTTGTATTTTCATAGAACTAGACCGATCGAGTAACTGATCAATTTGATTTTCATTGGTCTATCGAGTTTCCCCAAGATAAAATCAATCGATGGTTTGAATATCGGCTTTGTCTTTTACTCTATCGGTCGAGTTACCTTTATTGAAACTCAACCGATCACACTATATGAAATTTACAGAAAAAGTGAGTGTGACCATTGGTGAGCTATTTGATCGAAAATAGAGTCATTGCCACTGGAAAAAATGGCTATATTTTGGCCCTAAGTGTACCCCAACACAAAGGGGTGCCCTCATCTATAAATAGGACCTCTTGGAGTTCATTTCAAGGTTGCTTGTTCACTACATGCTTGGTCCTAGCCTAGTTGAGAGTATTATAACCCTTTGAGCCCCTTTCTCTCTATACCTTCAAGTCAAATTCATGATTATGAGTGAGTTAGGTTCTGATGTATGAGAGATATCCCTTGTATTGATGTAAAGCTCTCCACCTCCATCTTCCTACCCCAATTCCTATTGAAGAAAAGGTTGAATATCTTCTCCAAGTGAAGGAGAAGGAGTTGATGTTCTTCAAGGTTGAAGAAGTCAAGGTGTTCCAGATCTCCAAGTGAATGAGATAGGAAAGGCGACGCTCAATAAGAATAGGTAATCCCCTGAATGCCGAAGACTTGAAGAAGGAGCGGGTAAGTCCATGTTGATGGCTGAAGACTCCATGGTTCAAGTGGGTAAGATCCTTCTATAGGTTGAAGATTCTTGCTTGAGGTACTAAGCCCTTGGATGGTGTGGTTTTGTCTTTTAATCTTATGAGGGAATATAAGAGTACCAATATTGCAAATCCTAGAGATTAACAACCTCTAGGTAGTGGACTGACATTGCTCCTAGTTAGGACGTGGAACCACTCTAAACCACCTTGTCTAGGTGCATGCTCTTCCTTGTCTCTCATCCTTGCTATGTTTGCTAGTTAAGACATCAAATTGATGTTTGTTTTAGTTTCTGCACTTAATATAATTTGGTGGTATAATCCATTTTGTGAGAATTGTGAAGCTCTATTCACTCCCCTTCTGGAGCCCTTGATCCAACAAATGGATACTCTAATTTGAGGGCACTGTCAACAAAGGAGGATTGAGAATTGACATCATTCCATAATAACATCAAGGTACATGTAGCCAAAAGACTCAAACCTGACAACACTGACAATGTTCCAAGTACAAATCATGTTGTCATTTTATTGGATTCTAGAAGTCATGATGGATGCTAAGGATGGGCCAGGAAAATGAATTCACCACTATATTTTTGAGAAAAAACAAGGAAAACCAAGAAATCACTTGAAAAATAGGTGGATAAGGAAAAAGGAAAATTGGAGAAAAGGATATGGTGTCAAGTTAGCATGTGGAAAGAGTTAGGCACTCTACTACATTCTTTTGATATTTTAGTCTTGATAAAGTCATAATAATTTGCTTTCTTACAATAAGGCTTGGATGTGAAAATAATAATCAAATTATAAAAAAGCACCTAGAAAACAAAATTTCAAGTAAATAATAACATATGAGTGATCATCAACCCCAAGTTCTCATATCCTCACACCAATGAGGGGTATGTAAAATGTAGAAGGGGCTAAACTATATTGTGGCCAATCCACATGTCTACATTGTTTGACTGTCCTTGGGAAATAAGGATTCCCTTTCTTCTCTCAAAGAAAATGTTCATTCTAGGTAGATGAGTGAAATCTAGGGTTTTTTTAGTGGGATAAAACACTATTTGTCTTGTGGTAAGGAGTGGGCTCTAGGTTGCTGCTTTGTCAGCCTTTTGGTGAAAAAATGAAAGCTTGGTCCTTCTAGATGGAGGATAATGGGTCCTATTAATAAATACTAAAGGGGTATCTAGGGTTAGGGTTTTAGGAGGGAGCCTCATTTAAGCCTTAGGAGGTCAGAAGGCGATGGGGTGTTGGATAATTGGCTCCTTCCTCCTAGAGTCTTCCAAACATGTTGATTAAGGCATGTCTAAGAACTACAACTCATTTACATATTTGTTTATGCATTATTATTATTATCACCTGCATCATGTATATTCATGAACATTATGACACATCAATGAATTTACATACATATATTAAGACTTATGGTCACATAACTTGTCATCCAATCTTACACGGGTTTTCAAATTGTATAGTAAAATTATTAATTTATTTATCTTAAGTGCAATAAGTAGGTTACTCATGTGAGTTATGTTAATTATGTAAAATTTCTTATTATATTTATTTAAATATTTTAGGCCTAATCATCTAAAACCACATACCTAAAACTTATTGTAGTTATAGTATATCCCAATATGTATACTAATGAATCATAGATAGCATCATCCTCATTACATGAATCTTTATATATCACTTAATTATTGTGGTGGTTAGTAAGTCTATTATGGAATATGTCAAGGCAATATGTGAATGTCATGGTTAGAGTTTGACTCTAGTAAATTATATTATGTTCATCATTATATAACTAACACAATGTATCATGTTTTCCTATGAATTAATCTCATTGGCATCAAATTTCTGGAAATTGGGTTTTAAAGGGTAAGGATACTGAATTTCAATATGTTATACTTCTTTTCTCACATTGCGAACTATAGGATCTAATATCAAGAGGGGGGGTTGGTGAATTGAGCTATTAAAAACTATATATATTTTAGCATACTTAACAGCTTATAGAGGTGATTAGGAAAGAAAATATAATTGTTTCTAGGGGAGTAAGTGAAGTCGTAGTAGATTTTTTCAGTTTTATTCTCCCAAAAGTAACTCTTTTTGC